>JAJJWW010002094.1:0-666719 GCA_023531295.1 Papaver armeniacum | reverse complement strand
GGTTTTACTAAGAACCTAAAAATAGATTGTATATCTTGCCCAGTCAAATTTACTCACTTCATAGGTTTTGCGAACACGCCCCTCTCCATGTAAAAGGCGGTTCTTTGCTGGTGGCTTTGTCGTAGCATCGCCAAAGAAGTCCCGATTGCTGGTAGCGTCTTCAGCAGTCCCGCCGGTGTAGTTTTAACAACTGATAACCAGGTTGTCGAGTCTGACCGAGTCGCGAGTCCCCAATTGCACGGTAGCGTCTTGACGAGTCCCAGCTTTCGGTGTAGTTTTAATAACCGAGAACCGGGTTGTCTGAGTCGGACTGAGTCGCAAGTCCCCAATCGCTGGTAGCATCTTCAACGAGTCCCCAGTTTTCAAGTGTAGTTTTACAACTGGTAACCGGTTCGTCTGGCAGTTGATTCGGATCGAGTCGCCTTCCCCTACCATCTTGACATCTGGGTCGAAGAACGAGATCGACAGTCTGACATTGTAGCCGATAGATCGATCCTCCCTGTGTGGTAAGCAATTGTTTATGGGTAAAAATCGTTTCGCCGATTTCGGTAAATTCGAGGTGAGTGAGAAACTGATTCAAACCATAAACAAATGTGCTGCACGTGAGCACTTTATAGATTCGAGAGATCAATCTGTACAAGTCCGGCCTAAACCAAGAAATGGCCGTTCCAGACTTGCTTCGGTCACAAAGTGGAGGAGAAGGGTTGATTTGGGGAGGGAAGCAAAGAAAGGTGTTGAGACCAGAGTAGTTCTGGGAGAGTAGTATCTCGACTTGTATCATAAAGTAAAAGCTTGGGAAGCTTGCAAGAGATGGAAGCTTTTGGGAGAGCTTGCAAAGTTGCCTTTCTGAGAGTGTAGTATTTTTCTCCTGACCGAGACTTGTTGTCTGGTGGAAATAGGTAAGACCTATTTATACAAGTCGAGATTGAAACGTACCCTCGCCTCATGAAGGAAGAGAGTAAAGGGTGAAATAATGGGAGGAGGTGGTAACCGCATGGTTTAATGGGCGAAAACGTTTTCACCATTATTTCCTCTTTTATTTGACCGCTTTATTCCTTTTCACGCTTTCTTAATGTGAGCGTAGTGTACGTCTTTGTCAGGACCGCCAAACCAAAACCCTAAAGAAGCATCCCCCAATTTGTGTCGATGTCTCGAGTGTTGGTTGCATCTTGAGTGCAAGTGGCGCTGCTAGTGGCGCGTGTGGCATGTGCCAATGGCATGTGCGGAATGCCTTGGTGGTAGGTTGCACGGTTTGCAAGTTAGGTTACCAGCGTGTGTGTTTGGCATGTGCCAATGGCATGTGCGGAATGCCTTGGTGGTAGGTTGCACGGTTTGCAAGTTAGGTTACAGCGTGTGTGTTTTGCATGTGCCAAAGGCATGTGCGAATGCCTTGGTGGTAGGTTGCACGGTTTGCAAGTTAGGCTACCAGCGTGTGTATTTGGCATGTGCCAATGGCTCGTGCGGCCATGTTGACCTAGTTGCAAGTCTTGCAAGCCTAGGGCGCTATATTTGGCGTGGGCCAAAGGCATATGGCCTAGAAATATGGCTTGCAGGCACGTGTTGGCATGTGCCAATGGCACGTGCGGCCATGTTGACCTAGTTGCAAGTCTTGCAAACCTAGGGCGCTATGTTGGGCGTGGGCCAAAGGCATAGCGGCTTAGAAATATGGCTTGCGGCACATGTTGGCATGTGCCAATGGCACGTGCGGCCATGTTGCCCTAGGTTTGCAAGACTTGCAAAACCTAGGGCGCTATGTTGGGCGTGGGCCAAAGGCATAGCGGCTTGGAAATATGGCTTGCGGCACGTGTTGGCATGTGCCAATGGCACGTGCGGCCATGTTGACCTAGTTGCAAGTCTTGCAAACCTAGGGCGCTATGTAGGCGTGGGCCAAAGGCATAGCGGCTTAGAAATATGGCTTGCGGCACGTGTTGGCTTGTGCCAATGGCACGTGCGGCCATGTTGACCTAGTTGCAAGTCTTGCAAACCTAGGGCGCTATATTTGGCGTGGGCCAAAGACATAGCGGCTTGGAAATATGGCTTGCGGCACGTGTTGGCATGTGCCAATGGCACGTGCGGCCATGTTGACCTAGTTGCAAGTCTTGCAAACCTAGGGCGCTATGTTGAGCGTGGGCCAAAGGCATAGCGGCTTAGAAATATGGCTTGCGGCACGTGTTGGCATGTGCCAATGGCACGTGCGGCCATGTTGACCTAGTTGCAAGTCTTGCAAACCTAGGGCGCTATGTTGGCGTGGGCCAAAGGCATAGCGGCTTGGAAATATGGCTTACGGCACGTGTTGGCATGTGCCAATGGCACGTGCGGCCATGTTGACCTAGTTGCAAGTCTTGCAAACCTAGGGCGCTATGTTGGGCGTGGGCCAAAGGCATACCGGCTTAAAAATATGTCTTGCGGCACGTGTTGGCATGTGCCAATGGCACGTGCGGCCATGTTGACCTAGTTGCAAGTCTTGCAAACCTAGGGCGCTATGTTGGGCGCCAAAGGCATAGCGGCTTGGAGATTTGGCATTGTTGCCATGGTGCGCGAGTGCGGCTTGGTTTGGCATTGTTCTGCAGCGGTCGCAGATGCGCTTGGTTTGGCATTGCTGCCATGGTGCGCATATGTGGCTTGGTTTGGCATTGTTGCCATGGTGCGCAGATATGCGGCTTGGTTTGGCATTGTTGCCATGGTGCGCAGATGCGCTTGGTTTGGCATTGTTGCCATGGTGCGCAAAGATGCGGCTTGGTTTGGCATTGTTGCCATGGTGCGCAGATGCGGCTTGGTTTTGGAATTAGGGTTCTGTGGTTGAAAACCTAATCTGGTATTTTGAAAAATACCCCTATTAATTATTTACACCTGAGTTAAATGCTCTTAGTTAATGTGTTGCGGGTAACACTAGGTCATGGGGTTTTACGATTTTACCCCTTGTCTAAAAACCACCATCAACAGTTGGATTTGGAAATGGGTTGTATACATATGATTTGGACCGTATAGTGTTTGGTCCGGTTAGGAAATGTTAGTTACCGTGAAACTAAGAAAAACCTAATATACTTATGCTTATACAGACACAACTCTCCATGAAGCAACACGACTATTCGACGAAGAGGTACCATTAGCATCTATATATACCCTGCACAATTAGGTTAGGAAATTAATCAGAAAACTAGTTTTCATTCTATTGCATTCACTAGAAATCATTGATTTGTTTGTGTTAAAGAGAGAGTTCATCACTTCAAGTTTGGTTCGCAGTTTCTCGAAGTTTGGAGTCCTACTACATCGAGAAGAAAGTCGTTGTATCCTGGATGACAGACATCGATAATCCGTGAGCACCAGTGCGGGGTGAATCTGTCTTAAGGCTAAAGGATATAATCCTTGCCTCGACTTTGGTTTCGTCTAATTGTGTTTGCATATATCATCTTCTATGTTTGTTTTATTGCAATTTATACACAAGGTTGCAAACAATGGTATTGCTATTGTGCAGGCTGCAGCAAAATCAGAGCTCCCTATTTGAGTGCGACGGAATGATGGTCAACCTAGAGAAGGGATTGCAAAGTGCACATTTGACTTGTATGAGTGGACCCAAGTTAAGTTTCCTGCAATCTTGTTTGGAAGGATTCAGTCGGTAAGGTTTTCTCTTAATCTCGACTGGGAGTTACTGTTCACAATTTTAACTGCTCGTATCTGAGTACTCATGTTCATTCATCAGAGGGCAAAAGAAGCTGAACGAATCTAATGAAATTGAAGCACATGTGTTGGTGATAGAGGAGAAAAAAATAGCAACGGAGAATGTGAGAAAAAGGTGTATAGATATTTATGGCGAGAAGCCCAAGGATGGTCCGGCGCAGAAGCGGCAGACAGTCGAACAACGGCGCGCAGTGATCATTGTCCACCCAAAGCCGTTTGGTTCGGGGTCTGAGTGGCGTGCGCAATGGGTGGTAAGAACTTTGAGGTTTAAACAAGAACAGCTGGAGGAGGACGAGGAGAGAGGCACAGAATCCTACTTAATGCGTTAATTACAATATAAAATCTGTTTTTATGGCACAGATACGCATGTATTTGTGTTAATTACCGGATATTTTAAGTCTATCGCTTATTTCGGTGTTCATTTGAATCTATAAATCTAGCTCTTACAATGTACGTAGCACAAGAGGTCCATTTCCATCCATGGCTGATGAGAACATTCTAGAGGAAATTGAAGGGCCTGCTAATAGCTTGTTTCCTGAAATGCTGATTCACTTAGGAATAGGTTGTACGGGAAAGAAATTCTTACATACCTTCTACACGTTACGTCTACATATGATTAACTGCCCCAACACTTATAAGGTATGCATGATCATATAGTATTATATTTCACAAACCAGTTAGTTGTCTTAATTTGATTCATTTTTTGGCTTTATTTTATTTATTTTGATCTTTATTTACGGAAAATGGGTTATTTGTCCAAAAAAAATTTAAAACACGGTTCAAATGGACGAGTAAAAAATTTTATGGGTGAAATGGACAAAAAAAAAATAGCAAGGATGAAACTGGATTCATCCTGGCTTAAACTTAAAAAATAGCAAGGATGAAACTGAATGCATCCTGTATAAAATAAAAAAAAAAAAATATTTGAAAATGTACATGATGAAACTGGTTACATCCTGCCTATTTTTAAATTTTTGTCCATTTAAACAGTATCTAAATCTGACTGTCCTTTTCACCCTGGAAATTTTGATTTTGGTCTTTTTAACTAATTTTGTGCTCTATTTATACTATCCGAATTTATTTCACATTTTAGACTTTTAGTTTTGCTTGGAAGCATGAAATTGACACTATCTGACCAAACATGGTTTGTTCCTAAACCCTTATACATGCAAACTTTGTCTTTGAATCAAATGAGCCAGGGACTGCTCGACCGTGTAATCTTAATAGAGTTGGAACTTGGCTTGTTTTCAGACAAATTATTATAATAATATTTTAAAGTACCCGATAAATAATTATCTTTTTTTTTTCCAGGGAAACATTTGCACTTTGTTAACCAAGTGCCAGTAGACTCTCTACATACGTATGTATACGGGTCCAGGCTCCTATGTGGTGTTGCATCTTGGTAACTTTAGATTTCTGGTGTCCCGTTTTGGCTATGAATAAAACCTCTCCGTTCTTCAATCCCCATAATAACTTCATGTAGAACAAGGGTCTATCTAATGGGAGTTGAACAATGAACAATTGAGTCCACGATTCCCTCGCTTCATAATCCTTCATTGACCAAACTTCAACATGATAATCACCATATTGCACTAGGCAAAGGCACCCTCCTAGACTACCCAAACTCCTCCTGTTATTTATGTCGCCAACTAACTCATCAACTTTTGGAGTAAGCGGAACTTTCTTAAAAAAATTGTCACGTACATCAAAAGAAACAACTTCACCACGTCCGAAGGAATCCATACGTCAAGAAGTTTGTTGATACTGCAGCCTTAGGAGACACCATTTTGTAAAGAATCATGTCAGGTAATGTTCTCCATGAATCCGATCTTAAGGTATACACATTTTGTTAAGATGGAATTCATGGATATTACTTGACATCATTGGCTTTCACACCGCACTAAACAACCATCACAAACTTCATAGCCAAGACTCTTAATAAACGCAGACATCATTGGCTTTCACAATAACGTAATCATCGATATCAAACAAACCCATAAGCGGGGCCGTCGAAGCTATGATGACAATCAACTTTCGGAACTATTATATCCCTCCTTTGTATTCCATTACAAGAATTATAGCATTGAATCTGTGGATTTTGAAACACTTGAGATTTATATTGAGAGTCCATCTTCACAGGCTCCTCGCAGTAGTCATCTTCAAATGCTGACAATGATGAAAATTTACTTATGTGCAAATAAAACTCATCGGCACTATTTATTGAAAAACAATTAAATCTTTCGCTTTGGGTGCTTCGCTTAAGTTGCATGTTTATAAAAAAAGGGTCTTTCAATAACTTGTTGTACCAATGTTTAATTGCTCACACACCTGCATCTGGTAATGGACTTCATGGGTAGTAACGAGAGGTTGCGGGCAATGATATCTTCTGGGAGGATCTGTTTGGTTGATTTCTCCTTCAAACACGGCTACAAGCATTTGTGACGTTCTTTCTCCTATTTTTGTGATACGTTCTTTCTGTCCCACAAAGAAGCTCAAAGAAACTGAGGATAGTAAGAAAATGTGTTGGTGATAGAGGAGAAAAATATAGCAACAGAGAACCTGAAAAAAAGGTTGATAAATATATTCGACCAGAAGCTCAAGGATGGTCCGGGCAGAGGCGGCAGCAATTGAACAACAGCGTGCAGTGATCATTGTCGACCCGATGCCTTATGGTTGGAGGTTTGAGCCTCTGAGGCGCGAATTTAGTTGCCGGTAACAACTTTGGGATTAATAATCAGCTTAACGGTCTCTGTGATTTGTGCACAACAACTATTGTGGATCTAACATTAAAGTATCCTATGAATGTATGTAACAAACTTGTGTAATCAGCAATTCTTATTAGAATTGTTTTTCACTTAAGAAATTTGGGGGGCTGGAACATATGTCAAGCAAATTGGCTGTGCTTAAATTGACTAGTTTCCTTTTTGCACCAAGTGCATGTACTTGAAGTTCATCTATAGGCTTCTCCATTGGTTTTCACATCGAGCCTCTTCTTTTGCACGAACCACGTTGTGCTTTGGTTTCTTATTAACAGTAGAATAAAAGAGAGGTACTCCTTTAAGCTTTAGAGCGAAAAATTTCTTTCATGAAGTAGCTGAATTTGATGAGAGTTGGTGGTGGTAGTACAATGGGATATACGGGCTTAAAAAGTTAGCAATGCGGGTGCCATGCCATTCCGAAGGACCTTACGTATTGGAATTTATGTAGAAATTGAGCTGAAATAATCTGAAACTAGTGTATTTCCCGTGCGTTGCACGGGATCAAATTGGTTGTTATATTTGTTACACGGCAACCAATCAAAACAAATTTACAAACCTGTTTAATATAATCTTTTCAATGTAATCTTCCAGAACAATAAATGAAGTGAACAAAAGAAATATTCTTTCTCTCTATGATACTAATCATCATATAATGTGTTCATAAATCAGCATGTTTGGGCGTTAAAATGTTTTCTTTGACGTGTTCGAATATGCTTCAGCATTAAAGACCTTTAACAGTGTCTTTCTAGCCCTCCACACGCAGACTCATCACCTTCAGTAATTCCACCAAATAAATTCAAATAGGGGACTTAACTTTGAATAGAAAGCAATGTCAACTATTTGGTACGCAACATAAATTTAGCCTACACCACGCTAACCTTAGGCCAAAACTACAATAATGGGTACATATAACAGCATACGAAAGGTACGTATTCTTTTGTTGTCATTGAAATTTTTTCAGTTTTAAGACATCAACACTTTGGTCCTCCAACCTCATTTATATAACCCCAAAGGTGTTTGGATCTCCTGCTGAAACCATATTGTTCAAAAATCCATACTAACGCATGCATGCTGGTGCATTTCTAATAAGTTATTTTTGTAACTACATGGTCCTTATAAATTTTTGCATCGAAAATATCAGATAATCTTATAATTTATTTAAGTTCATTCGGAAAATGACACTAATGAGCATCAAGGAAACAAATTTTAATCATATTAGAACTTTTCCCACCTTAGTATCGTAAACAAAGTTGTGACCCTTGTTTAAATAGAACAAACCTTTCTATCACCGGGTTCCTACTTTTCTGATGCACACATTTTTCTGCTTTCTCAATGTTATTCCCCACACTAATTAGCGACTCTCTACAAATTAAAATGTGAAGGAAAAAAAATGATGTTTGGGATGCTAAATATACCTTTGAAAAGGTGTTGATGTCACCTGTCTCATGCTTTCTAGTGAAACCTTCAGTCATCCATCTCCACGAGCATTAACAAAGGGACAGATTCGGAATTATGGCATAACATTTATTCTTATCACGTTTTGCTTCTTAGCTGTCTTGCATACTCCATTATTTGGCAAATCCTCCTTATCTTGGTGGTGCAAATAGCTTCTATCAAGTATTAGATATCATAGTGAATTGAGGAAGTTATGTCTTGCGAATTTCACTCAACTTGGATGACCAAGAAACATCAGACTCATCAGCAATATGTCTTCATTGCAGCCTATGAGATACGTGTCTTGCAGCTCTTCTCATTGCCATGGTTTTGTCTTATCCTTCTTATTTTTTATTTTTCTACGTTCTCTGCAGAAGGAAAAAATCCCTGAGTCGAAAAATTGAGCAAACATTAAAATTCATTAGGTGATTAATTACCTTCCTATGTTGTTATTGTCCGTGGATAATGAGGAGTTTCCTTGGTGTATGTGCTAGACGCCATCACAGTCGATCTACTCCATATTTCTACTCTGCTACAGATGTCTCACAGCCCACAGTTCCTCCACGACATATGGTTGTTAGAACTGGCCTCACTGACTGCACAATAAAATCCTACCTGGAGGTAATTCTTGGTGAGAGCGGACGATTTCTTAATCCAAATGACATTATCTGTGCGATATGTATGACAGATTTTCAACCTAAAGAAACTTTGAAGAGTATGCCAATGTGTAAGCATTGTTTTCATGTTAATTGCTTGGAGCAGTGGCGTCAGGTGAATGCGACATGTGCTGTTTGACGAAAATCTTCACTTCCGTAACAGCTGCTGCATAAACATTTCCGCTGCTAATTAGTATTGTTCCTATAATAAACATAAACCTTATTTGTAATTTTTGTATAGTACTGATTCGAATGAAATACCTTGTACGTCATCCATAATTCTGTGAATGCATTTAGATTACAGTTTGGCAGTGCTGTGATAAATGGGTACCTATGACTTCGGTCTCTGAATAGTAGCCTGATATAATCACCACAGAATAAGCAAATACATTTTCATGTGCGCACACTAAAATTTGGCCTTTTGGATTTAGCATTTTGGAATCCCAACAGACTTCATGTTGAAACAAAATACGGGGTTTGATTCAAACTTTACAGAGATGTGCAAAGTTGAAATCCCAGGTGACTGTGAATTTGGTTCAGAAGCATATATGGGCAACTTATGAGTCAAGAAAACATAAACAAAGAACAAACATAAAAAAAAAAAAAAAAATCTCTCGGACCTCTTCCTTCCGTAAACACTTCAATTCCAAATACTCTGAAGTGGTTTTCTTTTAGGAGACACTTTATTATCAAATTCAAAGGAACAAACCGTGCTTCCTTAGTGGTTCACAGAAACTAACCCTCGCCTGCAAAATCAAAACGAAAAGAAAAATCAAAACGCAGTGAGATAAATCATTATCATAGAGCACAATCAGGCAGCCACTGCAAAACTATGCAAAAAAGGTGTAGAGAAAAAAAGAACACACGATGAGAAGACTGAATTTAAACGAAAGAGAGAAGAGAAAATTAAGAATAGGAATTAGGGTTTTGCAAAGAAAATTGCTTTATGTGTCTTTTGACCGGCCTGCTAAAACCCTAGGATTTTAAAGCCTATGATCAATTGGGTATTAAAAAAAATGAACGAAAACAATGAATAATCTCCATTCGCTAATAACTTCATGCCCTAAGAGTACTGAAATAATAAAAGTGATCTTTTAGAGGAAGAAAGAAACTGAAAAGTAGAGACCTAGGGTTGCGAACAATCTCGGCGTTTCTTAATGAGCCGGTATTCATTACCGTTTTTTTTTCAAATCCTCGATTTTTATTGGTCGGGGCCAGGAGCTCTAGAATTCAAGCTTTTGGCCTAACTTTCAATGTGAGGCCAGCAATTTCTACTCAAATTATATAGGGAAAATTAGGCTAAGGCCCAACCCATGGATAACCCATAATGTGAGACCCTTAATTAAAAGAAGTTTAAATCTAGGCCCCAAATTATTAAAAGACCTTGATACCCTTATGCATATGGTCAAGCCCATAATTAAATAAAATTTAAATTTAGGCCCCAAATTATTAAAATATTATGTGATGATGTTCCAACCACCGTCAACCACCTCCGACCACCACAGCCACCGCCAACCACCTCCGACCACCACCGGCCGCAACCACCACCGCCGACTACACTCGCGGCAACCACCTCCGACCACCACCGCCGCAACTACCTCGACCACCACCGCGGCAAATACCACCAAAGAACCACCTCCGACCACCACCGACCACCGCCAACCACCGCCGGCAACCACCTCCGACCACCACCGCCGCCAATAACCACCATCGTCGACCCACCACCGCTCACCACCACCTCCGACCACATTGATATTTCAAGTGTAACTGGAAGTTACACATGTATAAAAATTACACATTCATGTTGTGTATTCAATAATGTGTAACTTAAAGTTACACATCCATATGACATGTGTAATAAGAAGTTACACATACATATGATAAGTGTATCCACAATTTACACATGATATGGCATGTAGTCAATGATTACACAAAAAAAAAATATATACAAAAATATATACATCTATTGCATTAATATTAATTTACAATAATAACTCTTTTTACTTTGACTATAGTAATCGGTTGTTACTGAACACAATAAATGAGTTAAAACACTAGAAATAAGCCACTGAAACCTATACTAGAAGTTTTTCCTTTCTTTCTTGTCTTCCTCATTCCAAAATGCTTGCATATCTGCAATGAAATAAACATCCATGGATTAGGTTGGATGAATAAAAAGCAAAAAAAACTAATATTATAGGAGAATTGTAAGGCAAAATTATAGAACAAAGATCACAGAAAAGACACATGATAACCCATCTTAGCATGTGTAACTTGGAGTTACACATGCATCTATCATGTGTAATTGACAGTTACACATGCATATGACTTGGATACCTAGCATGTGGAATTTTTTGGTTGCAAGTTTGTTCATTTTAGCATGTGTAACTAGGAGTTACACATGCATCTGTCTAGTGTAAATAGGAGTTACACTTGCATATAATATGTGTAACTGAGAGTTACAGATGCACCTGACTTGTGTAACTAAGAGTTACGCATCCATAAAAGCTTGTGTAACTGGCATGCGTAATTTTTTGGTTACAAGGTTTGTTCATAATTGGCATGTGTAACTAGAAGATACTCTACTACATGTAATCGGAGTTACACATGCATATATCATGTGTAAGTCGTAGTTACATATGTCATAGGATGTGTAATCGGCACATTACATGCATATATGGCATGTGTAAGCCGCAGTTACACATCAGTATTGTGGCTTGTATACTGGCATGAACAAGTATTCATCTATCATTCAAAAAAACTGAGGTCATAAACAATTCATTTAAAACTGGAAATACTAGATTATATACCTAAATTGGAGCTCATACTCAGCTGGAGCACCATCCTTATCTCCTCCAAATGCTCCATATGACTCCCACTACAGCTCTGTTATCCCAACATAACAAGCGTAGAAAAAAGTTAGTCCTCAATACATTTCTTTTCTACCAAACTCTTAATCAGGATGTGTAAGTAAAAGTTACACATCTAATTAGCATGTGTAACTAAAAGTTACACATCTATTTAGCATGTGTAACTAAAAGTTACACATCTAATTAGCATGTGTAACTAATAGTTACACATCCAAAAAAGGTCAGATAACTTACAACAAATAGACATTTCTCTTCCTAATCCCTTTTACAAATAGACATTTCTCCTAAGTTACCAGAAACCTGAAAAATAACAAGCAATAAACTTTAATGAGATTAAAAGAACAGATTACTCAACAATCCATAATCAATTTACATGCATCTGACTAGTGTAATTATAAGTTACACATGCATCTGAACGGGAGAACCACAATAAAAGAAACAACCATATTACTAATATCAAACTTGATAAAATCAACGATCTTTTTGTTCTCGAAATTGTGCGACCATCAAAGGTGTTAATATATTGGATTCCCTTGGTTCCAAAATGTACATTCCTACCCTTGCAGGCAGAGCTTGAAATGCAAAGACAATATGTTCATGGATGAGATTATTTGTTGCATTTTTTTTATACATGATATACCTATCCAATTGACAGACTAACCTTAGCATCTTCATCATACCTATCCAATTGATGTACTAACCTTAGCATCTTCATCCTTGATTGAGTACAAATGGAAGCGTCATACAAGTGACGGAAGTTCTCATTTGTTCTCGGAATGGATAGAACACCTAAGATTGGCAAAGAAGAATAATCAGGATTTAACATACTTAAAAGCCCGTACATACCAGAATAGATTACTCGCAAAAAATCATGGTAAGCGGCATTAATTTAGAGACATAAAAATGAAATATATTTTTCTGGATACAACTAACTATCTATAGAAATGAACAAAACATTTAAGTATCCAAATTACATAATTATCTCTTAATATATATATATATATATATCAAAATGTTGAAGATACAAGAAATTAAATAACTTCATTTGGAGATATTCTCAAATTCCAAACGGTCTTGGTTAAAAAGAATCACTACGAAAAGAGGCCATTCACTAACTTCCGTTAATTGAACCACAACAACAAATAAGACTTACTACAGACAAAACTAAGAATCACAATTTTGTAATCCTTATATTTAAGTAAAATCAAACTAATCAAATACAAATTACAGTGAGTTTAAAATCAAATTTAATTATATCTATTAAAGTTAGGATCACTATTCATAAGCACATGTAGCAGATTAGCTTTTCACCAATAACTGCTATGATTTCATCCACCTTATAAGCTAACAATGTTATCATTGATCTAAACGTAGATATACATTTCACCCATAGTCATATTCAATCAAAAATTTAGAAGTAGATAAAATTTATATTGGTTTGGTGGGTAATAAAAACATAGGTGTTCTGATTTCAAATCTGATAATTGATTTAAAATTTTTTTTTAAGACAGATTGAGTTTCAAATCTAAACTCAGGAAAATTTTCACAATTTTTTTTTTGAGATTTTAGTCTCAAATCAAAGGTTAAGATGAGATTGTTGCAGATCTAAACTCTGTTAATGGTACAATCATAAACTCGAGCAATACATGTAGATTTTAGGTCTTTTTTATAAAAAAATATATTTCAAAATCAATAATTAAGGAACGTAATCAAGTTAGAATGATCAGAGGAGATAAAACTTATCTTTCAAATAGTTTATGATGACAAATCTTCAGATTCAAGTGTTAATGACGATTTTATTCGTATCTTATAATAGATTATTAGAGCAACCTTTCACGGACAGTTGCGTTCTTCTCCCGATCCTAATAGGGTGAATTAAAACAAACATCAAAACCTAATCAAACTAATAAAACAAATCAAAGAACGACGAAAACCTAACATTCAATAGCTTTCTAACAAGTTAATACCTAGATTCAAAACGAAAAATCAGTCCAATCCATTGATTGAGCCTAATTCGTTGATTAATTGTTAAATCTATTGAATCAAATCGATTCGAATCCACAAAATCAATAGCATAATAAGAAGGAGAAACATAAACAAAAATCGTGAGCTCGAAATTGAAAGAGGTAAAATCAAATGATCTCGATCTTCAGATGCGTGATGTTTTTTTGGTTGTAATCTCATCAAACAAATCTTCTTATCCAAAAATTCTTCACCATTGTTGCAGAGAACATCTAATAGGAGAAGATGAAAATGAATCAAAAAACCCTAGATTTTTTTTTTTCTCTGCAACCGAGAGAGAAAGAGAGATGAGAGAGAAAGAAAATGGAGAAATGAAACTGTCTTGTGATATTCCTCTGGTATATATTCAAAAGGTTAGTGTCGTCATTATTAAAATTCGTAATAATTAATTATGGGCCAGATCTGAAGAAAAATTGATATTTTGGGCCTACTAATAACATTTTCCTAAAATATGGAGTTGACAATGTAAAATCCATTTTGTGGGGCTTCTATATATTGAACCCATATAGTAGGGGGGTTATAGTAGTTTTCACAATTATATATACAATATGCCAGGCTAATACTAATGCCAACCCTCTTCTTTTTCTTTCTATTTTTCCCTAATAAAACGAAAAATAACCCAATTTAGTGATTTTTTTTCTAACACATTTTGTGCTTCTTGATTGATTCGAACGGCTACAAAAACATTCTGTGTCGACTGAGAATATGTTCTAGTTGGTGGAACCGGTGAAGCACACGAGCTGGTTAGAGAAGGTAAAATACTAAAATTAGAGTCTAGCTTAGTTCGGATAGAATATTACGTTAATCCTTTCAACCTCTGAAGGGGATCAGAATGACATATTCACGCTTCACGAAAGTACTAATTCGTCCATCAAGAAAGTTTTACGCCACAAATTTAAGTTTAGTAGGACGAAGAAAGTATATAAAGAACACTTATCCACAAAATTTCTACGGAAAATGGGTCATTTATCCTAATATTTTTAAAAGAATGATTAATTGGGGGATATAAAAAGGAATTGGGGATATAGGAAAAGGACAAAAAAAAAAAGTCCAAATATCAATTCGGGGTCACCCCTTATCTAAGTATTTTTTTAAATCCTAATCTACCCCTCACTAATCAGGTTTAGTGGTTAATAATAATTAGTAAAAATCTTAAGTATTTGTTAAATGATTAGTGTGTATTTGTATTTGGGTGAATGAGATGAGAGTAGAAAGATGGAAAAAAAAAATTTGAGAGGGAACTTTTTTTGGTGGAAGTGGAGGATGATTGTGAAGAGAGAATTGTTGCTAAGAGGTTGAAAATTTGATTTTTTTTTCTTTGAATCCACCATTGTTGCAGCTGAAAAAGCTTGGTGCCGGCATGGTATTCAACCAAAAAACCATGCCGGCATTTGCTGGAAATTTTTTATAAATTGTTTGCCACGATTTTTTTTCTGGTTTTGATCTTCAAAACCTTTTTTTTCTGGTTTTAATGAGTCTACTTCCGGCACAGTTATGTGATTTTCGAGCATCTTAGGAACTACTTCCGAGAGCATGGTTTTTGCTTAAATTTCTATGCCTAACATGATGAAAAGTATCCAGAAACTTCAATTTTTTTTCACTTGACTACCGGCATTGATAGATTTCTATCGAGCATGCCGCACCATTTTCCCAGGCGTGGTTCTTCACCAATTCCGGCATGGTCTTCATCACTTCGGCGATGTAAAAAATATTAGTTTTGAGTTTTTTCTGGTTTTAATCAGTCCACTTCCGGCACAAGTAGTTAATTCTCGAGCATGCCGGCATCGGTTTCCGGCATAGTATGTTGCTTAAATTTCTATGCCGGCACATGATGAAAAGTATCCAGGAAACTTCAATTTTTTTTTCACTTGACTACCGGCATTGATAAATTTACATTGAGCATCTTACTTTTCGATTCTGACATTGAATGTTAGTTACCAACCATCGCACACTGAGTTTAAACATGGTCTTCATCAATTCCGTGCATGGTCTTCATCACTTGCAGATGATCTTCATCACTTACGAATTAAAAAAAAAAATAAAATTTGTTTCCAAAGTGAGGAGCCGAGAGAAGGAGAAGAGAATTTGAAAGAGAGTGGGGAGAGTTTAGAATTTGAAAGGGAATGGGGAATATTTGGGTTTCAAATTCTAACCCTGAAAGTGATTAATAAGAAGTGGAGATGGAAATGGGGGATATGATTTTGTTTTTTGATTTTAAGTTTTTGATTTTTATTTTGAGGAAGGGTATTTTAGTATTTTCGCCTCCAAAAGTCACCCCTTAGCACACACCATGGGTTGGGGGAAGTAATTCATATCCCCCAATTAGTTTTTTACGGAAAATGGGTTATATGACCACAACCCATTAAGTGTGGGAGCAATGGACTTGTAAAATATAGGTCTGGGTGAAAAAGACATAAGAAAACTTAGTCAAATGTACCCTTAACTTTGAACTTTATTCTTTATCATATCCCTTTTCTCTCTTAATTATTTTCTCACTCTAATTTAAAAAGTAATCGCAAGAAAACTCTTAACTTCCGAAATATAGGTCGGATTTCAACAAAATTTATATTTTCGGAAAGGGCTCGAAAATCTCTTCAAAACAAGATCCATTGTTGACACTACAAAAAAGTTGGTATATTGCAATACCTAAAAAATGTGGCAAGAACTCCTATTTCATGTGGCTAAATCTTTTTGCCACATAAAAACCTTTTTGCCACACCTGTGGAAACAAACCGTGTGACAAAAAGCTTTTGCCACACCTTAAGTACACTGCGGCAATAGCTAGGTTTTTTACCACACCAAATGGTGAGGCAAAAAAGTATTTTATTATTTTATTTATTCATTTATTCTAAATTAATTTTCTTTAATAAATACTTCACGACACCAACTGGTGAGGTAGTTTTGTTGGATTTTTATTTTATATGAAGCGGAAGTTTTGTTTCTGTTTTCGTATTAATTTTTACAATACCATACAGTAATTTTCTAAATCGTTCCATGAATATAAGAGATAAAAAATTAAGAAGAGAAAAATTATATGTTACATTGATTTTATTAACATACAAATTCAGTACATTGATTTTATTGCTCAGTATAATACATATTGTTGGGAGATATATATATTTAAAAACATAGTTTTGTAATATTATATCAAACTTAGAGAAATAGTGTGGTGGTATTATTTTGGGCTCCCACACTATAGACTTGGGTTCAAGTCTCACCCCATACATTTGTGTAGGTATATTATATATATCTATATTATTTATCAAAAGTCCGGGAGAGCGGGGCCTTGGGGCCTTGGGGGTCTTGGGAGGTCTGGTGATTTGAAAAATAATTTTTCGCAAATTTGACTTTTGGTTTTCAAAAAACGTTTTAAGAAATTATTCTGTAATTAATTTTCATTAATTTTGGTTTTATATTCGACCGTTCTATGACTCACGGAAGATTAATTTTGGGTAATTAATCGTAATTAATTTCCATTAAACTAATTGATTCTCTTAAGCCTTTATAAGGCCTGGTTTTACGAAAAAGAGAAAGCATCCAATTTTTCCGTGCGATTCGGGAAAGCAAGTGTTAGAAAGAGTGATAGTTGGTTGATTTCTAAAGGTGCGAGAAAATCGAACAAGAGAGTGAATCACTTGTTTTATCCCATAGGTGTTCGACAATTTTTTGACTGCTAGCACAATCAAGAGGCAGAGTCGCGAAATACCTTAAAGATAGCGACCTAGTCCGCGACTCAAATTGTTTGAGATCCGATTTCATTATTTCTTCATTGTTTCCAACAATTTTAAGGTATTTCGATTTTGCTATGGAGGTTGAAAGGAAGCGCGTTGATGATACCAACAAGCCATTCAAATTTGAAGGGCTGCATTTCAGAAGATGGAAGCTGAAGATGTTCTTTTATCTCAAACTCATGAAGCTGCATATGATTGTGTCGAGTGTTCATCCTGGAACCATGGAACTGCTTCTTGATAAAACTTCTCTCGATAAGACCATTTGGCCGATCTTGATGCTGATGATGGTGCTGCTTGCTCTCGATCCATCTCCTTCCGATGGTGCCAAAGATGTTGAGTTTCTCAAACTGCTGAGGAGAAACAAAAGGCCATTGACAAATGGATCGATGATGACTTTGATTGCAAAAACTACATTCTTAACGCATTATCTGATGATTTATATGAGTATTATTCAACTTTTGAAACTGCTAAAGATGTGTGGGATGCATTACAGAAAAAATACGACACCGAGGAAGCTGGCTCAAAGAAGTATGCTGTGAGCCGGTATTTGAGATACCAAATGGTGGATGATAGGTCAGTTGTTGCACTGGCTCATGAACTTCAAAAAATTTACCACGAAATTGTGGCCGAAGGTATGAAAGCTGATGAACAATTTCAAGTTTCTGTAATGATTGACAAGTTACCACCTAGCTGGAAAGATTTTCGTAATACTTTGCGTCACAAGACTAAAGAATTTTCTCTTGAAAGTTTGATTGTTAAGCTCAGGGTTGAGGAAGAAGCTCGGAAACAAGATAAGAAGGAAGAGATTCTCATTGTTTCTAACAATAAGACTCATCCGAGTTTGAAACCTAAGAAAAGGGATATGAAACCTAACCCGAACCAAAAGAAAGGAGGAAGGCCTAATCAAAACAAGAACCAACACCCATCGAAAAATGGACAGAATTCCAATTCTGAGTTTCTTTGTTATACCTGTGGTAAACCAAACCACATGGCTAGGAATTGCAGGGTTTAACAAGGAAAAGAATAACGCATGCTAATCTTTGGGTGACGTTATAATTGCCATGGTCTCGATCCAGAGTTCTTCTTGGTTGGTGGATCGATGGGTGGTGGATAGACAGTGGTGCTTGGCGTCATTGTTGTTTTGATAGGTCCATGTTTAAGACTTATCTTTGAAACAAAGGATAAGAAAGTGTTGTTGGGAGACTCTCACAGCACTGTGGTGAAAGGTTCTGGTACGGTAGAGTTGAAGTTTACTTCTGGGAAGACACTTATGCTCAAAGATGTCCTTCACACTCCGGAAATGAGAAAGAACCTTGTTTCCGGCTATCTTCTCAACAAGGCTGGGTTGTATCAAACTATTGGGTCTGATGTTTACACTATAACTAAGAATAAGAATTTTGTAGGAAAGGGTTATGCTACTGATGGAATGTTTAAGCTTAATGTTGATGCTATGAATAAAATTGATTCTTCTGCTTATATGGTTTGCAATTTTAATGTTTGGCATGGTAGGCTTTGTCATGTGGGAAAAAAGTTAGTAAATAACATGAGCAAGTTAGGTGTTCTCCCTGAATTTTCTGAAAATGAATTTGAAAAATGTGAGTACTGTAGTCAAGCAAAAATAACCAAGACCTCACATAAATCTGTCATAAGAGAATCCAAACCTCTAGATTTAATACATTCTGATTTATGTGAATATGAAGGTATCTTAACTAGAAATGGCAAGAGATATATTATGACGTTCATTGATGATTGTTCTAATTATACGTATGTTTATTTGTTGAGCCATAAGAATGAAGCTATTGAAAAATTTAAAATATTTATTGCTGAGATTGAAAATCAATTTGGTAGAAAAATTAAGAGGTTTCGTAGTGATAGAGGCACCGAATATGATTCTGCTCCTTTTACTGAAATTTACCAAACTAATGGCATTATACATGAAAGAACTGCTCCATATAATCCTCAAATGAACAGTAAAGCTGAAAGAAAGAACCGTACTCTTACTGAATTGACTGTTGCTTGTTTGCTTAGTTCTGGTGCTGCTTCTCATTGGTGGGGTGAATGTTTGTTGACTGTTTGCCATGTTTTGAATCGCATTCCAAATAATAAAACCATGATATCTCCTTATGAACTTTGGAGAAATAGGAAACCTAATGTATCTTATTTTAGAGTTTGGGGCTGTTTGGCTTTTGTTAGGAAACCTGATCCTAAAAGACATAAGTTAGAAAGTAGAGCTTATGAATGTGTTTTTATTGGTTATGCTCAAAACAGTAAAGCTTATAGGTTCTTTGATATTAATAATAAGGTTATTATTGAATCTGTTGATGTTGACTTCTTTGAAGATAGATTTCCTTTTAAATCTAGAATTAGTGGGGGTAATAGTGGGGGTTCAACACCTAGTACTTTACCTAGTGTTGATTCTGAGTCTAGATTAGAAGAACCTACAAGTGAAGAAACTAGGATCACTGAATTTGAACCTAGATGCAGTAAAAGAGCTAGGACTGAGACAAAAGATAAAAATCCTGATTTTGAATTTTACGCTATAGAAGAAGAACCTTCTAATTTACAAGAGGCGTTTAGTTCTGCAGAGTCTAGTTTCGGCAAGAAGTCAGTAGATAATGAATGGGATTCTCACATGTCTAATGGAACTTGGAGTTATGTAGATTTACCTCCTGGTTGTAAGCCAATAGGTTGTAAATGGGTCTTGAAAAGGAAACTCAAACTTTGATGGAACAATAGATAAGCATAAGGCTAGACTGGTTTGCCAAAGGTTATAGGCAATGAGAGAACATAGACTTTTTTGATACTTATTCTCCTGTTACTAGATTAACATCTATACGTGTTTTGATTGTCATGTTGCTGCTACTCATAATCTTGTTATTCATCAAATGGATGTTAAAACTGCTTTTTGAATGGTGAACTAGAAGAGGAAATTTACATGGAACAACCCAAGGTTTTGTAATTCCCGGACAAGAACATAAAGTATGTAAGCTAGAAAAATCTCTTTATGGTTTGAAACAAGCTCCTAAACAATGGCATGAGAAATTTGATAATTTAATGATTTCAAGTAACTTCGAAATAAATGAGGGTGACAAATGCATCTACTATAAATCCGAGAATGATGTATGTGTGATTGTTTGCTTGTATGTGGATGATTTGCTAATATTTGGTTCAGGTTTATCTCATTGTCAATGAAACTAAAAGCATGCTTAGTTCGAATTTTGACATGAAAGATTTGGGTGAAGCTAGTGTAATCTTGGGAATCAAAATAACTAGAATTAATAGTGGTATTTGTTTGGATCAATCTCACTACATTGAAAAAATCCTAAAGAAGTATGAATATTTTGATTATAAACCATGTTTGTACTCCTTTTGATCCTACCGTGAAATTGTTAAGGAACACTGGAGAAAGTGTTAGACAATCAATATGCTAGTATAATAGGCAAATCTGCGTTATGCAAACATTGTACTAGACCCAGGACATTGCGTATGCGATGGGAGTTCTATGCAGGTTTACTAGTAATCCTAGTTTGAAACACTGGGATGCTTTGTTGAGAGGGTTATGCGGTATCGAAAAGAACCACAAACCTAGGATTACACTATCAAAGGTATCCCGCGGTCCTTGAAGGATTTAGCGATGCTAATTGGAACATTCTTTCGAGATGATTCCAAGTCCACCAAATGGATATGTTTTTATTCTTGCTGAGGCGCTGTATCTTGAGATCAAAGAAACAGACAATTATAGCCCAATCTACGATGGAGGCTGAATTGATAGCAGATGAAGCAACTAGTGAAGAGGCGAGGATGGCTGAAATGTCCGTTGTCGAGACATTCCGGTATGGGAAAACCAATACCAGACCACTTTGATCTACTGTGATAGTACCGCGGCTATCGGAGTAGTAGATAATTGTTATAATAACAATAAGAATCGACATATACGTCGAAAGCACGACACAGTTAGAGAATTTCTCACAACTGGTGTTGTAAGAATAGATCATGTAAGATCTGAAGGAAATATAGTGACACTTTGACGAAAGGGTTAGCTAGAGAAAAGGTATGGAAATTTTCTAGAGAAGTATGGGACTTAGGCCCGTGAGAAGTTGAGTCATTTGTAATGGATACCCAACCTAGATAGGTTCAAAGGGACTAGACGAAGTTACAAATGATATGATAGAGTCATGCACTCCCATAGCATGATATCCTGAAGTGGGAAACAGGTTGAGTATTTAACTCTTAATGATGTCTATAGCTCTTAAGTTAGAGTGGGATACACAGGAGTATTCTTGATAGACTCACCTATACGAATGTGAAGGTGTGGTCGCCTTCTATGAGAAATTGGGCATTTCTCTAGATCATTTGTTAAATAGGGATAAGCACATGGCCTTAATGTGCGAACTTAAGGACTTTACTCTAGATATAGTTGTGTGTGTTAAATAATCTAATATTAGTTAGAGTTCAAGACGCAAGTCACTCTAGTCACCTGGTACTTAGAAAATTTAACACTATGCAGAGGTTCAAGTCGAAAGGCACCTTTGCAGATGCACAACTATACAACACTTGCTCAATGTTTTTAAAATATAAGTGGGGGATTGTTGGGAGATATATATATTTAAAAACATAGTTTTGTAATATTATATCAAACTTAGAGAAATAGTGTGGTGGTATTATTTTGGGCTCCCACACTATAGACTTGGGTTCAAGTCTCACCCCATACATTTGTGTAGGTATATTATATATATCTATATTATTTATCAAAAGTCCGGGAGAGCGGGGCCTTGGGGCCTTGGGGGTCTTGGGAGGTCTGGTGATTTGAAAAATAACTTTTTTGCAAATTTGACTTTTGGTTTTCAAAACGTTTAAGAATTTATTCAGCGTAATTAATTTTCATTAATTTTGGTTTTATATTCTCGACCGTTTTATGACCTATTACTAAGATTAATTTTGGGTAATTAATCGTAATTAATTTCCATTAAAACTGAATTGATTCTCTTAAGCCTTTATAAGGTCAAGTTTTACGAAAAGAGAAAGCATCCAATTTTTCCGTGCGATCCTGAAAGCAAGTGTTAGAAAGAGTGATAGTTGGTTCGATTTCTAAAGGTGCAGAGAAATCGAACAAGAGAGTGAATCACTGTTTATCCCATAGGTGTTCGACAATTTTTGATCGCTAGCACAATCAAGAGGCGAGTCGCGAAATACCTTAAAGATAGCGACCTAGTCCGCGACTCTGCTGTTTGAGATCCGATTTCATTATTTCTTCATTGTTTCCAACACATATGCATCATGGGGCAACGAAAACCGAACTTTATTGCTCAAGATAGTACATTGATTTTATTGATATAAAACGATCATAATTTAGGGAATAAAAGAGAGATAAATGGAAACCAAACTTCATCTCAATCTTTCTTCTGCTCCTGCAGATCTTCTTTAACTCTTCTACTTTTTTAAGAAAATATTCTGCAAAATAAATATTTAAGGAAAATAATTATTTTCATAATCAAGAATCATTCTTAACATCTATACATATTAATACCATAACCAAAAAAAAAAAAAAAGGAAATTCTATACATAGAACATAATAGTTGAGATATGAAAATTACCTAAGAATGGAAACATCCACAACTTGATTAGCAGTATGCACTTATGCCGTGAAAATCAACAATTTTGATAAACTAAATTCACCAATGAACATTGTCGATTTGAAAGAAGCACAAAAAAATGTTTATGTAATACTCCTTCCAAACAAACCCCAAATCAACCGATCAAAAAACAAAAGCCCCAAATCAAACAATAGATCTCAGTTAGATAACTCCTTCCATTGGTGACTATGGATTCTTTCACTACCTATCATCAAACATTAAAAAGTTCAATATCACAAAATTTTCCAAAATCAAGCAAAGCTTCTCTATTAAGGGAGATGGTCAGTATTACGATTGAATAATCTTTAAGCCCTAAAAATGAAAACTTCAAACTTATCTGGGAATTTGACTGCCATTGATTAGTATGAAAGTATGACCACTTTTCTTGGATCTGAATGGTTCCTATGAGATAAAGGGAGAGAGTTTTTTTGTTTTTTGTTTTTTATATCGTTGCTCAAGAGATAATGGGAGAGAGAACACAAGAGGTTACAGAGAGAGAAAGCATGAGAAAGGGATATACAGTGGAGGTTGGACTTTGACTCTTTAAATATGAAAATAATTTTTTTCCTAATATAATTTGTTTTCCTTTCTATGCCAATTGGTTTTAAATACGAAAATATTTTTTTACTTTTGGTAGTTAACGAAGCTAAATTTACTACCTTTTTGTCGCACCTAGAAAAATGACCGTTGCAATAAACCATCTTTTTGCCGCACATCAAACCTTAGTGTGGCAAAAAAAAAACGTTTTTCCTCATCAGCGGTTACCATGTGGCTATAAATATGTTTTTGCCACATTATAATCTAACTGCGGCAATAGAAGTATTTAGCCACATACACACAAATACATGGTGTGGCTACAAAGTGTTTTTCTTGTAGTGTGATATGAAATTCGAAATAAAAAAAAATCATTTTAACCCAGGCCGAGTATACATTATGCACCCAGGTGCAACTTGGCCAAAATTTATTTCCCATGAAAATATGCATATGCACCCAGGTGCAACCTGCCAAAATTTATTTTCTATAAAAATATGCATTATGCACCCAGTGCAACTCACAAAAATTTTTCCTATAAAAATCAAAAAAATGTACATTATACACTCCTGGTGCACACAGGCAAAACCTATTTCCTATAAAGAATATGCACCATGCACTCGGGTGCATCTTGTGTATTTTGGGGATAAATCTAGGTTTATCATACTAATCACTTCTAATATATTATACATAATCAAAATCACTAGTTAATGATCTCGAGCAATAAATCCACCACCATTACCGTCAGATTCACTACCAAAACATCAACCCAAAACAAGCATTAATGAAGAAAAATAAGAAGATAACAAAAATACAAAAACATATACATTATGCACTGGGGTGCAACTAGACCAAAATTTATTTCCTGTCAGAATATACCTTATGCACCCGGTGCACGTACATCAAACTCTTTCCAAAACCCCATCCAATTTTCAACTCGAAACACACACACCAACTACCAAAATTTACATCCAACAAGTACCCCCTTCTTGATTTAGTGAAACTTTGTTGTTCTTGCTCTATTTTCTGACTTCCATCATCCTAGAACTAGTAGTACCGATTTGCAATTTGACTGCCTTTTCGCACTTATCCTCTCTGTCGCCTTTACACAAACTTTTTGTGTAGAAACTGATGATCCGGAGAAGAGTTTGCTATTGATTTCCTAGACCTACTGCATCTGCTTCTCTGTACCAAACATTTCTAATCATTAATAAGCCATTAACAGTTCATCAATTATGTGCAAATAAAGAACACCCTACACCAACAAAAAGATCAGAGAGATTACGAATTATAGAATAAAATAGACAAAACCAATAAATTCAGTGATTATTACTACATACATGTGGATTCATCAAATTGAATTGAAACATTTACCCAAAAATTAATTTAAGCAAGAAATTAAAACGATCGTAATCCGACGCACAAGCAAAATAAGATCACCATCAGGAAAATCAGCACCCCGTCGCCATGTACAAGTGAGATACTTATGTACAGACTTTAACACTTGATGAAGGCAGTATCAAGTTGATTCTGTTTCAAACGATTTTAACTTTTTTTTATTTTGCTTTAGCAAACATCAGTTGGTGAAGTTGTGTTAGTTACAGAGATGGGTGACTGTAACAAGTGATTACATGTGTGGTTTTGTGTCGATGGTGGGTACAAGGATACTGACGAAGAGGAGGATGGTCGTGATAACGAAGAAGAGGACGATGAAAAAGGGCAGACTGATCGATTAAACTTATAAGAAAACAAAATCTTGGGTTAAATATCCTACTAGGATATTTAAACAAAGATCTTTTAGTGTTCGGGATATTAGAACAATTTATCGTATTTTACACGTCTTTTAGACCCAGAAATTCAAATCCAGGGCCTATCTAACCAAAAAACTGTTAGTTTTTATTTTCCTCAATTGCGTGTTCTTTTAAAACCTGATTCAAATGGACGAGTAGAAATTAGTATGGGTGAAATTGACAAAAAAAAAAAAAAGTAAGATGAAACTGGATACATCCTGACTTAAACTCAAAAAATAGCAAGGATGAAACTATGCATCCTGATGTAAATTAATAAAAAAAAAAAAATATTTGAAAAATGGGTAGGATGAAACTGTTTACATCCTGACTATTTTTGTATTTTTGTCCATTTAAACAGTATCAAAATCTAGATGTCTTTTTCACCCAGGATTTGTTGATTTTGGTCTTTTTAACCAATTTTTTGAAATTTCTAAACCGATAAACAAACAACTATTTACGATACAAGCTAAAACTTTCAACATTTCACTACAAAATTTTTCAGAACTTTGTATTTTCAGCACAAAAAAATTCACACCATTAGTAGTCCGTAGTCGGTACCAGGGTCTCTAATATTGACATTGAAGGAAAAATAAAAATTTGATTTGGTCAAGGTTAAGTGGTCAACTGGTCAACATGAGGTCAATTGACTCAAAACCTACAACTGACTAACTTCAGGCCGCAATGATAAAAGAAAAAAAAAAGCTCTTGTAAATTTCTCGAGTGGGAGTTTGGTTTTTGATTGTTGGTTCTGGTTGAGATTCATCCTGGATCTTGACCTCTAAAGCTTGAGGAAATGCTTTGCAAAAAAAAAAAAAAAAAAAAAAAAAAACATACCAGCTCTATTAATTAATTAAGTTCTGACTTTTTCAAGTCTAATCATATAAAAGTTCTTGACAGGTAATTGAACTTTTTTAGGATTAAATGTTTGTTGTTGTAAGGAGAATTAAGGGGACCATTTGGGTCATGACTTTGAAGGGTTCATATAATCACTTAATTGGTCGTACACTAAAAGAACAAGTTGAGGAAGTGATAACCAATAATGTAGTTTACGGACATACAGGAGGAGTTAAAAAACATGGTTGCTGGTTCCCATTGGTCCCTACTTCTTTGAGACTTTGACATTGCAAAGTCATGAAGGTAGTAATAGCTAGTCAGAGCCTTACCAAACTTTTCAGAGGTCCTAGGCGAAAATCAAAAATGGAGGCCCTAAAAAAATTCTCTGATCATTTACAAAAAAAATACATAATAAAATTTGCAAATAGAAATGACTACATAAAAATAGTTAATCTACCAAAAAGTAACCTTCATGGCTTCCTCAATGCAAATTCATCAATTATTGCATTGTAATCAATGTTGTTCACCATATCTACCTCGATAGATAATATTGCTAGGTCATTCAATCTTTCTTGTGACGTTTGTCGACCGAAGGTAAGACTTCGTCAGCTTCAACTAGGAAAATATTCTTTCTCGCGAGAGCTACTCAGAATTGAAATTGTCAATAAAATCTCGTATAAAATTTCTGCATTTGGGTAGCAACCTTCCATGTTGCTTAAGAAATTGTTTAGGAAATCAATACTTCAACTTCCGTTATATATAGTTTCTTCTGGCAAATAACTTTTTAGATCAACTTTCATTTCGGCATACAAGTCATGCCCATCAATATCATTCATGCTTTAGATAATATTATTGAAGCTTGATACAAGTACTTTTCAAGTGCTATAATCGAGAGAATATAACTTGTTTAGCCAGTGAGCTTTTTACTTTTGTATAGTAAAAAATTGGATACCGATTACGGCCAAAGAGTCCAAATTATATAAAACTTAGTTGTAGAAATTATTATACATCATAGTAGTTTCATTTTTTCTCTCCAATAGGTGAGATACGTAGAAATTAGTATACATATAGAAGAAAAAAAGAAAAAATTATAATTGGGGCCCCCTGTCATCCGAAGGCCCTAGGCGCTAACCTATGTTTCCTAACTGCTTGGTACGGCCCTGAGCTAGTTATGCGTATCTGAATATCCTTAGATTGAACAAGTTGAGAGACATTGAAGTTTCCGAAGGAAATCCAAACAGTGATGCATATCTATATTAGAGACAGTTGTGAAGCAAGTTCTAAGCACCGCCCTGTTCCACAAGAATGACTGAATTTGCTACATTATTGGTCTGAGGTTGGTGCGGTTGAATATTGGTAGGCGTCGCTGGGTACGCTGTACTCGCCAATGTATGAGTTAAACTGACAAGGACATGGGGGTACAGAAACTTCAAGTACGCCTTCTAGCATTTGCGTTACTTTCTTCATTGACGGCCGAAGTGATGGTTCTTCTTGAATACACCAAATAGCTATCATTACCAGCCTCTCGAATTTTTTCATATCGTTCATCACTTCTTCATCCTCCACCAAATTTTGTAGTTTCCCATTTCTGAAGCAATCGTAGGCCCAATCGGTGAGGATGGCTTTTACCTCTTCTTCTCCCAGTTCCATTTCAACTCCCTTCCTGCAACATATGATCTCAAGTAGCATTATACCGAAACTGTAGACATCCACTATAGCTGAGACTGGTGTGTTCCTGAACCATTCTGGTGCAATATACCCTCTTTTCCCTCTAATCCTTGTACAAGTTCCAGTTTGGTTACTCACCAGAAGCTTGGCCAATCCAAAGTCTAAAATTCTCGCTGTAAAGTTGTCATCGAGTATTATGTTAAGATATTTTGTAAAAACGTCGTATGTTTTTCACCAAATTAGGGTCTGAGTCGTAGAAGATGCAGTTGATGCATTAGGGAAAATATCTCTATTATGTTTTGTGGCTTTATATCACAATGGATTATTTGCGTAGTACATTCGTCGTGCAAATACATGAGTCCTCTTGATATACCAAATGCAATTTGGACTCTCTGGTTCCAATATGGTTTACAAATTCCGAAGAGGTGATCTGCCAAACTGATGTTACCTATGAACTCATATACCAAAAGTCTGTACTTCCCCTCAGTAGAACCGTTTAACTAGGTCTACTCAGAAAAACGGAACGAAACTCATTTTTAAGGAGCTTGACTGTCTTTCGCTACGGATGACTTAATACCAAGCGTGCACTAACGGCCACTAACATCAGTTACTTGTTTTTTCAATAAAATGGAACGGAAAAGGTCAATTGTTGGGCATTTAATATATATTGAGAAAAACGTAGGCATTTTATTAAATGCAGTTCCCCACATGGACATTTTATTAAAAAGCATATAATCATGTTGTTAAGCGTGTCTTGACGTTAAATCATTTAATCTCTCTATAACAGGTATAAAGTCCAATATGGGATCGAAAAATTGAATACTAGGAAAATCAAATTAATGATACGGGTATTAGAGACCCAAGTATGATGATTATGAATCTGAAACTCGTTTCTAATCAAGATTGAAGATAGAGAGTGATCAAGATTTCATAAAAAGTTTATTAAAATTTCTTTGAAAGATTTTTATCTCAAAAGATAGATTGAGATGAGAAGAAAATGGAGCTAAAATCTGATTAAGAGTTAGATCAAAGTATCGAGATAGAAATAAGATTTTAGGGTTTCTTTTTTAAAAACCTTAGATTTTTTAAATTATTTTCTTGATCAAAACTTGATTAGATTACGATCGAAAATAAAGATTACTCAAAGTAAGATACTTATCTTTATTGTTGTTCTTCAAGAACGCACTGCTTTTTTTCCAGATAGATTTGTTACCAAAATCTATTGAAATCTCAAGTTTCAGAACAAATATGATAAGGTTTTGATGGGTGAAAGTTCTTTTAGATCGAAAACGTTTTGATTTTGAGATAGGTGTGTTTATATATTCTCTCTGACACTGTTTTTTCTGTTGTTTTTCTGATTTTGAGAAGTGAAGAATCGTGGGTCGTTTCGTGAGGAAAAGTTTTGATTTTCTCTTTCTAACAAAGAGGTGAAGAGGCAGATAGAGATGAAAAGATGAGAGACAGAGATAAAGATGAAATGATGAAGTGAGAATAGTATCTAGGGTTTTTTTGTTTGGAATTGCATCTCGAGAAAAAACTTAAGGGTAAGAGATATGAGATTGGGTATACACGGTGCAGATGGATGGCAAGAAAGTGTGGGCCCAAGAAAAAAATCATGTGTTAAGACCCAAGTGTGACCAAGCGTGTGACTGGCACGCTTAAAAAAATATCGTAACGGCTAACTATTAAAAGATTCTTAACGACTCTGCTCTGTTACAACCATTTCGTAACGGCCATTTGTAACAGAAATTTCGTAACGGCCAGTAAGTCGTTACGAATCCTTGAATTTGGTGTAGTGCTTACAAATTTGTTACACAAGTGTAATCCGGAAGTACCGTGGTTCAGTGAATTACGCTTCACCCACAATACTTCAGCCTTACACACTTAGCAATTCAAGTGTGAATATCCAACAATGCTGCTTAAGCCTTGCAACAGAAGTCTTTAATCTTTCTTGCTCTTCTCTTTTCTTCTCAAATGCTTTCTATAAAACATCCAAACATTTTCATACATTACCAGCATAACCAGTTTGCTAAGAACACACATAACATGATACAATTAACCTATTTTTCTTTTTGCATCAAATGAGAACTTACACAGGCTTAAGTACTTGGAAGTTTTAGTAACAGTTACTCTGAACAATTGGTACGAGTTTACGTACGTCTAGGTCGAATGGTGACATATATAACCTAACCATAACAATTAAAAAACTTATCTATTTGGAGTTCATGATTTCCCAGCCGAACATAGATTAGTTTTCCATCCTATATGGATAGAATTTCATTTGTCGACCTAGCCATAAAAATTGGAAAACTAAGTTGTGGCTAGTTTTTTTAGATGACGCAATTGGGGGATATAGAAACTAATTGGGGGATATGAATTACTTCCCCCAACCCATGGTGTGTGCTAAGGGGTGACTTTTGGGGGCGAAAATACTAAAATACCCTTCCCACAAAATAAAAATCAAAAACTTAAAATCAAAAAACAAAATCATATCCCCATTTCCATCTCCACTTCTTATTAATCTTATTTAGGGGTGGAGGTTTGAAACCCAAATATTTCCCATTCCCTTTCAAATTCAAACTCCCCCACTCTATATCAAATTCTCTTCTCCTCACTTTGGAAACCAATTTTTTTTTATTCGAAGTGATGAAGATCATCTTGAAAGTGATGATGACCTTTCAAATTCTAAACTCTCCCCACTCTATATCAAATTCTCTTCTCCTCACTTTGGAAACCAATTTTTTTTTATTCGGAAGTGATGAAGATCATGCTGAAAGTGATGATGACCATGCCGGAATTGATGAAGACCATGCCGGTATCATGTTCCGGTATATGGTCTTCATCAATTCCGGTATGGTCTTGTTTATGGGTAAAAATCGTTTCTGCCGATTTCGGTAAATTCGGCAGGTGAGTGAGAAACTGATTCAAACCCTAAACAATGTGCTGCACGTGAGCACTTTATAGATTCGAGAGATCAATCTGTACAAGTCCGGCCTAAACCAAGAAATGGCCGTTCCAGACTTGCTTCGGTCACAAAGTGGAGGAGAAGGGTTGATTTGGGGAGGGAAGCAAAGAAAGGTGTTGAGACCAGAGTAGTTCTGGGAGAGTAGTATCTCGACTTGTATCATAAAGTAAAAGCTTGGGAAGCTTGCAAGAGATGGAAGCTTTTAGGAGAGCTTGCAAAGTTGCTTTTCTAAGAGTGTGGTATTTTTCTCCTGACCGAGACTTGTTGTCTGGTGGAAATAGGTAAGACCTATTTATACAAGTCGAGATTGAAACGTACCCTGGCCTCATGAAGGAAGAGAGTAAAGGGTGAAATAATGGGAGGAGGTGGTAACCGCATGGTTTAATGGGCGAAAACGTTTTTCACCATTATTTCCTCTTTTATTTGACCGCTTTATTCCTTTTCACGCTTTCTTAATGTGAGCGTAGTGTACGCCGCATGTCAGGACCGCCAAACCAAAACCCTAAAGAAGCATCCCCCCTTTGTGTCGATGTCTCGAGTGTTGGTTGCATCTTGAGTGCAAGTGGCGCGCTGCTAGTGGCGCGTGTGGCATGTGCCAATGGCATGTGCGGAATGCCTTGGTGGTAGGTTGCACGGTTTGCAAGTTAGGTTACCAAATGTGTGTTTGGCATGTGCCAATGGCATGTGCGGGAATGCCTTGGTGGTAGGTTGCACTATTTGCAAGTTAGGTTACCGGCGTGTGTGTTTGGCATGTGCCAATGGCATGTGCTTTAATGCCTTGGTGGTAGGTTGCACCGGTTTGCAAGTTAGGCTACCAACGTGTGTGTTGGCATGTGCGGAATGCCTTGGTGGTAGGTTGCACGGTTTGCAAGTTAGGCTACCAGCGTGTGTGTTTGGCATGTGCCAATGGCACGTGCGGCCATGTTGACCTAGTTGCAAGTCTTGCAAACCTAGGGCGCTATGTTGGGCGCGGGCCAAAGGCATAACGGCTTAGAAATATAGCTTGCGGCACGTGTTGGCATGTGCCAATGGCACGTGCGGCCATGTTGACCTAGTTGCAAGTCTTGCAAACCTAGGGCGCTATGTTGGGCGTGGGCCAAAGGCATAGCGGCTTAGAAATATGGCTTGCGGCACGTGTTGGCATGTGCCAATGGCACGTGCGGCCATGTTGACCTAGTTGCAAGTCTTGCAAACCTAGGGCGCTATGTTGGGCGTGGGCCAAAGGCATAGCGGCTTGGAAATATGGTTTGCGGCACGTGTTGGCATGTGCCAATGGCACGTGCGGCCATGTTGACCTAGTTGCAAGTCTTGCAAACCTAGGGCGCTATATTTGGCATGGGCCAAAGGTATAGCGGCTTGGAAATTTGGCATTGTTGCCATGGTGCGCAGGGTGCGGCTTGGTTTGGCATTGTTGCCGTGGTGCGCAGGGTGCGGCTTGGTTTGGCATTGTTGCCATGGTGCGCAGGGTGCGGCTTGGTTTGGCATTGTTGCCGTGGTGCGCAGTATGCGGCTTGGTTTGGCATTGTTGCCATGGTGCGCAGTATGCGGCTTGGTTTGGCATTGTTGCCGTGGTGCGCATTATGCGGCTTGGTTTGGCATTGTTGCCATGGTGCGCAGGGTGCGGCTTGGTTTGGCATTGTTGCCGTGGTGCGCAGTATGCGGCTTGGTTTGGCATTGTTGCCATGGTGCGTAGTATGCGGCTTGGTTTGGCATTGCTGCCGTGGTGCACAATATGCGCTTGGTTTGGCATTGTTGCCATGGTGCGCAGATGCGCTTGGTTTGGCATTGTTGCCATGGTGCGCAATATGCGGCTTGGTTTGGCATTGTTGCCATGGTGCGCAGATGCGGCTTGGTTTTGCATTGTTGCCATGGTGCGCGGTGTGCGCTTGGTTTGGCATTGTTGCCATGGTGCGCAAATGCGCTTGGTTTTGGAATTAGGGTTCTGTGTCGAAAACCCTAATCTGGTATTTTGAAAAAATACCCCTATTAATTATTTACACCTGAGTTAAATGCTCTTAGTTAATGTGTTGCGGGTAACGCTAGGTCATGGGGTTTTACGATTTTACCCCTTGTTTAAAAAACCACCATCAACATTAAGTCCTCGCTTAGCTTCTAACAGGGCTTTGTTGCGAGGTAAGCATAAGATGGTGACAAGATATCAACAAAGAAACCGTAAAGAGAATCGAGGAGGCTTGTCTCGACATTTTATAAATAGGATTTGGAATCCTTGCCTCTCGTAGTTTTGCACCAATCGGAGGTCGGCACAATTGGTGGGGCTTGTGCAACTTGGGCGACGTTGGGAAGTTGGCGTGAGTTGGGAAGCTGATTGTGCTAGGCGGTGGGGACCGGCGCAAGGTGTGGAAGCTTTGCGTGCTTGCTGGGCGTGACTTGGGCGGTCATTGGGAAGCTCTGCACAATGGTGGGGCCGATGCGGCTTGGGCGACATCGGGAAGTTGGCGTGAGTTGGGAAGCTGATTGTGCTAGCTGGTGGGACCGGCGCAAGGTGTGGAAGCTTTGCGTGCTTGCAGGCGTGACTTGGGCGGTCATTGGGAAGTCGGTGCAATTGGTGGGGCCGATGCAGCTTGGGCGACATTGGGAAGTTGGGTGAGTTGGGAAACTGAGCGTGTTAGCTGGTGGGACCGGCGCAAGGTAGGGAAGCTGAGCGTGCTAGCTGGTGGGACCGGCGCAAGGTAGGGAAGCTGAGCGTGCTTGCCACAAGGACCCACGCAACTTGGGCGATTGGGCGTTCTTGTGAGCTTGCACGATTTTTGGTAAAGGGAAATCCTTCCCTATTTCAATCTTCACGCCCATATATATATAAAATCCCTTTCTCTCATCTTGCACCTTATTCCTTTCATCCTTTCCTACTAGTGGCGTAGTCACAAAGAAAACCAAATTTCTAGGTATGTCTTCCAAGATTTCTTTTGTTTCCCTTTTATGTAGGTGTAAAAATTGAGTGGGCATTTATATATTGCGCATATAATTTCTTGGCGTGTCTCTTGTAGAAAATATTGTATGTATGCGCCCAAGGGAAATATTGCATATATTATTCGAACCCGTAGGAAAGTGCTCCATATATAATTTTGAACCCGAAGAAGGATATTGCAGACGCACTTGAGCCCGTATAAAATATCGCGTATAATTCTAACCTCAAGAAAATATCACGTGTGCGTTTCAACCCGTAGAGAATACCGTATATGAATCCCGAAGAAGAATACTTGTATATGTGCTTCATATGACTTCGAACCCGTAGGAAATATCGCATATATGAATTTTCTGGTCCCGAAAGAAATATCACAAGTGCAATTTTTGAACCCGTAGAAAAATGCTCCATATATAATTTTGAACCCGAAGAATGATACTCCAGACGCACTTGAGCCCGTATAAAATACTGTGTATATAATTTGAAACCTGAAGAAAATACTGCGTGTGTATTTTTGAACCCCAAGAAAATATCGCGTGTGTATTTTTGAACCCTGAGAAAATACTCATGTGTGTATTTTTGAACCCGGAGAAAATACTCGTGTGTATTTTTTAACCCCGGAGAAAATATCGCGTGTGTATTTTTGAACCCGTAGAGAATGCTCCATATATAATTCTCAACCCGAAGAATGATATCATGCAGTGCGCTTTTGAGCCGAAAGAATACGCCTTTCTCTCTTTTTTTTTTTTTTTTTTTGGTATTTCCTGTGTTTTCCTTTGTTGGGCGCGTTATGTGTCGTGAGATAATTTTGTCTTTCTCCGTGTGCAGTATATCTTGTTACTAAGTTTTTATGAAGAAATCCGGTAAGATGTTACCCGAATGTAATTTCGCCTCATCGGAAGATGTCCATAGTTCCAAACCGAACACGGATGATGAATTCTTCGTCAAAAAAACTTGCCTCTCGCTCGGAAGAATCACCCAGTGTTTCGTGCCAATTTTGTTAACCGGGTGGTGAAGATGAAAAGAAGACACGTTCGGTTCGCCCAGAGAACACCATACGGTTCTTTCTTCATAAAGGGGTATATTCCTCTTCCAATATTGATTTCAGGATGTGCCAAAGCCCATTGCGTTCTTTTGATAGATGGGTTGAGTTCATGGTTTTGTTTCGAAGGGAGAGGATGGTGCTAGAAGGGCGCAAGATGTTAGCGCCGAAGGATGCAAATTGTTAGCACAGAGTGTGATACTTGTGGCTAGCATGCGCGTGCGGCATGTGTGCCTCGGCATGTGCGTCTGGTAAGCGTGTCCGTAAGCTCGTCTAGTAAGCGGCTCGGCAAGCGCGTCTCAAGCGCTTTTTTTCTTTCTTCTTCTTCTTTCTTCTTTTGAAAAATGTCTAACTCAAGTTCGCAGGAGGAATCTGGCCGGAGGATGATTCTCGGGGGTAGAGCCACACGAAAACTTGCCTTTGGTGACCACCGGGTGACTTGAGATGGGCGTTAGCCAATTGCCGGCACGATGTGGCTCAAACGGCGATGATTCTCTCGATGGTTGCTGCCGTAGAGACATGGAAGAAGACCCTTTGCGAGTCGTGAGGCCAGTGCGAAGCGCCTTTTTGATCCTCCGTACTTGGTTCCTTATCCAGTCATGTGTCAAGTTGGCGGCTTCAAATAAGGCTTCTGGCTTAAGCACGAGGCGTTGTACACCGTAATCTGGGAGAAGTACAAACATATGGCCACAACCAAGAAAGTCACTAGTCGATTTGCACGGTTAAGCGTGTGGAAGAGGCTTTATCTTCCATCGAGGATATGCGTGAGGTGACCGGTCACACCGCTTCAAGAAGACGTTATTGCCGATCGGGAGCACCATCGCGACGTGTGCGTAGAAAAGGAGTTCAACACTTCGTGGTTTGTCGAAGGCCTTGCTCGAGATCCAAAAGTTGAAAGATGCAAAGAATCGAAAGCCTTTCCGCCGAGGAGATTGCACGACAAGAGGTGGAACTCAAAAGCTTTCCAAGATGTTGACTATAAAGAGAGCGGCTCTTGAAGATGCAAAGTTGACTTTCTCCAAGAAGAGCAGACTCATTGGATGATTTTCCTTGAACGCTTTCTCTGCGTTGATCTTTCATTTAGGTTCTTTTTTTTTTTTTGAAAGACATATTGGATGTCCTGGTTCAAAGCTTGACCTTTGATAGACAAAATGTAACTTTTTTGGGTGTTGGATTATTTCGGGATGAATGGTTTTGATAATATGACTCGATTATGTTTTTGGAAAGGAATATTGCTTCTATGAGAGTGTGTGCTAGCAATTGGCACAAGACTCAAGAAGATGACTCGTTTTACTAGAACCTAAAAATAGATCGTATATCTTGTGCGCCTAAATTTACTCACTTCATAGGTTTTGTGAACACGCCCTCTCCGTGTAAAAGGCGGCTTTCTTGGGTAGCATCGCCGATTAGTCCCCATTCTTGCCGGTAGCGTCTTCAAAGTCTCTCCGCTTTTAACGGTGTAGTTTTAACAACCGATAACCGGGTTGTCCGCAGTTGAGTCTGACCGAGTCGCAAGTCCCCAATCGCTGGTAGCATCTTCAACGAGTCCCCAATTTTCAGTGTAGTTTTACAACCGGTAACCGGGCGTCTAGCAGCTGAGCCTGGATCGAGCGGTAGCATCTTCCACAAGTCCCCGCTTTTCGTGTAGTTTTACAACTAGTAACCGGGTTGTCCGGGTAGTTGCGTCGGATTGAGTCGCCTACCCCACCATCTTGACATCTGGGTCAAGAACGAGATCGACAAATCGACATTGTAGCCGATAGATCAATCCTCCCGTGGTGGTCGCCAATTGTTTATGGGTAAAAATCGTTTCGCCGATTTCCAAATTCGGTAGGTGAGTGAGAAACCGATTCAAACCCTAAACAAATTTGCCGCACGTGAGCACTTTATAGATTCGAGAGATCAATCGTACAAGTCCGGCCTAAACCAAGAAATGGTCGTTCCGACTTGCTTTGGCCACAAAGTGGAGGAGAAGGGTTGATTTGGGGAGGGAAGCAAAGAAAGGTGTTGAGACCCGAGAGTTCGGGAGAGTAGTATCTCGACTTGTATCGTAAAGTAAAGCTTGGGAAGCTTGCAAGAGATGGAAGCTTTTAGGAGAGCTTGCAAAGTTGCTTTTCCGAGAGTGTGGTATTTTTCTCCGACCGAGACTTGTTGTCCGGTGGAAATAGGTAAGACCTATTTATACAAGTCGAGATTGAAACGCACTCGGCCTCATGAAGGAAGAGAGTAAAGGGTGAAATAATGGGAGGAGGTGGTAACCGCATGGTTTAATGGGCGAAAACGTTTTCACCATTATTTCCTCTTTATTTGACCGCTTTATTCCTTTTCACGCTTTCTTAATGTGAGCGTAGTGTACGCTGCATGTCAGACCGCCAAACCAAAACCCTAAAGAAGCATCCCCGTTTGTGTCGATGTCTCGAGTGTTGGTTACATCTTGAGTGCAAGTGGCGCTGCTAGTGGCGCGTGTGGCATGTGCCAATGGCATGTGCGGAATGCCTTGGTGGTAGGTTGCACGGTTTGCAAGTTAGGTTACCAGCGTGTGTGTTTGGCATGTGCCAATGGCATGTGCGGAATGCCTTGGTGGTAGGTTGCACGGTTTGCAAGTTAGGTTACCAAAGCGTGTGTGTTTGGCATGTGCCAATGGCATGTGCTAATGCCTTGGTGGTAGGTTGCACCTGGGCATTGCAAGTTAGGTTACCGGGCGTGTGTGTTTGGCATGTGCCAATGGCATGTGCGGAATGCCTTGGTGGTAGGTTGCACGGTTTGCAAGTTAGGCTACCAAGGCGTGTGTGTTTGGCATGTGCCAATGGCATGTGCGAATGCCTTGGTGGTAGGTTGCACGGTTTGCAAGTTAGGCTACCAAACGTGTGTGTTTGGCATGTGCTAATGGCACGTGCGGCCATGTTGACCTAGTTGCAAGTCTTGCAAACCTAGGGCGCTATGTTGGCATGGGCCAAAGGCATAGCGGCTTAGAAATATGGCTTGATGCACGTGTTGGCATGTGCCAATGGCACGTGCGGCCATGTTGACCTAGTTGCAAGTCTTGCAAACCTAGGGCGCTATGTTGGGCGTGGGCCAAAGGCATAGCGACTTTGGAAATATGGCTTGCGGCACGTGTTGGCATGTGCCAATGGCACGTGCGGCCATGTTGACCTAGTTGCAAGTCTTGCAAACCTAGGGCGCTATGTTGGCGTGGGCCAAAGGCATTGCGGCTTGGAAATATGGCTTGCGGCACGTGTTGGCATGTGCCAATGGCACGTGCGGCCATGTTGACCTAGTTGCAAGTCTTGCAACCTAGAGCGCTATATTTGGCGTGGGCCAAAGGTATAGCGGCTTGGAAATTTGGCATTGTTGCCATGGTGGCGCAGGGTGCGGCTTGGTTTGGCATTGTTGCCGTGGTGCGCAAAATATGCGGCTTGGTTTGGCATTGTTGCCATGGTCCGCAGGTGGTGCTTGCTTGGTTTGGCATTGTTGCCGGGTGCGCCAAAGATGCGGCTTGGTTTGGCATTGCTGGCATTGTTGCCATGGTGCGCAGATATACGGCTTGGTTTGGCATTGTTGCCGTGGCGCGCGAGATGCGGCTTGGTTTGGCATTGTTGCCATGGTGCGTAGTATGCGCTTGGTTTGGCATTGTTGCTTAGTGGTGCACAAGATATGCGCTTGGTTTGGCATTGTTGCCATGGTGCGCAGATATGCGCTTGGTTTGGCATTGTTGCCATGGTGCGCAATATGCGGCTTGGTTTGGCATTGTTGCCATGGTGCGCAGTATGCGGCTTGGTTTGGCATTGTTGCCATGGTGCGCAGTGTGCGGCTTGGTTTGGCATTGTTGCCATGGTGCGAAGATGCGGCTTGGTTTTGGAATTAGGGTTCGTGGTCGAAAACCCTAATGCGGTATTTTGAAAAATACCCCTATTAATTATTTACACCGAGTTAAATGCTCTTAGTTAATGTGTTGCGGTAACGCTAGGTCATGGGGTTTTACGATTTTACCCCTTGTTTAAAAACCACCATCAACATTAAGTCCTCAGCTAGCTCGCAACAGGGGCTTTGTTGCGAGGTAAGCATAAGATGGTGACAAGATATCAACAACAAACCGTAAAGAGAATTGAGGAGGCTTGTCTGACATTTTATAAATAGGATTTGGAATCCTTGCCTCTGGTAGTTTTGCACCAATCGGGAGGTCACACAATTGGTGGGGCCAAAACTTGGGCGACGTTGGGAAGTTGGCGTGAGTTGGGAAGCCGATTGTGCTAGCCGGTGGGACCTAACGCAAGGTGTGGAAGCTTTGCGTGCTTGCTGGCGTGACTTGGGCGGTCATTGGGAAGTCGGTGCAATTGGTGGGGCCGATGCAGCTTGGGCGACATTGGTAAGTTGGCGTGAGTTGGGAAGCTGATTGTGCTAGCTGGTGGGACCGGCGCAAGGTGTGGAAGCTTTGCGTGCTTGCAGGCGTGACTTGGGCGGTCATTGGGAAGTCGGTGCAATTGGTGGGGCCGATGCAGCTTGGGCGACATTGGGAAGTTGGGTGAGTTGGGAAACTGCGCGTGTTAGCTGGTGGGACCGGCGCAAGGTAGGGAAGATGAGCGTGCTAGCTGGTGGGACCGGCGCAAGGTAGGGAAGCTGAGCGTGCTTGCTGGCGGGACCGGCGCAACTTGGGCGGCATTGGGCGTTCTTGTGAGCTTGCACGATTTTTGGTAAAGGGAAATCCTTCCCTATTTCAGAATCTTCACGCCCATATATATATAAAATCCCTTTCTCTCATCTTGCACCTTATTCCTTTCATCCTTTCCTACTAGTGGCGAGTCACAAAGAAAACCAACTTCCATGTATGTCTTCCAAGATTTCTTTTGTTTCCCTTTTTATGTAGGTGTAAAAATTGGAGTGGGCATTTATATATTGCGCATATAATTTCTTGGCGTGTCTCTTGTAGAAAATATTGTATGTATGCGCCCAAGGAAATATTGCATATATTATTCGAACCCGTAGGAAAGTGCTCCATATATAATTTTGAACCCGAAGAAGGATATCGTAGACGCACTTGAGCCGTATAAAATATCACGTATAATTCTCAACCACAAGAAAATATCACAGTGCGCTTTCGAACCCGTAGAGAATACTCGTATATGAATCCCGAAGAAGAATACCGTATATGTGCTTCATATGACTTCGAACCCGTAGGAAATATCGCATATATGAATTTTCTTGGTCCCGAAAGAAATATCACAAGTGCAATTTTTGAACCCGTAGAAAAATGCTCCATATATAATTTTGAACCCGAAGAATGATACTCCGACGCACTTGAGCCCGTATAAAATACCGTGTATATAATTTGAAACTCCGAAGAAAATACTCACGTGTGTATTTTTGAACCCCGAAGAAAATACTGCGTGTGTATTTTTGAACCCCGGAGAAAATACTCGCGTGTGTATTTTTGAACCCTGGAGAAAATATCATGTGTGTATTTTTTAACCCTCGAGAAAATACTCGTGTGTATTTTTGAACCCGTAGAGAATGCTCCATATATAATTCTCAACCCGAAGAATGATATGCGTGTGCGCTTTTGAGCCGATAAAAGAATACGCCTTTCTTTCTCTTTTTTTTTTTTTTTTTTGGTATTTCGGGTTTTCCTTTGTTGGGCGCGGTTATGTGTCGTGAGATAATTTTGTCTTTCTCCGTGTGCGTATATCTTGTTACTAAGTTTTTATGAAGAAATCCGGTAAGATGTTACCCGAATGCAATTTCGCCTCATCGGAAGATGTCCATAGTTCCAAACCGAACACGGATGATGAATTCTTCACAAAAAAACTTGCCTCTCGCTCGGAAGAATCACCCGTGTTTCGTGCCAATTTTGTTAACCTAAAGGTGAAGATGAAAAGAAGACACGTTCGGTTCACCCAGAACACCATACGGTTCTTTCTTCATAAAGGGGTATATTCCTCTTCCAATATTGATTTCAGATGTGCCAAAGCCCATTGCGTTCTTTTGATAGATGGGGTTGAGTTCATGGTGTTGTTTCAAGGGAGAGGATGGTGCTAGAAGGGCGCAAGATGTTAGCGCCGGAAGGATGCAAATTGTTAGCACAGAGTGTGATACTATGGCTAGCATGCGCGTGCGCATGTGTGCCTGGCATGTGCGTCTCGGTAAGCGTGTCTGGGTAAGCTCGTCTAGTAAAAAACGTCCGGTAAGCGCGTCTCGGCAAGCGCTTCTTTTCTTTCTTCTTCTCGTTTCTTCTTTTTGAAAATGTCTAACTCAAGTTCGCAGGAGGAACTGGTTCGGAGGATGATTCTCAAGTAGAGCCACACGAAAACTTGCTTTTTGGTGACCACCGCCGGTGACTTGGAGATGGGCGTTAGCCAATTGCCGGCACAGATGTGGCTCAAACGGCGATGATTCTCTCGATGGTTGCTGCCGTAGACATAGAAGAAGACCCTTTGCGAGTCGTGAGGCCAGTGCGTGCGCCTTTTTTGATCCTCCGTACTTGGTTCCTTATCCAGTCATGTGTTGGTTGGCGGCTTCAGCCAAGTGTCGGCTAAGCACGAGGCGTTGTACACCAGAATCGGGAGAAGTACAAACATATGGCCACAACCAAGAAAGTCACTAGTCGATTTGCACTTTGGTTAAGCGTGTGGAAGAGGCTTTATCTTCCATCGAGGATATGCGTAAGGTGACCGGTCACACCGTTTCAAGACGTTATTGCCGACCGGGAGCACCATCGCGACGTGTGCGTAGAAAAGGAGTTCAACACTTCGTGGTTTGTCGAAGGCCTTGCCGAGATCCAAAAGTTGAAAGATGCAAAGAATCGAAAGCCTTTCCGCCGAGGAGATTGCACGACAGAGGTGGAACTCGAAAAGCTTTCCAAGATGTTGACTATAAAGAGAGCGGCTCTTGAAGATGCAAAGTTGACTTTCTCAAGAAGAGCAGACTCGTTGGATGATTTTCCTTGAACGCTTCTCTGTTGATCTTTCATTTAGGTTCTTTTTTTTTTTTTGAAAGACATATTGATGTCCGGTTCAAAGCTTGACCTTTGATAGACAAATGGTAACTTTTTTGGGTGTTGGATTATTTCGGGATGAATGGTTTTGATAATATGACTCGATTATGTTTTTGGAAAGGAATATTGCTTCTATGAGAGTGTGTGCTAGCAATTGGCACAAGACTCGTGAAGATGACGGTTTTACTAGGAACCTAAAAATAGATCGTATATCTTGTGCATTCTAAATTTACTCACTTCATAGGTTTTGTGAACACGCCCTCTCCGTGTAAAAGGCGGCTTTGCTTTGGTAGCATCGCCGCTAGTCCCCATTCTTGGTAGCGTCTTGCCGAGTCTCCGTTTTTACGGTGTAGTTTTAACAACTCGATAACCGGGTTGTCTGAGTCGGCAGTTGAGTCTGACCGAGTCGCAAGTCCCCAATCGCTGGTAGCATCTTCAACGAGTCCCCAATTTTCAGGTGTAGTTTTACAACCGGTAATCAAGGCGTCTAGCGCTTGAGTCGGATCGAGCGAGCATCTTCTGAAGTCCCCGCTTTCTCGTGTAGTTTTACAACTAGTAACCGGTTGTCCGGTAGTTGCGTCGGATTGAGTCGCCTACCCCCACCATCTTGACATCCGGGTCGAAGAACGAGATCGATAAGATCCGACATTGTAGCCGATAGATCAATCCTCCCGTGGTGGTCGCCAATTGTTTATGGGTAAAAATCGTTTCTGCCGATTTCGGTAAATTCGGTAGGTGAGTGAGAAACTGATTCAAACCCTAAACAAATTTGCTGCACGTGAGCACTTTATAGATTCGAGAGATCAATCTGTACAAGTCCGGCCTAAACCAAGAAATGGCCGTTCCAGACTTGCTTCGGTCACAAAGTGGAGGAGAAGGGTTGATTTGGGGAGGGAAGCAAAGAAAGGTGTTGAGACCAGAGTAGTTCGCTGGAGAGTAGTATCTCGACTTGTATCGTAAAGTAAAAGCTTGGGAAGCTTGCAAGAGATGGAAGCTTTTAGGAGAGCTTGCAAAGTTGCTTTTCTCGAGAGTGTGGTATTTTTCTCCGACCGAGACTTGTTGTCCGGTGGAAATAGGTAAGACCTATTTATACAAGTCGAGATTGAAACGTACCTGGCCTCATGAAGGAAGAGAGTAAAGGGTGAAATAATGGGAGGAGGTGGTAACCGCATGGTTTAATGGGCGAAAACGTTTTTCACCATTATTTCCTCTTTATTTGACCGCTTTATTCCTTTTCACGCTTTCTTAATGTGAGCGTAGTGTACGCCGCATGTCAGTGACTGCCAAACCAAAACCCTAAAGAAGCATCCCCGCTTTGTGTCGATGTCTCGAGTGTTGGTTGCATCTTGAGTGCAAGTGGCGCCGCGCTAGTGGCGCGTGTGGCATGTGCCAATGGCATGTGCGGAATGCCTTGGTGGTAGGTTGCACGGTTTGCAAGTTAGGTTACCAGCGGTGTGTTTGGCATGTGCCAATGGCATGTGCGAATGCCTTGGTGGTAGGTTGCACGGTTTGCAAGTTAGGTTACCAACGTGTGTGTTTGGCATGTGCCAATGGCATGTGCGAATGCCTTGGTGGTAGGTTGCACGGTTTGCAAGTTAGGTTACCAACGTGTGTGTTTGGCATGTGCCAATGGCATGTGCGAATGCCTTGGTGGTAGGTTGCACGGTTTGCAAGTTAGGCTACCAGCGTGTGTGTTTGGCATGTGCCAATGGCATGTGCGGAATGCCTTGGTGGTAGGTTGCACGGTTTGCAAGTTAGGCTACCAGCGTGTGTGTTTGGCATGTGCTAATGGCACGTGCGGCCATGTTGACCTAGTTGCAAGTCTTGCAAACCTAGGGCGCTATGTTGGGCGCGGGCCAAAGGCATAGCGGCTTAGAAATATGGCTTGATGCACGTGTTGGCATGTGCCAATGGCACGTGCGGCCATGTTGACCAAGTTGCAAGTCTTGCAAACCTAGGGCGCTATGTTGGGCGTGGGCCAAAGGCATAGCGACTTAGAAATATGGCTTGCGGCACGTGTTGGCATGTGCCAATGGCACGTGCGGCCATGTTGACCTAGTTGCAAGTCTTGCAAACCTAGGGCGCTATGTTGGGCGTGGGCCAAAGGCATTGCGGCTTGGAAATATGGCTTGCGGCACGTGTTGGCATGTGCCAATGGCACGTGCGGCCATGTTGACCTAGTTGCAAGTCTTGCAAACCTAGAGCGCTATATTTGGCGTGGGCCAAAGGTATAGCGGCTTGGAAATTTGGCATTGTTGCCATGGTGCGCAGGGTGCGGCTTGGTTTGGCATTGTTGCCGTGGTGCGCAGTATGCGGCTTGGTTTGGCATTGTTGCCATGGTCCGCAGGGTGCGGCTTGGTTTGGCATTGTTGCCATGGTGCCAGATGATGCGCTTGGTTTGGCATTGTTGCCATGGTGCCAGTCTTGCGGCTTGGTTTGGCATTGTTGCCAAAGTCGTGCGCAAGATGCGGCTTGGTTTGGCATTGTTGCCATGGTGCGCAGATGCTGCTTGGTTTGGCATTGTTGCCGTGGCGCAGATAGCGGCTTGGTTTGGCATTGTTGCCCTGGTGCGCGAAGGTGCGGCTTGGTTTGGCATTGTTGCTGCAGCGCAGATGCGTCTTGGTTTGGCATTGTTGCCGGTGGTGCGCAGATGCGGCTTGGTTTGGCATTGTTGACGTGGTGCGCAGATGCGCTTGGTTTGGCATTGTTGCCATGGTGCGCAGATGCGGCTTGGTTTGGCATTGTTGCCATGGTGCGCAAGATGCGTTTGGTTTGGCATTGTTGCCATGGTGCGCAGCCAGTGCGCTTGGTTTGGCATTGTTGGCATGGTCCGCAGGTGCGCTTGGTTTGGCATTATTGCCGCGGTGCGCAGATGCGCGCTTGGTTTGGCATTGTTGCCATGGTGCACAGGGTGCGCTTGGTTTGGCATTGTTGCCGCAAGTGCGCAAAGATGCGGCTTGGTTTTGCATTGTTGCCATGGTGCGAAAGATGCGGCTTGGTTTGGCATTGTTGCCGTGGTGCCAAAGATGGGCTTGGTTTGGCATTGTTGCCATGGTACGGTGGTGCGGCTTGGTTTGGCATTGTTGCTTAGTGGTGCCAAAAAGATGCTGCTTGGTTTGGCATTGTTGCCATGGTCGCAGATGCGGCTTGGTTTGGCATTGTTGCCGTGGTGCGCAGATGCGCTTGGTTTGGCATTGTTGCCGTGGTGCCGCAGATGCTGGCTTGGTTTGGCATTGTTGCCATGGAGCGCAAAGATGCGGCTTGGTTTGGCATTGTTGCCATGGTGCGCAAAGATGCGGCTTGGTTTTGGAATTAGGGTTCTGTTTAAAACCCTAATCGGTATTTTGAAAAAATACCCCTATTAATTATTTACACCTGAGTTAAATGCTCTTAGTTAATGTGTTGCGGGTAACGCTAGGTCATGGGTTTTTACGATTTTACCCCTTGTTTAAAAACCACCATCAACAGGTCTTCATCACTTCCGTTTTGAATTTTTTCTGGTATTAGTCAGTCCACTTCCAGCATAGAAAATAAAGCAACATGGTATGCCGGAAAACAATACCGGCATGGTCTTCATATCAACTGACCATGCCTAAGAAGTGGACCGATTAATACCGAAAAATTCAAAACGGAAGTGATGAAGACCATGCCGTAATTGATGAAGACCATATGCCGGAGCATGATACCCAAGATGCTCGAGAATTTCCTATCAATGCCGGTAGTCAAGTGAAAAAAAAACAACATTTTGGATACTTTTCATCCTGTTCCTAAGATAGAAATTTAAGCAAAATACCATGCCGGAACATGTACCGGCATGCTCGAAAACTTGATTACCATGCCGTTACCTGTTCAAAACCAGAAAAAAATCAACATTCTGAAGATCAAACAATTTATGAACATTTCCAACAATTTCCCGCATGGGTTTTTGGTTGAATACCATGCCGGCACCAAGCTTTTTTCAATTGCAACAATGGTGGATTCAAAGAAAAAAATCAATTTTTCAACCTCTTATTAGCGGTAATTCTCTCATCACAATCATCTTCCATTTTCAAAAAAAGAAATTCCTCTCAAATATTTGTTTCCCTCCTTCTACTCTCACCCAAACACAAATAAAAATACACACTAATTGATCCCCCAAATACTTATGATTTTTACTAATTATTATTAACCACTAAACCTAATTAGTGAGGGGTAAATTAGGAATTAAAAAATAATTACATAAGGGGTGACCAAGAATTGTTATTGGGACTCCTATTTTGTCTTGTAGCTATATCCCTCAATTAGTTTTCATATCCCCAATTGTGGGTTCTTTTTTTATCATTTCCTAATAGAGCAACTGATAATATGGGTTATGGCGGGGAATTCATATCTTCAATCAGGAAGATTCTAAATTAAAATTACGGAATTTTAGCAACTACTAAAGAATATTCGGATATATGCGGTCATTCGAATTACAATTATCAAATAACTCTATTTTGTCTCATTGGAGTACATCCCTTCAATTTTCCATCAATCCTTAAATTAGGTTTCTAATAAAATGTTCCTAAAATAAGCTAAAGTTCACGGCGAAAATTTGTAGAGTTTTTATAGAACGCGCAATTGGGGGATATGAAAACTAATTGGGGGATATGACTAAATGACAAAATAGGGATCCAAATATCCTAGCTGGGTTACCCCTTATCTAAGTAAAATTTTAATTCCTAATTTAACCCTCACTAATCAGGATTAGTTACTAATGATGATTAGTAAAATATTAATGATTTGGGGGATATAATTTGTGTTTATGTTTATTTGAATTTGTGTGTGTTAGTTTAAAGGGAAAAAAATTTTGAGTAGAAATTTTTTTTTTTTGAAAATGGAAGATGATTGTGATGAGAGACTTGCAGCTGCTGAATCTTTAGCTCAATTACAACAACAATCATATCTTCAATCTTCGATTAATGATAACAACTCACAATTGTTGTATGATGAACCAACACCTTTGAATCATTATTTTCTTGACCATGAAATGTTTTGTGAAGAACCAACTCAAGAAAGTAAACATGTTCAAAGATACAAGCAACCCCAACACACAGTAATGCTTCAAAGAGGTCGAAAATTTGATTTTTTTTCTTTTGAAACCGCCATTTCTGTCTGAAAAAACCTTTGTACCGGCATCCTCGTGGTTTGAATACTATGCCGGTATCATGTAACCGGCATAGTATTCATATATATATGTATGCCGGCACTAAATTTCCCCCAGTATTCAAGAACATACCGGCGTGGTATTCAAACCAAGATTGAATGCCGGTACACATTTATACTTTTTACCTACCCGCGAATATTCTATGGAATATTCAAACCGGCAGTGTGAGTACATGGCATTCTATGCCGGTTTTTGATACCGGCATCGAAACTTAAATGTCGAAGATGCCGGTTTTACATGAATAACATACAGAAGCTAATGATATTTTGAACTTAAATACCGGCATTTAGTTCTTCCAACTTAGTATGCCGGAACCCGATACCGGTATATAGAGTCAATTACCAAGTTATGCTTGGTTCTTAATCCCTAGCCTCCTTTACTTATCGACAATGCCGGTTTTGAACTAATCCAAGTTTCTTTTCATTCATTCCTTAGATTGTTACCTACAACGATCAACCAAACTCCAAACCGCTCTATCGGGATACGTCGTAGTACTATAAAATGCCGCGGGTATGTTACCAAATAATACTTTCACCTAGTGCTTACAATTTTATGTGGGGATTTGGTTGTAATCTCTATAATGTTGTCCTTATGTAGGGAATAAAATATGGAAAGGAAGCAATTGCTTGGGCAAAAGCAACGGCTCTTAATAACATGTGTGTCTTAGTGAGGAATTCCCAACGTTCATCAGTTCGTTTTGAGATGGTTTGCGAGAGAAGTGGAAAATACAACGAGAAAAATAGTCATAAGAGAAAGGGTTATGTATATGAAAAGAAGACTAACAAGGTATACAAGACAGCTTACGCGGAAGGATGACTGCCCTTTTAAGCTTGTATTCTATCTAAGAGGTTCAAAAGTAGAAGAAAAAGAATGGGAATGTAAGGTGTGGTTTGGCCGTCACAACCACCCCGATCCGAATGATTTTGAAGGTCACTCCCTAGTTGCGAAGCTAAAACCTGATCAATTCGAGGATGTAAAGATGATGACCAAAGCATGTATCAAACCAAGAGTGATTCTCGAACCTTCAAGGAAAAGGATAAGACCAACGTTTCTTCACTCAAGACAATTTATAGCGCACAAGCAACCATTAGAAGGTTGGAATGGGAAGGGAGGAGTGTTATGCAAGAATTTGAAAAGATAGCTTGGGATCACAATTACACGCGTATCATTAAAAGAGGTCCGGACAACACGCCGCTTCAAATATTCATTTCGCATCCTTTGCTTTCACAATTGGCTCATACGTGTTGTGATGTTCTTATGATGGACCGCACATACAAGACAAACAAATACAACATGCCGTTGTTCAACATCGTGGGGCAAACATCGGACAAGGTAACATTAACATTGGCTTGGTGTTTAATGGAGAACGAGAGGGATTACAATTATCATTGGGCATTGCGGCAATTGAAATTATTGTTCCCGAAAATCGTTCTCCGAAGGTCATCATAACCGATCAATTTGACGCACTAATGAACGCCATATCCGACGTATATCCGGATGCATAAAATTTCCTTTGTACATATCATATAGGTGAAAATGTGAAAAAACATTGTCATGCTTTGTTTGAACCCTCAAAGGCTGATATTAAGAATAGAATGATTGCTCAACTAGAGGAAGATGTTCGCAAAGAGAAACTATCACCCGAAGAAGAAGAAAATGAAAGAGGAAAGATTAAAGAGCGAGTCGACAAAGAACACTATGAAAATCATAAACGGTGGTTGGAATTTCTAAAGGATTGGGAGAAAGTTTATTGGTCTCTTACCGAGGACATGTATGAAAAGAGATTGAACAACTTTATTAATATAACGAAGTGTATCCATGTGCCGTCTCATATTGTCGGGATAATTGGTTGGATAAGTTCAAGGAAAAATTTGTGCGTGCGTGGACAAATCGTTATAGACATTACGGGAATGAAGCAACTAGTATAGCGGAGTCCTCTCATGGGAGATTTAAAGATCTCGTCCAGTCCGGCCAGGGAAATGTGGTTACGGTCACCGAGGCAATGGAGCAACACTTTAAGGCCGATATTGATAGGATCAAGAAGGCTTTTGAGAAAAGCTCAATGGAAAGGATGACTCAATTTCTTGAACATACTAAGTTGCTCCAAGGAATAGAGTTTAACGTCTCCCGTTGGGCAATAAAACATATGATGAGACAAATGCAATATGAGAAGCTTAACGGAAATCCGGGTGATGTGTGTATTTGTCCCGACATGTCTTCATTGGGGCTTCCGTGTCGTCATATGCTTGTGAAGTATGAAGTAGTGATACCTATTGATGTTATTGATCCTTTTTGGAAGCAATTATCTTTCGACCTTCCCCTACCGAAGCTCCCCCGGACAATCACCATGGGATACAAAGGAGGCTTTAGAATTTTATGAAGCTTACTCACGTGGCAACTCCTGGCTAGCCGACAAGTATTGTTGAGCCAACTAAGACTAATTACACGGCCATGGATAACACAAAGTGAAGAGCCAACAAAGGGAGATCCGACGGGTAGACCACAAACTAAAATTGCAAGGAAGAAACAAAGAAAAGAATTAAAACAAATGACTCGACGTGAAGAGGAACTCGCGGCAACTAAAAACGAGATCTATGTGCAAGTGAGATTTGTAAGAAAGATTCACCGAAACGACCATTCCAAACAAGAGGGGTAGGCTGAGGAAGGAACCGATATCAAGTCAACAACAATCGACGAGTTCCGAACCTACACCCATAGTCGATGTATCGGAGGTTAAAAGGAAAAGGGGAAGGCCGCCAAATGTACCAACATTAAGCAACCAAGGACAACAAGGTGAGCATTCCGAACCTACACCAATAGTTGATGTATCCGCTGTTCAAAAGAAAATGGGAAGGCCGCCGAATTTACCAACATTAAGCAACCAAGGGCAACAAGGTGAGCATTCCGAACCTACACCAATAGTCGATGTATCCGCGGTTCAAAGGAAAAGGGGAAGGCCGCCAAAGTACCAACTTTAAGCAACCAAGGGCAACAAGGTGAGCATTCCGAACCTACACCAATAGTTGATGTATCCGAGCTTCAAAAGAAAAGGGGTAGGCCGCCGAAGGTACCAACATTAAGCAACCAAGGGCAACAAGGTGAGCATTCAACCTACACCAACAACATGATGTATCGAGGTTCAATTGAAAATGCGTAGGGGTAGGCCAAGGAAGTATAATCTCCCGTCACATACCGAAGACATTTGTAGGGTAGAGATTGCAGAGGATGGTTTGGATATAATTAAGCTAAAAGTTGGTAATATGACGATGTATAAGGAGTCGCAAACGGGTAGGACTTATAGACGCTACCATACGAAAATAGAGTCTTACATAGATCAACTTCCTGAGGTTATTCGCGAGTTTGTTGTGTACACGGATGATGTCGATGGAGATGGAAATTGTGGCTATCATGCCGTCACTGAACAATTAGGAATCTTCGAGACGGCTGTTAGTAAAGGAATGACACCATGCCGATATGCTAGAATGAGGATGGCCGATCAACTTGTGAAGAAGAGGAGCTTTTATGAGCAATTGGTTGGTCACGACGAGGTGTTTGATGATATGTGTGCTCAAGTGCTAGGACCCGAGCAGGAGATGGCATTTCTTCCTTCTCAATATTGGATGAGGATGCCGCTTTGTGGGCATCTAGTAGCGGATACATTTAATTGTGTTGTTCATTATTTTACCCCCACCGTAGTCACTACATTTACACCAAAATGGCAAAAATGCGAGGGATCCCTTAAGACGAGAAGAGTTGTTTTGGCGTACGTGAACGGCAATCATTTCGTCATTCTTAAACTCAGGGACAATTGTCCATTGCCACCTGTTTGTGGGATGGTTAAAAACAAGGAACTAGATCCAAATATATGGAAGGGATGGATGGCGTTGAACGAGGAGAATCACCAATTATGGGATGCTTTGGCCTTATCAAAGAAACCTCTTGAAGAGGAGGAGTTGCAACTTCATACGTGTGGAAGCGATGATGAGTAATTTGGATTAATGCTGAGTAATTGGGATTAATGTGGTTCACTAATACGCCACCTTTTGTTTTTTTGGAAGTTTGAATTGTAATCATTGAACCATATGCCATGTACGTGCCATTGTGATTTAATTCAAACTTTACTACGGCAGTGCTCGTACCGGCGTTGCAAAATATGTTCTCGTTTGTGCTGGAATAACAACTTAAGTACACGGATATGCAAAGACCCAATACCATAAAATAACATACGCAAAGTGTAAACAAACCAAATGTAAAGTTAAGATGTTCCAAACCGAAAACAAATGAAGCAAAGATGTTCAAAGTTTACCAATCCACACAAACAAACATAAACCAAACTAACACTATTAAAGAATCACAAGATCACTCGGTTCTTGGCCTCTTGTATACCCTCTTCTTCTTTTCGCCCCACAAGTCTTTTGCCTCGGTATCTTCTATTTGGTCTATCTTTTTGACGACGTTCTCCATTTCTTTCCTGGGTCAAGAACTCTCCTTTCTTGGTCTTCTTCTTAAAGAACCTTGCCAAGTTTCCACTTCACGACGCCGTTAACGGATTTTTCAAAGCATGTATTTAGTACGTACAAATTTATAAGTTGGTAGATATAGATTAAGAGAATAGTAATGAACGCACCAACAACGTAATGAGCCAGAAGTCCGGGTGCACAGATATCCGAGTTGTGGAGGGACGTCTTTGGTGGTGGAGGGACCTCTACCGTATCCGGCGTACAACATAAGGATGTGAGTACTGTAGATGCCCGTTTAGGAATGTTGGTTCACTATCAAAACCGTTCTCGGCCAATTCCCAATCACCCCTATCCAAAGACAAGTTCTTCTTCTTCCCTTTCGATCCAATGTGCGAGAATTGGTTCCGGTCGTAGCATACCATAGTATGGTTCTCATTTGATTGGCATTTAGTAAAGTCGTGAGAATATTTATGATAAGATGTATCCGTGAGATCTTTCTCGCTTGTAACCGAGTTGGCGCATCACGCGGAGAGGGTTATGCATAACAAATCCTTTGGATGAAAGAACGGTCCGTTGTAAAATGAAACATTTTCATGTCTCTCAAGGTGAACTCCTCTCGACATTCCTATAAGGGTCGAACACAACATGTTCCACGTGAAAACGAGTCCAAAGCCAATCTCATTTGTAAAAACCGTTTCTTGTTAGGCGAAGGGGTATTTTTGAAGTAGTATTTCGAGCTAGAGCCATATTCGGTTGGTAATCATGCCAAATTTCCAATCCTTTATACCCTATGAACAAATCTCGGAAGTGTTCGTAAGCCCACACTTGTGCCCATAAATTGTATAAGAAAATAAATAGTTGGAAACTAACAAATGTAACGATAACAATCACAAAATAGGTGGTTCACCTTACCTGAATCACAGTGAAATTCCCATTAAATTGACGGCCTTTCGCCTTAGAATCTCGACGCATTTCGCCAAAAAATGAGCCAAGAAAGCAAAGTGCCCCATGAATACTTATGAACGTCTTCCAACGGATCCAAGAACCGTAGGTTGTTCATATGCACCCCTGTTACCATTAGAGTCGTGGAATATAGCGGTTCCCAAAATGAACAACATATATGCGGCAGCAGTTTGTTGAGCTTGTGCGGAGTCAATTCCCTGTTCTTCGTATTCCCAAACAAATTGAATGAGTTTGACGAATGTTATAGTCTTTGTCTGAGCAGTTCGTTTCTTGTACAAATTTGCCAACGTGGTTTCCTTGTTCCATCCAAACAACTTTTCTGTGAGTTCATAGATCTTTTCCCACCCTAGGTCCTTCGACTTGTCTCCAACCTTAACCGGTTTCCCAAGAACCTCTAGTCCTATTATCCTTTGGACATCTTCAGGGATAATGGTCATCTCGCCAAAATTAAAATGCATGGTGTCAGTTTCACCATAAAACCTCTCCAAAAAGCAAGTTTGCGATGATTTGGTATCGGTGGCCACATAATTTTCTATCGCATGATACAACCCGGATGCTCGACTATTTGTTGAACAGCCGGACACTCATCCTCCAAAGGCCACACATCCGATTGTTGATGGCGGCTAACACGCCAGGCTTTCCTGTGGTCCTATAAAAACACAACAAACTTAATTAAATTGATCACAGGAAAATAATATAATAATAAGATACAAACGTCTTACATAAGTTTGATAGATCCAACGAGCCCAAGAGTCTTTATACGAAAATAAAAGTTGCGGGTTTATCGGTTGACCCCAATGTTTGCCATCATTGCATGTGAATCAATTCTAACTTATCAGGGAAGTGAAGAGGGGGTGCCTTTTCATCATCGCTTGTCCTAAACCACCTGCTTGTGAGGATGAGACACCTGCTATTACCGGTTCTCGGTGGAGTTTCCCACTCATCATCATCATCGGTGCTTGTTGAGTCGCTAATAGGATCCCGAATTGTGACCTTAGCAAGAGAGCAGGATTTTGACGTTTACGTCGAGAAGACTTACGCTTTGATTCTTCAACAGCTTTTCCTTTTCCTTTGTCCTTTCTTGGTGCGTGAGACCTATGTTCCAACACGTTAAATTGAGTTACATACTACATGTCGGCATACAAAAACGGAGAACGCCGGTTTTGGTTGAATCGTATCAGGGATTTACAAATTTTAGGGAGCGAAAACCGGCATATCAAAATAAAATACGACAATGCCGGTATTGGTTCCGGCATTCCTTAAAAAAATACTACTATGCCGGTTATATTGAATTATATGTAGAAATTTCTAAGCCGTATGAAAAACAAACCGGTATAATTTGTTACCATACATTGAGTGCCGGAACAGATACCGGCATATACAATATTAATACGTTGAATGCCGGTTTTGGTTGAATTGTATCCAGGGATTCACAAATTTTAGGGACCGAAAACCGGCATATCAAAATAAAATACGACAATGCCGGTATTGCTTCCGGCATTCTTTAAAAAAATACTACTATGCCAGTTGTATTGAATTATATGTAGAAAATTCTAAGCCGTATGAAAAACAAACCGGTATAATTTGTTACCATACATTGAGTGCCGGAACAGATACCTATGATATACAATATTAATACGTTGAATGCCGGTTTTGGTTGAATTGTATCCAGGGATTCACAAATTTTAGGGACCGAAAAACGGCATATCAAAATAAAATACGATAGTGCCGGTGTCATTTCCGGCATTCTTAAATGGCAATATATCTATGCCGGTTTTCTGTAAATTTTTACAGAGTTCTTAGTGTTTTTTGGTTTTTGATTTTCAAACTCAATTCAATTGACTAGAATTTCATCTTACTAGAATTCAATTTCAAAACCCTAATTAGAATTTTCAATCCGTCATGAACCCTAGCATGTTTGACTTTGTGTTATATATTATTGGGTAAACCCTAAAAGTACTTCAATTCAAAAGGAGACTTTGTGTTATACATCACTTACCGAATCAAATCATTACGTCCGCTTCACTGGGAGACTCTTGAGGACTTTTTTTAAGCGCATCGTATTTACGGATTGGGTTTGCGACGAGCCATTGCTTTGGTATAGAAGATGAAAAAAAAATAGGGAGAGATTGAATAGATTGAATATTTTTCTTTCCAAAACCGTCACTTATATAGCATGAGTAGTTTGAAACCGACGACTTGATTGAAATTGTAACCGTCAAACAATTTGAATGAATTTGTAACCGTCAAACAAGTTGAATGAAATTGTAACTGTCAAACTAGTAGGGGGAAATCGTAACCGTCATAAATCCGGCATAGAAAAATACATATCAACTATGCCGGTATTACAAGTTAATTATTTTTTGTATCATGCTAACAAAATAACATAAGCCGGAACTCTAATTTATTTCAAATGTAATCCTTGTCACAGGAAGCACGAATGCACTTAGCACGTGCATAAAGCCTTTAAACCACTTGGTGACCCAATAGGACGAGTTATAGTCTCGTGAGGGTTTACATAGAGATGTACTCACAAAACCTTACGAAAACCTTAGCAAATACCACTAAACTTTCAATCTTCTTAAGAAGAATCCGTTTCCGATTCACCCACTGGTGGTACTCGGTGACTTTGGTTACAATATGGTTCGCGTTGGCTTCAAACATGAATGGTTCTCCCTTTTCTTGTAAGTAACGCGCTTTCACTTCGCTTCATGCTACAAAAACAACACACAAACTTTGTTGGTTACATAAAAATTGAAAAATAGTAGATTGTGCCTTGAATTATTCATAAAGATACTTACGAGTTGTTGGGGGCAACCTATTGTGATGAGCGTTATCGATCCGTTACTTCATTTTTAGATACTCAACCACAAAGATTTAGGATGATGTCGTGTCGTTGCTCGATTTGTTGAGCAGTTCTTCCTTTCTAAGTTACCGTAATCGTGAACAAACTTCCTAAAAATCTTCAACCACATGGAATCCCGCGTCTTGCTATCTATAGTTGAAGGACGAGTTTCGCGTACCATGCTTGGGTGATTGCTAAATCTTCCTCGGAGTCAAACGATGCCATTTGTTGTATGTGGGATTAGGTTCTATAATAAGCTATTTATAGATGACTATTCTAGGGTTTAGGGTTTCTTAAGTTAATATTCTCAAGGAGATATATAAGAACACACGAATTTTGGGCATTTGGGTTCAAGTATTAGCTCTCTTTATATAGAGGAAAACCTCAACGGCTAGTTTTTTTGAAATTACATAAATTCCGGCATTGTATTTAATGTGTCATATGGCGCCGTACAAGTAAATTTCTTATCGTAGATTATCCCAAATATGTAACTGATACCGGCATTGTGTAACAACATGGTGCCACGCCAAGCAACCAATACCGGCATTACATGTATAATTGCGAATACGCTTGGGTACTTGTTAATTTCAAATAAAACGGCTAGTTTTTTGAAAAATAAGACCGTTGGTGCTTCAATTATATATAATACCACCAAATCCGGCATAGTTAATTACATACCAATGATGCCGGTATTACAATTTAATGATTTATTGAACGAGCTTGAACAAGTAAAGTCGCTTCGAAATGCCTAAAAGGCTTTTTTCTCCACTTCGTATATGCATCCCGAGCTTCATACCTATCACCATTGTATCTTGCAAGAAATTCGTTGTATTTGAGACATGATTTGATGAGTGCGCTTGTTCGAATGCGTACTATTTGATGTGCGTATTCAATTATGCGTTTCTTACGGTCAAACTTGTTATGCTTGTAAGAACCGAGTCATTACAAGGCCCCAAAAAACATCCGAAGGCGTTGATCCTCCCAAAATCCGATACTATGTAGTAATTTCTAATCCACTCTGTTTCCTCCCGAACATCCGCTTCTATCTTAGCTTCTTTTTGACGTTTAACCTCTTCCTCGCCTTCCGCTTTTATCTTATCTAATTTTCGACAATAACGTTCAAGCTTTGCTTCCTCTTCTTCTTCTCTTTTTCTCTTAATTATCTCTTCTTCCATTGCGGCAATTGACTTGGTGGTTTCTTCTTTCCTTCTTAGTTTTTCTAGTATTGTGGCAACGGAGTTGGTCGTGGTTGATGATTGATTTCTGTTGGGGTTGACAATATTTTCCTCATGTGTTTTTCTTTCTCCGGGGAATTGATGAACTTGTCAACCGGTGATTGATAATCCATTGGAGATATATCTCCAAAGGTATCAATCGCAATGGGTGCATCCATTCCTTTAAATAGATGTTGACATAACGGATCTTCTCCACTTTAGTGACCAAGACTCTAAGTAACTTAGATCCCACGCCGAACTATTGTTTTCAAGTGTATTGTTTAAAAACTAGCCGTTAGGCATTCAATTTCCGAAACCGGCATACCTAGGTGGAACTAAATCTATGCCGGTATTATGATCCGGCACCGCATGGTATAACACGATCTTTGCCGGGTAATGCGTAAAATCTTACAGAAACTACCAAAATATGCATATAATACCGGCATTTTTTGTTTAGTAACATCTATGCCGGAACGGTGAAAATTTGAAAAAAAAACGGCTACTTTTTTTGAAAAATATGACCGTTGGAGCATCATTTCTATATAACATCACCCATTCCTTTGGCAAAACCCACACAAATCAAGCACCAAATAACATCTACCTCTATTTGCAACACTAAAAAAAATTATTCTCTCAAGTAAGCAAGCACGGCTCAAAGAATAGGGGATTCATCATCTACCTCTATCTCAAAAAGTAAGTATATTTCCTAACAACATGCTCTTCAATACTATGACGGAAAACTAATACAATTTTTTATTACGTAATCATCATTGCAAGTGTCAAATTTGCAAGTCACCTTCTCACCTAGCCATGGACTCCGTCCATTTATTTATTCAAAGTGTAGAAGTCTGTGATGGGACACGCCGGTTTTGGATTGCAAAAACGATGATGCTGAAAATGGAAGAATGTTTCGAGGTGTTTGAATCACCCAAAGTGCGATGAGTTTCAATGGTTTGACAAAGCGGTTGAACTAGCGAGTCAAGAGAAACCACAAGGTCCATTGTAAGCCTATCGATGGGTGTGATGGGTGTTATATGAAGGGAAAGGAATACGTTGAAAAGAAGAAGAGCCAATGAGGATGATCCTTGACACCCCCATTCCTGGACGATGTCTTTGAATGATTAGGGAATTGCTCAAAGGCTCCGCAATTGTTGAAAAGGGATGGAAATAGATTATCTTTTACTCAAGTGCAATCCATTCACTTTTTTTTTAATTTAATGTAGTCGATTACTTGAGAACGAAATAAAAGAGAATTTGAAATGAATTAATCAAGGTCTTGGCATTGTGGAAATCGGATCGAGCATGCCGGTTTATGTCAACTGTAAAAGATAATTTGGAAATCTAACATACCTAAGCATTGTCAAAATGAATCTTACAATGCCGGTTTTCTATCACATTTTCAAAAGTATACAGATATTTGCAATACCTAGGCATTCTCCTAAGCAAACGTAACAATACCGGTACATGTCTGTTTCTATACATGAACCAAATAATTTAACCTCGATTGTTCCGAAGACTAAAATTGCTATGCTTGGGGACTAGGTTCCGCCAGTGTTTTGAGCATGCCGTATATGCCGGTATGTGTACATATATTTCTAAAACTGACCTCTACTACGCCGGAATATTTTAACTTGCAAACTACAAATCTTAACATGTTCAACATAAACCAAAGAACTAAACAGTTAACCCACAGTACAAACCAAAACAAGCTTGAAATTGTTTTTGACGTAACCAAACTCCTAAAAAGTTAACCATCCTTGTTTCTTTTCTCTCAAACTAAATTAGTCTTTTGTTTCTTTTGTGTCGGCGCCTTCCTTGTTTCCCCGTACATAGCTCTGACAGTAGGGTGGGTTTCTTCAATTCTATGAAGCTTTTCCTCTAGTTCCTTGATTTCTTGAAGAGATAGCACCACCCCGTCATTATGCTTGCAACCTAACATCTTCGTAACCTTGCCAAGCCGACGTCGCTATATTAATACATCAAACACATATTCAGTATATATGTTAATATATGATTATGTTTACATTTAATGAATATAAGCAATTAAGAAAACTTACCACCATTGCTAAAGTCCTAAGAAGGTTGGCCATCGTAGGTTGTGGAGGTGGAGTAATTTCAACAGGAGGGTTTTCTTGGTGTGGAGCTTCGACGGAGGGAGGACGCACGACATAAGGATGTGACCATTCCGGTAATCCCTCATGTAGCTGTCATCAACTTCATAACCACTTTCCACACTCTCCCACTTACTAATATCAACCAAACGACGTGGCTCTCTATCCCTCCAATGTGTTGGTTCCGGGTTCAGATCATACATTACATGCAACTTGTTGGGAGTTGAATTGCACCAGAAAAGTAAAGATGATAATTATCATCGAGTTCGACCAATGACGGGATAATTGCTTAAATCCATGTTGGCGCATCACACGGCATGGATCGGCCATGATGTATCCTTTTGGGTGGTACAACGGCCCATGGTAAAATGCAACATCTCTTGGAATTGGACGGTACCCTCTAATCTCCTTATAGGTGTCGAACACAACGTCTTCCTTCCTCATAGCATCGAGCCAATCTCATATTGATGACTCGACCTTTGTTACCGGGCTTCGGATTCACCGTTAAACTCAAACCTCTCGAGCTCTAGGGGTATCGGGTTCGGTAAGGTCTTTGATCTTCAAGAATTGCGTCCTTGAATAAGGTTGGGAAGTGTTCATAACACCACACCTAATCCAATTTGAACAATATACATGTGAACATAAGTAAAAAAAATACATCTCAACAATAGATTAAAGAAATTTGTACCGGAGTAGAGTGAAATTCCCCCGACAAATTGGTTTGTTTTAGCCAATGAAGCCCTTCTCATCTCCGCCATCAAATGTGCCATGACTGCGTGCCCCAAGAATAGCCATGGACACCTTCCAACGGGTCAAGGTCTGAGAAAGTTTGCACTTACCATGTTGCCGTTAGTGTCGGGGAATGCCCTAGTGCCCAAAATGTATAACAGGTACGCGGCGGCTGTATACCGAATCGTGCAGGGTCCCATCCATCCTTCTAGCTTCTAGCCTTTGTATTTTCAAACATCTTCTTAAGCATTGTCAACTTGAATGTCTTCGTCTTACTTCCGTTCGATGCTACATAAAAGCTATCCGAAGAAGTTTTGAAGTCCCAACCAAACAGCTTTTGGGTCAAATCGTGCAACTTCGACCATTCTAGGTCGCGAGACTCAACTCCCTCTGAAATTGATTTGCCGATAACATTCAAGCCTAGAATGTTATGAGTATCTTCAGGAATCAAGGTCATCTCACCAAACGGGAAGTGCATTGTATCAGTTTCACCATGGTACCTCTCAACGAAGCAATTTACGGTCACAGTATCTGGATTCACGTAATTTTCAACCAAAGAATACGGACCCGAGTTCTTTACTAATGTTTGGACATCTTCATGCTCCAACGACAAATCCCAATGAGCGCGGCTTGGTTTCGCAAACACGCACGGTGCCCTTAGTATGATCCTACAAATACGAGATAATACGATTAAGAGATGATGTAAAAGATAAAACAACGCACATGCACAAAATAAAAATGCTTACATAAGTTTGAAAGATAGTATTTGAGCCCAAGAGTGCTTGTATCCAAAGAGTACTTTCTGGTTCGGAGCTTGACCCCAAATTTTACCATCATCGCGGTCGGGTAACATGTCATCAAGGTGAGGAAGGTGACAACCTTTAACTTTCATTTTCACCGACCTTGACCTTGCCTTGTTGACTAGTCCCACCAACTTCGCTTTGGCTTGCTAATTGACTTGGGGAACCTCATCATCTTCCTCCTCACTTTCCACTCCATCATGCTCATCGCCTCATGTGTTCCAAGTACCTTCACGGATTGCAAGTGCACTACGTTCACAACCACTCTCCCAAATTGACCCTCTTGTTTCAAACCCCAAACGTTTCTTGCGACCCGCATCTTTCCCCGTGGAGGCGGGGACCGAGGAGTATCAAGACCGTCCTTCCTCCTTCTCTTAGTGAGGATAGGACCTTTATCTTTCTTCGCTTCTTTGGCTCTTGACCTATAACATAAACAAACATCGTAAAAGGCATGGCGGTTTAGGAACCGGCATACCACTTACTAAACAAACCAATACCTAGAACATGAACCGGCAGCATACCATAAATATCGGGCATGCCGGTATCGTTGAACCGACATTGTCTTGAAACTAAATCATGTGCCGGTATTTAGCACCATTTCAGTGATGTTCCTGTATGTTTTAAGTGTAATACCGGCATTGTCAAACTGAAATAACATATACTGTTTTAAACTCTACCGTATAATCGAAAACTAGATATAATGCCGGTACACACAATTAAGTTCCTGTGTGTTTTTAGTTGCAAACCGGTATGGTATTCGACCCAAATACTATGCCGGTATAAAACACTACAAGTCAGGAATGCAAACCGGTATGGTATTCGACCCAAATTCTATGCCGGTACCTAAACCGGCATTGTATTCAAACCAAGATCCAATGCCGGTTTTCTCTGTAACTCGACAGTTTCAGCTATTGTTGGCGATTCTAACCTAAACCCATGGCTACAAATCGACTAAAACAATCATAAATGAGTTCAAAAATCACTTACCTTCTCAGAGAAGCCATGAGTGTTTGATCATCCGGTGCACGCTTTGCGTCCTCTTCTAGTTGGCTGAGCAATGTTCTCGATTCTTTGTTCATGTGTTTGTTGAGCAGCCGTTTTTGTTCTCGGTTTTGATTTCGATTTGGTTCTTGGAGGCATGGTTATGTTATGTTAATCGACGAAGAAATTTTTGATTCAACGATTAATCGTCGATGAAGAATGAACGATGAGGAAGAAGAAGATGAAGAAAAAATTTTTTTTTCTCAAAAACAGACCTATCTTGCGGTTCTGAATTGAATTGGGGGATATATGATTTTGGTTATTTGATTTTATGTTTTAGTTGAAAGGGTATAACAGTCTTTTCATAATATTTTTAATTAATCTAAGGGTGTTTTAGTATTTTCGCCTCAAAAAAACACCCCTTAACAGCCACCTTTGGTTGGGGGAAGTAATTCATATCCCCCAATTAGATTATATATCCCCCAATTGCGCGTTCTTTTTATATATCTACATCGACCAGAATCCCACAACACAATACGAGCAGCGTCTTAATGACTATATTTTTCCATTAGTTAAAATTTGTTCTTAATAACATCTTATTTCCTGATATCACACTAATATTATGTTAAAAATTATTTTTGAGTCTCGGTTCCTCCCAAATCTAACTGCTAAGATGATCACCAAAGTAAGTATTAAAGCTAATTTTCCTGCACTTATCATCGTCTAATATAAATATAATACTTTCGGGATCAAAAAAATTCTGGAATTCACTACCTAGTGTACTTTTCTTACTAGATGCATTCTCCTTCACAATATGTTATTTTTGTGGTGAGTTTTCTTTTATTGTAGTTCATTTTATGGAATGATTTTTTTTTTAATGATATATCTTTTAAATTGCAGTTCATTCTCTGGAATGAACTTCTTTTCAAGATAGGAATTAATTGTCACACACGAAAATACATCTTGCAAATTTTTTGTACCAGTGTAACTCAGAAATAACGTGATATAGTGAATTACGCATCACCCACAATACTCCAGCATTACACACTTAAAAATTAAAATGTGAATATCCAATAATGCAGCTTAAGCCTTGCAATACAAGTCTTTAATCTTTCTTGCTCTTCTCTTTTCTTCTCAAATGCATTGCATAAAATATTCAAACATTTTCATACATTACCAAAAAAATCAGTTTTCCAAGAAAACACATAACATGATACAACTAAACTATTCTTTTTTGTTTTTGCATCATATAGGGACTTATACAGGCTTAGTCCACCTGAATCAAACATTTACCTTACCAAAACTCTCCCTATCTGAGTATCAAACTCACTTGTGCGAGGCAAATAAAGTTTCACATAAGTACTGATAACACATATTAATTATGTTAATTTATTTTGCTCGAAACACGTGCTAATAATTAGTATTTGACTTAACTAATAAGTCCGCTGATTTATATTTAATACGTTTCATATATGGATTAATTTAAGTTATCATAGATTAGTTCATGGCACTAATGTTAATTTAAGTTATCTTATACTAGTAAGGCCACATGTGCGATGCACATGCTTGAATTGGATTCTTTTAACAACACCAAATTTGATAATAATGGAGAAAAAAAATCTTAAAATAAAAATTTAATATCCTTGTTTGTACTCATTACATAGATAATTTAAAGAGCTTTCCAAATATATCAATTTTGCAAAAATCCGATGTTTATTTTTAAAGATATTTAAGTTTTAATTTTTTTGATCTATTTTTAAAACAATGACATTCCTGTAAATATACAAATATTAACTTAGTTAATGGGGGTATTATTGTCATGTGAAAAAGCTTCACCAAAAGAAGGCTTCACCAAAAAGGGGTCTTTTCTATATTTAATATTAATACGTTTCATATATGGATTAATTTAAGTTATCATAGATTAGTTCATGGCACTAATGTTAATTTAAGTTATCTTATATAGATTAGTTCATGGCACTAATGTTTGGTTTGAGCACATCATTGAATATCTAAGGCCAGACGTAATCAGTAGTTTATTTTCTTTTGATTGAAATTATGTTAATTACTGTGAAAGCATGTGATAGGTGATATTTGCAGTCAATCTGTATGTCGATACTTCCAGAAGATATTCAGAGATATTGGAGATTACCTTTTGTATATGTTACCATATCAGTCTGTGTATTATATGATACAAGAGATGCTAAGAATATGTCATCATTCAGTGTTGTACTGTACAATAAGATTTTCTGGTTATAAATTCAATTCCTCACATTCTCTAGGTGAACAAGGAAAAACTTTCACTTTTAATAAAATCTATTGGGCATATTGTGTAGGTTATATATAAGTTTTGGACTCCCCTGAAGTGTGCTATAAAGACTTGTAAAATACTCAAGAACCATGTCTTTTCCCGTGATGATTTGAATGATTGGGGTATTCCACAAGAATGTAACATGATCAGAGGTGAGGAGTGTGGTATTGTGTTCGGCTCATACGTCTTCACTCGAAATAAGAGGAGTTGATTAATTTTTGTTGACTAAATGACATTTATGTATAAACATTTTAATATTAAAGATGATAATTGTTTTATCTTATGCTTATAATTGTCTTTTATTTTTATTTTTAAATTAGGTTGTGTCTAGTGACGATCCTATTTTTGTCCCATGTATGTATTATGCAAACAATGCATTATCATGAGATTCTTGATGTTCACCGTTTTGATGGAACTGAATGAAAATCTATGATATAATCTTGGATCTGTTGGGTATACGAGTCATGGAGTAGGTGCATCTTTCGCATATGAGATAATGTTGAATTACTCATTTTTTCCTGACCAAGATGATAATTTGAACAAGGAAGCTCGTGCTATAAAGAATGGTAAAATGACGACCGAAGAGCATGCTAGTGCATTACTTAAATAAATGTGTAATTCTACTAATACTCCTACAATGGGAGGAGTCATTATAACAAAACATATTTCTCTACTTGGTATTACTGATTTACATGATCCGGTGCATGAGGATGACATTGACACTGCTATTGATGTATTGTGAGCAAAAGTAGATGAAGCATTGCTAAGAATTGAAGCAAGAATTGAGCGGTAAGTATAAAAGGTAAAGAGGAGTTGTTGGTGTTTGTATTGACCTTTTATTCTTTTATTATTTGAACAATTTGGACATGTTTTGGTAAGTTTACACGATTGGAAGATATCTGACTAGTTAGTTTGACTGTATCAAGGTTTATTTTTATCTCATGAAATTGTTAAAAGGCCTCCCAAGTCAGCCAATTAGAAGGAAAAAGTTTGTCTTGAACCTCAATGTTGTGCCGCCCAAATCTTCTAGAATGATTAATTGGGGGATAGAAAAACTAATTGGGGGATATGTGCTGGCATATTTTTCAATGAAAACCGGCATGGTCGATGGACTACCGGCATTGAAAAACCATGCCAGAAGCTACAGTAAAATATCCCCCAATTAGTTTTTCTATCCCCCAATTAATCATTGATCTTCTAACCTAGTGTATCCGATAGATTTTCATATGATGCTTGATACTTTCTTGTCACAAACAGTAATGATGCAAATTTCTATTTTTAAGATTGACTGTACTTTTTTTTAGCATATATATATATATTCATAAATTTCATACAATTTCTTTCATATATTTTTTTTTCTCTTTGACTTAAAAAGGGCAAAGTTTATTAAAGAAAACAGTGAGATTCTCAACAAGAGATAGTATACTAGTAAACTAAAAAAGGTACTAACATCAAGAACATCATTCATGATAAAATAGAAATTACATGGACTTCAAGAACATCAAGATCAAAGATAGAAGTACAATTAAAAGGTACAAACAAAGGGTATTTCGTGAAGAGATGTAACGAACTACCAACAAGAGTACCAACAATTTATCCGAAGATTAAAAGAATGGTTTAAGATTGTAATTAAACCATTTTGAAAGGGTTTTTGATTCTTGAAAAAGAGATCTTCTCATAAAAATATGAGAGTAATATGCCCAAAGTCTTGAATCTTAATCACCACACTTGAACTTCCACCTAAAATCTCCACTGAAATCACAAACAAACGCCACGAGAGCCAATATAGAATCTCCATAAAGGAAAAAATACAAACAAATAGAGCAAGAATCCCACAAGAACACCATCTTCTAGAACTATGAAGATTGAAACAAAAACTTAAACAAATCTAACTAAACTACTATCTACCTAAGAAAACAAGAGACAAGAAAGAAACCTCCTTATATCATGGACTAGGTTTGAGTAGCAAGATTTAATGGTGGTGAGAGTTTTTCTGGGCTTGAGAAGGACCTAGAAAGGAAAGAGAGACTATTTTTGCCTTGAGCTTATATATATATATATATATATATATATATATATATATTGATAATTTCAAAATAGTTATCACACGACGTTTCAGAACTTTATAAGTAATCAAACTGTATATGTTTACTTTTCGGTTTCGACCATGAGCTAGTTAACCCCATTAACACCAAAAAAAATGCTAGATAGGAGAAACCTTTATTCAGCCTTGGATCCTTCGAACTCAAAATTCACTTGTGCCCCTGTTTCGCACTGTTAGAGAGTGCCATGTATCTTAACTTCATTATCTTACTTAGAGCATCTCCAATGATTAGATGCGAATCCTATGTATAATGGAAACATAAACTTAATTTATGAAGGTAAAAAAGATTCATCTCCAACCATAAAATTTTGGAAATCTTAAACCATTGGTTTAAAACTTAAATAATTAAATCTTAATTAAAAACCTTACATTTTGATAAGTAAGATGTTTAAGTCCTCAAAGAGAACCTCTAAAACTAGAGGATGGATTAGAGGATGGTTAAATAATTACCTTACATGTCGTTCTCACATTCATCTTTGATATGTCCATGGAGAAGAAATTTATATTAAGACACTAAAAATCTTATGTTTCCTAGAGTATAGGAATTTTCCAAAGTGTCATTGGAGATACTTTTATGCTGCATTTGGCGACGGTATGGCATCTCCAATGGAGGGTGAAAATATTTTTTTTGACCGACACATAGGATTTTAGACTCCCATTTAGCATAGATGCATCTCCAATAGTTAGGTCCTACAAACTAGGAGGGATCAAGTACTAAATATGAAAGTTTTAAACAAAGTCTTAACTACACCTTCGGAATGACCCGTAACTAATTCCATATCATCAATTTTATTTAGAGAAAATGGGTCAAATGCCCGAAAACTTTCAAAATCTGGTTGGACTAAACGAGTAAACTTTCACATGGGTTATATGGACGAGAAATAATATTAATTAAAACAGACTATTATACCTCTCCACCACAAAATCGGTTTCCGATAAACGAGAATTAGAAACCCAATTGTTAGAGCACTACTCGGTCAAACCCGCATGCATTTCTATCTCAAGCATGTTTGTCAATGTTAGTGATCAAAACTATAAGTCTTGATTTCTCGTCTACTTATAAATATCTCGGACTAGGATATAGATTGTGTAGTTGAGCATTAGACTTCACGGCGTTCATCATTTGAAGACGAAGAACTACTAAGGAGGGCTTGTGGAACTTCATCAGCATTAGACTTCACGGCGTTCATCATTTAAAGTTTGATTATTATTATGTAGCTCATCTAATTATATTCGGAAATGTCTCCCGAGAAGCATAATACCCGACATGGTTAAACATATTAGGACTTTCATTATGGAAGTCAACCTCGTTAAGGCTCAAGGACCCTGATGGTGATGCAGAATAAGAGAACTCGTTACAGTCATATATCACTTATTACCTGCTAGTTTGAGTTCGGAAAAATTTACATTTCTTTCATAGTAACTGCTTAGACTGCTAACAGAGTTTTTAATGGGAATTCATTTACGCAAGCCTATTACTTAAACTAGCTATCTCGACTCTTCAGCTAAGATACTAAGATGGTTAAGTTGGTTCCCCAAAGAAGCTAAATGAATATGGCTACTGTCGTTGGTATGTTTGTTTTCCAAATGTTTAAGCAACTAGGCTTTCTGGTAGTGGCGTAATTTTAGTGGCTGAAGAGGGAATTAGGCAACTAAGGTCTTACCGTTGATTTTCTCCAAGTAGTTGTACGTCTCAAGCTACTAGTTCGTTTGTTAAGTTGTCCCACAACTATAGCAAATGGCTTATAGAAACTATAGTTGCTTACTGTTTAGTGGCTTAAATTATTATGCACCTCTAGTTTCCTTTCCTAGTGGCCTAAATTGTTATGCAACTAAATTTTTTCTGTTGTTGAAAAATTTTAGTAGCCTTTGGTCAGTTTTTTTGTTGTGTCATCTATCACTTGGAAAGTCTATTACTACTCTATCTCCTATATTGAGACATAAGTCGTAGTGCTATATAGTTTTTTATTATACACATTTGATATTTCGAGCTGAATTTAACTCGCTTACATATTGGTAAGCTTTCGCTTCGAAAAAGTTCATCTTATATTCTTGACGCAAGATGATCATGTGAAAATTTCCGAGTAACATCTTACATGGTTTGTGTGATAAAATCATTTGGTGTAGACTTGGAATGTTTCGTAATGATTATTTCAATAACTTGAAAATTGCTTTAATGCTAATAGTGTGTGAAAACAGCTATTGTCATCCTCTAAGAAAGTTTTAATGATTGCAATAAGAGTATAGAACACTTAATTTACCATTATTGGATTTGAACATGTTATGCATTCTTGCATATATGTAATCCATGTCCGGGAACCATAGTATGCGTATACGTATGCGTGCATGTTGGTTTGAGAAGTCCGGGAACCTAAGTATGCGTACACATTCGTGTACTGGCGTAAGGTTCATGATGGAGAATTTTTGCCGGGATTGGAGGTATGTGTACCCTTCCGCGTACGGGTGAAACCCAAACTCAGTCCGGGTATTTCAAGTATGCGTACCCGTTTGCATACTTGAAGGTTAAAGTTCTAAAATCGGTTGTGTACATGAAATTAAACATTTATATAATAAGGGATTCATTATTTGCAAACCATGGCTATAATGTTCATGAATTGATTCGAGTGAATCAAAACGATTTTGCTTCATTTGTGTTTTTGTATACTTCTATGAGAATATAGCAACTGAACACCTCTTTAACTAGTTTCATTTGAGTCATTTGAACTAGTTATGGTTAATATGAACAAGGTTGATATGGGAGTGTTCATATGGCTAACTTCGGTTAACTATTGTTGAGCCAACATAGTGTACACGTTTAGGTACGTTTACTTAAACCTAAATGAAGGTACATTTCATTTGTGTGTAACAAGCTAAGTTTGATCTAACAGTTGAAAGATATTAGCTTGGGTTTAATCAGGTTTTCATTTAATGGTGAATATAGAATGCTTTTTTACCAAGGTAAATTAGATTGCAAACCCTGATTTGAAAACTATATAAAGGAGAACTCTAGCAATTGGGAAACCTAATCCCCGCACTTCTGTGTGCTACTAGTTGAGACTAGAGCGGATTCTCCTTTAACCTTAGGTTTTTCACGAAACCCTGTAGGTTAACGACTTAAAGAATTCATTGGGATTGTAAAGCCAAACCCAACTATTTTCTCTGTAGTCGCGTGTTCTGATCTTGCCATGTTCTTTCGTATTGAGTACTATCTTCTATAAGATTTGCTCGAGATTGATCTCCGATAGGCAAGATAAAAAGAAGTCACAAAGACTTTCGTCTCATCATTTATGATACCAAAATATCTTATTTCGTTTCTATACGATTAAGATTATTGTGAGGTGATTGAAAATACTTGGTTGTTCTTCGGAATATAAGACCGTTTTATCGATTGGTTCCTGTTCACCTTGATTTATCAAAAGACGGAACAAAACTCATAGGTATTTCTGTGGGAGACAGATTTATCTATTCCAATAGACTTTTCTGTGTGACACATATTTGTTTATCAAGTCTTCAACTTTGGATCGTAGCAACTCTTAGTTTTGGCAAGATCAGCTAAGGGAATCAAATGCGTAGTATCTTGCTGAGATGAGAGACGTAAGGAGCGTAACTGTACCTTTAATCAGTGTGAGATTGATTAGGGTTCAAATACAATCTAGTCTCAAGTTCATTGGTACTAGGCTAGTGTCTGTAGCGGCTTAATACAGTGTGGTGTTCAAAGCTGGACTAGGTCCCGGGGTTTTTCTGCATTATTTGCAGTTTTCCTCATTAACAAATGTCTATGTTATTTCTTTTCAGCATTATATTTTGTTATATAATTGAAATATCACAGGTTGTGTGTTAAGATCAATCAATTAGATAATCTAACCTTTGGTTGTTGATATAAATTGATTGACACTTGAACGTTGGTTTTTGGTACCGTTCAAGTTGTTTCATATAATAATGAAGCTCACGGATTCTATCTGTTTGATTTGCTGATTACATTGTGAAACATAGATATCACTTTTTGATATACTTTTCTTAAAGATTGAGTCTGACTGCCTAGTTGATTCTATAGAAAGTATATTGGAGTAAGTCCTCTCAGATTGCCAAACGAAATATTGGGTGTGATTGTTAGACCCCCGCTTTTTAAATTGGTATCAGAGCAGGAAAATACGTTTAAGACCTTATAAGTCTGTGTTTGTAGCGATCTGAATATGGACAGAAGTGTTATTTATGAAAAAGCAGGGGTCTAACAACCACACCCAACAATTAGTTTGGCAATCTGAAAGGACTTACTCCAATATACTTTAAAGAGAATTAACTAGATAGTCAGACTCAATCTCTGAAAAATTATATCAAAGAGTTTATTTCTCTATCTCTCTATTCAATATGCAATCAGCAAATACAAATTTGCGAGCCTGATTGAATATAAGAGAAATAACTTGAACGGTACAAAAGACCAATGTTCAAGGATCAATCAACCCAATTGATCGATTCAGCGCACAACTTGTGATATTTAAATTATATTAACAAAATATAATGCAGAAATGAAATAACACAGACACCAAAATTTTGTTAACGAGGAAAACTACAAATGTAGAAAAACCCCGGGACCTAGTCCATCTTTGAACACCACACTGTATTAATCCGCTACAGACACTAGCCTACTACCAATGAAATTCAGACTAGACTGTAGTTGAACCCTAATCAATCTCACACTGGTTTAAGGTACAGTTGTGTTCCTTACGTCTCGCATCCCAGCAGGATACTACGGACTTGATTCCCTTAGGTGATCTCACCCACAACTAAGAGTTGCTATGAACCAAAGTCGAAGACTTGATAAACAACAAATCCGTCTCACACAGAAAAGTCTATGGAAATAGATAAATCTGTCTCGCATAGAAATACCTAGGAGTTTTATTATTTCTTTGATAAATCAAGGTGAACATGAACCAATTGATAAATCAAACTTATATTCCCGAAGAACAACCAAGTATTATCAATCACCTCACAATAATCTAAATCGTATGGAAGTGAAACTAGATATTGTAGAATCAGAAACGATGAGACGAAGGTGTTTGTAATTACTTTTTATCTTTCCTATTGGAGAATAAGTATCACGCAAATCTTAGAGAAGATAGTAATCAAACGATAGAATCAGGCAAGAGCTGGACACGCAACTACAAAGAAAATAGTTTGGTATAGCTTCACAATCCCAATGAAGTCTTTAAGTTGTTAACCTATATGGTTTCGTGAAAACCTAAGGTTAAAGGAGAATCGACTCTAGCTATGCAACTAGTAACACATGGAAGTGTGGGGATTAGGTTTCTCAGTTGCTAGAGTTCTCCTTTATATAGTTTTAAATTAGGGTTTGCAATCTAAGTTACCTTGGTAAAAAAGCATTCAATATTCACCGTTAGATGAAAACCTGATTACACCCAAGCTAATATTTTTCAACCTTTAGATCGAACTTAGCTTGTTACACACAAATGAAATGTACCCTCATTTAGGTTTAAGTAACCGTACCTAAACATGTACACCAAGTTGGCTCAACAATAGTTAACCGAATTTAGCCATATGAACACTCCATATCAACCTTATTCATTTAACTATAACTAGTTCAAATGACTCAAATGAAACTATTTAAAGAGTTGTTCAATTGCTATAATTCTCAAAGAAGTACACAAGAACACAATTGAAGGAAAATTGGTTTTCTTCACTCGAATCAATTCATGAACATTATAGCCACGGTTTGCAGAGATTGCATTCCTTATTATATAAATGTTTAAGTTCATGTACACAACCGATTTTAGAACTTTAACCTTCAAGTATGCAAACGGGTACGCATACTTGAGATACCCGGACCACGATTGGGTTTTGCCAGTACGCAAACGGGTACGTGTATCCAATCCCGACAGAAATACACGGACATGAACCTCACGCATGTACGCGAATGGGTACGCATACATAGGTTCTTAGATTTCTCAAACCGCCAACAAGTACGTGTACGGGTACGCCTACTATGGTTCCTAGACATGGATTACATATGTGCAAGAGTACACAACATGTCACATTCTAATAATGGTTAAGTGTTCTAAACTCTTATTTTAATCATTGAAACCTCTATAAACGATGACAATAGCAGTTTTCACAAACTTTTAACATTAAAGCAATTTTCAAGTTATTGAACACTAGTGGAAATCAGCAGTTTCGCGACCGACAAAGCAAGTCATTTAACTCGTATCTATGACTTGCTTTTTCGGTCGAAGAAAGGGTCGCTGTTTGAGCGTCTTTTCAACTATGACGTGTCTCTGGGGGTCGTTGAAAATTTTATATCAACGACCGATTTTAACGGTCAAAACTTTATGACTGTCTTAAATCAGTCATAGATAGAAATCTTAATATAAAAAAATAGATTCAGATTGGGTCATGTCCTCTGATCAATCGACTAAATCAAATCAAACAGAAATGAAACTCAAATGAGAATCAAATGAAACTCAAATTAGAATTGAAATGAGAATCAAATGAAAACCAAATTCAAATCAAATAAAAATGAGAATCAAATTAAACTTGCACACAAATAATCATTCAATTTAACATTCATTGATTCATTGGTTTCAAATTACACAAAGGATTAAAATCTGTAGTTCTGACCAGTGTAATCTGCAGTTCTAGGATTCGATTACAAAATGATGAACTAAAAAACTATTGATTAAATAGAAATACTATAAACTCCGATGATGATGAAGAACTGATTCCTACTTCATAATGGTGTACCCGCACGTAAAAATCCATCAGCTGATTAATGTAGGGAAGTCAGATTAATGTGGGGAGGTCACAATACTCAAGAAAATGCTTATAAAAACAATAACCATTGCCATGCACATGAGAGGACAATGATCTATAAAGGTGGGTATCCTAAGCAATATGATGTCAATCTCTTTACCTGCCTCTGTCCAATATCGACACAACGGCACAAATGTAACTAGTTCATTAATTCATGACCTTGACATATCTCAAGCACAAGATACAGAATGGGTTATACATGGAATCCTAATGTAAGAACGATAACAGGTATTGCAGTTAAGATTGCAGAGAGGCCCCAAGATTAATAACCAAAAGAACTCATGAACTAAAATATCTCTGGAAGTATATACAAAATCCTTGATTTTAGACATTCATAAAATGAGCCTTCAATGTAGTTACTTCAGTGAGAAAATTTCTAGTAATCCTACAACTTAGGAAAACAATACAAACTTTAAGGTTGAATATCGTTATTATGAAACTAATCAATCAAGATAGACATTACTCAGTACCTTGTTTCCAACCTGTATTTGAGGCTCTCCGCAATCATATGGATAATACATTTGATGAGAGATGGATTATGGGCTGCAATAATAACCTCCATGGTCAGCAACATCTCCTGCCTCCTCCATCCAATTAACAAATGAGTTCCAAAGCTTTCTCAGCATTACACATAATCTTGCTTTCCTGCACATTACACAAACTTAAGCAATCAAATTATACTCTACACAAGTAAAACAACAAACAACAATAAAGTCTCATTTTCAGCTCAATCCCCACCTCTTATCAATGACATACCAAATAAATGCAAGTTTCATTCGAAACAAAACTATGTAATAGCCAAAAATAGAGAATAATTGAAATTACCTATAATTTTTCTTAGAACTAACCGAAGATCACAAGATCTCATGGGATAGTTACTCATACCCCTTGATGCAGCAGCCTTTCCTCTCAAATGATGAACCGAGCCCACACTTAACAATCGAGTACCTGCAGCAAAATTAATTTTTCAAAATCAATAAAACTAACAAACAAAGAAAAGATGACAACTTCTTATAACTCCATCAAAGAAAAATTAGATTATTGAAATTTCTCAAAACCCACCCGTGCATCGAAACAATTTGACGATTTCAATTCAGATGGTATCCATAATTAATCCTAGTAAAGAGTTTGTTAAGATAAGGCCAGGCTCAACAAGTTTTTTTAGTTATATCTTGCTGGTGAATTAGTTGTATGCCTACCAACCTGTAACAATCCATCATCCACTATAGATTTTAAAGCAGGTGGGAACCTCCCATTACTCAAGGGAGTAAAGAATCAAACAAAAAGTTTAAGAATATGCAAGATTAACAGTAAACAAGACCAGAAAAGAGGAGAAGAAAAAAAACACAAGTCATTGGATGGAAACTTCAAACTCACCATTGTAGAACCTCAGCAACTGGTTCCCTACAGAATCATGGGGCCAAACTTCTCCCTGAATTATCAAACAAGAAAGTTAATGAACCATCTTACATAAGAAGACTAAGAAAGAAAGAAACAAATATGACAACTGCACTACAGGGAATAGGAGCAAACAAGTGCCATTATTCTTAATGGATTGCAAATACCAGAATGTTCAAGATCACAGTGGCAATAATTTTAAGACAACTAAAAATTCATGCTTAGACTAGAATGTTCAAGATCACAATGACAATAATTTTAAGAGAACTATGAAACTTAATGCTTAGAAATCAGTATCCAATAGCTAATTGCACTGCATATGAAAGAATGAGATGGTCGAGGGTATCTAACAAGAAATGTAAGCGAGGAAGGCTAGATCTATGAACCCGGTAGATAAGTACCAAATAATCAGAGTAAAGGCTCAAATTTAGTAACAAACGCATCACTAATAAACCTCTCTTTAGTAAACTCAAATCAAAATAGCCAACTATGGCATAAGTACCAAGCATGCCAAGCATATGAGGTCATCAGGAATATAAAAATTCACAAACAAGGTTGGGATTCAAGTTTCCTTTAAATTGTATGTGAATATAAATGAGATTTTAAACTCAGGACTAAATGCCAGGAAGTGCTTAATTCACACACAAGATGGATACAACATATTGCTAGCAAAATACAAAGGTGAGGTGCATAAAATCAGGCCAGGAAACAAAAGATGTCATGGAAAAACGATGTCTAAGGCATAAAATTTCCAGTTTCGATGGTCAAAAATAGAAGATTCGCACAAATTCATTAGACAACGGAATTCAGAAAATTTGGTCTTGTTGAAAATCCAAGGAGCCCCTATTTAACATAAAAATGACGGGAAAGAGTTATTAGGTCTTTGTTGTGTCGAAATATTTCAACAAAACAGAACAATGATTCTATTTTCAGAAATTGTAGTTTTTGGCAGTGTGCAATAGAAATTTCATCCAAAATTCCTTAGGCGACGGAAAGGGGCAAGTTTGGTCTCATTGAAAATCTGAGAGATCGCTCTTTAACATAAAAATGATAAACAAGAGCAACTAGTTGTATATATATTTTGAAAAGTCTCAATAAAACTGGGCAGAACCATGTTTTCATAAAAAATGCAGTTTTGACAATCTCCGATCAAAAATTCATACAAAAATCATTAGGCGATGGAATTTGACAAATTTTATTTTGTTGGAAAAATAAGAAAACCCACTTTAACACAAAAATTATAGGAGAAAGTATAAGGTTTCACAGCTGTGTCAAAGAGTTCTTCAAAACAGGACAACAACACATGTTCAGAAATGTTTCTGTTTCGAAAGTCTCTAGTAGAAAATTCATTAGGAGATGTAATTCAACAAAACTGGCCTCTTTAAAAATATGTGGAATACCTACTTAATATAAAAATAATAAGCAACAATAAAGAGTTCGATAGCTATGTCGAAAAGTCAATAGCAAACAGGACATAAATTACATTTTCAGAAATTTCAGGTTATTTTCACAAACATGTGATGGGCTATCTTTGAAACTCAAAAAGGGACTTGAATTTTTGAGAGAATAAGAACTTAAATAACCATTCATAATACTCATCAATCATTCCTAAACATTCAAAGATTATACAAAATCTATTTTGCAATGATTCGATGAAGACCAAATATAGCGTTTTAACTAACGTTTCCTGTTGTGCAAAATTAGTAAAATGCATGAACAAATTGAATGAAAATTCATGAACAAAGTTGGGTTAACTTTAGGATTTGCTAGCATATAAAATACCCATCTAAGGAATTCACAAATCAAAGAAACCAGAAAGAATTATGGTCCAAATAGCACAAATAAAACAAGACGTTCAAGGAAAGAAAAACCCCCTACCTTGAAACAAAAAGTAATACAATCCATTGAGAATCAAAGCACCAACTTTTGTAAGAACAGGTGAGGATTTTTCTGAAAAGTTAAATCAAAACCCAAAATCAGTTAAGATTAAAACTGATAAATAAGGCAAATAAAATGGAAGAAAACCCTACCTTAACGTAATCCAACTTCTTAGCCAAAACTAGAGAATGAGTTTGCTCGGAAACCAATTAGTGTTTTATCTTGCCAAAGATGGTCTTGAAAATCAGTAAATAAGTTATGAAGAAAACAAATGAATGTCGGAGAAAAATGGAAAAAAATGTTAGTTTCTGCTTAAATTTGGTTTGAAGTGAAAAATGACCAAGAGGAGCCTTCAGTCAAGAACCATTCACATGCTTGTACATGTCTTAATCCTATATCAACACATACAACACCATAAATTTTCAATAATTCCATGCAAGAGACTGATATAATTAACAAACAAATGAAATTATAACCAAGAAAGCATTTCAAATTTAATTAAAGAATTCCAATCAAAAATGCTACCTGTTAAGTAATTTCCTTGTGTAAAGGGAGCCCCACACCTCAAGTTCTTTGCACATTTTCACTTAACTCATCTAGTTTATCATCTTGTTGCCTACAGAAGTCAGTTACCAAGATAAGCATTTTGTGAGAATCAAATTTGCACCTTATATTTGTAGGACCAACTGTTTTTTCAACTGATTTTTTAACAAATTACACATAGTCATGATGAAAGAAAATTTTGGATTGGTTGTACCCTTTTCGTAGTAGAGATGGAGAAAGACCTTCACAGCTGCCCTGAAATAAAAAAATCCTCAAAATTAAAAGCCGGTAAACACCCAGTTGAACCAAAAAAGTGATGGAAGGAAAATGGATCGAGTAAAAGAGAATTACCCTTTTTGCTGTAGAGACGAAGAAATACTATAACAGTGAACCATGTAATCAAAAAACCCTAAACATGTAGTGATGAAAAGAAAAATAAAGAAGAAATTGGGTGAAAGAATTTTACCTCTTTGCTGCATAAAAGGAGAAAAACCTCAACAACAAACCCTGAAATCAAAATCCCTAAAATCAATCAAAAAAAAAAAAACCCTAACAAATCAAAATCCCTACAAACACAAATTACAGAAACCCTAACAAATTAAAACCCCCAAATCAAAACCCTAATTTTATTTCATATATGAACATAGGTTGTATAAAAAGAAACCCTCTCAACAAAATAGAAGAAGATCAGTCAGGAATAACCTTAACCGCAAAGATGACAAGAAGAAAATGGTTCAAGAAGAATGGATTTCTTCCTCTTTGCTCAAGTCCGTGGTTAAAGATTTAGAATATGGTTTATTGGAGAACTTGGTGATTTTGTGGAGAGACGAAAACGATGGGGAAAGGGGTTGTGACTAAGAGCAATGGTTTAAGTGATTTCATCTGTTTTGTTTTTTTTTTTTTTGAGTTTCGAGTTTCAATTTTGGGGTGCGGTGGAGAGAAGTACATTGAGAAGATAAGGCGCAGGATGGGAAATAGTGAGGACAAGTTAGGTTAGATCGATGATAAGGATAGGGAGACACCTCACAGAAAGTGGATCCTACCGAAAAAACTAAGCTCATCGATGCGTAGCATCGATTGAGAACAAGGAATAAAATAATAAATATTATACGACACGTTATAGCTGCTTTATCTATTCTCCGTGTTTTTTTTTATACCCCAGACGGCCTTGACCGGTCAAAGGTCAATTGACCATGTATGAGGGTCGTGGCTGTGGGTGGAAAAAACCCCATTTTCCACTAGTGGAAATAATCATCACCAAACATTCCAAGTCTACACCAAATGATTGTATCACACAAACCATGTAAGATGTTACTCAACAATTTTCACATGATCATCTTTTGTGATCCGTCAAGAATATAAGATGACTTGGCCGAAGCGAAAGCTTACCAACATATTTCGAGAAATATGTAAGCGAGTTAAATTCAGCTCGAAATATAAAATGTGCATAATAGAAAACTATATAGCACTACAACTTATGTCTCAATATAGGAGATAGAGTACAAATAGAATTTCCAAGTGATAAATGAGTTTTAGTCTCCACATACCTTTTGTTGATAAAGTTCCACAAGCTCTCCTACACAATGCTCAACTACACAATCTATGTCCTAGTCCGAGATATCTATAAGTAGACTAGAAATCAAGACTTATAGTTTCGATCACCAACATTGACAAACATGCTTGAGATAGCAACGCATGCGAGTTTGACCAAGCAGTGCTCTAACAATCTCCATAAACATACCACCAGTCTTCGATGGCTCAAATTACTTATGGTGGAAAATTGTTATGCGTGCATTTTGGATGCCAGCGCGTGATTTTCAATCATGGGTTTATGTAGTTAATGGCTATGATGCTCTCGTTGTTACAGTAGGAGATGCAACCGTTCCAAAGGATATTGGTGCATATGATCCTGCTGAGATTCATGTTGCGAAGAAAAATTCCGAAGGTTTGGATGCCATCATCCATGCCATTACCCCAGATCTTCATCACCATGTGACTATGTGCACTCGGTCTAAAGATGATTGGGATATCTTAGAAACCGTATTTGAAGAAATCATCATGTTTGTCAGACATTTTAGACCGTACTCTTCTCTATAGTGGTGTGGAAACTAACTTCTTCGAAGATGATAAGATTTTACATACCTCAAAGGTTTTTTGAACAAGTTTGAGCTTGTTTTCTAATCGATTCGCTCTTCATTTAAGTTCATTGACATATCTTATTTTGTGTTTGTACTTGAAATACTTCGAAAGTTCATGACCTTTGAGAGAACAATAAGGGCATGTCAATATTGAAGATGATTCAGACGCCCGAGATGTGTAGGCAGCTTGACACATAGTGGAACCTGAAAAATTCCAACAGAAAGGTCAATATTTTCTTCCAAACCTGTTGAGGTTTCTTCTGAAAGAATATTAAGTTTGATGTATGTATTGCTACAATTATCAAAATCAATATTTTCACAAAGAAGTGCAACACTTGATTTTTCGTCTTCATTAGAATCATAGTTGTCAGGCATTTCATCAAGAGTCGCATGTAGACCTTTATTCCCAGTGTATTTTTTACGATTTGGACACTCATTTGCAAAATGACCAAAACCGTACTAGAGAGAAGAGTAAATCTGTATGGCATTGGCATTAAAAAGCTAGAAAAGGAGTTGGGTGGCTTGGGAAAAGGCTGCGATTCCAAAATCTAGAGGGGGCATTGGCATTAAAAAGCTAAATCTGGTGAATAAATATCTGCAGTGTAAATGGATTTGGAGGTATGGCAAAGAAAAAGACGCGCTCTGGAGAAAGATTATACACGATCTTCCCTGGCTCTAATTCTAAGTCAGTTGGGCAGGCATCCTGAAATCTAGAGATTATGTAAAGATCCATACAAACTTGATTATTAATAATGGAAAGAGCATTAGTTTCTGGGACGATAAATGGATTGGTAATACCAGTTCAAAAGAGACGTTTCTTCTCATTTTTAAAATCTCAAGAACTAAGAAATTTTCAGTGTTAGATATAATCTTTTCTCAAGGTTCTTGGGATTTCAAGCTTAGGAGAAATTTATTAGAGGAAGTATGTTCTTTAGCCGAAATGATTAATTATTGGGTGATGTTTCCACTAAAATAATCTTCTCCAACGTGAATGACGACAGGAAATGGTTTCTGGGTGACGATTTCATAATGGCGAATTGTTATTCTTCTCTTGATATGGACGGGTTCCTAATTTTCCCCACAAGCAAGTTTGGAATCCTAAAGTGCCCCTAAAGGTATCCTTCCTACTATGGACTCTTTGTTATCATGGGGCACCTACACTAGACTATTTGCTGATAGCAGGAAAGGTAAATTCCATTGAGTGTTTAATGTGTGCTTATGATGCAGAAACTAATATCCATTTATTTCTCCACTGCAAAGAAAATAGGAAAGTTTCGCATTACTTTCTAAATAGTTTTGGAGTTAAATGGATCTTTGCTGAATCCATAAAGTCTAATATTCAAAGAAATACAAGAATAGAATTAAGTAGACTTGGGGTTTAATGCCCTTTGCTATATGGTGGAACATATGGAATGAGCGTAATGGTAGACTTTATGGACATAAAAGGTGAAGCTTTGATCGGATTATAATCTCAGTAAAATGTACTTTGTTTAGTTGGGCTAGAAACTCTAAAATTTTCGAAGGTTTCTCTTTGAGTACTTTTATTTGTAATTGGGATGCATCGGTAAGTAATCCCTAATCTTTGTATCTTCTTATTAATATAACACTCATCTTTTCAATGAGTGGTGATTTTTAATACATTTTTCCGATTTCTTAAAGAAAAAAACAACCTGCAATAGTCTGAAATACGTGGTAGGCTAGGAATTTTCAACAGAAAGGTCACCTGACTCAAATCGTTTGGATCCGACTTACAATTACATGCTTACACTTTATTTGTTTTCTCCTGACTCGCCCGATCGTTTGGATCCGACTCCCCTATATCTGACTGAAATCACCAGACTCAAAAAAATAAAATAATAATTAAGTAAGTGGTTTGTTCGCGTGAGTTATGAGTATTTTATTACCTGATACAAATGGGTCAGAAATAGGGGTTAGGTATGACTCATATCGCGTGTCAAATCTCACTCCAAAAAAAAAGTAAAAACGGTCAGACTTCTGTCTTGGGCTAGGTAGATCCAAAACCCGAGTCAGCGAAAAAATAAACATGTCGTTAGTGAATCTTTTTCTAACACATTTTGTTCTTCTTTATTGATTCGCACAGCTACAAAAACATTCTGTATGAAGCTAAAATTAGGGTCTAGCTTAGTTCGCATAGGATATTACATTAAGCCTTTCAACCTCTGAAGGAGACCACATTTTGACGCATCATGAAATTACTAACTCGTCCATTAAGAAAGTTTTATGCCACAAGTTTAATAGGTTCCGACATTTTTCAATTCTAATTGGGCCGACCACACGAAGCGAGGAAAGACCTTTATATGACCATTTTTTTTTGTAAATTGTAAGTCATCAATTGACACAAAAAGATTGGATTTGGTGTCCATGATTGGTCTTTTTCACTTAACACTATTTACCCTCTTTGTTTTCTTTTCATATTACTATAACTCCTTATGTCTTCTTTTTGTTTAGGAGTATAATTGGAAAAAAAAACTTTAATATAACATATCTAAAAATCCGTGTCTTACGATTTTACAAATTTTATCTCGTTGGAAAAGTAATAAAAAAAGCTACGCAATGAGTACAAACAACAATATCAAATTTTGAGCTTTACGAAAAATTCGGTGGTATTTATCATTTTAGAAGATTAAATTTATATCCATTATGCAAACCACCAAAAAGGATACATAATACTTTATGTAGCCATATTTTGGTTTATGCATTAACTAATTATCTGGTGCAATGATGTGTTTTGTAGATAGTGGTAAAAAGAGTTTCGTTTCTCGAACTTGTGAAGGATTTTTCTAGACATAAATTCTAAAACTAAATAGAAAACTCAAACAAAGATGTTATCAAGATTAAAAGAACATTGAGGCTGAGATTCCAGTATTTTCCAAGTTCAAAGTGATTAAATCCAATATTTATATTTATGCAATTTTTGCGTTTAATTTGATTCTAAACTATTGCAACATGAAGATTTTCAGAATAACAACTGTAAATTTAAAGCGTAGAACATCAAAAACTTATGGCCAAGCATGCTCTATCAAAAGAAATAATAATTGCTTAACAAAGTAAAAAATCATTCAAACAATTTTCAATCAAGGAAAATAATGATAAAAACTTGCAATAAATAGATAAAATAGAATATACCACTTTTTGTTGGAAAAATAGCTTCTTCTATCGCCTCAGCAAAGGGGTTTAGCTCCTCATATGAATCATGTTCTCAAAATATGTGTTTATAGCTCAAAAGCGTACAAGGAGGTGAAAAGTAATAACACAGCCGACTTGTAACAATGTGAATGTGTTCAGAGTCTCTGTTCCAAACAGGAAACATTGGATAAAGACCTAATGCACCACTATTGATAAACGATAAATAGCTTATGTTGTTGGCTAACGATAGTTTCTGCGATAAGTTATGTGCGTCTAATGTTCTTTGTGTTCTTGGTATTGCAGCAGCAGGAATAATTCTCCAACTCGTGATTTCAGCTCTCTGTTCTCTTCTAAACTTCCCCTAAGGTTACGTGATCGCTTCTATGACTCGACCCAACCCTTTTATAGCCAACAGGTCCTAGAATAACTCGAGTAAATCCCTTTATTATCTTCGGAAGAAAGTCTCGGATATTTCCTTCTTTTCTCCTTTACGTGGTGCTCTGGATGGTTTCAAACTTCTCCCAAACGTGATAGCCTGAATCCTAGCCGTCAATATACTCTTAATACTTTACGCAACTGCCAAATATAGTTACAGAAAATCCCGAAACTTCCTTCACCTCTGTTTTGCTTGAACCCGACGAAATCTTCCTATATTTTTGAATCTAGAAAACCTACCAACCTTGTTTAGTCGTAACAGGGTGGTATCAATCCATTCCAGCTTCAAACACATAGAAAAACTCAACGGAGTTCAATCCAACTCTTTCTGGAAGAAGGCTATTATTGGGGCGTCACAGTCTATTAGAGGGGCTTTACTTGGATATCGGGTGACCAAAAATCTGGTTAAGGGATAACTTTGATTCAATATCAATTTGTCCAAATTACCCTTCAATTCAAATTAAAAGAAAAACAGAATAAAAACCTTATCTAATCTTCACACTTTCAACCTTTTGACTCCTTCTCTTCTTCTTCTTCTCTTTCTTCTTCTTCACAGTAAATTTTCACATCAATTCATTTCATCGTTTTCGATTAATCGGCGATCCGAAAAATTGAACCTCATAGGATTGAAATCTGTATGAAAGATGAGAAAGAAACAAACTGATTGCAGTGATGGTAATCTCAATCAACCCCGACCAACAACTTCATCCTCAACGACCACCGATTGAAGCAACCGATTTTTCGGAAATTGGAACTCCTCAACAACAACCCATAGTGTATGCAAGGTATTAATCGACAAACCCATCCATTCTTACTCGTTTTGTGCTTAAAACATGTTAGATTGAATCAAATCGAAGAAAATTAGGGTTTCTGTTTTTTTTTGAAGGCATTACGCCTAGGTTCACCAAGCGTAAGTCTAGTGTTCGAAGAACTTACGCCTAGGTTTAGAGGAATTCAAACCGTAAATTGATTTTGCATGTAGGTTTACGCCCAGTTAGCGAGACAATTTTTCCAACCGTATTACGCTTGGTTTTTCAGTAGACAAAACCCAGGCGTAAAAGTTTCTGGATGTTTTGAAGGAATTGTAATTTAGGTTTACACCTAGGTTCCGGCACCAAAGTTTCCAGGCGTATTTAGTGTACGCCTAGGTTGGGTTACTGAATTTTCCAGACGTATATTCTTACGCCTAGGTTGGATGATTGAACTTTCCAAGCGTATTGTTTTACGTCTGTGTTCGATTCTATTTTTCTCTAGGATTACCTAGACGTAATTAAGCCTGAACATTTTTTTTATTAATAGATTGGCCTGTGTTACTAATTCATCAATACTGATTCTATAACATCTATTTCTTGTAACTTGCAGGAATCGTGATGGAGCAAAGCCTAAAAAGAATAGAGGAAATAACTTAACACCAAAAGATACTCCTACACCTCGCCATGGAGTTCATTGTGGGGTCGGTTATAGAGGTTTCCGCAAGGGTGCTAACAAGAAGAAGGATATGATTCAAGGAAGTAGCTCAACATGTCCTGAAATTGAAGATAATGTTTTCCAAAATCTAGAAATTGAAGGGGAACAATTTCAACTACCGGTGATATCGGGAGGTACACTCGTGATTAGAGATACACCAAATCAACAAGAAGAAGAAGAAGTTGTTGTTCAAGGAAAAGGGAAACAAGTTGTTGTTGCTTCACCTGAAGCTACACCTAAACCTCAAGTGAAGGAAAAGAAGCCGAGGAAGATACCTTCACCAAAAGGCAAGCATATTCCTAAAGGCAATGATTTTTTGACTGCGAAGAAGAATGGTAGACTTTGGGGTGAGACGCCCGATGAATCTACGGTCTTATTTGGTTATCCATATTCATGGGCTGCTAAGGTTTGCCAAACCAGGGTAAGAATCTCAAAATTTCACTTATTTTGCATGATTTTGTTCAACTTGATATTATTGGGTATAATTTAGAAATTTAACAAATTTGTTGTTTATACATTCTTTGTAGGATCATGAAATTGCGATAAAGAAACTGAAACATAAAAGGGGTGGTTATTGGCCGTTAAGTGAAGAATGTAAAGAGGATAGTGATCTTGTATTGGATACAGGCCTAGGTAATGGAATTCTCAACCATCAGCATGAGTTTGATTCTATTATTGCTTGTGCCTTTAGAGAGCGATATTTGTTAGAAACCGATACTTTTCATCTTCCATTCGGCGAGATGACAATAACGCCGGATGATGTAAAGGAAATCTTGAACTTAAATGTTGAAGGAAAATCTGTTTCTGAAGGTTTTGACAACAATATGAGTTGGGAAGACCTTTATGTCCTTGTTAAAGACACACTTGGATGGGAGCCAGCTGAGACGGAGAAACAGTTTAAGTGGGCTGGTGGAGATAAACCAGATGAAGCAAGAGATGGTCCATTTATACCTGTCAAAAAGATACTGTTGAAGAATCTAAAATATATGTTTGGAGGAACACAAAAGGCTGTAGTTGAACGTCATGAGGTGATAGATGAAACAAGAGCTCGTCGTACAGCCACCGCATACCTATTGCATTCCCTTGGTACAATATTCTTTCCTGATAACTCGGGGAATCGAGTGAATGTCCAGTATTTACAATGGTTAAAAGATTTCCAGGACACCAAAAAGTATGCTTGGGGCACTGCCACCCTCGCTTTTTTACTTGATAGTTTTCAAAAAGCTTCGAGGGTTGGAGCCACTGAACTTGCTGGGAATGTTGGTCTTTTTCAGGTAATTTATATAGTTTCGGTTTTGTTATATTTATCATTTTTTTTATTGGTTTTATGTATATAATTTTTATGATTCTTTTATATATAATTTGTTAGGCATGGGTATATGACCGCTTTCCGACCATGAGACCTTCTACATCTTGGTCAGATGATGAGATTGGTCGTCCTACAGGAAAAAAGTTTGTATTCACTGGTACCCAAGTAAAGCACAAAGAAGAGAAGATAGCTGAATTAAGGTTGAAAATGGATGCTCTCACTGTTGAATATGTAATATTTGATCCTTACATAAATCTAAAGAAAGATAAGTTTGGAGAAGAGATTGATCTCGTGTTTTTTCAAGTTTGGAATCCTACAACGGGCCTTTGTTTCATCCTCATGGGTACGTAATGGCCAATCCACGTCGAGTTCTCCGCCAATATGGTTATGCGCAAGAAAAAGTCACTCAAGAATCTTTCAAATTGTTGGCTAATGCTTCTTCCGTAAAAAGTGCCAATGTAGTGCTCAACTACAGCCCAGAGCCAAGTATTGATGTTTGGAACAACCGCAATAATGCACAATACCAAGTCCATATGAAGGAGATCATTCCTGGTCTAGGCACAAAGGAAGCCGAAGAAGATTATTTGGAATGGTATTACCATTTTGGTCATCCTCATGTGATCAATAATGATCCGGAAGCGGCAGTATATATCCAAAAGGATCAAGAAAAGAAGAAGCGTGAAGCTGAAAAGAGAAGTGTATTTGATGCGGATTGGAAGGCACTATATTTCAAGACGGTAAGTAAAGTTGTTATTTTTCATGACGCCATTTCACATTTCTACAAGTATGTTTCATAACTTATAATTGTTTGTACTAATATGTTTCATTTTGATATGTAAAATAGAAAGAGAAATGCCTTCACTTGGCACAAAAATTGAAAGATGAGGCCCTCACATGTGCACAGGTAAAGATTTTAAAACAACAAATCAAAGACTTGCCGGATCCAAATAAGAATGCTTCACTTGAGGACTTAGAGAGGGGAACGAAGAGGAGTAGGCATTCGTCGACAGATGTGGGTACTAGTCAACGCCAGCCATCACCTAGTAGTTATGAATCTACATAAGAGGATATGCATGCTCGTGGTCAGGGTCAGGGTGGTCGTGGTCGTCGTGCAGGTCCTCGTACTCGAGGTGGTAACAAAAGAGGTCGTGGTCGTACTCGTAATGAGTAGACATTGTAGAAGACTATTTAGTTTCTTTTGGTTGTTTCTTTGGTTGTTATGAACAAGTTTCCTTTGGTGTAGAAGACTATTTAGTTTCTTTTGGTTGTTTCTTTGGTTGTTACGAACAAGTTTCCTTTGGTGTAGAAGACTATTTAGTTTCTTTTGGTTGTTTCTTTGGATTTGCTTTTTAGTTTTAAAGTGAAAATGCAAAATCAAAATTAGGTACTCAGGAACATTTACGTCCAGGTTTGTGGTAGGAAAAACCCAGACGTAAGACTGAACACAACAAGTTTTAGGATTTTGCAGGTTTACGTCTAGGTTTGGGGTTCGGAAAACTCAGACGTCATTCTGACAGTAAGTATTTCTCAGAGTTACGTCTAGGTTAGTGTTCTCTAAAACCTAGGCGTAAAGTGAGTTTGTTGTTTTTTTGTCCCTATTTGGTTTGAAAATGAAAAATAAAGCCGTTACACATCTTGGTTTAATATATAAGTTGAACATACATTCCCAACCATCTTATTTTTTCGTATTTATACATATAATATTGTCAACAAAATACTTCATTCAAACCATCGGACTTTTTCCGGGAATATCGACCCTTCTCATCTCTAGGGGGTGGTTTGTAAGTTGCGTTTGGAATACGAACCGTCCCATTCCTTTCACTTGACGGAAATATTCCAACCATCGGACTTTTTCCTATACTTCTTGCTAATTGTTTAACACTGTCTCTACAACCAAGCTTTTTTCTTGTTTTTCCTTGGGAGGGAACTTCGCATGCTTTGGAATCTTTTCTTTTATCTCCACCATCTTTTGTTCCACATTGTTTGGAACCTTTTCCTTTAACAACTTCGCTTTTTTCTAGTTGTTTGGAACGAAAGACCGGACCTTTTCCTTTGAAATCAACTTTGCTTGTTGAAATTTCTTGAGAGGGAGGCTCAAGATCTTTTTCTTGTACATTTCGATGACTTGGTTCTCCTTCTTTTTCTTGTACATGTCGATGACTTGGTTCTCCTAAATCTATTTGACCTCTCCTTCGTTTGTTTCTACCTTGAACATCCTCCTCCATCTCATCCTCCGCCTCATAGGATTTTCGCAACAATTCAATTCCCGAAGGATCTATTTTCTTTGATTCTTCCAACAATTCCCTTGTCGTTTTCCTTACTACACTCCTCTTTTGTTTCGTAGAAGGCCTCCCCTTTCTCTTCCTCTTAGGTGGTTCCTTCATATTGTTCCTAGTTTGTGGGTATACGAAGTTACTCAAGTTACTCAACCATATTTGCCTTTGCCCCCGTGTTAATGTATCATATTTCGCGGCTAGCGCTTTTCCGATGTCGGTATCGGCAAATGTTCCTCCAAAATCTTGATCGACTATTGTTTCATGGAATGATAATTGTTGCCAAAAGGGATCAACATCTTGTATTGGAATAAATTTGTCATTGTAATTGTCTATGACATGCCGACATGGGAGGCCCAAACTTGTCATGTTAGGACAAACACACTCTCTTTAAGTCATAGTTACCCGACTCAAATTGTATCGATTCTTTCATGATCAAATCAATTGCACGATGCGACACTTTATGATTAATTGCATCAATCCAAGCATTGTTTTTCCATTTAGTGTGTCTACTAGATCGGTTTTTTTCAAAATACTCCCTAACTCTATCAAGATCACGGAGGAAATAGGTATGCATGGCTTGGAATACCGTAACAAATCCACCATCACCACTATGAAGCTTCTTCTTCAACCTTGTGAGAGACGATTCCACCATACTTGTAGCTTGGTTGCCGAAGTGTCTATATTGGTTTGTGAATGCGGCCACGAACTTCTCTTTGTGCGGATCCAACCAATTGTCCACCAAGTATTTCACCATAGTTGGATAACTTCTCAAACTAGCCAATAACATACGAGATCGTTGTTCATAGTCTTCCACAGTGAGAGAATATGCCATGGCTTCCCAATCCTTTTGGAAACTAGCCCATCTTAGTTCCGCCAACCCGTCATCCTTCTTAAATTTCTCTTTGGATTCCTTTTGTTGATCAACCGGTAGTTTCTTTATTCTTTCCATTTGACTTTTCTTTGTTGGACGAATGATGGTCTTACATTTAGTCTCAAGGTTATTCCATAGGTGGAAGGTGCAAAGAAGGTGATGAGCATCCGGGAAAACCCTCTCTATTGCATTCAACAATGCTTGTTCCTTGTCGGTGACAATCACCTTTGGAGTATATCCCTCCACGTAGAATAACTTCACTTGTTGTAGTGCCCACACATAACTCTCTTCAAGCTCATTTTCCAAGAAGCAAAAACCGATACTAAAAGAAGAGTTGGTGGAAGTTTGTCCAACAATGTTCAACACCGGCTTCTCATACTTGTTGGTCTTGTACGTGCAATACATTAAAAGTACTTGATTGGAGCACCGCGCTAATTGTATAAACTCGGGATGAGCCAATATGAGATTCTTTATTTGTTCATCCTCATCTTCATTATGGAAAACCGAATAATTATACTTCTCCCTCAAATGCCTTAATTGTTGCATTTGATTTCTATTTTACCATTGTTGATTTTTCAATTTTGTTTTGGCGTTGTAGATGGTTGGCAAAGTAGAAACATTCTTTGGGTTGAGGAGCTTTATATGACCAAGTATATCTAGGGGTTTCATAAGGTTTTCCATCATGGAACTTACAATGAGTTTTTCTTCATCATTAAGCCGCGCCGCATAAGGATGGGATAACAAAGTATCCGGTATGGGATGGTTATGACGACCGCATACAACTTTCTCCAAATACCAATACCACTCCTCGCTTTTCTTGTTGTGATTGAATTGAAGCTTGAACGGGCATTTAGTCTTCTTAGTGAAAGTAGTATTCTTCCTATTCATCTTTGGTTCATATACGGTACCCTTTTTCACATGACTTTTACTCTCTCCACTACACTCGCAAACCATTTGAAAGTGGCGGTCATTTGTTGATCCATTACAAACTATAACACACATAATTAACTTGCCACATTCTCTAGCCCATTTCTTTGCATCTTCTTTATATCTTTCCATCTCTACATGTTCCAAAAACTCAAAGTTAGTAAAAAAAACAAAAACATAGTGAATGAGCAAAATATCTTTCCATTAGTTTCAAAAAAGAAAAAAATACTTACCAAGTCATTCAAATAGTGATGGGATGAATCTTCGGTTAGAATTTCGTTTGCATTAGGTTGAGAAGGCATTGGGCTAGGTGGAAGCATAATCTATCAACCAAAATATCACAATACTAGTCAAAAAAAAAAAAAAAAAAAAAAAAAACTAGAATGACGCCCTGGTTATAAGGTACACGGACCCAGACGTTTTAGGCATAGGAAAGGTTATGGTTGAAAATTCATCATCTAACCTAGACGTTTTTAATTACGGTTGGAAACGATGAAAATATAACCTAGACGTTTTAACTTACGTTTGGAAATAAAAAATCCTAACCAAGACATAAAACAATTATTAAATACCCATGCAAAAACTATTTACGTTTGAGTTTTGGATGAATTTAACCTAGGCGTAATTCTCAAGTTTTGTCCTATTGGAAACCAGTTACGTTTGGAATTCTTCTAAAGTTGGGCGTAAACAAAACTTACGGTTGGCAATGAAGCAAAACCTTCTTCCAAACCAAGACGTAAAACTTAATTACGGTTGGAACGAATCCCAACCCAACCGTAATTTGCCATGAAAGTCTAAAAATATCAAATTTATTATCGTTCTTAAGCTAGTTTTCAACGAAATTGAACCCATGGGAGATAGTTTAGAGGTGTAACTGTTGATTTTCAACCATTGGTTCTTCACTTTGTTGATTTATTTCTTCAATTGGTGGAGATTCATCATCACTTTGTGTTAAACCCTCTCTACCATCTAACAAATCATCAATCTCTTGGTGTGCAACATGAGAAATGTAAAACTTGTTTTCTCCATCATACAAAGATTCACCCACCTCGAATTTGTAACTTGTTTCATCCATTTTTGTTGAGTGAATCAAACAATCTAGGTTTTGAATAAAAACTCCAATTTTTTCTTTGTCCCAGCATTTACAAATGTATATCAAAATTCATCTTCTTAATTTAATTATATAATAATTAAAATTAACTAAATAAATAAGGGTTGTTTGGTCATTACACAATTATTTGAGATAAGGGATTTTTGAAATTACTTACGGGTGACCCGTTTTTGTCCTATTAGGTGACGCCCCTCTAATGGAATGTGACGCCCCAATAATAGCCTTCTTCTGGAAATAACCGCAGCCGTATACACCAGTTTCCAACCAAAAACGTTATTTTAACGGAAGTGAAGAGGGGTGCCCCCCTAACCAGAGTAGGGGTGCCGATAGTATCTGTCTTGTGGGTGTCATGAAGGCGCCTCTTATCCAAACTGTGGGTGCCAATAACAATTCCTCCGGTGTGCTTCAGCCAACTTTTCGAGCCGATTTTCCAAAAATGTTTATTGGGCAAAATTACCTACACACATAAACCACTATAATAAGTACAAAAATGAGCCCTAACAATATATAGAATCGAGACAAATCGGACACAAAAATGTGTCCATCATGCAACCAATAACACGATGTACTCCCTCCGTTTCAAGAAAAATGATACTTTAATTTTAGGCACAGTTCTCGAAAATTGAATGCGTAGCCATTATGCAAACCATCACAAATGATGCATAACACATCATGCAACCATATTTTGGTTTATGGATCGACTAATTTATCATTTCAGAAGAAGTGATACTTTCATATTCCATTTCGAGAAAAGTGATACTTTCACTCCGTTTCGGGAAAATGATACTTTTTATGAAATGGTGCGAAAGTATCACCTTTTATGAAACGTGCGAAAGTACCACCACAAAGAATTTTTTAGGCTTAAATGTTTGTTGTTGTAAGGCGAATCAAGGGGACCGTTTGGGTCATGACTTTGAACCACCATGGCCTTTGAAGGGCTCACATAATCACTTGGCCATATACTAAAAGAACAAGTTGAGGAAGTGATAATGAATAATGTAGTTTACGGACCCATAGGAGGAGTTAAAAAAGATGGTTGCTGACTTGCTGGTTCCCATTGGTCCCTACTTCTTTGAGACTTTTAGATCGCCAAGTCATCAATGTAGTAATAGCTAGTTATGCGTATCTGAATATCTTTGTTTGAACAAGTTGAGAGACATTGAAGTTTCCGAAAGAAAGAAAAACATTGATGCATATCTATATTAGACACAGCTGCGAAGCAAGTTTTATGCACCACCCTATTCCACAAGAATGACATGAATTTGCTACATTATTGGTCTGAGGTTGTTGTGGTTGAATATTGGTAGGCGTCGCTTGGTGCGCTGTACTCACCAATGTATGAGTTGAACTGATGAGGACATGGAGGTACAGAAACTTCAAGTACGCCTTCTAGCATTTGAGTTACTTTCTTCATTGACGGCCGAAGTGACGGTTCTTCTTGGATACACCAAATAGCAATCATTACCAGCCTCTCGAATCTTCTCATGTCGTTCATCACTTCTTCATCCTCCACCAAATTTTGTAGTTTCCCATTTCTGAAGCAATCGTAGGCCCAGTCGGTGAGGATGGCTTTTACCTCTTCTTCTCCCAGTTCCATTTCAACTCCCTTCCTGCAACATATGATCTCAAGTAGCATTACACCGAAGCTATAAACATCCACTTTGGCTGAGACTGGTGTGTTCCTGAACCACTCTGGTGCAACGTACCCTCTTGTCCCTCTAATTCCTGTACAAGTTCGAGTTTGGTTACTTACCAAAAGCTTGGCCAATCCAAAGTCGGAAATTCTTGCTGTGAAGTTGTCATCGAGTAGTATGTTTTGTGGCTTTATATCACAATGGATTATTTGCGTGCTACACTCTTCGTGCAAATACATGAGTCCTCTTGATATACCAAATGCAATTTGGACCCGCTGGTTCCAATCTGGTTTACAAATTCCGAAGAGGTGATCTGCCAAACTGCTGTTACTCATGAACTCATATACCAAAAGTCTCTGCTGCCCCTCGTCGCAGAACCCAAGCAACCGAACCAGATTCTTGTGATGTGTCTGACCTATTGCACTGACTTCAGTTTTGAATTCCTTTTCGCCTTCTCCAAACACCTTGTCTAACTTCTTGACTGCAATGAATTCTGTTGAACCAATTTCTTCAATGGTCCCTTTATACACAATGCCAAAAGCACCCCTTCCTAGTTCATGCTTAAACCCATCTGTGGCCTCTTCAAGCTCCAGGTAAGTAAATGAACGAAGACTGGATCTCAAAGTAGTTGACTTGTGCTGCTTTTTTCTCAGCTTCTTGTCCATGAAAAAGTAGACCAGAAAGGTTGCAGCTAAAAGTATAAAATTAAAAAAGACTGAGCAGCCTAAAAGCACTGAAACTACCAAATTCAAAGTTGATCGAATTCTCGTCGGGCCCAAAATTGGATCAAGATCTGGTTTCGGAAAACCACTGACCTTCCTTGTCTTGATCAAAGCGATTCCATTCACAGCAGCATTAAGCCTACCATTCGGCAGCGGGAGCTTTTTCTTCCAGCAAGTTCCCTCTTTGAATAAAGCAATCGCACATAGACAATCATTCAAGCAGGAACTTCTACAATCCTTCTCATTGTAAGATTCCATCATTTCGTAGTCGGATGTTGGCCAGTCTGCGTTTCTCAAGCTCTGCAACTCAAATAAATCCGTCGCGTTCTTAGTGTCTTCTTCCTGGCATGTTGGTAACATGAAATTCGGTCTGCAATCACTAAATCGGTTATGTGAATCAACCAATTCATAACCAGGCGGACATTCACAACTAGGCCTTCTGTTCGATGTGAGTATGCAGTAGCTATTATATCCACAAGCACCGCTTCCCAATCTACTCTGCATAGCGTCACAAATGTCATCAGGCATTAATCGCATAACGGTCCAGCGGCTGTTGGGGTCGGATGTCTTTGGGTGAGAGTATTGTGTGAACACTCCATCAAAATCGAGAGTCGCTCTGTAATATACGTTGGTTGCTGGGACAATATTATCCCATTTAAGGTTAACGATACTCCCGTTCCTGCTTATAATGTAAATATTTCCCGACTCGTTGAAGACAAACTGATTAACTTTAGGGTCACTTCCAGATAACAAGAATAGATTATAGTATGCCTCGTATTCATTTTCAGTCAGACTTGGAAAGCCAACTGCGTACATGGCGAAATTACCATTCTCTTGCAGGCGGAGCCTAAACCTTCCTGTTGTGTATGTAGAATCATTGAGACGCGAAGAAAGCTTGTTATTATGTTTATTTACTTCCAAAAACTGGGTAGGTAAGATTGTATCTGTGGGATTCTTAAAGCTCTCCCATAAATAATTAGTCGAGGACTCCTCCACGAGAACGAAGTTGCCATTATCAAGCATCGCGCCGTGCCCGATTTCCCCTTTTGCAGTTTCAGCCTCCCATAATTCATTACCGCGAGGGCCCTTAAGTACGAGCCTACCCTTGGTGGTTAACTCAACTTGAGATCCTCGTGGAGCAGGATCGTCTCCATTTGCATACCAAACTATGGTTCGGTCCGGGATTTTATCAAACCAGATCGCTAGAAGGAAGCGATCATTATCAACATGACGAAAACCGAAAGCAAAATCACCGGAGGGTGATGGCCATGAAGTATTGTCTCCAGTGGCAGTTAATGATGAACCTAAGCTTATATTCCGGTGACTTTGCGCATAAGTAGAGAATGGCACCAGAAAAAGAATAAGCAAGAAGAGAAAAGGTAAACGAAGAAGAGAATACATACGTATACCAGTTTCCGGTTGTCCTTGCTATTGATTTGAAAAGTGATAATGATATGAAAGATCTGAGACTAGTTGTTTATATACAGTAATGTCCGTGGAATTTTCAACTTCCATCAAAATCAAGTTCTTTTATGCCTATATATTCTTAATTTCCAAAGCTCTATTATTTTAAGTGTAGGCACCAGCAGGCAGCTGCCCTTAAGTGTATATCTCTATTTTTTTTTTTATCATAAACATGTTTTAAAAATTACAGTCAAAATACACGTCCGTAACGCGCTATAAGCAAAACTACTTCATTTCTTTTATCATGACTGCTACAGGGAGGTTCCAAATTTTACAGGAGTCATTATTAATCTTGTACATCCGATGGTTAAACTTATTTAGCTTCTTATGGATTTGGTAGCCCCTGTTGAATTTTGTAACTCCCCATAGAAAGTTTATTTTTGTTTCTTTTAAATACAGCTCCATGAGCAGTTAATTTGGGGTATACTCGTTTTAAATTGGAAAATAAAAAAATCATGATGTAGTATTGCCATCAACTGATGACGTTTTCCATCTCCATCCAACACGGCTTGGACTTATTCTTTTGTCAACACAAAAATCCTCGTCGATATTGAACAAAAATCCTTGGTGCCGGATTGCTGCAACAAGGTTAGAACCTTCCATGTAGATTATCAATCCAGTGAATCCAGTGGCGACAAATGGTTTTTACGATATTGAATTGATAATTTCTGTAAAATTTAGTGACCCCAGCCTTGTGGTTATGGTAGCCATGTTATGTAAATGTTAACAAAATTCTTAGCATCGTCATTCCAAACTTTCCTGGATGCTATGCTGGTGAACCTAGTGCCTCTGGCCAGACGTAGGAACTAAGCTCAGCTGAACAAAGTTGTCTTTTATCCATGTTAGTCTCTGTTAAGACAAGCCGAACAATTCTAAACCGGAATTTACATGGTCACCTGGAGGATTAAGTGCTTTCTCGGATCCAAATTCTTTTCAGACGTGGTTTAAGGTCATTATGATACAGACAAGCTTTTAACTTCGACAACCAACGTTCAGATATGCCCACACCACCAAATTAACTTACACATGTAATATGTAATTTTATATTACTCCCCACCCCAATGGATGCTTCTAATAGGGGACCAAGAGGAGTAACAATAAAAAAATCTCTAAGTGTATATCCATTTGATCCATGGAACACGTACGCGCGGTTGACTAGACTCTAGAGATGTGAAGATTCAAGAGTCAAGAGAGTAGGTGTAGTTTCCACATTGGCTGCTACCATCAAGGGAATTTTATAATAAAGACCCTACGTACAAGCGTGGTATGATGGTCCCGTAGAGGCTGCATGCAACCAAAATATATAATAATGTTAAGAACACAGAAGCACTTCAAGTGTATTTCAGAAAGAACTACGTATTGCTCCACTCTTTGGAATTTGGCACAATCACAGCTAGCTGGTATGTACGACCTTTGTGTTGACTCAACTTTTCAATTATTTTTCTTACACATTTTCTAGTTTCTTAACTGCATATGAAATTCAATGAATCTTTAAACGAACTGTCAATCCATACCCGATGCGGAAAGCACCCCCTTCCTAGTTCTCGTTAAACCCATTTGTGGTATCTACACAGTTTAAAACTTCAAATATTAGACTGGATCTCAAAATATATAGTTAACAGTTTGTTTTTTCTTTCCTCTATTTTTTCTCCATGTAGGAAAGAGCAGAAAGATTGCAGCTTCATGATGAAAAAGGTCTTGAGGAGGCCCAGCAACGTTGCTACTATACTAGTTAATTTGCTTAGAGGTTATGTCATATAGATTTTGGTCTCCCAAGCAAATTCTACCTCATATTAACAACGTTGTCAAAATATTTCACATCATCACTACATCTGTTAATAGGCCTAAGTTTTGGATGTTGATGTACAATAGTTGCCACATCTATAAGAAATAAACCTAGCTAACCAACCTACCACTAAGATTTTCTGGAATTAATTGACCATATTGTGAACCACTATTGTTCTTCATATTTCCTCATTCGGTGAGAATAGTAAGGCCTCTTCCTATGCACATGCCAAAAAAATGGTGTTTGGCATGCCAGGGGCATGCCAAACCATTTGCGCCACTATGGGGAAACCGCTGAGCGATCGAATCCCTAGCGAGCGATATTGACAATATCGCCAGCAACAAAGACTTCACTACAGGAAAAATATACATCTACAACTGGAGATTTACAACGCTTCGCTAAGTATTGTAGAAAGTCCTATGTTTTACAACTGGTTTCAAAGGAAGAGTTGTCGTATATCATCACTTTGCCAACCCTTAGGAAACAAAGGGTTGCGCTAAGAAAACAAACGACAACTCCTTAAGCAAAACAGTTGTGACATTTTAGCTATAACAACGTTCTTCCATATATGTAGTGACTTAACCTATCACAATACTCACAAGTGTTGTTGAAGAACACAAAAATATGATAATGAAAAATATGTTAGAGGGGAGATTCGAACATGAACCTACTACATGGAAGTCTAGCTCATCAACCACCCTTTCAGTTCACAAGTTTTGATTTTTTTATTTTTTTAAATAGAAACCTACAACAACACTTATAAGTGTTGTTGAAGTAAAAATATATAATGTTCCATATATGTAGTGACTTAGCCTATCACAATTCTCACAAGTGTTGTTGAAGAACACTAAAATATGACAATGAAAAATATGTTAGACGGAGATTCGAACATGAACCTAATGCATGGAAGTCTAACTCATCAACCACCTTTTCAGTTCACAAGTTTTGATTTTTTTCTTTTTTTTTTAAATAGAAAGCTACAGCAACACTTATAAGTGTTGTTGAAGTAAAAATATATAATGTTGAAAAAAATGAGGTTGGGGGATTCGATCCACGAGCCTCAAGCGTGAAGTCTACACCACTAACCATCCTACACTATCACATGTTACTGTCAAGTTTGTGGTTCTTTAATACACTAACTATACACTAACTTTATGACAACCCTTCATAAGTGTTGTAAAACAAAATATATTGCTCAAAAAGTAATGCTCAAGTGAGTGAGCCGTAAGCAATGTGAAGCTTCTCTATAATGCATCACATACCCGTTAGATGTATTTGACTCTCGAGAATAGAAAACTTGTCGCGCTTGTTTTGCTAAAATGAATGATCGTTACGAGTATTGGTTCTTATGATGTTTTAAATTGACTAATGTAAAGCCATCTTCTACCTTCACACCAAAACTGGTGTGAGCCCAATCATATTTGAATATTGGAATTTGAAACATATGATTGTAGTCCAACAATAGAATTTCTTCTAAAACACCGTAGAACCCAAATGGAGTCATTAACCTGTCTATTTTACAAGAAAAATACTAGTGTTAGTAAAGGAAATAAAACAAGAGTGACAATGACAAGAAAAATTCAATATCGTAAAATAATACACTATACTTGACTTAGACTAGTCCACTCACGGCCGAGTTACGATCTCGAGCACAGTATGCGTACAATGTGCGAAAATAAGGTTTGTTTAAGGTTTCGTAAAATATTCCTAAGGAAGAAGGAATCTTACCTGTAAATGGATGCATTCATCGTTTTTACCAAGTTTCTAACTTAGACTAGTCCACTCGCGGCAAGGTTTCGATCTCGGATCCCGGTATGCGTACAATATCTTGCGAAATAGGGTTTGTTTAAGGTTTAATAGAATATTTTGGAGGAATATTACACTGTAAATGGATGGATTCGTCGTTCTTACCAAGTTTATGACTTATAGTAGTCCACTCACGGCCGGGTTTCGTTCTCGGAGCTCGGTATGCGTATCTAATATGTAGAAATAGGGTTTGTTTGAGGTTTCGTAGAATATTCCTGAGGAATCTTACCGGTAAATGAATGGATTAAATCGTTCTTACCATTTTTATGACTTAGATTAGTCCACTCACGGTCATGTTTCGATCTCGGAGCCTAGTTTGCATATAATATGCGAAATAGGGTCTGTTTAAGGTTTAAGTAGAATATTATGAAGGAATCTTACATGTAAATGAATGGATTCGTCGTTCTTACCAAGTTTCTAAATTAGACTACTACACTCACGACCGGATTCGATCTCGAAGCCTGGTATGCGTAAATATGCGAAATAGGGTTTGTTTGAGGTTTCGTAGAATAATCCGGAGGAATCTTACACGTAAATAGATGGATTCGTCGTTCTTACAAATTTACGACTTAGAAGCGATCAACTCGCGGCGATTTCGATCTCGGGCCTGGTTTGCATACAATATGCAGAAATAGGGTTTGTTTAAGGTTACGTAGAATATTCCGAAGGAATCTTACGTGTAAATTAATGGATTCATTGTTCTTACCAACTTTCTAACTTATAGTAGTCCAGTCGCGGCCAGGTTTCGATCTCAGAGCCTGGTATGCATACAATATGCATAAATAGGGTTTGTTTAAGCTTTCGTAGAATATCTCGAAGGAATCTTGCCGTAAATGGATGGATTCGTCGTTCTTACCAAGTTTCTGACTTAGAGTAGTCAACTCGCGGCCAGGTTTCGATCTCGGAGCATTGTATACATAGAATATGAAGAAATAAGGTTTGTTTAAGGTTTGGTAGAATATCTAGAAGAAATCTTACACTGTAAATGGATGGATTCGTCATTCTTACCAAGTTTCTGACTTAAAGTAGTCAACTCGCGGCCAGGTTTCGATCTTGGAGCCCGGTATGCATACAATATACAGAAATAAGGTTTGTTTAAGGTTTCGTAGAATATTTCGAAAGAATCTTACACAATAAATGGATGGTTTCTTCGTTCTTACCAAGTTTCGACTTATAGTAGTCAACTCGCAGCCAAGTTTCGATTTAAGAGCGTGGTATGCATACAATATGCAGAAATAAGGTTTGTTTAAGGTTTCGTAGAATATCTCGAAGAAATCTTACCTGTAAATGGATGAATTAAATCGTTCTTACCAAGTTTCTGACTTAGAGTAGTCAACTCACGGCAAGGTTTCGATCTCGGAGCATGGTATGCATATAATATGGATAAATAAGGTTTGTTTAAGTTTTCGTAGAATATCTGAAGGAATCTTACTGTAAATGGATGGATTCTTTGTTTTTACCAAGTTTTTGACTTAGAGTAGTCAACTCGCGGCGGTTTCGATTTAAGAGTCTGGTATGCATATAATATGCGGGAAATAGGGTTTGTTTAAGGTTTCGTAGAATATCTTGAAAGAATCTTACACAGTAAATGGATGGTTTCTTCGTTCTTACCAAGTTTCTAACTTAGAGTAGTCAACTCACGGCCCGGGTTTCGATCTCGGATCTGAGTACGCATACAATATGCGAAAATAGGTTTTTTTAAGGTTTCGTAGAATATCTCAAGAAATCGTACTGTAAATGGATGGATTAAGTCGTTGTTACCAAGTTTCGACTTAGAGTAGTCAACTCGCGGTCAAGTTTCGATCTCGAGCACAGTATGCATACAATATGCGAAATAAGGTTTGTTTAAGGTTTCGTAGAATATTTCGAAGTAATCTTACACGTAAATGGATGGTTTCTTCGTTCTTACCAAGTTTCGACTTAGAGTAGTCAACTCGCGGCCGAGTTTCGATCACGGAGCCTTGTACGCATACAATATGCGAAATAATATTTTTTAAGGTTTCGTAGAATATCTCGATGGAATCTTACCCGTAAATGGATGAATTAAATCGTTCTTACCAAGTTTACGACTTATAGTAGTCAACTCGCGTCCAGTTTCTATCTCGGAGCACGGTATGCATACAATATCAGAAATATGGTTTTTTTAAGGTTTCGTAGAATATTTTGAAGGAATCTTACTGTAAAGGGATGGTTTATTCGTTCTTACCAAGTTTTGACTTATAGTAGTCAACTCGCGGCCGAGGTTTCGATATCGAGGCCCGATTTGCATACAATATGCAAAAATAAGGTTTGTTTAAGGTTTAAGTAGAATATTTCGAAGGAATCTTACTGTAAATGGATGGATTAAATCGTTCTTGCCAAGTTTACATTTGAGAGTAGTCAATTTCGATGATGTATCATGCTAAGTTTGAAGTGAGAACCCTCTCGAGCTTCTTGGTTCATAGATTATATGCTATTATACCAAGTTTGAGGTTCGAATCGACATTGAGCTTCATACTTATCGATTTTGATGATGTATCATGCTATGTTTGAAGTCAGAACCCTCTTCGAGCTTCTTGGTTCATAGTTTGTATGTTGTTATACCACATTTGAAGTTCGAATCGACATTAAGCTTCATATTCATCAATTTTCGATGATGTATCATGCTAAGTTTGAAGTCAGAACCCTCTCAGAGCTTCGTGGTCCATAGTTTATATGCCATTATACCAAGTTTGAAGTTCGAATCGACGCCGAGCTTCATCTTTATCGATTTCTATGATGTATCATGTTAAGTTTTAAGTCAGAACCCTCCCAGAGCTTCTCAGTTCATAGTTTGTATGTCGTTATACTACATTTGAAGTTCGAATCGATATTAAGCTTCATATTTATCTATTTCGATGATGTATCATGCTAACTTTGAGTTTACCAGTGTGAACTAAAGCTACTTCATGATCTGTATGATTTTTCAAAATTACTTCATGACCTATGCGGCTAGTCGAAATCCAAACCGGAAGCACAAAGATAAAGCACAAAAACACAAAGAGAAGCACAAAGAAACACACCAATTATCGATTTCATTTTTCATTTTCCCGATTCATTCTTATACATTTTTTGGATTTTTTTATATCGAATGTCGATAACAATGTCCTAAATTTATTAATATTTTTTTTGGATTTTTTTTTCATGTCGAAGGTTGATAATAAACCGAATACATGAGTTCGTATTAGCACAAAGAAACACACATGATTCGTAATCTGTATGAGCATCCCAAAATACAATCTCAACTGTTAAATTATTTTCTCAATCCGTATGAGTGGATCAAACGAGAATGTCCGTCCGGCATTTTCATTCACCCATTCGAACTCTATCTCTTTCTCTCTTTCTTCCTCTCCTCTTCCCCTCACCCCCGAAGAACACCTCTCTTCTTCTCCACCGTCGGCACTCCATCACCATCGTTTGCTATTCTATCAATCTCTCTTTTTAACTCCCCTTTTCTCTCATCAAATCCAGATCTGAACCAAACTCTAATCAACCCCATCACCGATTCAAATTACACAAAACCCATTATTTCTTCTCGAATAACAATCAAGACAAATGACTTCTCTATCTCTGACGATTAAGGACGTGTTATCTTCACCACCATATCTTGTCTGTGGTATCTATCACCACATCTCATTTCATATTGAAACAGTTTTCACTTCTCAATCAAGCAGGTGGAGCTATCAACGGAGATTTAATTAGGGGTTTCGATTTATTGAAGTGTAGGGACTGGATTCCGCCAAGAATCAGCGAGAAGAGCAAGGAGAAGATGGCGTTAAGCTACAACCCATCAACAAGTGCTGCTTTTATCAATGAATGGGGGATCTGAACTTGAGGTTCTTCTTCAAGCCGTCTTGCCAACAAGATGGAGATTCAAGGGAATTTCGTGATAATTCTAAAACAACAACAATAATGAATTTGGGGGTTTTATGTAAATCGAAATTAGGTCTAGTTGAATCGGAAGTCTGGAGAGGGTAATTGCTCGAGATGAAATTGGTTGAATCGTTGATGTTTAGAGAAACATTTATCCAAATTAGGTCTAGTTGAATCAGAAGTCTGGAGAGGGTAATTGCTCGAGATGAAATTGGTTGAATCGTTGATGTTTAGAGAAACATTTATTGATGGTTTGAGTAAGTGAAGAGGAAAGGTTTCTGCCATGGATTCGAGTGATATTTGGGTTCAAGAATGAAATCCATAGATGGGGTGTGAGTGATTTTGATGGCTGGTTCTTCTTGTGAGTTTTGGACTCATAATGAATTGGGGTTAGGTCAATAGTATCTTCGAGTCTCAATTGCGGCGGCTACAAAGGAGAGATTTCGGTGATGAATCAAGAGCAACGGTGGGGTCGTTTATATAGATTGGAACTCGGTGCGGGGGTTAACAACATCAATCAATTTAGGTGTTTAGTATTTTTTTCTTTCTTTTTCTTTCTTTTTTAGTTGATTTTAAATTAGAGAATCTAATTTATCGTAATTTGAATTCATTCATGCGGGATGTTAGAAAAATCAACAAGCAATAGAGAATGTTTTATTGTTGTATGGATGTTTGGCTGTGAAATGGTATTCTTTGGTGAGATGGAGGTTTGAATCGAGTTTGAGTCATGCTTGGTGGAGTTTTGGTACTGCGAGTAGATGAATATTGCGGGGAATTTAACTTTGTGAACCCTAGAATCTCTGTTTTTAGTTTTAATGATATCTTTAAATTCAGCCGTTGGAATACGATGAAATTTTAGTATGTTGTGTTTCGTTAATTCATAATGATACGGTAAAAGTTTCATGACGATCAGGTACTTTTTACTACTGCCAAGATTGCATAATCTATGATTACATTCTCGCTAATTTATATCTGAACAGCCTATTTTCAATGGGTGCATCTCATTATACATATATCGTATGAAGCTGAATATTTAACATGTTGTTTACCTATATGTAAGACACTTACTGTAAAAATTTCATGAAGTTCGATAAGTTTAGGTACCCCAAAGTTTGTTATAATCGTAACTGAATTCTGTGTGTTATATGCTGAAAGCAGCCATGTTGAAGTGTGTATATCTTTTTAATGAACCGTTAGAATCAAGTGAATTTTGGATATGTTATGGTTGGACATGTCAGGACAACTCTGTTAAATTGTCATGGAAATCAGCTTAGGGAAAGTGGTACAAAGTGTGTTAGTACAGAGTACTTTTCCAATTTTTGTTTCATAAAGTCTCGATGTTGTTTGATAGAATGGGAGTTAAGGGTTTTTCGATTTTGTCCCTTTGTTTGACTTTGGATTTTGGTGAGATACAGTCATGTTGTGATAGTTTCGTCAAGATGCCCATGAAACGAGAAGAAATTAAAGCTAAGGCTCGGATTTCTCATGCACAACCAGATGATCTTATTGACATCTACCGTTTGAGGAGTAGGAAGGTAAGCCAACGCAGTTTTGATTCTCTTATATATGAAAGTGAACCTTTATTAAGGAAGCATAGATGTAGGTTCTTGCATGATTATGTGGCTATTGATATCGCTATTTAAGTATAAGATAAGATATGATAACATGCTCTCAAAATTAGCAATTCCAATCTCTGCTGTTGTAGACAAATGTGTTAACATGTTCACATATTTAGAATCATTGCCTTATGATGTGTTAGACACACTGATGTACTAGAATAGATTTTTGGATGGTATGCTTATGTGTATGGTTGGGATGCACATATATCGATCTGTTACCTTCCTGTTGTTCGCTTACACCATAGAAGCTGATCTTGTTTAACTGTGAATGTGGGTTTTGTAACTTGTTGTTCCAGCACCCTTGCTATCAAAGCTGCAAGGATGAAAAATAATTTATTATGCTTCCGACATATTATTTTGCATCTGCTTGCTTTTCATATAGTTCACGTATGCCTTCTTAGTTTCATCAAAGTATTCTTTTCATGACTCCTGGACAATTTTCAGGGTATGAGCCAGCTTGAGTTGGAAGATGAGGTCCAAGATGATCTTAAACGTGCTACTGGAGAATTCACCAAAGATGGAGATGGCGCCAACAAGCTTCGGTGACCTGTTCATGCTGAAGCATATGTTACAGTTCATCATTACGACATTGTACTTGATGTCACGGTGATTAATCGTACAAGGAGACCCTCCAGAATTTGTGGCTGGAGTTGGCTACCATGGGTGACTTGAAACTTGTTGAGCGCCCCCAAAACTATACACTAGCTCTAGAGTCTAGCAATCGATTAGAGCCAACATTAAGGTCTCTTCAATCCAAACCAGGGGTTATACACCTGGGAACATTGTGTATGAGACTTCAAATGTGATGGAGCGAATGATCGTAGTTCTTAATGACACACACATCGACATTATGGATTACATCTCTCCCGCTACATGTCTTGATGTTGCATTAGAACTATGTGGGCTGAGTTCGAATGGGAAAATAAGGTAATTGTTATGTCTGTTTTGGTTTTCCTATGTATTGAATATTTGATTCTTATGATGCATTCACTTAATTCTTGGAAATTAGATGTTTACACAGTTGTCTTTGAAGAATTAATGACACCCTCTTGTTCCAACTTAAAAACAATTAGAGTTTGGGTATTAAAAAGGATAACCACATTTCTTGTAGATGACATGATTCAATGTTTCTCTCTATTTTGTATTTTTTTATCCTTTGGTTATTTTAGATTATGTTGGGAAGATGAAGGAACTCTTAGAAAGCTGGTTACAGAGATTCAAAAAGTGGAGGAGGAAGATGAAAGCTATATGGATGGTATAAACGAAGGACAAACCTAAGGTTCCATGGATGGCATCCAAACTCCAAGGCCAGTTTGTTGCAGCGGTTTATAAATTAGGAGGAATTCAAAGTAAGAACCTAGTTCAATATTTTGTTTTCTTGTGTTTAAGTATTTGACAGATGCATCCTATTGGTAGCATAATAGGCTGTTTACATTTCATATTCCAAGAAAACTTTGCTTAATGTGGATCGAGTTAGTTCTGAAAAACAACAACTTTGTTTCTTGTTTTATGCAGATGTTGAAGTTCATCCCAACAAGGGGTTGTCAATGCTTTGGTTGAAGCTGAAAGCCAAGTTGAAGCCATCAATGGGAAGATTGCACAAGCAGCTGTTGTGGGCTCTTGTTTTCCTTTGCATGAACAAAAGCATAAGACGGGTTGTGGTATTGGCTTTTTGAGGAAAATACAGAATTGGTGTTTGCTGTACTTGAAGAGTACCAGCGATTTACAGGTGCTAAAGCTATGCCAACTAATGTGAAGTTCATTGAGAACTATGACACTTCACCTCTAAGCCTGCAGCGAAAGCGTTGTTACATACTGGAACGTGTATGCTACTGCCACACTTATAGGGGAGGCCAATATCTGCGTTTTCGATTAATATGATATTTTTAGTCATGTTCAAAGAGTCTATCAGTTTCTTTTCTTTCGTTTGCAAAATTTTTTTCATCGAAGTTAGATAAGTAATGTAATTTGAGTGGCAGGATAATTTGAATGAATGTAAATGTGTTACATTGGCAGGTTAATGTGAAATACTTTCGGTAATTCGGTTTCAGCTATAATTTTTTTTTCAAAATAGTTATATGCACACAACTTCTAATAAGAGTTGTGTTCCATATTTCAACTACACAAATAAAGGTTGCGAAAGAATGTCTTTACGACATAACTAGGTGCTTTGTCCAACATAGTTCTACAACTCTAACAAGTGTCGTGCAAATCTTATTCATAATAGTAATAAGAGTTGTTACATATTTTTACAATATACATCCTAGGTTGTCTAAGATAGTCCTTCAACTTATACAAGTGTTGTGTTACATATTTCTACGATACACAGCCTAGGTTGTCTAAGATAGTACTTCAACTTATACAAGTGTTGTGTTACATATTTCTACGATACACATCCTAGGCTGTCTAAGATAGACCTTCAACTTATACAAGTGTTGTGTTACATATTTTTACGATACACTACTTGTGTTGTCCAAGATACTCCTACAACAACAAGCAAGGGTTGTGTTAGGCTTTCAAAAAAAATCGAAAGAGAATCACAACTTTGGCAAAATATTGTCGATCCATGAATCACATCACCCTTAACAACACTTAGTCAAGTATTGTAGAACAGCTTGGACTTTCTACAATACCCCACCTAGACAATACACAAAAAAGCGTTGTAGTAGGGGTACTACAACCCTAATACAGTGTTGTAAATGATGATTTTTCCCGTAGTGCTTTATCGCTCGAAATTCACTATATCGTTGTCGATATAATCAATATCGCCACCGTTCGAGTTTAAAACGCCTATAAATACCGCAACTATACTTCCACCTCTTCTCAAATCATCTTCTTCTTCTGAAAACCTTCTGAAAACCACTGATTTTCTTTAAACTTTTGTTCTGAAACAATTATCTTAAACAGATATGGAGAGAAAAAAAAGAAACAAAAAAGGGAAAGCATCTACTAGTACCCCAGGCAGTGGAGTAAGTTTTGTTGTGGATACAAATTATGAGTTTAATAATGTTAGACTAGTAGTCGGTGAAGGTGTATTCTCTAATCACCTTTCTGATAATGAGGGGCGATGTAACGCCATACATCTAAGAGGTGGATGGACTGAGTTACGTAGAATTTTTCAATTACTTCCTGGTGCTGTTCAAGAGAGAGTGAGAAGATATCCTTGGCGACATCTATATCAAATACAACCTAGAAACCACAGGACTCAAGGTGTTCAAGTTATATTAGAACGATGGTGGAAGACTACAAACACGTTCTTTTTCAAGGACTTTGAATGCGGTAAGTCAGTCTTTTCTAGTTATTTAATTTTTAGATTATGTGTTTTGTTTCATAAAAATCAACAAATTCTAATTATGAATAATTATTGTTAATAGGAGTTACACTGATAGATTTATACATGTTAACCTAATTCCATGCCAAGGGAACTTAATTCCATTTAATAGACTAAAGTGGGTATCGAGAAGATAGATGGAAAGAAAGACTTCCTTTATACTCAAATGAATTAGGAGGAAATCCTACACATAGACAATTAAAAGCGTATGGGTTGAAGGTGTCTCGTTGAAAAGTTTTTCAGCATTATCTTTGTGAGAATGAATGAAAACAGGGAAGCCGGTAATCAATATTTGATCCCCGACCATTTTGAGGAGCTAGAACGTCTGTTTGTATTGTGGACACTGGGCCAATGTCTGTTTCCAAATGCTAGCTCAGTAGTGTTAATTGGGTTTCTCGAAGCATTAGAAGATTTAGAGCAAGCACCAACATATGATTGGGGACCTGCGATTTTATCGTGAGATTTACATTGCCCTAAGTGATAATTCGACGTGTGATAAAGATAGTTTTAATGCTTTTTGGGGAGTTCTGGAGGTAAGAACCAATCTTTTTCACATTATGTATTTATTTGTCATTTTCATCCTGGCAAATTTAGGGGCGCCTCCAAACGAATTAGGGGCGACACAAAAGGACAAAATAGGTCATAATCGGAAGGTTAATCCATAATCGGAAGGTTAATCCATAATCCCATTTTTTTAATGGCCAAACTACCCTTTACAATCGGGAGGTAACTATACAATCGGTAGTTAATCAACAATCGGGAGTCAAGATAGTTCATATAACTACCGATTATAGAGTGGCTCTCTTTGCAAATATCCTACCATAATCGGTAGTCAAGATAGTTCATATAACTACCGAATATAGAGTTGCCCCAAAATGTGATTTTGCAAAAATCCTCAATTTTTTGAATTTTGGTTGAGTCTATAATCGGTAGTAAATGAAGTTATCATGACTTCCGATTATAGAGTGGCTTTCTTTGTAAATATCCGACCATAATCGGTAGTCAAGATAGTTCATATAACTACCGAATATAGAGTTGCCCCAAAATGTGATTTTGCAAAAATCCTCAATTTTTTGAATTTTGGTTGAGTCTATAATCGGTAGTAAATGAATTTATCATGACTTCCGATTATAGAGTGGCTCGCTTTGCAAATATCCGACCATAATCGGTAGTCAAGATAGTTCATATAACTACCGAATATAGAGTTGCCCCAAAATGTGATTTTGCAAAAAATCCTCTTTTTTTGAATTTTGGTTGAGCCTATAATCGGTAAGAAAGGAAGAGCTATCATGACTTCCGATTATACAGTCGCTCTCTTTGCAAATATCCGACCATAATCGGTAGTCAAGATAGTTCATATAACTACCGAATATAGAGTAGTCCCAAAATGAGATTTTGCAAAAAATCCTCTTTTTTGAATTTTGGTTGAGCATATAATCGGTAAGATAGGAAGAATTATCATGACTTCCGATTATATCTTGACTCCCGATTCAATTATTCTCGAGAATTAAATGATCTGTGTCGGCAGCGGGTGAAAACCGTAAAAAAATCCAAAACAGATCAAATTCAATTTTCTCGAACACATGGGGAGGGCTACGCCCCGGACCCCCTGACCCCCTGTATAGCGTCTGGCATTGTATTCATACCACGTCCATGCCCGTCTGAGTTTTTTCAATTTGCATTGGTTGAGCCTATAATCGAGTAGCAAATGAAGGTATCGACTTCCGATTATACTGAAAGCCTCTTTACCGAAATCCTAGCATAATCGGTAGTCAAAGATAGTTCATATAACTACCGAATATAGAGTTGCCCCAAAAAGAGATTTTGCAAAAATACTCTTTTTTTCTAATTTGGTTGAGCCTATGATCGGTAGTCAAAATAGATCATATAACTACCGAATATAGAGTTGTCCCAAAAATGAGATTTTGCAATCGGTAGCTAACTAAACTACCGATTATGAAGGGGCATACAAGTATTTTCATCCTATTTTGTCTTTTGTGTCGCCCCTAATTCGTTTGGGGTCGCCCCTAAAAATGCTAGTATTTTCATATGGAAAAGTTATTAACTTTCTTTGAATGTTATTTTTTCGGTATTGGTGGTATACATATTTCCGTGTTTGGAACCTTGTCTTAAGAATTATACGAATGTATTTCCGATCATACGAAAGTATGATTACGAGAATGGAAGAAGCTGCACAGATTGAAGATGGTCAACATACTGCTATTGTTCATAAGATTCAGTAGTTGAGTAGAACAAGCCATAACCTTATCTCACGGCCATATGAAGCATTACCTGAGTTCCAAGAAGAACTAGGTCAGACAATGGTAGAGTTAAGCCTTAGAAGGATGGTGTTATACAGCCCTATTTCTGAGAAGGGTGTTTGGTATTATGGTGAAAGACAGCTTCTTTTGTTGCAAGGGAGATCGGTGATAGTGTCAACCCTTATCCCAAGACGATATATTTCAATGTGACGATTACTTCAAATTGATAAGAGAAGGTCATCGTTGGCAAGAAGCTGATGAATTGATCCAGGAGCCGATGGACAGAAATGAGTACCTATCTTGGTTTAAAATTATTTTCAAGACAAATATTTCCATGCAACCGCAAAGTTTGGGTCGGATGGATTTCCCAGCTTTAGGTAGGTTGCCACTTGACAATGAATTTCTTCCTTCCAAACCTCCACCAGAGACCGGTGACTTATTTGCATATCCTTCTCAAAGTTCATCGTCATACATGCCACCATTTTCTTGGGAAGTAAAGACTATATCCAGCACATCTGGAGAGATTGTTACTTATCCAATTATTTCTAGTGCACCTACTCGGACTTATCCATACCTCGGGGTCAATGCTACAGAGTTGGAGTATCAGACCCGATGTAATAATTATGAGGCTCTTCTTCAGGGATTTCAGAATATGCACTTGGAACAGATGCAAAGTTTGAGGGAAAGCATGATGTATGACATGAGTCCCAGTGTTGGAGCTGGTAGAGGATTGAGTCCCGGTGTTGGAGATGGTACAGGATTGAGTCCCGGTGGAAGTCAGCAAAGTCGTGGAAGTCAGCAAAGTGGTGAAAGAAGATTGAGACGTCGTCATATGGAGGAGGTACCCGAAAGTTCAACTCCAAACATGGTGTTAGAAAGTCAAGCAGTACAAGGTGATGAAGAAAACATTGTCATGGATACAACTCCTACACGTATGTTTAGTCATTTTCAAACCGACATACCGACTCAGGTGGTGGTGTGAACATGGAAGTAGTTAGGCAAACGAATCAGATACCCCAATTGCCTCAACCTCATCGACATTTCAACCATTCCGGAACAATATCATTCACATGCATTTCAAGATTTGTATAATGTTCCCATACCCGTACTCCCATTGCTTATCAAGGTTATGGTGATTCTGATAAGACTCAACAACTAAGTCAGTCTCAAACCGGCACCTTAACTAGTTTGTTGAACAACTCTATGGATCCAGAAAATGCAGGCAATTGGATCTGGGTCCGGGAGGAAACGGATAAGGAAATGAGTAGTTAAAATGTTTTCTTTTAGTTGAAATGTGAAATGTAATTTTGTTTTTTTAGATTAATGGAAATTATCTTTTAAATTAATATTCAGATTGAAACCAGATTTACATTTCATTAAAAATTCACCTTGATAGTAGCGAATTAGACCAATAAATAAAGAAAAATTCACCTTAAGATGAATTCACCTTAACTATCATGATCCATGTTATTTCCTCTGTAGTCAAATCCACTTCGGTTATGCACTATGCATGGTGAAATGAATTTGAAGTTGGGTTGGAATTGGTTGAAATCCGGTAGGGGAAATTGTAGCCGTTAGATCAAGATCTGATGAGCGATTATCATAATATCGAGCGATAGCTTGACCGTCGACGTCGATTGAATGACCATCGAACGATTCTTTGACCATCGAGCGGCCAGAGACTCTATCGCCGCTGGAAACTCTGTCGTGTATGCCTATATGCCAGAAATAACATATTGGCATATGAGTTTGGCAGTTTAGCATACCCATACTGGGTGCATATATGCCAAATACCATGTTTTGGCATGTGCATAGGAAGAGGCCTAAGTGAGTCAAATCACCACCCAAGTTGAGCGCTCCTTATAACTGACACCGCTAATATGGTACATAGCACTGCCACTTCGTTTCCATCTCTTGTGTTAACATGTACGTAACATGATTGTGAAGTATAAACTATCTCATAACCAGCATTCCTTCGACAACCATTCTGTGATCATAAAGTAATCAACCTACTGAATGTCACACAAACTCTAAGAGAAGAAGCACTATTGAGTATTAAGTAATAATTTCGATCACTGAGTAGGAATAGTCTACTCTCAACCTTCTTTATAAGACTTCTACTTACAGGCCTCATTCACAGGCTCAAAAATTGAACGGTTTTTTGGGGACCAATCTTTTTTTGGGGGACCATTGTTTTTATTTTGGGTAAGACATTAGAAGTAAATCTAGGTCACCCCTTATCTAGATATTTATATTAATGCCTAAATTACCCTCCTGATTAATTTTGGGTAATGATTAGTTAGTGTTAAGAATAGTTGGTGTGATTAGTGAAATGATTTTGAATAAAGATTTGAGATTAAAAAATCAGAGTTTTTAAAGAAGAAGTAGAATTATTGAGAGAGAAAAGTTAGAGAAGATGAAGAACACAAACATGGAAAATAAAACTTTTTTTGAGTTCACTAATCTAGACTATTCAAGTGATGATTCAATTGATGATAGCTCATCTGAATCTTCATCTCCTTCCTCTCCTAGAGTATATGTCAATCTTCATAATGATCCGGATATGAATTATTTCTTAGATGGTGAATGTATTCTTCCCCAAAGCCAATCTCAAGATGAAAACGATGGATTTTACCAACCACAACCGGAGGAAGACTATTTGAGTACCCAGGTATGCTCTAAACTTAGATAATGTTGGTTGAATTGGTCCAAATATTCAAAAAAAATGTGAATTTTTAGAGTAGATTTGGGCTAGTTCGGTTACCTTGTGTGAAGAACATGTAACCGAACTCATCCTCAAAGTGTAGTTCGGTTACTTTTTCTAAACACGCAGGTTACTGCGAACTCTCCAATAATGAAGGTTTTTTGAAGTTCGGTTAACGGACATGTTACCGAACTTTGTAAATAGGATTACAGTGTTATGTTCGGTTTGGCCGAAATGTAACCGAACTTACTATGAGTTCGGTTTTCCAGAAAAATAATCATATAACCGAACTCTAGGGTCTATAAGTTCGGTTGGTTTGCAAACTTCATACCAACCCACTATCTAACCTAACTTACGTACATCACCAATTTTGATTTAGTGTACGTAAAGTTCGGTTAGTTGTCAACTTGCTTGACAAACCGAACTCTGATTTCGGTTTTCCCGATAAAATTATCATATAACCGAACTTATTTATGATTGCAATTGATGTTGTTCCATTTCTTGTAGATTGAATATCAACCTATACCAATGGATAATCAATCTTCTCCGGTTGGCGTGCTGTTTGAAGATACATCTAATCACTATGTCTATGATTTGGTTTTTAATGAAACTATTGATGCAAAGAATTGGGCTAGAGACTATGCCAAGAAAGCCATGTGCGTATTAGTTTTGAATGGAAAAGAAATCCAAACTCGTTTTGAAATGGTTTGTGAGAGAAGTGGAGATCCCAATGTTAGTCACAAGAAGAAGGGTTATGTGTATAAAGGAAAGACGACGAGGAAGAACACGGCGTGCTCAAAGAAAATTAAATGTCCGTTCAAGCTAGTATTTAGTAAGTCCAAAAAAAAAGAATGGATGGGTTCTATCTATGGATAAGGTGGTAGGTCATCATAACCACCCTCGTCCGGATGATCTTTAAGGACATGCAATGGCCCAAGGCTCACTCCTCAAGAAATGGAGAAAATAGCTAAATTTAGGAGAATGGGAATTTCACCACTTAACATGCTTCGCTTACTAAAGGATGATAACAAGGATAATGTATCATCTTTGACGACCATTTACAATGCAATTGAGACAATTAAAAGGAATGAATGGAAGGATAGAAAAGTGATGCAACAATTGTTTTTTTGCGCTAAAGAGAAAGGCTACGCGGTTCAAAAGAAGGTAGGTCCGGAAGATGAAATAACACATCTCATCATTGCGTATCCGAAGAGTGTTCAATTGTCTCAATCCTTCCATCAAGTTCTTATAATGGATTGCACTTACAAGACTAACAAATACGAGATGCCATTGTTGAACATTGTTGGTCGTACCTCGACGAAGTCACCCTTTACCGTTGCTTTTTGTTTTCTAGAAGATGAGCAAGAACCAAGTTACACTTAGGCGCTACAACAAGTGAAGGCCATATACCGAGATGATGATATCCCCGCGGTTATAGTGACGGACAACGATGTAGCATTAATGAACGCAATAGAGAGAGTCTTCCCATTAGCACATAATATGCTTTGTACGTTCCATATATGGTGTAATGTGATGAATAGGTGCAAGCCTCAAATTTTTCCACCAAAGAGGAAAGCATTTGAAGAGATTAGTAAGCTACCGTAAGATGAACAAGCGGATGCAAAAGAGGAATTCGATATACAATACACTATAAATCACGCTAAATGGGTTGCTTTCTCTGGTGAATGGGAGTCATTGACTTGGTCTCTCACCGAAGAAGAGTACAATCTAAATCTTGCAGCATTTATCGAATATTGGTCTAGCCCCGAATATCTCGAGGATATTGTAACGTATGTGGTTAAGCAATGGTTGGAACCGCACAAAGAGCGTTTCGTTTATTCATTTACCAACCACCATAAACACTTTGGGAATCAAGCGACAAGTTTGGAAGAATCGGCTCACCACCGGTTGAAGAAAAATCTTTTTGGATGTGTCGATAATTTTGCGATTGTGTTTAACGAATGGAGAATTACTTCAACCGCGAGATTGATAGAATTAAAGGGAAGTTCCAAAAAGACGCATCATGAAGTACAAAAAGATTGTAGACAAAGGTGGTAACATCAAGAATATGGCGGACCTTCGTTTGTTCAAGGGACTCCATTATAATGTTTCACGTGCTTTCATTAAGAGGTTAATGGTAGAGGTGAATTTGATTGACATATGGGGAACCAAGCCGGACGAGGTGTGTGTTTGCAACATGATGAAGTTTATTGGACTCCCTTGTCGCCATATGATAGTTAAGTATGAACATGGCATAATCCCTCTAAGCGATATAGATCCATATTGGCAACAATTAAGTTTTGTCCCTCCTCCAAAGGGCGATGTCGGAGAAGAGTTTGGTGACAATGATATGGGAAGAATCGTTATCGAGATGTACCGTAACATGAAAAAACTCGAAAAGCAAATCTTTTGGGATGACATGCGGCCAATTGTTTATCCACACACTTCATAGAATGTGCACGAACCGAAAAAGGCAAGGGCAAAGGAAGGCCAATCACCAAAGAAACAAAAAAATAAGTAAGAGAATATGCAAAGGTGTTGGCTAAGAGGAAAAGTGAAATAACGCCTTTTACTAGAGACCCTTGTGGGCATGAGCATACCGCGGCGAAGTATCAAGAAGATTCTAAGAAAAGGTCTAGGAATATTGTGGAAAAGGGCGAACCAAGTGAACGGGATATGAAGAAAAAAGGACCGATGTTACGCTCGCAACCAACCCCGCCTACTCCATCGGAACCTAGCCAAACAATTCAACGAGACGTGAAGCTTAAGGCTCCCATATGACGCATCCAAGAAAGAAGTCGACCAATTGATGATACATCAACTTTTGTTGATAGAAGGTACTTGGAAGAGCTACCTCCATATATTAGAAAGTACGTCATATCCACTGATGACGTCCCTCCGGATGGTAATTGCGGATTCCACGTTTGTCGTACAACAACTAGGGCCTTTCACCGAAGGTGCAAAGTTGTATAATGATAATCAAATCACTTATGTTCGGCAAAGGATGTTGATGAAGCTTAAGGATAACCCTAATTTTACAAGCGAATGTTGTCCGATGGGGATGCTAGTCTCAATGTGCGGTTTGTTAGGTATCAAAGGCGTCTCCACGGGGGATCCAATCACAAGGATCATTGGATGGCCATTCGATATGTGGGCACTTAATCGCCGAAGCATTCAATTGCGTGGTTCACTATTTCTCAAAAGGTGCTAGTTTCGCATACACTCTGAAAACAAAAATATGTGTCGAGCAACTTAAACGTAGGAGAGTGGTGATTGCGCTTGTTAACAACAACCATTTTATAGGCCTCCGGTTAGAAGACAATTGTCCACTACCTCCGATATGCGGATACTCTTATTGGTATGGATTTAACCCCGACACAATGTTGGGATGGTGCATTAAGTATGAGCATAACATGGAGATGTGGAAAACTTTGAAGGATTCGGAAAAAATCATACACGAGGGTGTAGTTTCCCTTGCGGATGATTAAATGTACCATTAATTAAACTAAGTATGCTATGAACATCAACATAAGAATCAAAGATTGTGTTTTTTTTTTTTGGAATTAGGTCTTATTTTTGGGTTATGCTTTGAACATTTTCATTAGAATAAGAAACGAGACTGTTATTTTTGGAACTTTTTTTTTTTTTTTCATATTGGAACTTAATTACATGACATCGCCGAACAAAGGAGACATCAAGACTTAAGTTCGGTTAGGAAATGAAATTAGAGGACATTGCCGAACTAAAACTAAAGCTACATAACATTTAATATCCAAAACGCGTTATGAAAAAGTCTTTAAGGAGGCGGAAATGATATTCATATTTGAAATCCTTTCTCTTCCATCTTTGCCATTCGTTTTTGATGTTAAAATGATTTCGAGAATCCTTCACCCATAAGTCGATACCGCCTTACAATACGAAATAAAGCCATAAATTCCACAACTCTAGCTCTCATCTTGTCGAATCGAATGAACAAGGCTATTTGATCACGGTTATGAGGGTTTGTTGTGTTGGAGCAGAATTTCTCATGAATTTTCCCCCAATAACTTTGACTCATAATACCATTCATTCTTCGTTCTTCACCCCTCTTTGGATAGTATAGTATGTAGTTTCTGCAAAGAGATAAATCTTCATCTAGAGTAAATTTAGGAGTAGTGGCTGCCATTTTTAGAAGATTTTGAGACAAAATGTTAACTATGAGACACATATTTATACCACTGGGGTGTATAACGGCTATAAAAATAGCCGTTACTTGAAATTAGTGTCATTCAAATTTCAAAATATATAGTTCGGTTACATAAGAAATGCATCGAGAAAACCAAACTCAAAGGTTCGGTTGGTTATGTAATTCATAGGTAACCGAATAGTGCAAACCATCAAATTTCAAAAGTTACAGTGTAATGTTCGGTTAGATTGCAAAATTAGCGAACCAACCGAACTTGTGGATTTACCAAGTTGGTTACCACAAAATAATACCAAAGTTACCGAACATTACACTCTGAACTTTTGAAAATTTCTTGTTATGAGTTCGGTTATACTGGCTTTTCTGCAGGTAACCGAACACAGGAGTTCGGTTTCCTGCAAAATAATACCAGGTAACCGAACATTACACTGAAACTTTTGAAATTTTCTTGGTATGAGTTCGGTTATGTTTCCTTTTCTGCAGGTAACCGAACACAGGAGTTCGGTTTCCTGCAAGATAATACCAGGTAACCGAACATTACACTGCAACTTTTGAAATTTTCTTGTATTGAGTTCGGTTAGACTACCTTTTCTGCCGGTAACCGAACATTAGAGTTCGGTTGTCTAAGAAACCTTGCGAATAACAAATGCGGAGTTCCGGTTGTTTACGAGATTTAGTCTCTTAACCGAACTACCTAATTTTTTCTTAAAAAATTGAATGTAATGAAACACTTAACCGTCAAATAGCAAAAGTAATCCCTTAGAACACAAATTAAAAACCAAATTAGGAAATTTATTTATTAATCCACATCACTAAATGTTGGAAGCACACGAACATGATGCGTGTCGTAGGTGCAATCAAATTAATTAATACTTTACTACCTAATTAACTAGTAATATAGGGTAGTCAAGGTCGATCCCACGAGGAGCACGAGATTCTAGTTGTAAAAATTGTCACGAAAGGGGGTGTAAAAAGCAAAAGAAAGTAAAACAAAAGAAAATAAACAAAACAATTAAAAGATAAAGTTGAAAGCAATAAGAGAGACAAGATCAAGGAATCCTTCTTCGTTACGAAACAATGAATCAAGTTATGTTCTTTTCTACTTGTTATTAGTCACAAATTATCACCAACCGTAGGTTAAGCAGTCCGCTTAGCTAAACCCCAAAATCCCTTGTATCACCGAGAACAAGTTCTCTTAGTTATCGATTCTAATCAAAAGAACCACCTTGAATTAGCTCAACCTAGATGTAATTCGCTCATGCATTAAGTTTTATGAATTTCTTAGGTTGATATTAGTAGTTAAACTCTTAGCTCAAGGTCCACTTTCTAGCGTTGTTTCTACACACAATTGCTCCACGGAATCCCTCCGCAAGGTCTCGTGTTTGCTACTTATGTAAAGAGTCAAGAAACGATTACTTATCTCCTAACTTTCACTAGCTTTAGATCAAATTAACAAATCAATTTAGCGTGCACCCAAACAATCTATCAATCAATCATGAATGTCTTTAAGATCACTCCTATTAGTAAAAACAATCGATAATTATGTGAAAAACTTCAAGATAGAATTTGAAAACAAAAACTTAAATCATATGTTAAGAACTAGGAATTCATCCTCAATCAATAAAATTAACTACTCATGTTAAAAGAGTTCACACAAAGAATAAGAAAAGAAAAGTGTTGTGTGTGTAGAGATGTGTCTAGAAGTTGTAGAAAACTTCTCTATTTATAGGCTTCAATATTCTCCAATTCTTCCAAGGAATAGAATCCTTATTCTTTTGCAATTCAATTTCCAATTCCAAGCTTTTCAACTCTTCACCTTCTCTTTCCAAATTTGAGTCCAATTCTCCATCCAATTCCTAGCCCAAGTCTTCACACCCATGAGAGAAGTCCATAGAAAGTTCTGAATTTTGCTCACCGGAAAACTGGGATTATGGCCGAATTTGGCCGGAAACGTCGCCACGGCCACACGAAAATTTCTCCGTCGGGAGAATATTCGACGGAATATTCCGTCGATCCTCCGTTAGGACTAACGGTCAAAAAGTCAAACCGTTAATCAACCCGTTAGTCAAAAGGAGAGGAGAGTCGACCAATGAGTCACTGGTCTCGACTTGGTCTTAGTCTGGGCTGAGTCACCGAGTCAACTCTGAGTCGAACCGAGTCGGTGATCCAAATCAGTCCGACTGACCACTTGCCGAGGCCACCTTGTGTTGCACTGGGATGGTGCATCATCGCCGCTCCCAGCCATAATGGCTCTCTACCATTTCATCTATTCTAATACCACTATCTTCACTGCCAATCTGTTCTTCTTGCAAAAATCATACATCCCAGCCAATTCATCTTGCAGCAGCAATTCATCCACCATCTTCCATCTTCTCACCGCAATGCCGGGCCTATACTCAATCACACCGTAGAAAGATCCTTATTCATCTTCAATTGCGGCCGCCTTAACGCCACTTCCATCTCGCAATGCATTCACTTAAGTCTCAACCACCTCACCGCCATAGCACTCAATGCTAGCCACAATTTCTCGCCATCATTTCCCGCAACTTGCAGACTTCACATACACACGCAAAACAGCCCTCAAGCCATAACTCCACCAGGTCACCGCCATTGTTACCGTGCCCGTATTCTTCCCATGACAGAAAAATCCATTCTTAGGCCAACACCCCGCAACCTTGCTTTTCACCGGCACAAACCAATACCCAAAAAGCGCGCGCCTGACTCAATCTCGCCACTCGATCTGTCCAAATTTCAACACCACTACTTTTACTTCCATAACAATCGCATCTGCATTCTTACCACATTTCAAACACAACCCTTGAATCTCCTCAAGCTTCCATTTCGTCATTGAAATTCCACAAGACATAGCTCATACTTCCATCAGCAGCACCACCAACACAAAGATCGAGACCCATTAGACCCCTTCTTCCAATTCAACCAAAGTGACCACCAACATCACAGATCGATCTCATCACTTCCGTTTCCCCGAGCTTCAATAGCAAACCCATTCATGGCAATGACTCAAACAACACAGGACCGTATCTCGACACCCCCTTTTTCTTAGCTTTTGTAAACTCATAACCTCCATCAATCTCTGAAATCGAACCCTTCAAGAACAACAACAGCTTCAATATCTCCTCCAGATCGAACCCATCTTTCTCCATTGATTTCTCACGACCAACAAGAAGATCTTCTCGGCTCGACCACGAGACCTAATCGATTCAATAATCTCGTCAAGCAACTCCACCCAAACCCACTCTACCAATTTCTTCAATCGACCTCCAACACCTACTGAGTTCACTTCGATCTCTTTACCAGAAATCCATTGCTCTAATCTCTCTCAGTTCTCCTCTCCGTTTCAACAATAGAATTGCTTCCCCTCTCGATTTCTCTCAATTTATTGATTCGGGTGAAAGAAAGTAAATGAGGAGAAGAAAATATCTTCTCGATTTGAGTGGGTTATTCGGGCATGGATCCGGTCGGGTTTGGGTCTACGGGTTTGGGTTTATCAACCATAACCCATCCAAGTACCAGTGATAGTAGCACTTCATTTCGGATAAGGGCTACCCGGTTTGCGACCCCCTTAACTTCAATCTGTCCTTTCTCTAGTGCTCCTCCAAAAGAGTAGCCCTTAACCTTGGCTGGTCTGTGTTTAACACTCCTCAAATTGGGTTGCCCCTTAACCTTAATCTGGGCTCCATATATCAATCGCCATGTAAAATGACCTTTTTGCCCTTTTGGCTCAAATTGGGTGCTTTCTTCTTCTTTTCCTCCGTGTGACTCCAAAGTAGCTATAAAACTCAAAACAAACGTAAAATACATAATTTACAAGAAAAATAGCAAAGAAAGCATAAACTACTAGATAGTAAATTAGGTGTATTCTACACCTATCAAATTCCCCACACTTAGACTTTGCTAGTCCTCGAGCAAATCAAACTAAAAACTCACAACTTCAAAGCGTTCAAAGCGTCACAAGCATCCAAAAGAGCTATGAGGACATAGAGTTTACGCATGCTAGTAATAAGAAGTTAGAAATACTAAAGAACATATTCTCATTCTTAAATGTTGATTGAGAAATAACCACACCATAATGAGAGAATGCGTGTTTGAGAAACGATCAATAAGCATTTCGCCTCGACTTCGCCTCACCAAATAAGATTTTATGATAATTGCACTCAAAAAGACAAACTTTTTTATGGTTCTCACATGTGTGCGGTAGGAATGAAGAGAGAATTCCTGCAACACGTTGAATGGTGGGAAGGATAACTTCCGAAATATTTTTAAAAACCCACATCTTTTAATATTTTGAAAAACCATTTTTCTGACGATCTCTAAGAAAGGAAATCAACCATATTATCGAGGATGAGATTACTTACTCACCTTCACATCCGATCGCCAATTATGATAACACCACTCTCACTCGCATCCAATAAAACGTCTTCCGCTCCTCGTCTTGATCTCCTTCTTTCGGTTTCAACTATTGATGATAAACCCTTGAATTTCATAAATCCTTAACAATTTTAACTCTTTTTACCTTAAATATCCTTGTCGCTTGAAACTTCCTTATATATTTTCCTTCCCCACGGCTTATTAACAAAACAAATATTTTCTCTTGTTTTTTTTTTTTTTTCATTTTTTCTTTCTTTTTTTTCTTTTTTTTTTTTTTTTTTTTTTTTTTTTTTTTTTTTTTTTTTTTTTAAACAAGAGAAATTAAATACAAAAATAAACCATGGCCGTGGAAGAAGTATTTTACCACTTGATTCTTCACAACTTGTATCGCCTTGAAATCATAAACTTCAAAAATTCTCACCTTTTAATTTTCTTCGCTTTCATGAATAAGTCTTCATACTTGAATATAAAATTACCTCATTGTAGTGTAAGTCTTCAACATATATGTAAAAATCCGCTCTTTGTATGTTGCTTTACTTATATTTGAAATTTGCTCTTTTTCTCGTTTTGTTGCTTATAAACCTTAAACTTTTCCAACTTTCCTTGTAGATTTTGATGTCGCTCCTTGTTGATGATGAATGTGTTTCTATGGATCCGTTGTTGTCGAGAGAGAGAATGGTGCTAACTGCAAATCGAACTACAAGAAGGAAGCTTTCATCCATGGACGTCACCCTCATGATTGACAAAATTAGCACTCAAGAGATCAAAGAGTAGTGCTTTTAGTGGTGGGAGGTTGGGTAGCTCACCATTCTACCCTTAATTAACTTACGTTGACACACACTCAAAATAAGCTCTTTAGTAAATGGAAAATTTCTGAGTCGGTGCCTCTCATGATATGAATACGGGTAGTCTCCACTAATGATTGATCAAAGCAACTCTAATAACGCACTTCTCCTCGCACCAAATTCGCATCACCGGCATGATTAAATCCATTATTTAACACTCTAACAAACAAGAAATCCGAATGTAGTTCTCTAACATTTCCAAGTTCAATTATGTCGGTCAAAAACTCTATGTAAACATAACTAGAAATATGCTAGTGACTCTAAAATCTTTAAAAGTTGGAATTTTTATGTAAAACTTTTTTTTTTTTTTTTTTTTTAATTTTTTCATTTTTTTTTAATTTTTGTTTTAAAAACATGCTTAACCACTCCCCACACTTAAACCTTACATTGTCCTCAATGTAATTGAATCCTCCTAGTAAAGTCAAGGTGGGAAATTTTAACATGATAAGAAACAAGAAAAAGAAATAACAAAAAGCAAAAGGATAAGAAATACAAAACCGATGGGTTGCCTCCCATTAAGCGCTTGTTTTAAAGTCGACGGCCCGACTTGGATCTTGCAAGATTCATTCCCCATATACTAACAATCGAAAATTTGAGGATCCACCCATAATACCTGTTTTGAAAACAATAACTCCATACAAATATTAGCACAAGAAAACAATAGTGAAATTATCGCTCGATAGAAATTTCCCCACACTTATTCTCGTCCACACTTGGAAGTGTATAAAGAACATAGAATTCGGGAACTTCCATGTATTCCTCTTGGCAAACTCTGCATAGTGTTAGCATCAAGTGTTTCCAATGGTGGATATTTAGAAACAAAATCATCCAAAAATACTTTCAAGCACATACATTCAAACCAATAAGAGGTAAAGGAGAAGAATCAATATGCAAAGGGTTAGACAAACCTTTCAAAAATTCTTGTATTATAGAATCCTCTTCATCCTTAAAAAATTCAAGTGAATTACTTACCTCTTATATATCGTGGTCCTCTATTAAACCTTGCAACCATTCTTTGTCGTTTTCTACCTTAACCAAAGTCTCTGTATCATTAAAATCATTCGCAAGTTCAATTGGGTCTTCCACAAAATCAATGAATGTGGTTTCATCCTCTATAATCATCTCTTCAACATTCTCATCATCGGAATCGGGCCATTCACTAAAATGAATTTCATCGGTATAGATTGTAAAATCTTCTTGTGCGGGTGTTACACGTTTACAACAATAGGTAAGTCACACCCCATCTCCTCCTTTTGAATAGGTGAAGGATCGTTATTATGATCCGGAGTTGGAATAACTTCCTCATTGTCTAACATTCATACACTTCCGCGGACTCCCATCTTTCCTTAAGAAAGTTTTGCCAAGCAATAAATGCATCTTCCTCAAGCTCGTCCTTTTGAATAGGTGATTGATCATTATTAAGATCAAGGCTCGAGTAATCTACACTAGCGTCATCAAAAGTCTCCAAAGGTTTGTCCTTTTCAACACAATCATCTTCATTTTCGGACTCACCATAATAAGAATCTTCATCGGTTTCATAACCTTTATCCCGACGTCGTTTAAGTTCCATATGAATAGTCCTACTAATTTCTCGCGACAAGCTCTTCCGAGTCTCCATCATCTTCCAATTTGTATAATTTACGTGCAAGTTTCTCACGTTCACACGCTTACCACCGTTGATAGAGTTTCTAGACGACATCTCCTCTTTTGGAAAAAGTGAAGGAAAAACACGATGAAGAGGAGTATATTCCAAATTCTCTGTCTGCACATTACTAGAAAACAAATTGTTAGATGTATAACTATCCTTCCATCCGTGTGTTGTCCACTTACATACCCGTCATAAGGTTGTTGATATGTATGAGAATATCCATAAGGTTCTGTAGGAAATTTATCATAGCCAAAATATTGGTTTTGATTGTATCCTAAGGATGGTTGGAAGTTGTCATAATGTTGAGGTTGAAAACCATATTGATTGTTGTAATATGCTTGCTCTTGTCCACCATACATTGGAAAACCGATACCTGAAATAAGATTCAAAAACTAAGTTAGATACTTTAATAGAATCCAACAAAGCAAGAATAAAGCAAAAAGAAAAATAAAAACAACTAAAATCATCCGCTGCTCCCTAAGAATACGGCGCCAAAATTTGATGCGTGTCGTAGGTGCAATCAAATTAATTAATACTTTACTACCTAATTAACTAGTAATATAGGGTAGTCAAGGTCGATCCCACGAGGAGCACGAGATTCTAGTTGTAAAAATTGTCACGAAAGGGGGTGTAAAAAGCAAAAAATAAACAAAAGAAAATAAACAATACAATTAAAAGATAAAGTTGAAAACAATAAGAGAGACAAGACCAAGGAATCCTTCTTCGTTGCAAAACAATGAGTCAAGTTATGTTCTTTTCTACTTGTTATTAGTCACAAATTATCACCAACCGTAGGATAGCAGGCTAGTCCGCTTAGCTAGCCCCAAAATCCCTAATTTCACCGAGACACGGAAGTTCGCTTAGTTATCGATTCTAATCAAAAGAACCACCTTGATTCCGCTTACAAGATGTAATTCCCTAATGCATTAAGATTTATGAATTTAGGTTTAGTACTAGTAGTTAAACTCTTAGCTCAAGGTCCACTTTCTAGCGTTGTTTCTACACACAATTGCTCCACTAATCCCTCCCGCAAGGTCTCGTGTTTGCTACTTATGTAAAGAGTCAAGAAACGATTACTTATCTCCTAACTTTCACTAGCTTTAGATCAAATTAACAAATCAATTTAGTTGGCCACCTAAACAATCTATCAATCAATCATGAATGTCTTTAAGATCACTCCTATTAGTAAAAATAAACGATAATCGTGTGAAAAACTTCAAGATAGAATTTGAAAACAAAACTCAAATCATATGTTTAAGAACTAGAATTCATCCTCAATCAATAAAATTAACTACTCATGTTAAAAGAGTTCACACAAAGAGAATAAGAAAAGAAAAGAATTGTGTGTGTAGAGATGTGTCTAGAAGTTGTAGAAAACTTCTCTGTTTATAGGCTTCAAATTCTCCAATTCTTCCAAGGATTAGAATCCTTTTCCTTTTGCAATTCAATTTCCAATTCAAGCTTTTCTCAACTCTTCATCTTCTCTTTCCAAATTTGAGTCCAATTCTCCATCCAATTCCTAGCCCAAGTCTTCACACCCATGAGAGAAGTCCATAGAAAGTTCTGAATTTTGCTCGCGGAAATCGGGATTATGGCCGGAATTTGGCGGAAACGTCGCCACGGCCACCTGAAAATTTCTCCGTCGAGAGAGAATATTCGACGGAATATTCCGCTCGGTCCTCCGTTAGGACTAACGGTCAAAAGTCAAACCGTTAGTCAAACCGTTAATCAGCGGTCAAAGGAGAGGAGAGTCGACCAATGAGTCACCGGTTCGACTTGGTCTTAGTCGAATTTGAGTCACCGAGTCAACTCGGAGTCGAACCGAGTCGTTGATCCAGCTTCGATCCAGACAGACCACTTGCCAAGCCACCTTGTGTTGCACACACTTGGTGCATCACCGCTCGCTCCCGGCCATAATGGCTCTCTACCATTTCATCTATTCTAATACCACTATCTTCACCGCTAACTGTTCTTCTTGCAAAAATCATACATCCCACCAATTCATCTTGCGTGAAAATTCATCCACCATCTTCCATCTTCTCACCGCAATGCCGGGCCTATACTCAATCACACCTTAGCGGATCCTTATTCATCTTCAATTGCAATGAGTGCCGCTTAACGCCACTTCCATCTCGCAATGCATTCACTTAAGTCTCAACCACCTCACCGCCATAGCACTCAATGCTAGCCACAATTTCGCCATCATTTCCAACTTCAACTTGCAACTTCACATACACCGCAAAACAGCCCTCAAGCCATAACTCCACCAGGTCACCGCCATTGTTACTGGCCACTCGTATTCTTCCCATGACAGAAAATCCATTCTTAGGCCAACACCCCGCAACCTTGCTTTTCACCGCACAGAACCAATACCCAAAAGCGCAGCAAGAAAGACTCAATCTCAATCTCACTCGGTCTGTCGACCTCAACACCACTACTTTTACTTCCATAACAACTGCATCTGCATTCTTACCACATTTCAAACACAACCCTTGAATCTCCTCAAGCTTCCATTTTACATCATTGAATTCCACAAGACATAGCTCATACTTCCATCAGCACCACCAACACAAAACAAAGATCGCACCCATTAGACCCCTTCTTCCAATTCAACCAAAGACCACCAACATCACAGATCGATCTCATCACTTCCGTTTCCCGAGCTTCAATAGCAAACCCATTCATGGCAATGACTCAAACAACACGGACCCGTATCTCGGACCCCCTTTTTTCTTAGCTTTTGTAAACTCGTAACCTCCATCAATCTCTCAAATCGAACCCTTCAAGAACAACAACAAACTTCAATATCTCCTCCAGATCGAACCCATCTTTCTCCATTGATTTCTCGACCAACAGCAGATCTTCTCGGCTCGACCCACGGACCCTAATCGATTCAATAATCTCAATCGGCAACTCCACCCAAACCCACTCTACCAATTTCTTCAATCGACCTCCAACACCTCTCGAGTTCACTTGATCTCTTTACCGAAATCCATTGCTCTAATCTCTCTCGGTTCTCCTCTCCGTTTCAACAAAGAAGCGTGCCTGCTTCCTCTCGATTTCTCTCAATTTCATGATTCGGGTGAAAGAAAGTAAATGAGGAGAAGAAAATATCTTCTCGATTTGAGTCAAGTTATTCGGGCATGGATCCGGTCGGGTTTGGGTCTACGGGTTTGGGTTTATCAACCATAACCCATCCAAGCACCGATAGTAGCACTTCATTTTACGGATAAGGGCTACCTAGGTTTAGCGACCCCTTAACTTCAATCGTCCTTTCTCTAGTGCTCCTCCAAAAGAGTAGCCCTTAACCTTGGCTGGTCTGTGTTTAACACTCCTCAAATTGGGTTGCCCCTTAACCTTAACTGGGCTCCATATATCAATCGCTTTGTAAAATGACCTTTTTGCCCTTTTGGCTCAAATTGGGTGCTTTCTTCTTCTTTTCCTCCGTGTGACTCCAAAGTAGCTATAAAACTCAAAACAAGCGTAAAATACATAATTTACAAGAAAAATAGCAAAGAAAGCATAAACTACTAGATAGTAAATTAGGTGTATTCTACACCTATCAGAAGGGTCCAGGAATAGACTAAGCAGGTCTGGTAAGTATCAACACGATCACTGTGGGCCCACCTATCTCCACACCCGATCGGCCAAGACCAAACTTGGCTGCACATCTTGATTCGCGCTCCCAAACTAGGCGTGGTCACACTTCCCAGCCATAAACTAATCTCGACCGCTCAAGTTTACCGGACAAATTGAGTGGCTTAGATCACGTTTTTATTGGACGATGAAGTACAAGTATATACACCATCCCACCGTTTGCACGCCGGACTGATCGGCCAAGACCGACCAAGCTTGGTCGTCTTGGAACGCGTGCCCAAAATTGGCATGATGCGCGGCTTTTTGCGGCACCAGATTTCTGTTGTAAATCGATCTCAACCGCTCCTCTTTGCCGGTCAAATTGAGTGGCCTAGATCGCACCTTCATGGGACAGTGAGGTATGGACGTGTACACCAGCATACCGTCTACACGCATGCCCGGTCGGTCCTTTCCAAAACACTTCCCATGCTTGGATTCGACCAAGCTGAAGAGTGATGCTTGCGCACCTCTTCAAAAACCCTAATTTCATTAACGGTCGCAGATGAGTGTCTCAAAGATCATCTCGTACGTCCAACTTCACCGGCTTGGTTATACAACCCCGGTCGAGTTAATTGGTCAAGTGAGGCATCATGGTAATCACCACCGTCACTTTACCACATCATGATGTGGTACTGCATAGAATACATGATACTTCACAAGTATCGACTTCCTAAATAACTTAGTTATTTAATCTAGCATTACATGCTACTTTCTCGTGGGTCCCATTTATTCACACACTCGAGACATCAATCATGTCACGAACTCTGGGGATACATACTTGGGGTATTGGTGCAGCGGTTTTACAGCGTGCGGCGTGCAACACGCCATCACAAGAACGTGTCGGGAAGTCATGGACAAGCTTAGAGATACAGGAGAAGTGGGCAAGACTGGTCGTGTAACACCAACACACAACTCCACTACTCCGTCACTCCACTACTCCGTCACTCCACTTCCTCCACTTCCCACGAGAGACGTGAATAAGGCTCAAATGACTTGTATAAATAGGTTCTCCTCCCTATTTCCAACAACAAGGAACAAGTCCAGACAACAGAGGCAAGTGTTGATACCATCGTATTCAAACACCGGCCCGATAGCTTACATCCCGCAAGCCGGTTCAACTTTCTAATACAAGTCATACATAGCCAACACCTTCACAATCTCAACACCTTCTTCGCTTCCCTCCCTAAGATCAACCCCATCTCCTTCACTTTGTGACCGAAACAAGTCCTGGAACGCCATTTCTTGGTTTAGACCGGATTTGCATGCATTGATTTCTCGAATCTACATGCACTCCCGTGTAGTGCATTTGTTTAAGGTTTAGACTCATTTCTCATCCACACACCCCAAATTACCAAAATCGGCAGAAATAGTTTTCACCCATAAACAATACTGTGGCGAGCACCTCGCAAGGGCAACAAGATAGGATAACGGGTGATGGTCAGCAGAAGTTAGTAGCTATGGGGAGTCGTGATCAAGAATAATTTGTGAAAGAAAGAAACTTCTATAACCGTGGTGGAAATAACAAAATTCAAAGACTTGATCAGCCACCAGAACTTATGGAGGTCAGAGGCAAAATTACCACAAAGGACAGCGAAATCACAGGATAATATGGGAAGAAATTAAGATGCTGATAGGTGTTGTAAACACCTCGATTATATCTATAGTTTATGCTTTCTTTGTTATGTTTTCTTGCGAATTAAGTATTATTACGTTTGTTTTGAATCTTACAGGTGTTTGGAGCTGGTGTTGGTACTGATGGAGTGAGGGTGAGACTGAGATTGAGAAGTAACTGAGACCTGGCACTGGAAGATTGCTTGTGTACTGGTGGCTTGGAGACAGGTATGGAGAGTGATGAAATTGCTAGGTTGCAGTTAGGTTATGTTGCAGAACTAAGTAATTGATGCTGTGAGCTAGAAGAGATAGGTGCGCAAGAAGCAACTCAGGCTAGTAATGGTAATGGAATTGAATGGCACTGGTGGTTCGATGTGAGGCAGTGAAATTGGTAGCAACAGAAGCAGATGAAGATTGAATTACACTGAGAAGAACATCGAAGAGATGGCCTGATGGCAGCCGCAACTTGTTGCGTATTTACATGGGGTCTGCAATGGAGTGAGACAGATGCTATGGATGACAGGCTTGAGGTTGCGTCTGCTAATGCTGGATTGGAGCTGAACCTGTGTGGCAGTGATTGCAGGTCAGCTAAATGAGCTGGCGTTGCTGCAATGTAGAGAAGGAATGAAGCTGGTGATATGCTTTTGTTGTAGAGAAGCTGATGTTGTAAGCTCTTATAATGGCAGTTACAGCTTTGGTCTGTTATTGGAGTCGTGTCGCGTACTGTTCTGGACAGAAGTGAAGGAGCTGGTGGTTTGAACTGATGCAGAGAGCCTGAGATGTTAGTAAGGGAATGGCAGAACTATGGCTGGAGTGGTGCGTAGTTTGTAGATGTGTGTTGCCGCTAAGGGTGCACAAGGAGGAAGAAAGGATGCTTGCAAAGGTAGTACACAGCCGTGATGTTGCGGCATGCGAAATGAGAAGATGAATTACAGGTTTGAGAATGGTCAGGGCTGGTGCTCTCGGTTATTGCAAGCATCTACTGCAGGAATTGGCACTGATGGAGTTAGAAGGCAACAGTGAGGATCGATATGGAGTAAAGGAAATGGAGGAATCACTTGTTGTGTGGTTGTGGCTTTGACCCCAATTTGCAATTGCGAGCCATGAGGTTGAGCTACAGATGATGGAATTGACATGGTTGAATGGTTTGAGTTTGAATTATAAGAGAAGAAGTTGCAATTGGGAATTTGAATTGTGTGTGAATGCATGAGCTGAAGGTTATAAAACAAGATATTGCAAGAAGATGGTGCAACATACAGAGCCATCATGGCTGTACTGTACTGCTGATGCACAATGATAGTGCAGCACAGCTCTGGCATGTGCAATGGTCTGACAAGTAGGCCAATTCAGCTGGTTAATAGCTGACTCTGATTCTGACTAGAATTGACTCAGCTGACTCACACTCTAACTCGGTGCTTGACCGAGTTCACTCAGTGACTTGACTGAGTTGACCAGACCGATTTGACCCGTTTGACCGATAACCGGATTGACTTTGCCGATCACCTGAGATGTTTGCCGGCGACTTTTCCGGCCAAATTCCGGCCTATGATACCAGTTTCCCGGCGCCAGTTTTTGGACAAAATTCTACATGGGTTTTCTCACACATGGGCTTGGAGGACTTCTATCTAGTGGACTTTTGAAGATTAGACCTAACTTTGGAAACAAGAGAGCTATTTAAAGGAAAGACTTTTAGAACTATGGGATATCTCTTTTATCTTTTTTGCCTCTACTTTTGTTCTAGGGTTTAGAACCATGAAAACTTTTCTTTTTCTTCTTGTTATGAACTCCATGAACATGAGCTAGATTTTCTATTGGTTATGGAATAAGTTGGATTTCCAAACATGAGTTTTTGTTCAATAAATTAGTTTTCTCTCATATTATCGTTTATGATTCGCTATTAATATTGTTACATGATTTGAATGCTTGTTTAGTCGAGTCGCGAATCAATTGAGTTTGCTTTCATCTTTATTGCTAGGTTAGGGTTATTATACGCAAAAGTGATAATTCCTGATTGCAAGTAGCATAAATAAGATTATAGTTTGTAGTGATATATTCTTATGATCTTATGTGAACCATAACCTTTGTTAAATCGGATTAGTGCTTTTACACGTTCGATTGCTTTGATTGGCCTGATTTCATAGAACCTAATGCATCTAGAGAATTAAACTTGATTAGTGCTTTTACACGTTAGGTTGTTCTTTTAGATAGAATTCATATTCACATCTTTTAATGTGTTTGTTGATGACAAAAGGAGATTAGCGGGATATTCTTGCGATCAAGGTATTCTAGGGCCTTTGATATAAGTTGAGATTAAAATATCAATTCTAGTTATTGTGTTGAAAACATGTTTGTGATTGAAGACGAAATCCATGACCAATACTTTCTCATCCTTGATTTGATTTGTTTACCTTTATTGTTTGCTTTTATTTTATTTTAGTATATAAAAATCAGAAAATCCCCCATGTTACTTATAAGATACCGAAACATATTGACAACCCAAGACCTCTCTGTGGGAACGATCCTTTCTTGCCCTTGCTATATTATATATTTTGAGTAGTAAGAAAGTGTAATTTATTTTTGTGTCGCCACGGAATACTAGTGTGGAGAAAATATGGGAAGCTATAATCTTGATGGAAAACATACCCGCACAATGGAACATGGGAAGTGAACCACCTCCGAGCGATAGAAGTCATGAATTTTGTTCTTATCACCATTTTCATGGACACTCAACAAATGATTGCAGAAATATAAAAAGAATTATCCTCAGAATGATAAACCAAGGGAAACTAAATTATTTTCTAAAATATCAATCTCAGTCTCAACCATTACCACCACCGCCAGAAATTCGCAGAGTAAATACAACAAAAGGAGGAGAAACATTTGTCATAGAAGTTGGAGCAAAGGCAAAGAATCTGTTTTGTAACTTTATCGTACATTCGTACAGGACAATTGAAGATTTTCATGATAACATTCTCAGTAGAGTTTTCGCAAGAGATGCTGATAATAGAGAAATAATGAACATTACGAAGAAATCACCACTGAAGGAATGGCAAAAGCAGATTATCTCTTTTACTGCAGAAGAAGTACCTGAGGGTGGAGAAATGCACGACAACCCATTAGTGGTAAGATTGGAGATTAACCCAAAACCTAGCGAGGATGAAGATGATGAAGCCGAGAATTCATGGGCAATCAACAAATTTTGATCGATACTGGAAGTTCCGTGAATATCCTTTTTTATCATACTTACAAAACTATGGGAGGGAAAGATGAAGATATGATACCTTCAACTTACAAAATCTACGGTTTTAACGGTACTGCAAATAAGCCTAAAGGAGAAGTTCATATGCGAATTCCACTGAAAGGACTGTCCTCTGAAATTTTATTATGCATAGTTGATGTAGAATCACCCTACAACGCATTGATTGGGCGACCTTGGTTACATGAGATTTTAGGTGTGGCATCGACTTTCCATCAATGTATCAAGTTCCCTCATCCCACTGGTATTGGTATCATAAAAGGAGATTGGGTTGAAGGAAATAAATGTTATGAAATTGATATAGAATCTTGCGAAGAAAGAGCTGCGAAGAAGAAGAATTGGAAACACAACATCAAAGAAAAACAAAAAGGTGAAGATTGATGGTAGATGTAATAGAAAAGAGAAAAGAAGAAATGCTGCGAAACTAAGATAAGAAGTGGCGACACAGACAAGAAAATGACAGAAAAATTCAAAAATGCAGAAGCAGAAAGTAACAGAAGTAAGAGACTTAAAGAATAAATGTAATTGTTGACTGCCGAGGTAGAAATTGGGAGGTGAAAGAAAAATGTATGATTGGTTTGATCTTAAAAAAAAAAAAAAAAAAAATGTGAATGATAAAGATGAGATGAGATTGCGAAAGAGAGCTGATATGCAGAAGAAGAAAATATATTTTATGAATGATAAAGATGATATTGCGAAATTACAAAAGAACTTATATGCGGAAGAATCAACAAAATAATCGTGACAGAGGCGAACCTACTATGGCGTACACCCTAGTTCGCGAAATCAAAATTTCGCAAGAGGCAAATGTAAGACCTAAAGTGCGTCATAGAAGGGGGTACCTATTACATGGCTCAGGGAAAAGGTTACACCGCCCCTGGAACCTGAGTCATGGAGAATTGGGGGTCAATAAAGCCCATCCAGGAGAGGTACCTTGGATTTTCAATCTAAGCTTATGACTTAGATTGGACAACCAAGGGTCTCTTCTAAGGAGTCAGCATTTGACCAAGGCGCCGAGGTACACGGTTGAGCCAAGAGTGCCTGGGCATTTGAAGTGTCTCGGCCATTCTTGGCAAGTCTTGGCATATCTTTTCACTCGGCCCGAAGAAAACTCCACTTAGGTGCAGTCTCGTAACCATAAGCCCTATAGGCAAAAGGGATAAGAGGCTGCGAAAACAACTGGTTGTTGTTAAGACCGGATGGGAGGAGCTAGCCTCGTATGGCAGAAGTACGCCTCCTTGAAGGGGCAACCAGGGAGATGATAAGGGCGGCACCCTCCATTAGGGAGCTGATAAGTGTCTTAAGACGCAAATGTCATGAGGCTTTATTTTCGCAAGAAAATTTAGGCTTGTCATATTTGTGCGACAATCCTGAAGAGGCAATAATACAAAAGACAAAGATAAGACAAGATCAATGGGTCAGTACATGAAAATGTAAGGACGTCCTGCGATTTCGTCGCAAGACGGCAATGTCATGGGGCTTTATGTTCGCAAAAAATTTTAGGCCTGTCATATTGTCGTAATAAAAATATCTTGCAGAGGCAACAATACTAAAGAAGTGAAAAGGCAAGATCAATGGGTCATTACATGAAAGTGTAAAGACGTCATGCGATTTTGTCGCAATGACAAGAGGTGGCACAGTAAGACCTTTAACTAGGAAGGAAAAATAAGACCACAACCACATATAAGAGGATCTTGGAAACAACCAAGAAATACTTGCTTGCGAAAATTCAATAGCAACAGTTGCGAGACTGAGGCATGTTACCATTCAAAAATAACTTGCTTAATCTTTCATTTGAAAACAAATAACAGAGGCAAGTATGGGAATGAATAGAATAAGAACATGTTATTTGTTTTCATACGATAGATTTACGCAAACATAGTATGAAAAAGATTGATAATGTATTGATTAACTGTATTGCAAAAAAAGAATTGTTCTTTTAACAATGTGCAGAAAGGAACAACAAAGGTAGAGATTGTATTTGAAGATCCAAGAAACTCGCAGCAAAAGATTACAAAAATATAAGATTAAAAGAATGAATGTACAGATATTACAAAAAGAGAAAGAAGAAAATAGAACTATTTCTTGTTTGATTCTTCTTCTTCATTTTCTTCATCTTCATCAGATCCTTCTATTTCTTCATCTTCATCAGATTCCTCTTCTTCGCTAGCATCGCTGTCAGAGATATCCAAAGGAGGCACATTCTTAGGGATTTCATCAAGGAGGCAAGGGTATGTAGAATAAGGAATGATGTTGTCGTCGCAGACCATCTTAATAGTCTGATTGCGAAAAAGAGTAGCATCATTCTTGAAATTCGCAACAGTAATTTGTAGTTGCCTCTTCAATCTAGAATATTTGTCATCTCGAGAAGAAAGGTCCTTTGCGAGCTGCTCCTTCTCAGATTCAAGTTCTTCAATTCTTTTGCGAAATCTCTCTTCAGCCTCTGCGAACATATGACAATGAATCAGCAACTTAATGACAACTTCATAAAAAACAAACAGTTAAATAAAGAAGAATAATTAACAACCTTCTTTGTCAGAAATCATATCCCTAATCAAGGTTGTATGCTCAGCTTGAAGACTAACGTTAACACCTAAATTATTTCTGGCGTCATCTAGAACCTTCGCAGCCCAAGCGAATTCATCTTCATTGTTTATGAGAAGAAGGGAGCTAATTTGATTCTCTCTTTCGCTAAGTATAGCATTTTTGCGGATGGATTCATCCCGTTCAATTTGAACCTCAAGAAGAGTCTTTTGGAATTTCGCTAATGCTTGAGCACCTTGTCTAGCGATGCGATCTTTGTCATCTATGAGATCACTGATTTTCTTCCTTAAAGTATTAATTTTCTCTTTAGAATTAAGATATAGACGTTTAAATTGGTAAGATAAACCTAAACTAGATCTATGATCAATTTCTAAGAGGCGAAATCTGGATTGAAGTTTGTTTAGAGGAAGAGATTTAATCTTGTTATTTGAAAAACTATTCAAAGAATCGTTGAGGTGATCAAGAAGGGAATTGTTATCCATAGGATCAGGGAATGAGTGAAGAAGAATGGCTTCATCAGAAAGGTTATAAACGTCTGCGAAAATGGTAAGTCAGATAAGGGAAGATAATGAGAGAACAAAACAAAGGAAAAGAGAAAAGTCTCATACCATAAAGTTGTTGGTTGGCGCTCTGAAGACTAGATATCTTATTCTTCCGAATGGAAGAATCAACTTCTAGTTGCTTGGTCTTCTCGCGAAGAGTAGCAGCTTCAGCTTCCAATTCTTCATTTCTCTTGTGAAGTTGGAGATTCTTCTTTGCGAGAATACCGTGCCTCTTCTCAAGATCTGAGGCAACAGCGAAGGAAGATCTCCCGGTCTGTGAAAGAAAGTGAAGAAATTATCAAGATATAACTTAAAATCAAAATTATGAAGAAATAGAGGAACAAAGACATACCAAGACACCGAGCGAATTTAGAAAGCTAGGAGTCACTGATCTGGAGACCCCATGAAGAGAATCATCACCCTCTAGTAAAGGAGCATCACAGATACTCGCGAGAGCTTTGCACGTACTAGAGAGACGATCATCTCCAATCCCTTGCATGGAGTCAGAGAAGATGCTGGACAGTTGTGCCATAGAAGATTCAGTTGGAGAATTCTCCTTTGCGAGAAAAATATCAACATCATCATTATCTTCATCATCAAAACTTTCGCTGGATTGAGGATTTGAAGGAGAGGGAGAATGAATCTTTCGTTTCTTAGAAGGTGGGGCAGTGGACTTCTCCTTGCGAAGAGGACCTTTACCCTTGCCTTTAGTCTTCGCAACCTTAGAACTTTCTTCTTCTTCGATAACTTCAACACCAACCTTCGCACACGAATGAAGATAAGAAACAGAGGTAACAATATTGTTAAAAATAATAAAGAAAAGTATTTCTTACTTCATCCGTGATCGAACGGAGCGCCGCTAGAGTACTTGGCTTAGCATTCCTTTTGTAACTTTTTCTTAGCTTGATAATCTGAAAATTTCGCAAGATTAATAGATATAAAAAAGAGTAAAGATCATAAGCTGAGCGAAATTTAAGAAGTGTACCTCTTTCGCTTTCTCGGGCCAGTTAAATACCCAAGGTTGATAATTGGCGAGATTCGCAGGGAGCACATTTGAACCTGAAATGTAAGGTCCTTTCAAAACTAGCGGAAAGACGCACCACCTATCGTCCTTAGAGTGTGAGGAATATTGTTTTTGCCATAATGCCAATCGATGTCTTGCATAAGAACTTTATCGCTGGCAACATTTTCTTTCCTCTTCAAACGGGCACCCCAGCGATTTCTATCATTCTTCATGTTTATTACCTCGTAATTTTCGAAGAAGCTCTCTATTGTATATTTTTCAGCGCATATCTCTAAGTCCACAAATTCAGGGTCCATGACTTCTTTTGGGTAAAGATACCCCTTACCAGCACCCCGGTTGGCGAATTCAAGCATTAAGCGGATACAATCCCCGCTCAATTGGTAGATGGCTCGCGAGAATTTCGCATGAGCAAGAATTTCATAAAACAAGGGAAGATCAGGATCATAGAGAGGAACGGGAAGGCCAGCGAGAATCGACCTAAGCGAAATTATGATTTTACGTCATCACAATGATGATCGATCCAAACAGTTTGGCAGAAAGAATGGATTTAGATTCTTGATTGGGAATAGTGGATAATATGAAACCTTTCTCTTCAAAATCTTTCTGAACTTTTTCCAGAAGACTTTCATATCTCTGCGACCAAATGGAGGCATCTTCAGAGTATGGGAATGAAGAGAAGATTGAAGATCAAAAGAAGTAAAAAGAAGAAGATTTACAGTAGCAGAAGCGGAAGTTACGGAGAGATAAAGAAGAAAAATTGCAGAGAAAACAAGAAGGAGAGTAAAAAAGAAGAAGAGAGGAGTAAGAAAGATATATATAGAGAGAAGGATTCTCGAAAAGGCAAACACATTTAATGCGAAGAGTAGACATGAACGGTTGAGAAGTGGCGGTTGAAAAAGACGTGTCAAGAAATGGATGGAAGAAGAGATACGTGTAATAAATTCTGCGCAAAAGTACAGAATCATGTCAAAACAGAAAAGTATGAAAAAATGAACAGCTGCGGCATTTTGAAAGTATTAGTTCTCATGACATTCTTTCCTTCGCAGAGAAGACATGAGAAGAGGCAAGATGTAGGATCAGAATATCGCAACATCAATACCTTTGCGAAATCTTTATACGACTCACTGCGAAGATGTCGCAGATGGAAAATAAAAATGACGCAACGGATGACGACTGCCTGAACACGAGAAAGATGTGAAAATCTAGCGAGATTTAGGAGTGTTGCGAGATTTAACATTTATATACTCGCGAGAATGTCGTAAGTCATGCTCGAAAATAAAGGACAGCTTAGTTGTCATCCACTATGTAATGTCCTATATAAAGAGCCGAACAGGCTTAAGAGAATGGAGATATTTTTCGAGTGTTGGGCAAGTCATTAAGAGAGAGAAAGTTTAGAGCGGTTGTTAATTCTTTAGCTTATTTCCTTTTCATCTTGTAACATTTGTGAGTTTAATCAATAAAGATTATAATTGTTCATCTTAAAATGATTTGATTGTGTGAATTCTTGTGAGGGGTGTAGTGTGGGATTTCCTGCAACTACAAGTTTATATCTCAATCTCTCGATTTGATCTTTACTCAAGCAAATAGAAATCTGCGAGTCTTTATCAAAGAGAGATAACTTGGATGGTACCAAAGACCAATATCCAAGTGTCAATCAATTAAAATCAACAACCAAAAGTTCGGATATTCTAATTGATTGAACAACGCACAACCTGTGATATTTCAATTATATAAACAAATATAATGCGGAATAGAAATAACACAGACACCAGAATTTTGTTAACGAGGAAACCGCAAATGCAGAAAAACCCTGGGACCTAGTCCAGATTGAACACACACTGTATTAAGCCGCTACAAACACTAGCCTACTCAAAATTAACTTCGGTATGGACTGTAGTTGAACCCCAACCAATCTCATACTGATCCAAGGTACAGTTATGCTCCTACGCCTCTGATCCCAGCAGGATGCTACATACTTGATTCCCTTAGCTGATCTCACCCACAACTAAGAGTTGCTACAACCCAAAGTCGGAGACTTTAATAAAAAAATCTGTATCACACAGAAAAGTCTACAGTTATAGATAAATTCGTCTCCCATGAATATACCTACGAGTTTTTGTTCCGTCTTTTGATAAATCAAGGTGAACATGAACCAATTGATAACCCGGACTTATATTACCGAAGAACAACTTAGTATTATCAATCACCTCACAAAAATCTTAATCGACGCAGCGAAAAAAGATATTGTGGAATCACAAATGATGAGACGAAGTGTTTGTGATTCATTTTCTATCTTGCCTATCAGAGATATAAATCTCAAGCCAATTATTCCAATTGTACTCCTACGATAGAAACAACAATATCAGATCACACAACTACAAGAAAAGTAGTATCGGTCTGGCTTCACAATACCAATGAAGTCTTTAAGTCGTTAACTTGGTTTAGAGAAGAAAACCCAAGGTTAAATGAGAATCGACTCTAGCTTATGCAACTAGTATCACACGTAAGGTGTGGGGATTAGGTTTCCCAGTTGCTAGAGTTCTCCCTTATATAGTCTTTCAAATCAGGATTTGCAATCAATGTTAGCTTGGTAACAAAGCATTCAATATTCATCGTTAGATGAAAACCTGATTAGATTCAAGCTAATATTTCTCAACCGTTGGATCGAAACCTTAACTTGTTACACACAAATGAAATGTCCAATTTTGGGTTTATGTAACCGTTCCCAAACATTGACATTTGTTGGTTCAACAATAGTTAACCAAATGGTTATCCATATGAGCGATTTCATATCAACCATATTCTTCTTCACCATAACTAGTTCAAATGACTCAAATGAACTAGTTAGAGAGTTGTTCAATTGCTTAGATCTTATGTAACTACATAAGACACAATCAAAGCAAAAACGGTTTGATTCACTCGAATCGGTTTATGAACTTTATAGACACGGTTTGCAAAAGCATTCCTTAGTTTATATAAACATGAGTTCAAGAACAACCGATTTTAGATATAACCTACTCAAGTTCGCGGACTTAAGCTTACGGAAGGAGTTCACAAACTCCAGCAGAAATTCTCGGGTCGAGAACTTCCGCCAGTTCGCGGACTTGGCTCACGCCACATTCCGTTTCTCTTGATCAACAAAGTTCGCAAACTTTGGTTTAAGGAATAACAATGCTTATATCCTACCAAAGGTTATGTAATCTAAACTCTCATTTCAATCATTGAAACATTGTCAGAGGACGTTATAGAGCCGTTATTCACAGACCATTTTTCGTCAGAGCAATTTTCAAAGTGATTGAAACATAACATGACATACGTGACTAGGTAAAGATGAATTTGTCTAAGCGAAAGCTTACCAACACATATTTCGAGAAATAGATAGGCGAGTTAAACTCGACTCGAAATAGCAAATGTGTATAATGGAAGTCTATATATCAAAACGACTTTTGTCTCAAGAATAGGAGATAGAGTAAATAGACTTTTGAGTGACAGATAAGTTCAAGTCTCCACATACGTTTTAGTCGATGAAGTTCCACTATTTCCTTAAGTAGTCCTTCATCTTGTATGATGATTACCATGGAGTCTTGAGCTCAACTACACTTTATATCCTAGTCCGAGACCTTTAGCTATAATAGGCTATAAATCAAGTTATAGTTTTGATCACTAACATTGACAAACATGCTTGAGATAGCAACGCATGTGAGTTCGACCGAGCAATGCTCTAACAATCTCCCCCTTTGTCAATTTTAGTGACAAAACTATTAATACATATGGAATACAAAAAATAAATAAATAAACTTTTGTATCTCCTATTCCACATGTCTAATCTTCAACATTACTCGAAATCTTTTTCACTTCCAAGTACTCCAATGATCCCAAAGGTTGTAAGTTTAGCATCATCGTTGTTGAAAATCCGTATCTATAACAACAAGAAAACAAGAGTTCTCAATCATTGTTATACAATGTCATAGTATCATTACACTGCGTCAAAGTTCAATTGTATCACAACTTCAACAACAATACTATGGTGATATGTATCACTCCCCCTTAGTCAATACTCCATCTCACATGGAAACCACTCCCCCTTACATAATGATCCGAAAACCATATGTATTTGTAGTGTGAACTACATATTAATTCTCCCCCTTTTGTCAATAAAATTGGCAAAGGTACAAGAACGAGATCCTAATGAAATTTCCGAAAGAGACCTTTCATGACCAAAAGAAAGAAACAAATATCATCTTATTTAGATGCAATCATAAAGCCGAAGCTAAATGCATTCATCAAGGAGTTTAAAGATACAAGACAACCCCTATAATATTCCACAGCGACTCCCCACAAAGATTTGGCAATTAAGCACAAGTTCAAAAAGAACTCTCCCCCATAATATGTCATTCCCGAAAGAACAACAAGAGCGACCTTAATTTCAAAAGAAAAGAAGGATTTCTTTGGACATAACAAATCACATACAAGTATGAATTTGAATCCAAAATACTCAATTAAATTAACCACAAGAAATTCATGATTAATTTAATCAATAATTCTCAACACAAGTGAACTTATGGAGACTCAAAATTACTCAATTAGATCAATCACAAGAGAACCCATAATTAATCTAATCAAAATACACAACCAAACTAATCACAAAATTAATCAATTTAATTGGTCATACTCGACATAAGAGAATCTATGGAGCAGTGACTAAGTAATCATGAAAATAATCAACCTAGTCAAAAATGCTCAAACATAAGAAGACATATGGAGTTATAACTAAATAACCAAAAAAGATGATTAATTTAGTTCAAAAATGCTCGACATAAAGTACCTTACGGAACAACAACAAAGCTAATCATAAAATAATCAACTTGGTCGTTTAGTGCTCAACATAAGACAAATTACGGAGCCTCACAGTAATACATAAAATATGGATCAGGGAAGATCAATTACTACGGAATACACAAGGATTCATTCTATTTTCCACCATCATTTGCACAATGACAAACAATAGACATAATCCTTGAAAACAAAAGATTTTAACCTATCTTGCGTCAATAATTGAAAATATAGGCTTAACTTTTGTATTTGTCAAAAGTCCATTCATTCCTTTATCAACTATGAATATCGACTTATGAAATACTTTACTTTTGACAAGATATGGGACAATCATAGTTCACGGACGCAAACACACATATCCCATAACAATTGCAATATATAAAACCATAAAGATTAATACTACAAAAATCATCTTCCAAACAAATTTAGAGTTTAAAATAATAAATCTAAAAACATGAAGATGAAAACGTTGGACATAGCTATGTGTAATCACAATAATGTCTATTCCAAACTCTAGTTATTCTTCTAAACAAAAGCAGAAAAGTAGAAGATTTACTAGATGTTAAGACCTTTGAAGAATTCTTTATCGTCTCCGAACTCCTTGTCGTCAACAACCATTGGGACGTAAGGTTCATTAAGGTAGGATTTTATATCAATAAACCTTCTTGGATGATGATGTCGAACCAGGGCCTTCTGAATTTCATGAGTCTTATACACAAAAGCCTTTATTTGTTGAATCTCCTTCCGCATCTCTTTCAACACTTCAAGAACATCAGAAAACTTCTGAGAGTTTGAAGGAACAGCTCTTGGCTTCCTCACATTCCTTCTTTTTCTTTTCAATGTCGGAGCTAACGGAGATTTCTCTTTTTCCATCATGATTGATGGCTTGACAATCATATTAACATCCTTTCCATCAGAAGACATGGCACTTGGAGCATCCATAGGCGTATGGGTTTGTGAGAGGAAATCACAATCTCAACAAGTAGTCTTGAGATAAAAAGGAGTTTCAATGAAGGAAAAGGAATGTAGGGTTTCGAAACCTTTAACAGGTTCGTACACGTCCAACTCTCAACCCTATAAAGAGTAGAATTGACGATTATAACCCTCTCTTTTTGTAGAAAGACAGGAAAGAGCAAAAACTAAGAAAAGAAAAAAACTTTTCCCGAAGCTCGAGAGGTACAAAATCATTGTCTCTTTTGATCGGGCACATGAGACAAGATTTTCATCAATCAACACAATTAAATTGCGTTGCGGTGAACAACAATTTGTCCACCATTTTCCTCATGAGAGAAATCCTCAGATTTTTGTCTATCAAACCGAATCGACCATATTCTCTTCTCTAATGGTCTTGGTTTGTCCTTGGAAACTAACTTCTTAGATGAAGATGAGATCCTACATACCTCGCGGTCTTCTGTGCAAGTTTATGCTTCCTTGTTAAATGATTTGCTTTTCGTTGAAGTTTGTTGACGTGCCTCAATTGGTGTTTGTACTTGTAACACCTTGAAAGTTCATGACCCTTTAGAGAACAATACGAACACGTCAGTCTAGGATAAAAGTCATGCTTTTGAGATGTGTACGTAGCTAGGCTTATAGTGGAACCTGAAACATTATAAACAGAGTTTCCAAAGAATGGATCAACTTTATCTTCCAGAATAGTTGGATTATCTTCTGAAAGAATATCAAGATTGATGTATGTATTGCTACAATTATCAAAATCAATATTTTCACCAAGAAGTGCAACACTTGATTTCTCGTCTTCATTAGAATCATAGTTGTCAGACATTTCATCAAGAGTTGCAGAAAGACCTTTGTTCCCAGTGTATTTTCTACGATTTGGGCACTTGTTTGAAAAATGACCAAATCCTTTACACTTAAAGCACTGAGGCGTATCCTCATCATCAGTTTCATCAGGTTTGACTGATGCCTTAGGCTTATCTCTGGAGAACCGTTTACTTCTCTTCAGCAGAAGATCCCTAAACTATCTTGTTATCATCGAGACTGATTTGTCAAGATCTTCATCCGATGAATCTGTCTCGGAGTGATCATCTTCTAGAGATATACACTTTTTACTTTTATCAAGTAATTTAGTGTCCTTTAGTGCTTTGAACGCAACATCCTTAGTTTTGGATGAATGTTCATGATCAAAGATCTTAAGCTTCCCAACCAGCGTATTTCTGGAGAGATTATCGCTATTTCCCTCAACGATGGCATGCTTCTTAGAATCGTATTTGGATGGCAGCGATCTGAGAATTTTCATCACAATGTCATTTTCAGGAATAGTCTTACCCAATGCAAAAGATGCATTAATTAACAATTTTAGACACTTTGTGATTAAACTCATCAAATGTTTCTTCATCTGCCATACGAAGGTTTTCCCAATCGGAATTAAGGTTTTGAAGCCTAGCTTCCTTTTCACTGGTATTACCTTCAAAAACGTTTTCTAAGATATCCCAATCTTCTTGCGACTTAGTGCAATTTGACACATGGTGCTGAAGATTTGGGGTAATGGCATGTTTGATGGCATTCAAACCGTTGGAATTTTGCTTTGCAGCAAGTATCTCAAAGGGTCTGTATTCACCAATATTCTTGGGAACGTTTACATTTCCAACTCCCACAACGGGAGGATCATAGCCATTAACAACATATACCCATAATTGAAAATGACGCGCTTGAAGAAAAGCTCGTATAGAAATTTTCCACCATAAGTAATTAGAGCCATCGAAGACTGGTGGTACGTTAATAGAGATAGCACCTCTGTCCATAGAGTCAGATCACTACAAACACGGACTTATGAGGTCTTGAACGTGTTTGCCTGCTCTGTACCAATTATGTAGTTGCAGGAAATCCTACACTACACCCCTCACTAGAATGTACACAATTAAGTCATTTTAAGATGAATGATTATGATTTCTATTGATTGAATACTTGAATCTTTTCAATATGAAATAGAAATGAGTAGTAGAATTACAATCACTCTTAAACTTTCTCTCTCCTAAAGACTTGCTTAACAATTCAAAAAAGAACTCTCTCTACAACAGATTTACTCAACCCTTTATATAGGGTAGTACATAGTGGATGACAGCTAAGCTGTCCTTTATTTTCGGGAATGTCTTGCGAAATATCGCAAGTGTACATATACCAATTCTCGCGACACTCCTAAATCTCATTGAGTCTTCACATTCTTCTCATGTTATGGCTGTCGTCATTCATTGCGTCATTTATTTTACTTCTCTATGACTCCCTCGCAATATCGTTATTTATTAATCTCGCGAAGTATTGATGTCGCGATATTCTAATCCTACATCTTGCCTCTTCTCATGTCTTCTCTGCGAAGGAGAGAATGTCATGAGAACCAATATTTTAAAATGCCGCAATTGCTCATCTTTATCTCGCAATTGTTCATCTTTATCTGTTTCACTCCCGTACGGAATTTATTACAGGTGTTTCTTCTTCCACTCTTTTCTTGACACGTCTCTTTCAAACGTTTATTCTTGACCATTCACGTCCCATCTCGCATTAAATGCATTTGTTTTCTCGAGGATTCTTCCCTCTATATATAGTTTTCTCACCCTTCTCTTCTTCTCTTTTATTTTCCCTCTGCAACTTCTTTTCCTCCGCAATCTGCGTTTCTGCTGCTGTAAATCTTCCCTTCTTTCTTTCTCTTGATCTTCAATTTTCTAATCATTCCCATACCCTAAAAATGGCTTCACTTGGTCGTACATATAAACCCCTTTTTAATGAAACTCAAAAGAATTTGCAAGAGAAGGGCTTCATCCTATCAACCATTCCTGATCAAGAATCTTCATCTATACTTTCTGCAAAGTTATTTTCTGATCATCAATGTAATGATCAGAAAATCATAATCTCGCTAGGTCAAATCCTCGCAGGCCTTCCCATTCCTCTCTACAATCCCGAGATACCTTTATTCTATGAAATTCTTGCTCATGAGAAATTCTCGCGAGCTATTTATCAACTAAGTGGCGATTGCATCCGTCTAATGCTTGAATTCGCCAATCGCGGCGCCGGTAAGGGATCTTTATATCCTGATGATGTCAAAGATCCTAGATTCGCGGGTTTAGAAATAGACGCTGAGAAATATCTTCAGAAAACTTTTTGAAAATTATGAAGTAATAAATATGAGAAATGATAAATCTCTGTTTGGGGTGCTCGATTGAAGAAAAAGATAATATTTCCAATGACAAGCTGCTTATGCAAGATATTGACTGGCACTCGGGCAAAAATAATGTTCCTCGGTACTCCAAGGATGAGAAGTGGTGGGTTGTTCCTCTATTTTTGAGTGGACCTTATATTGCAGGTTCTCATACACTCCCTGCGCATCTCGCAAACTATCATCCTTGGGAATTTAAGTGGCCCGAGAAGGCAAAAGAGGTATACTTCCTATTTCAGGCTTGCTTTATGATATTTCCTTCCTCTTATATTTACTAGACTTGCAAAATTTTCAGATTACCAAATTGAAAAAGAGTTATAGTAGACGTCCAAAGGCGAGTACTCTGGCGATACTCCGATCGATCACGGATGAAGTAAGAAATACTTTCTTTTGTTATTTTTAACAATATTGTTGCCTCTGTTTCTTATCTTCATTCGTGTGCGAAGGTTGTTGAAGAAATAGACATTCCCGAATCTGCGAAGGTTAAGGGCAAGAATAAAATCACTCTTTGCAAGGATAAATCTTCTGCTCCATCTTCTAAAAAATAGAAAATCCATCCCTCTTCTCGTTCTAGTTCCCAAACCAGCGAGAGATCTGACGAAGATGAAAATGAGGTTGGTACTTCCACTGCGAAGGAGAATCACTCGGTCGCTTCTGCTATGGCGCAATTGTCCAGTGTCTTCTCCGATTCTATGCAAGGATTGGGGGATGATCATTTATCTGCTACTTGCGAAGCTCTCGCTAAAATTTGCGATGCCCCCCTGTTAGAGGATAATGAATCTTTTCGCGGAATTTCCCGAACAATGACTCCCAGTCTCTTAAATGCACTCAATGCTTTGGTATGTTCATATTTCGTTATTTCTTTGCGATTTCGATTATAAACCTTATCTTAACAATTTCTTTACTTTCCTTATAGTCTGGGAGAGCTTCCTTTGTTGTTGCCTCAGAACTTTACAAAAGACGCAACAATCTTGAAAAGAAAAATCTTCAACTTAAAGAGAAAATCAAAGAACTAGAAATTGAAGTTGCGACATCTCGCAAGAAGGATGAAATAATTCAACAATTGGGAGTTGAATCTTCTTCTCAGAAAGACAAAATATCTACACTTCAAAGTGCTAATCAGCAACTTTACGGTATAACACCCTCCTTTTTTCTCCATTTCTACTTTGCCATTTATTTTTCTTTGCACGACTTATCATTTTCATTTTATAATCTTTATGACGAAGCCATCCTTCTCCATTCATTCCCTGAACCTATGGATGATGATGCTCTTCTCGCTCATCTCAATGAATCTTTAAGTAGTTCTTCAAACAAGACTAATTCTCTCTCGTTAAGTGAACTTCGAACCAAATTTCATCTTCTAGAAATTGAACATAGATCTAGTTTAGGTTTAGCCAATCGATTTAAACGGTTATATCTTGACTCCCAGGAGAGTAATAATATTCTAAGGAAGAAAATTAGCAGCCTCATAGATGATAAGGATCGCATTGCTAATCAAGGTGCACAAGCATTAGCAAAATTCCAAAATACCCTTCTTGAATTCCAAATTGAACGAGATGAATCTCTTCGCCAAAATACCATACTTAATGAGCGAAAAATCAAATTCGTTCACTTCTTGTCATAAATAATGATGATGAATTCGCCTGGGCTGCGAAGGTTCTAGATAATGCCGTAAATAACTTAGGTGTTAACGTCAGTCTTCATGCTGAGCATAATGCCTTGGTTAAAGATATGATTTCCGAGAGAAGGTTGTTTTACTATTCTTCATTATCTTTCCACTTCTTTTTACTTAAATCATTATTAAACCGCTAACTCATTGTCATTTGTTCGCAGAATCTGAGAAGAGGTTTCAAACTAGAATCAAGGAACTTGAGTCCGAGAAAGCACAACTTGCAAAAGACTTCTCTTTGCAATGGCAAATATTCTAAGATGAAGAAGCAACTACAAACTATCGTGGCGAATTTCAATAATGATCTTTGTTCGTTTCGCAACCAAACTATTGAAGAGATTTGCAATGATCACAACATTCCTCTTTCTTCATATCTTGTCTTCTCGATGAAATTCCTGATAATATGCCTTGCTCGGATGTCTCGATAGTGATGTAAGCGAAGAAGAAGAATCTGATAAAGAATCTGATAAAGAAGAATAAGTTGCTAGATTGTTCCATTTTCCTTTCTCTTCTTGTGATATTTGTATATTTATCCTTTTAACCTTCCATTTGTAATCTCTTATTGTAAATTTATCATGTGAAAATAAATAACAAATTTTTATTCTAATCATTCCCATACTTTCCTCTGCTATTTATTTTCACATGAGATAAATCAAGTCGATAATCTTTAAGTAATGATACTTCTTAATTTCGCAACTGCTGTTGCTGATTCTTCACAGATAAATGAAGAAATATAATCGTACTCGCAAGCTTGTTTGCTTACTCGATTTCTTGTGTTATTTTATCATCATTTATGTTGAAATTCATCATTGCGACAAAATCGCAGGACGTCTTTACATTTTCATGTAATGACCCATTGATCTTGTCTTATCATTGTTTTTGTGTGGTCTTATTTTGCCTTCCTAGTTAAAGGTCTTATTTTTCCACCCCTCATTTTGCATCAATATGACAGGTCTAAATATTCTTGCGAACATAAAATCCCATGACATTGACGTCTTGCGACAAGATCGCAGGACGTCTTTACACTTTCATGTAATGACCCATTGATCTTGTCTTATCATTTCTTTAGTATTTTTGCCTCTGCAGGATATTTCGTTTGCGACAATATGACAGCCTAAATGTTCTTGCGAATATAAAGCCCCATGGCATTGCCGTCTTGTGACACTTATCAGCTCCCTAATGGAGGGTGCCGCCCTTATCTTCTCCCTGGTTGCCCCTTCAAGGAGGCGTACATCGGCCATACAAGACTAGCTCCTCCCATCCGGTCTTATCAACAACCAGTTGTTTTCGCAGCCTCTTATCCCTTATACCTATAGGGTTTATGGTTACGAGACTGCACCATAAGTGGAGTTTTCTTCGGGCCGAGTGCAACATATGCCAAGACTTGCCAAGAATGGCCGAGACACTTCAAATGTCCCAGGCACTCTTGGCTCAACCGTGTACCCAGGCGCCTTGAGCATACACTAACTCCTTGGAAGAGACCCTCGGGCATCCAACCAGGGTATAACCTTATATATATAGTTGGAAATCCAAGGTATCTCTCCCGGATAGGCTTTCATGGGCCCCAAATCTCCATGTCAAGAGATACCCCCTTATATGACGCACATTAGGTCTTACATTTGCCTCTTGCGAAATATCATTCGCGAACTAGGGTGTACGCCATAAAGGTTCGTCCCATTCATTCACTCTTTCATTTTTGTTAATTCATTCAATCATTCATTTTGTTTGCGAATCTATCGCACAATCTTACATTGTTTATTCATTTTTGTTTTTCAATTCTTCAATCAAATTGTCATACGGTCTTGATGGCGAGATTATCGCGTATTTCTTCTTCAATTATTGTTTCTTCCTCTTACCCTTAATATGCTTTTGTCATTGCTTTCTGATGATTATTCATTTCTTACACTTTTTGCTCCTGCTGCTCTCTGCCTCTGCACCATTCAAACCTCTTAATGATTCCTTTCCATCATGATTTTCCACTGTTTTCATGCATTTGCTTCGCGATGTATCTTCACCTCTTGTATCTATGGTATCCACCATCAACCTTTCTCTTCTTTGTTCATCTTTTATATTTTGCTTCCAGCCTTTTTTTTTTGCAGCTCTTTCCTCGCAACTCTCCACATCAATCTCATAGCATTTTTGTCCTTCCATCCAATCTCCCTTTATAACTCCAACACCGCTAGGATGAGGAAACTTTATACACTGATGATAAGTTGACGCTACGCCCAGAATTTCGTGCAACCATGGCCTTCCGATCAATGCATTATAAGGGGACTCCACATCGACTACACAGAACAAAATTTCAGTTGATAATCCTTGCAAGGGTATTCTCATATGAACTTCTCCTTTAGGTTTATTCATTTGTGCCATTGAAACCGTATATTTTGTATGTCGAAGGTATCAACTCTTCATCCTTCCCACCCATAGTCTTGTAAGTATGGTAAAAAGAATGTTTACTTGAGCTCCCGTGTCAATTAATATTCTATTGATCGCCCAGGAATGTTCTGCTTCATCATCTTCGCCATCTACAGGTTTTGGATTAATTTCCAATTTTACGACCAATGGGTTATCATGCGCCTCTCTGCCTTCAGAATCTCTTCTGCATGAAAGAAATAATTTGCATTTGCCATTCTTTTAATCTGCGACGCCTTCGCGATGTTCATCACTTCTCTATCATCAGATCCTCGCAAAAACCCTATGAGAACATTATCATGAAAATCTTCAATTTCTCGGTATGAATATATAATAGAGTTGCAAAACAAATTTTTGGCTTTCGTTCCAACTTCTATTACGAATGTTTCTTTCCCCTTTGCTTGAATTTGTCTGTGCATTTCAAGCGGTGGTGGTAACGGTTGAACCTTCTCTTCACTTTTTAGAAAATGATTCAAGCTTTCCTTGGTCAATCATTCTGAGGATGATTCTTTTTATATTTCTGCAGTCATTTGTTAGGTGTCCATGAAAGCGGTGGTAAGAATGTAACTCGTGACTTCTATCACTTGGTGGTGGCTCATTCCCCATATTCCATGGTGCAGGTATGTTTTCCATCAAGAGTATAGCTTCCCATATATTTTCCACGCTAGTATTTAATGGTGGCATTTTGATTTCTTCCCATACTAATTTGTGACTTCGCTACCCTCCATGATAATTCTGTCTTCGACCTCCATAAGTTTCTTGCGGATGATCAAGCCTTTGAATTTTGTTATTGCCGCCAAGGTTGTAATAGTTCCTTTCTCTTTCATATTCTTCCTGATCACGACTTCCCATAGCTACTATCTTTGGCTGTCCATCATCTATTATCCTTTCTTGTTGGCCTTGCGAAGTGCTCGCTACTGTATTTATCAATTTGGGTAATAAGCTTGCATTCGCAGCATTTGGATTTGTATTCGCAACTGGGTATGATTCCATCTCATTTTGTCTTTCCTCTAAAGCAATATATTCCTCCTGAAGTTCTCGCAACTCAGTCATTGTAATTGTATTCTTGACTCTAAAAACTTGAATATATAACAAATTGGTTGCGAAAATAGCGTTTATGAATGATAGAATAAGATATCTTTCATCCACTCGTCCAGCCATTTCGCTATACATTGTCTTCCACCTCACAGTTAAGTGTCTCAAACTTTCGCCAACTCTTTGTTTCAGCCCAAATACATCTTCAATTCCTGGTCGCGAGGAGTTGTTACTTATATATGCCCCTAAGAATATAGCTTGTGAATGATTGAATGACGTGATTGTGTTTCTTGGTAAACCCTCAAACCATTTCAGCGCTTCTCCTGTTAAACTTGATGCAAAATATTTGCATAATATGGCATCATGATTTTCCCATTGCAGCATACATCTCACATACGCTTTGATGTGTTGTATTCCGCAAGTTGTTCCATCAAAAATGCTGGTTAACGCGGGTAAATTGCACTTTGGGGGTATTCCTCCTAACTGCACCTCTAGCGTAAAGGGGGTTTTCGCAGCTTCTTCGATGGCCTCATCCAATTGTCTTCTTCCTCCTCCCCTTCTATTGTTCAGCATTCCCCTCATTTCTGCCAACTCTCTTAAGATTTGTTCGTTTACATCAGGATTCGAATTTATTGGTCTTTTTAGCTCTGCCTCTCTCCTTCTGTGTTCATGTCTGCTTTGATTTTCTTGTTCAACATTTTCTTCTCTTCTTTCTCTGCGACTTTCTCCTTCATCTCGTTCACGAATTCGCACACCATTATATCTATCATTTTCTCTTTTGGGTTGTCTATCAGTTCTCCTCTGTACTCTTTCATATTCTCCATTGATATTTCCATTGTTGCGATTTTGCTCGCGCCTTCTTTCTCGATTGTCATGATTGTTCTGCCGAATTGCTTCCTCCAATTCCCATTCTTCCATTTCTACTCTTAGTCTTTCCCTTTCGCAAGCTAGACGCGCTTGTTCAATATAATGCTTTTCGATGTCATCTTCAATCTCCTTTTGTTTCCTCTGTGTTTCTCTCCCATGCAGTATTCTTCTTCCTTCTTCCTGATTTTCTTCATCAATTGGACTATTCTGCTGCCTATTTCCTTGATTTCCGTCATTTTGGCCATTCTGTAAAATCTCAGGACGTGGAATACACACCACTTCCCTTCTTTCACAGCATTCTTCACCGAGATTTGGCTCTCTTTCTAGATTTTCTTCATTAACATTTTCTACAGGTAATATTCTCCTCATATCTTCTCTAACCGATCCCGATCTTGATCTCGGTATTACTTCTCGACCTTCTATTCTGCAACCTCATATTTTCCATTCTTAACTCATGGTTTTGCCTTGTTAAATTTGCACGTTCTTCCGCTTCTAATCGCCTTTCTTCATGTATTGTTTGCCTCAATGCTTCTAATGCTGCGACTTCTTCATTTATATGAGTTGTTTCTCTCATCTCTTCTCGATTTCTCTCCTCTTGTCCATTATTTATCAATTGTTGCACTTCTTCTCTTTCTTCCATAGAATCTGATCTCCATGTATGCACACTCACCCTATCATAATCTATTACTATATTCAGTGTTGGTTGAATTTGACCTTCTTCTCTATCTCTTGCGTTTATTCTTGATGGTTCACCTACTTCATTTCTCCTTTCTCCAGCTAATCTCCCGCTTCTCCTTACAATTGTTGGTTGTTCTGATGCATTCCTTCTTCTAGCCATTTCTCAATTTTAGTAAGTTGTTGAAAATTATACGAAATTTCTTTCTTGTTACTCCTGATTCTTTCAATTCACAAGGTTGATCTCTACTCAATCCCTGTTTCTAGCGCCAATATGTAGTTGCAGGAAATCCTACACTACACCCCTCACTAGAATGTACACAATTAAGTCATTTTAAGATGAATGATTATGATTTCTATTGATTGAATACTTGAATCTTTTCAATATGAAATAGAAATGAGTAGTAGAATTACAATCACTCTTAAACTTTCTCTCTCCTAAAGACTTGCTTAACAATTCAAAAAAGAACTCTCTCTACAATGATTTACTCAACCCTTTATATAGGGTAGTACATAGTGGATGACATGACTAAAAAGTCGTCCTTTATTTTCGGGAATGTCTTGCGAAATATCGCAAGTGTACATATACCAATTCTCGTGACACTCCTAAATATCGCTTTGAGTCTTCACATTTTCTCATGTTCGGCGCCGTCATTCATTGCGTCATTTATTTTACTTCTCTGTGACTCCCTCGCAATATCGTTATTTATTAATCTCGCGAAGTATTGATGTCGCGATATTCTGATCCTACAAATTGAAAAAGCGGGGGTACAACAACCACACCCAATATTCCGCTTAGCAATCTGTAAGGACAAACTCCAATATACTTTCTACAGAATCAACTAGACAGTCAGACTCAATCTAGAGAAAAGTATATCAAAGAGTCTATATCTCAATCTCTCGATTTGATCTTTACTCAAGCAAATAGAAATCTGCGAGTCTTTATCAAAGAGAGATAACTTGGATGGTACCAAATACCAATATCCAAGTGTCAATCAATTTAAATCAAGTACCAAAAGGTCGGATATTCTAATTAATTGAACAACGCACAACCTGTGATATTTCAATTATATAAACAAATATAATGCGGAATAGAAATAACACAGACACCAGAATTTTTTTAACTAGGAAACCGCAAATGCAGAAAACCCCCGAGACCTAGTCCAGATTGAACACACACTGTATTAAGCCGCTACAAACACTAGCCTACTCAAAATTAACTTCGGTCTGGACTGTAGTTGAACCCCAACCAATCTCACACTGATCCAAGGTACGCTTATGCTTCTACGCCTCCCGATCCCAAAGGGATGCTACGTACTTTATTCCCTTAGATGATCTTACCCACAACTAAGAGTTGCTACGACCCAAAGTCGAAGACTTTAATAAACAAATCTGTATCACACAGAAAAGTCTACGGTAATAGATAAATCCGTCTTCCACGAATATACCTACGAGTTTTTGTTCCGTATTTTGATAAATCAAGGTGAACATGAACCAATTGATAACCCAGACTTATATTCCCGAAGAACAACCTAGTATTATCAATCACCTCACAATAATCTTACTCGACGCAGCGAAAAAAGATATTGTGGAATCACAAACGATGAGACGAAGTGTTTGTGATTTCTTTTCTATCTTGCCTATCGGAGATATAAATCTCAAGCCAATTATTCCAATTGTACTCGTACGATAGAAACAACAATATCAGATCACACAACTACAAGAAAAGTAGTATCGGTCTGGCTTCACAATCCCAATGAAGTCTTTAAGTCGTTAACCTGGTTTAGAGAAGAAAACCCAAGGTTAAAGGAGAATCGACTCTAGCTTATGCAACTAGTATCGCACGTAAGGTGTGGGGATTAGGTTTCCCAGTTGCTAGAGTTCTCCCTTATATAGTCTTTCAAATCAGGATTTGCAATCAATGTTAGCTTGGTAACAAAGCATTCAATATTCACCGTTAGATGAAAACCTGATTAGATTCAAGCTAATATTTCTCAACCGTTGGATCGAAACCTTAGCTTGTTATACACAAATGAAATGTCCAATTTTGGGTTTATGTAACCGTTCCCAAACATTGACATTTGTTGGTTCAACAATAGTTAACCAAATGGTTAGCCATATGAGCAATTTCATATCAACCATATTCTTCTTTACCATAACTAGTTCAAATGACTCAAATGAACTAGTTAGAGAGTTGTTCAATTGCTTAGATCTTATGTAACTACACAAGACACAATCGAAGCAAAAACGGCTTGATTCACTCGAATCGGTTCATGAACTTTATAGCCACGGTTTGCAAAAGCATTCCTCAGTTTATATAAACATGAGTTTAAGAACAACCGATTTTAGATATAACCTACTCAAGTTCGTGGACTGGGTTCGCGTACTTAAGCTCACGGAAGGAGTTCACAAACTCCAGACGAAATTCTCGGGTAGAGAACTTCCGCCAGTTCGCGGACTGAGTTCGTGACTTGGCTCACGCCACATTCCGTTTCTCTTGATCAACAAAGTTCGCAAACTTTGGTTCAAGGAATAAGGACTTATACATATATGTGTTTCCACAACAATGCTTATATCCTACCAAAGGTTATGTAATCTAAACTCTCATTTCAATCATTGAAACATTCTCAGAGGACGTTATATAACCGTTATTCACAGACCATTTTTCGTCAGAGAAATTTTCAAAGTGATTGAAACATAACATGACTTTCGTCACTAGGTAAAGATGAATTTGGCTAAAGCAAAAGCTTACCAACACATATTTCGAGAAATAGACAAGCGAGTTAAACTCGGCTCGAAATAGCAAATGTGTATAATGAAAGTCTATATATCAAAACGACTTTTGTCTCAAGAATAGGAGATAGAGTAAATAGACTTTTGAGTGACATATTGATAGGTGTAGAATACACCGTATTTACTATCTAGTAGTTTATGCTTTCTTTGCCATTTTTTTAGTGAATTATGTATTTTTACGTGTTGTTTTGAGTTTTATAGCTACTTCGGAGTCGCACGGAGGAAAAGAAGAAGAAATCACCCAATTTAAGTCAAAAGGGCAAAAAGGTCATTTTACGGGCGAACACTATCCGGAGCCCGGTAGTGGTTAAGGGGCTCTCATTCAGGGTACCCCTTATCAATCAGCAATGGGTGTTATTAACACTGTGTAGCCCTTATCCGTGAGGATGGTCATGCTTTGGGTAGCATCCAATTGGGTCTGTCCTAACTGCACCGGATCCAAACCCGACCCGGATCCGTGTAATTAAAACCTAAATCTGAAATCGAGACCATCTCTCAATCATTCTATTCACCTGAAATCTAAGAGCATCGGCTGCTGCAGCTGCTGCCGTTGAACCAAGCTGAAGCTCGACAGAGGCGAGATGATGGAGATCGAGAAATGAAGGTGATGAAATTGGAGCTGGGTTCAGTTGCAGTTAGGGTTTGCCGTTACTATGGTGCTGATTCAAAGGAGATGGAGGTAGCTGATGAAATTAGGGTATTTGATGAATCAAGATCGATTGGGAATGATGGATGAAGCTACATCTGTGGTTCTGAGATGAAAGAGAGAGAAGCAGATCGAAACCCAGTAAAGAGGAATGAGGGAATGAGACATTGCTGTTCTCTGAGTTGATGAGAAGGTACCAATGGAGCTTCCATTAGATTCAAGATGAGCTCGAGATTGGAAATGGTGGTGATTTGAAGACACAGAATTAGGGTCTTACTGTGAATTGGTGATTCTGTGATGTCGAGAAGAGATTGAAATCGAAAATGGGTTGTAACTGTGGTGGCAGCTGTAACTGAGCAAGGGTTTGAGAAGCAGACGAGACTTGAGAGTTGAGGGAGCTGATGATTTTCATGGTTATGGGGCTGTGGATTGAATTGCTGCCGTAAATGGGTTCTGAGCTGCTGAATCTGTAACAGAAGAAGGGAAAAGCTGATATGTTGCAATGAAGCTAGTTGGAGGTCTCTGGTGGAGAATGAATGACTGAGAATTGAGAGGAATGAAGATCAGAAAGGGGTTCTGGTATGTGATAGATGGTGTTGTGAATTGGGTTGTCACAGGAAAGATTAGTGGTGGTGGCTTAAAGTTTGGTGTGAAATTGCAAGTGATGGCAGATGGAGATGAGGCACTGGAGCTTGTGGCAGTCAGCCAAGGGAAGGAGCAGGGGCTACCAGAAATGATATTGCAGGTTTGAAGTTGGTGATTCTGGGATTGATTGCAGGTGGCCTGTGAGCTGAGCAGCTGGTGGTGCTATGTGTTGAATGGGTCTTTGGTGATTAGTTGGAGGTGGTGACTGAATGAGAGTTCCCCAGGTGCTAGTTGTGATCTTTGTTGCACATGAAAATTGCAGGTGTAGTTCGAGTGAGATGTTGCGAGGCGGGATGGCATTAGTTGCACCGAGTTTAGGTGGTTACGAGAGAATGGGTTGAGTAGTGTGATGCTTCAAGGAATATGGCGATGAGCTACGGATGAGAAGAGACTGATTAGCCATCATGGTCAAGCCGAAAGATCGATGCACCATCTTGGTGCAACACAAGATGGACTGGCAAGTGGCCTGGTCTGGACTGAGCTGGATCACTGACTCGGTTCTGACTCTGAGTTGACTCAGCCGAATTGGATCGTTGACCCGCTGACTAACAGTTGACTGACGGTCGACCACTTTGACCGTTAGTCCTAACGGAGGACTGACGGAATATTCCGTCGAATATTCTCCCGACGACGGTGAACTTTTTCAGGTGACCGGCGATGACAATTCCGGTCGGATTCCGGCCACAATCCCAGTTTTCCGGCGAGCAAAAATTCCAGAATTTTCTATGGACTTCTCTCATGGGTGTGAAGACTTGGGCTAGGAATTGGATGGAGAATTGGACTCAAATTTGGAAAGAGAAGGTGGAAGAGTTGAGAAAATCTTGGATTTGGAAATTGAATTGCAAAAGGAAAAGGATTCTACTCCTTAGAAGATTTGGAGAATATTGAAGCTTATAAATAGAGAAGTTTTCTACAACTTCTACACACATCTCTACACACACAACACTTTTCTTTTCTTATTCTTTGTGTGAACTCTTTAACATGAGTAGTTAATTTATTGATTGAGGATGAATTCCTAGTTCTTAACATGATTTGAGTTTTTGTTTTTAATTCTATCTTGAAGTTTTTCACATGATTATCGTTTGTTTTTACTAATAGGAATGATCTTAAAGACATTCATGATTGATTGATAGATTGTTTAGAAAGCATGCTAAATTGATTTGTTAGTTTAATCTAAAGCTAGTGAAAGTTAGGGGATAAGTAATCGTTTCTTGACTCTTTACATAAGTAGCAAACACGAGACCTTGCGGAGGGATTCCGTGGAGCAATTGTGTGTAGAAACAACGCTAGAAAGTGAACCAAGCGAACCGAGTTTAACTACTAGTACTAAACCTATATTCATAAATCTTAATGCATTACGGGAATTACATCTTGTAAGCGAACCTCAAGGTGGTTCTTTTGAATAGAATCGATAACTAAGCGGACCTGTTACTCAGTGAAATTAGGGATTTTGGGGCTAGCTAAGCGGACCTGCTATCCTACGGTTGGTGATAATCTGTGACTAATAACAAGTAGAAAAGAACATAACTTTAATCATTGTTTCGTAACGAAGAAGGATTCCTTGATCTTGTCTCTCTTATTGCTTTCAACTTTATCTTTTAATTGCTTTGTTTATTTTCTTTTGCTTTTTACACCCCCCTTTCGTGACAATTTTTACAACTAGAATCTCGTGCTCCTCGTGGGATCGACCTTGACTACCCTATATTACTAGTTAATTAGGTAGTAAAGTATTAATTAATTTGTTGTGGTTACGACACGCATCACATATAAGTTCAAGTCTCCACATACCTTTTAGTCGATGAAGTTCCACCAGTTCCTTGAGTAGTCCTTCGTCTTGTATGATGATTGCCATGGAGTCTTGAGCTCAACTACACTTTCTATCCTAGTCCGAGACCTTTAGCTAGAATAGGCTAGAAATCAAGACTTATAGTTTTGATCACTAACATTGACAAACATGCTTGAGATAGCAACGCATGCGAGTTCGACCGAGCAATGCTCTAACAGGGGAGTTGGGTTTTTTCCAGTTAGTCATGGGGGAGTTTGAAGGAGTCTCTCAAAATCCCCATTAGTCGTGGGAGAGTTTAGAAGAGTCTCCCAAACTCCCTAGAAAACCCCGTTAGTCGTGGGGGAGTTTGAAAGAAACTCTTAAACTCCTTGTTAGTGGTAAAAACTAGAATGCTAGGGAGTTGGGTTTTTTTGGGGCGTTCTGGGGAGTAATAGGGAGTTAACAGTGTATTTTTGCCTCACTCCAAATCTCTCAAAAGAGTTGAGATTTTAGGTGAGTATCTCAAACTCCCTACACTCAAAACACCAAACTCTCTCAAACTCCCTATACTTTCTTACACTCCCTCAAAATCCCCAAGATCCAAAATACATTAAACTCCCCCCAACTCACTCGTGGACTAACCCCCTGTATATTCGCAAATGCTTTCCATCCCCAAACATTTTGGGAAAGGATATTTGGAAAATTTCAAGGACAAACAATGAACCCCAACAATCGTGATGTTTCAGGGTTGTGTCATCGCTTCACTGTAATGAATAAGGAAATTAGAATATATCTTGTTATACTTCAGTAAGAAGGTCCAAACATGAGGGATGGTGAAACCATGATGGAATTTGAACAAAGGTGTCATGAGGAATATCGTCGCATCAACGAAAGAGACTTCCAATTTGGAAGTTTTTTCGAGATTTTAAGAAGGTTGCCCAAATATAATCCAATGTTTATGTTTTAATTTCTTAATTGTCAACTTAAGTATAAGTTTAATGATATGTTCCAACTTAAGTATTAGTTTTAATATTTGTCTTACTTTAGTTTAAACTAGAATGTAACTCTCATTAAAATGTAAGACTGAATTAAAAATAAAATTAAGAATAGAATTAAGCTTAATTTTCAACAATACGAGTCAAATTTTCATATTTATTAAACTTCAAATTAGTCATTAATAGTCATTTTACAAGAAATAAAACAAGACAATAATAATTTGAAATATAGACTTTGAAAATAAAAAATTGGGACAATGTTCTTCATCTTGTTAATCTTTTTCATTTCACAAAACTTTCGATCAATCGCTCATGAACGGAGTTTTCTTTGTTTATCTTCGTCTTTGTCTTCGAATTTGTTTTTCCTTGATTTTCCTTGCCTTAAGCTTTTCTTTGCCTATTCTTCATTTATGGTTGACTTGGTTAATATCCTAAACTTGAAGACTTCTTTGCATTTTACCTATTTCTTTATAATTATCACATATCATAACGGCACCTTCAAGCGCTACTCCAGAAAAATCAAGTTGTGTTGCCGAATCAAGTTGGGTTTGAAATTGTGCCATTTGGGAAAAATCAAATAAATGAATTAGATTGAGAAAGAGAAAAATAGGGAAAAAATTGTGTAATTTTTTTTTTGGTGTAATGTTTTGTTTGAAAATTACCTATTTATAGGCGACAAAGAACTAGCCATTGGCGCTAGAGTTTACATCGAGCGATATTCATGGTAGCATTGGCGGTAAAAACTTTATCGCTGACGATATTATTAGAAACTCCGCCGCTCCCAAGTTTTCCTATAATGGTATAGCTCATTTGACATGCCACATGGTATGTCAAACACGTTTGTTTGTTTTTTTTTTTTTTTTTTTTTTTTTTTTTTTTTTTTTTTTTTTTTTTGAAACTAGGCATAGGCCCGTCCTGCCCCCTGGCAGCGTAGCCACCGGCTTACTCCCCGCTGAGCAAACTCGGCCCCCTGAACCCCATAGTAAAGGGAAAAATACGGTTTAGTCCAAAACCACATCCAAATATACTAGTTAGTCCTAACCCATTCAACTAGGTACAAATTAGTCCCTTTTCATTGAAAGTACACAAATAACCTTCCTGATTTACAATTTAGTCCAAATATTTACAGTTTAGTCCAAAGTGACTCACAATGATGTCAGCAATTTTAAATAATATAAAAAACAATTAAAAACAATTTATCTTTCGAACCGTTTGTCCAAAATTCACAAATTTTATATATTCGGAAAGCTCTTTCCGAGAGCTACAAAAAGAGTACCCATATGACTATATAATTCTCATTTTCAAAAAATCTTAGTTTACATTGGCGTACAAACATGTAAATGTCTACAAAAATCCAAAAAAATCAAAAGACAAAACAAGGTGCACCAGTTTGTACACCAACTGGTGATCCATACGATAACGAGTTAGCAAAAGTAGACTGCAGCTGAATCTCATACGATAACAAGTTAGCTAGGTGATCCATTCCCAAGGGTTTACCGAATGCTCCTCTCATACCAGTTTGAAGCTTGTCGGCCTTGGCACATGAAAGCATCTTGTTGATACGCAAGACATGGAAATGATGTATTTATGTTGTTCATCTATACATACAATGACGAAGAGGAAAAAGTGGTCAGCACAAATATCAAACTATTGCTTCATGAAGTTTTTAACTGACAAGGAATCTAATAAAACAACAAAATAATTATACAGTGGGAGCTAGATATTGGCGACTCGTAAGCTAAAATACCGTTGTAGCACCAGTTTCTAACTTATTTTTCACCTAGGTCTATATAATTGAGTAATCACTGATAGCATGAATACTGGGTAACACATTGATAAACCATCCAGTTCTTACAGGCTAAAGCTCAGAAAAAATGATTATACTAACTTACAAGTATGATCTTAAATCTATTCATCTGTCTGCAGAGATTATTTTAATAAAACTGTTCGAAAATGGCATTGAAGCTGCAACAAATATCCTAGAATGTACATTATCTTTGCCTAAGAGATGTTACAAGGATTTAAATTTCTAATGAGAGGACAATTTTTGATGGTATAAGAAAGAGATGCAGTAACTTTTGATGTTTTTTGGTATAAAAATCCAACATTTATACCACAAAAATGCACATAATACTGAGATAACACAATAGTGTATAACTTTGTACACATCTATAGAAAATCCAATACCTGTACAGTTAGTGCTTTCCCTAATTTTTGGTTTGTATACATAAATATAATCCTACAAGTGTACAACTATTTACACCTAAATAATCAACATTTGGACTACTATGCACACCTCAATAACATAATATGTGTGTACAACTATGTACACATTGGTGCTTTCCCTAATTTCTTAAACTTCAAAATGAATAACATGCGTACAACTATGTATACTTTAATAATCAACACGTGTAAATGAAAATGAAAATGAAACCACCAAACAGGGATAATTTAATTGGTTGAATCCGAACAGCTAGACTGCTAAGTGATAAAAGACAATTCTTCGATATATAAACAAAACGGATGATGTGCATATGGTATGTGTATTCAAGAACAACAAGCTTTTAGCAGTTCTTCAAGTAGTTTTATGCAAACAAAACTAATGATGGGCATTAAGTATGTGTAACAAGCTTTTTGCAAACCTTCATGTAGTTTCTGACATGAGCCAAGTTCTCTGGAACTCCAGCTCGAGGTGGTAAAACTTTGGTGCCAAATTCAAATTAACGGCAGGGACTTTCTCTATATTGACAAAAGGATCCTGAAACAAAGAGAATACAGTCACAAGTTATCAACAATACATCTACAGTCGAACAAAAACTAAGTACATGTAAAACAGAACAAGCACATATAAACAGACAGAAACACATACAATAGGTGTACAATTATGTACACATTAAGAATCAACATGTGTAGAATTATGTACACCTTAGTTACTACTCTATGAATTGCTGGTGGGAACTCATTTAGATGAGGACATAACAAACACATGTGCCATATCTAAATAGTTCCATATCGTTCACCTGGTAAGAGAAACTTCTACACAATCCTTCCTTGCATCAATAACTATTTTATTTGCATCACTTTTTCCTCCCTTAAAACCACCTTCTTGGATATGAATGCAAGCTTTTGGAGGTAACATTTCAAAGAAAACAAGACGATAACACCAATACCAACCAATGTGATGAAAAAAATCATGTTAAATGTAAAGCACCCAATGAAAAATTCAGTTCACAAAACAAAATATCGAATCCAGGAATCGATATATGCACTCATTAGAAATCAACAGGTGTGTAATTATGTGTACATTAATGATCAACAGGTGTGCAATTATGTGCATATTAACCACCAAGATGTGTAGAACTATGTGCACATTAACGATTTATAGGTGTACAAATATGTACTCGTCAACTAACAGGTGTACCACTATGTGCACATTAATGATCAACAGGTGTACAACTATGTGCACGTCAACTAATAGGGTGTACAAATGTGCACATTAAAGACAACATGTGTACAATCATGTACACATTTAGAATCGACATGTGTACAACTATGTACACATTACCAAGTCAATATCTAAAGAGCTGAAAGTCGGATTCTACTCAAATCTGTAAGGAGCTAGTAACCCATATGTTAAAGAACTTACTAGTATTTGCTTCTCCGATCATTGTATCCAATGACCTTGTTCCCCAATCTCATCCTGTCAATTCTCAATTTGTTCCCTGTGAATTGTATATAGAAATGAAGTTAATATCTTAAAATGAAATCTCATTAATAATCAACAGGTGTACAGCTATGTAAACATTAACAATCCATAGGTCTACAACTACGTACACATTAACAATCAATATGTGTATAACTTTGTACACATTAATAATCAAATATGTAAAACTATGAGTACATTAGCAAAGAGAAAAACATGGATGTTTCAAAAATGATCTTTAGCACGGGAGGTTATATTACTAAAATGTTTCATTTGTTCATTTCATTATAATCAACTAGCTAGACGAAAAGTTGTGTGCAAAAATAACATTGGAAAAAAACCAGATCAAGGCTAACCATATATCACCTTGTTTAAGAATCCTAACACGTTTAACGATTGTATCCGATGTGCTATCACCCATTCTTCAAAAATTAGAACATTTTCCAAAAACTAAAACAACTATTTTAAAACGGTTGGCGTACCTAATCCTTCAAAATGTTTGATTTAGGAATCCTAGCAGTTTCATGTACCCATTGATCATTTTTCTGCATTGCAAAATCAAGCACATTTGCTAGCCTAATACAATTATTCAAACAAGTGCATATAACTAACCATCATTATATAAAAATAGACCAATAATCAATTCTACATCCATGGTAATATGTAGTGAGAAAGGAGGCGTTAGTGCATGTACCGGCTAAGAACTCTAACCACAGATAGGAACCATTCGTGGCAGAGAAACATAAGCATTCATAATGATGTTTATGATATATCTTCCAACCTTACTTTATCACCTCACTAGCTAGTTGTCCTTTGGCCGTTAGTGGTATCATCCACTTTCTCATATTACGTTGACGCTAGCATGGATTCTCATATTAAATTGACGCTAGCATGGATTGAGGTTGCTGCCAGAATGTCAGAGTACCAATCTTTTATGCATTTCCTAAAACTACCAAAACGTTTGAAAAATCATGTACACACCACAAAGCATAGTCTTCTTCCAGTGTGTCACCTAACGGACATAAAAAACAGGGTTTTAACCTATAACATCATTTTAATCTAACGTTTCAAAATGAAAAATCAGGGTCTTCCCCTAAATCAGATATTCATCTAACGGACATTAATGAAGAAACAATAAAATCTCAATCTCTTCTTCCTTGATAAAATCAAAATTAGTTATAGTAGAAAGAAAAAAATAGAGAAAAGGGAATAGGGAAAGGAGGGAAGGGATTAAGAACTATAATGCGATCATTTTTCAATTACCGAATCGCGAATTTTCAAATAAACTGAGAACGTAGGTTGGAATTATTTATATATGCTGACTAGTAGAGATTTTACAGATGGTGACTATGTGCAGCCAACATAAGCAGTCATTCAACATACAAGCGATGCAGATCTAAACTCTGCTTATTGATCGAATATGAAATTTCAACTGAAAATGAAGTAATTAGTTTTTTTTTTTCTTTCCGAAATCGATAAATTAACAATCGCAAACAAATTAAATAATAAGAATAGATTAACCTTACCTTTCAAATCGATTTTAACGATGAAATCCACAAATTAATTTGTTGAAATTCAATCTCACCAACTTTTTCCCTCAATTTCAAGTGAATGTTCATGATAAAGAACTGATGATAACGATTTAGGCTTATTACTCAATTGAATCGAGTGTTTGTTTGATTCTCAGATTTACGTTTGGAAGCTAAAGATGTCGACGTTAGGTTTTGGGATTAGTTCTCTGTTGAGAGAGCTAGTTGTGACGAAGAAAATGAAGAAATAAAAGTTTTGGACTAAATCGTTAGACAAAGGATTAACTCGTTCTAAATTGGGTAAATTTGGATCTTATAGTACTAGGCTTCAGATGAGTGGACTAAAGCGTCCAAAGCCCACTAACTTTGGGACTAAACGTCAATTTCTACCATAGTAAAGTTAGTATAATTACACGAGTACTCCAATATTTGAGCGAGACTCGAACTCCTGACCTCCTCCTTGAGAGTCAGGCTCCTGGCCAACTGGGCTAATAAATATTCCTATTGCATCCTCGGCCTGGATCTTAATACAGCTACCTTCCTTCGGCTTCTTCTGCTCATCTGTGGGTGCTCTCACTACACTTAATGTGCTCAATTTTGACGAAACCCTAATCGACACATAACCATTTGTAACCATAAACCATTTTGGAGGAGATGGAGAACACAGTGGAGGATAAACCTTCTCCTCTCAGGAAGACATCCTATGATTCTCATACTAGTGCTTTTGGTGATCTAGTGATGACGAGTGCTAATGAAATTGTTGATTACTGACTGCAGGCGCTCTTTGTCGTTCATGGTTAGACTTTGCTTTCATAGTTGCTTGTCTTGTTGTTGATGTTTTTCATTTGTTTTACTTTCCTTGAGCAAAACTTGAACTTACTAAAACAACATCTGTTTTTACAAAACTAAATTGGATTTGTTGATTTCTTGGATGGTGTCTGATTTCCAATAGTTGGTGTAGAATTACAATGTGTTGGCAGAGTCGGAGCTACATACATTGCTTCAATTTGAAGCACACGGGAAATGTGAACGTACAAAAAGTTGTGTACTGGACAGGGCAGAACTTTGCTGTTTTATCTTTGCCACAGGTATATTCTGTTTCTCAGTTCATACTTCATAGTAGGTATATGTATGTATATGCAGTATATACCTTTTGTTTGAGCCTTTATGTTTATGATATTCAAGTTGTGAACCTGTTGTCTGCCGATTCTGTAGAACCGTAACCTTAGGCCTGTAACTAACTGCCAGAAAAAGTCATCTTTTACTGCATCACTATGTTGAAAATATGTAAACATATCCTAATTTCTGGAGGGTTTTTGATGAAATCATAGATAATTAAGTATTACATGTTTGCTGCCTATCTTTCCATTTACAAGTTCCCATGTATACAAATCTGTCTCGGGCTTGAATCCGAACCATTACTAAGTGTTAAGAACTTAAATTTAATTCTTCGCACTAAACTGGATAAGGTCTTGTTATCAAGTTTCAAATACTGTTAGTTCTAGAAACCACTTTGCAGTGCGCAAACGTTTCACATAGTACTATGCCCATGCCAATGCCCAGGATGATGATGTTGACTGGCTAGTAATTTTCCTCACATCATAAGCATCAATACAATCCATGACTTTTGATACCATAATTTTTCAGCACAAAGAGTGGCAGCAGCCTGATATTTTTATGAACATTAATAGAGACATACTCATAGTGAAAGACTTGTTCCTCAGCATTTTAAGCAACAGTCACGAGTGTCATTGCAATTCCTAGTATTGACAAGTTTTGTGATTAACCTGTGTGCTTTTTCTACTCGGCAAACTCCTGGCCAGATACTTGAGGCAGCTTTAGGAAAGGGAATGGTTTGTAAGCCAATCAGTTGGGTGGGTAACCCCTTTCACAACTCTATCTATTGATGAAATAACAAAGCAGTTGCTCTTACTGATTCTAAGAGCAAGCACTATGGTAGATATGGATTTGGTTGAATTTATCCCCGCTTCAGGGAAACCGAAGGTTTTCCTTGGGCAACCACTATGGCTGTTTAGGGAAGAAGATGACACATAGTCATGGTCCGCCACCAAAGAAATTGACAGATTATGAATATTTTTTTCTATTTATTTTATAAACTAATGCGTTTTTGGATAGAAGAAGTGTGGTGTGGATTGTCATTATCCGTGGGGATTCTTCCCAACCTGGATACATGGGTGCAGGGAACCAGGCAGGGAAATCTCTGCAATGCAGGAATGCAGCCTGGGAGATGGTTTTAAGTACCATAGTGCTAGCTCTAAGATTTCTGAGAATGGTGAGGGTTGTTTGGGATTGGGGGTGTTAATGGAGAGGAGAGTAGTGGGCGACCTTTACTATGTGGTATGTTCTATGAGTTGATCCACATGTGGTTAAATTTCACTAGGTTGAGCTGGGTGAGTGATGTGGGGGTAGGGGGGTGGGGAGGTTAAGAATGAAATGGTGTTTTAGGTATTTGGTGTTTCATAATTGTGCCCAGATGGGGTTCTTAGCCTCTTGGTAAGCAAAGCTTGATTCACTGCAGCACTTTCACGAATGGCCAATCCTCCTGCAGTCAATTTATTCTAGGCAATAGTGTGTAACTATTAGAGACTTAGAATGTTCAGCATGACCCCAATCAAAAGCTTATCTTTCTGCTGGCGGGAGTACTGAGGTCTTCCAGTTTGTAGTTTCTTGGCTAATTTGTTAATCATTGCGGTGTATCTTGTTTTAGATTGTCTTCCATGGGAATGGGAGCCCCGAGGTAAACTGGTGATGCACCAGTAGTGGGGACATGGGAGATTTTGTTGGTGGGGGGTGATTGATGCATCAAGTCTGGGTGCCTTCCCCAGGATTTTGACATGTAGGTTTCATATGATTTCTTCTCTGTTCACCCTGAGAGGTGAGAGTAGTCTGTTGTGCTGCTGAGAGACAAGGTTGAACATTAGCAAACAGAGATAAATTTTAAACAGTAGGAGCTTGAGCATACATGAAAAAACTAAGTTACAAAAGTTGCAACTACTTCATTACGATTTTCAACCAAAACATTGTGTTCAATTTTTACACGATGAAAAAGTTAAATCTCCTACATATGGTAGCTAATGGTGGTTATATGTGTTGCAATTCCTTTGTAAGGTGGCTACTACATAATGTAGGATTTTTGGAGGGCGGGGAGATGTCATATGACGGTGTGGTTGGGTGTTTCTCATGTAGGTTTAGGTGTTGGTGCTGGCGTTGCTGTTGGTGAATTAACCAATACGCCAGCTTAACCATGTACTAACCATATTTAGCTGGACACCAGAAGAGTGGTTTGTTGGGCAGCTAGTAAACAGAGTTAAAAACAGTAGGAGCTTGAGCGTACATGGAATTACATTAAGTTACAAAGGGTTTCAGCTACTTCATCTCGATAACTAAACATTTTTTTCATTATTATAAAATCAAAACTCCTATATATAGTACTAGTAGCACTAGTGTGGAAGAAGGTTGTATTTCTTCCACCATCTTGTATCACAGTATTCTAGATTTCTGCTTACAATAAAAAATTCAGGCATCCCTATAGCATTTGAGGATCAACTAGAGCCTGTTCTGCGTCTGCAGCAGCTGTTGCGAATTGGTTGATGTGTACAGTAGCAACACGAGTCTAATCCTGATTTACCTTGTTTCTGATCTTCCAAAGTAGCCTTACTCCAGAAGACAATAGCATTGCTAGTTACCCTTAGGTTCATTTGCATGATGAAAAGGAGATCATGTATAGTGGTTGTTCCGTGCTTGACTGATGAGCGCCTAGAAACTTGGGTGTTGAAGCCACATAAGTTCAAACTGGAACGGCCTATTGAGCTGATACCCTTCTGTGCTGAGTTGGAGATGGAGGCATGACTTAGAAAGTACTTTTGTGGGGACCAAGTAAAAGGTGTTCCTCTTTTATCCTCCTTAGAAAGTACTTCACAAAATCTCTGATTGATGTGATAAACAAAAACATCCAAATTCCTTAAAGAATTATTCCAAAAAGGCATGTTCTGCTGGTACATGTGGGGGCTCATAAATGCCAGTAAAAAGCCAAGGTGATGGATTATCTTCCATCGCCCTTTACTACCCTTGAGCTCATCTCAGTTTACATGATATGATAGAACTGTGGGTTGATTAGTAACAATTCCACCGTGAGGAGTTCCTGTTCTTTGTTTTTTTTTCTTTGAGATAAGAATTTTCCATATAAAGGTTTATTTACTTTGTTCTCCTAGTCCCTGGAGAACCTGATCCATGCGTTTTCAAGTACGCATTAGAAGGAATATATCTCCATGCATTTTGAAAAATGTGTTGCATCAGCTAGGAACCTGTTCACTGGCTATTTTTGTAAACTCTTGAATGTTATTTATAATTGAAGATATCCATGTTACTTTTTGCTGTCATTTACAAGCAATTTCGCTGCCACTGATTTCTACTGTTCATCACTTTCTTAAGCTCTAATCATTTATACAGATTTGGACCAATGCAGCTTTTACAAAGGGAGCTTAAAAAGCTCAAGTATATTGAGGCTATCATAAGATTGAATTTTGGTTAAAAAGACGTTTTAAGATTGAATTTTGGTTCTGAAAGTTGTAGTAAAAGTGTAATACACATTTGGCCCTATGAGAGAGTGCTATATTCATGCAACTAAGGCGAAAGAGGGCGAGAAGAGCTTGCACTGCCCCAGGAAGCATTATAAGTGTGCCAGAGATTAAAAAATTAGTAATAGGATGGATTTTGTCAGGTTGTAATTTTTTTCCTGTACTTTTTTCAGCAGTACAACTGCCATGTAAAGAAAGAAACCAGAGTTTAGACCTCATAAAAAAGAAGAAGTTAGGTCTGTCATTCACATCAGTTAAAAGTGCAGCTTCTAAGTGATTACTTGCTGAGTTCTCAATAGAGTCAGTTTAAAGATTTGGAATCTCAATGACAATCAGAAACACAATTATGTCTAGTTAATGCAACCCCAACTGCTCAACTCAAGACAGGGCCATTTTTTGTTCCATATAAGAACCTAAACAGACCGCACAATACTAAAAGTTCAAAGTAGAAATTGACGTTTAATCCCATATTTATTGGGCTTTGGACGTTTTAGTCCTACCCTCTCAGGCCTAGTACACGCTAGTCCTAATTTACTAAATCCAAAACGAGTTAGCCCTTTTTTTAACGATTTAGTCCGAATCGAATTTTTTTGATGACAAATATAACCCTCCTGTAAAACCTAGAGTACTAATTTGTTTTTATTCTTATTTCATTTCTTCACTCTTCCATCGGCAATAAAACATACCGCGAAGAACCAGAATTCTTCCATTTCTCTTTAATATGGAACGGAAGCGATGAGAAATCTTCCATTTCTTCGTATCTTCATCAATTTTCTCATCTAATATCAATTATTCTTCATTCAATTTACAAAAATCTTAGATTCTCGGTGTTAATGAAGTTCGCTGAAATGTAAATTCCAGGAGTAAGTTTAGTTGTAACTAACCGACGGAGAACGAAGAAGATATGATTGAATCTCTTAATAGACGTAAGTTGATAGACGCATTTATGTGTCTATATTAGTCTCAATTCTCTATAATGTTAGTACTCGATTTTGTGCTTATTTTGGTATTTTATGTCTTTGTAGGTGTTTTGGAGAAATAAGCTTTTGCGGCGAAATTGGCTCGAAAAGTGGTTTTTGTGCTCGTGGGAGAAAATTACTATACGGACCCCCATTTTGGATAAGGGGTACCTCAATTACTAAGGGGCAACCCATTTCCAGAGCATCTTCTATTCGCACCCCGAGAATGGATAAGGGGAGGTCATCCCCTACCTTTTGAATATTGAAAATTGGCGGGAGATATTTGTGCAGCGAGTATCAAATTTGGGTTCGATTTTTACTCGTGTTCCGGAGAGACTCAATCACCAATTACCTCGGGATGGATTCGTTAATGCTAAACGGGGTTAGTAGGTCGACCGAATTGATTAAATAGGGCCACCATCGAGTTGTATTCAAACAGAAAATGTGAGTGCGTACTTCTGTTCTTGATTATAACGAGATTTTCTCGTTAACCTTCTCTGATTTGGATTGGGGATGACTTTTGGAGATAAAACAGGATGGATACGTGTTGGAGATTCGATAAAACAGGAGTATACACGGTTTTCTTTGAAACAGGGGACTAGACTTTCTCGGGCATACATATTTGGAAGTTTTGTGGTGAATACGGTAGAATATCTTCTCTAATGGACTTAATCTATATTGGGAAAGAGTTTTCAATAATTCGGACTACATTACGCGGAAAGAAGAGATATAAAAAGGAAGAAAAGCCCGAGACTTGGGAGGCAAGAAAAATGAGATTCGGGCGAGTCTTGGGGCTTGTTGTTGGTATAAAAGGAGTTGTGGGAGGTCGCACAGAGGGAGTCGAGACTTTGGGGGTAAGTTTAGAGCAGTTTGGGAGCACAAGGAACAATCCAGGGAACAACCCTAGTTGCAGGCGAGGAAGAAGAAGTTGAAGCACATAAGACGAGCAAAGTCAGTCATTAATTCCGTGACCTATAGTTTCAAATTCAAAAGCTTTGTAACATTTTTCCAACAATTTTCCAACAACTATTTAAGTTTGCAACAGCTCTGTTAGGGTTCTTTGTAACAGTGAGTTCTGTAACAATTATATATGTTACAAACTCGATTTTTCTTCAATAAAACACCTATTCAGCCATGCGTTATTATTTTGAGCGTGTTTTTGATATGAGGAGCTAAACCCCTTAGCCGAGGCGACGGAGGAAGCCATTGTTCCATGAAAAGTGGTATATTTCTATTTTAATTAATTTTTGCAATTTCTTTTATGATTATTTGCATGGAACTAATATTGGAAAATTGATTTTTATTGAATGATTGTGATTCGTTTTGATGGAGCATGCTTAGTTTAAGACTTTTGATGTTTCATGCTTGATGTATACAATTGTTACTTCGAAAATCTACTTGAGGCAATAAATTAGAATCACTTCAAACGCAAAGAATTGCATGAATATTGATTAGATTGAATCACTTAATTGGTCAATGGTGGAATCCTGGGTCTCGGTGCTTTTTTATAATCTTGATAACAACTTCGTAAGTTTTCTATTGAGTTTGAGTCTAAAACAAATCTTCACAAGTCTGAGTGAACGACATCTTTTACTACCACTTTCTACAACAACATAAAACACATCAAATTTTTTGGCGCCGCCGACGCGGACTTGTTTTTAGATTTGTTTTTAGGTTTTTAGTGATTTTTATTCTTTTGTTCTATTTTACGTTTTCTTGGGTATTTGTCTTGTGGTTACAGGTTTTGGATCTCGGATCGAAAAGAAAGCTGAGCCAAAGATTTGGTGAATAATTAAAGACTTGGAGTCAAAGACAAAGCGAAAAGAAACGAGGAAAAGAGAAAGAATTTTATTTTTATTTTTATTTATTTTTTAGGTTTTTTTTTCGAAAACTGTATTAGGGTTTATAATTATTTTTGTAATTTTTCTTTTTATTTTTGGACTTTTTGGACATTCTGGACATTATTTTTAAACCCTAAAGAAGGGTGGTCTTAAATATAAACTGTTTGCAGAGAAGGAGGACAATTACGATATTGTCTCTGCACCTTGGGTTCGTACACTGACATAGGAGTCGGTGGCCCGAGTCGACTACAACCGATTCATCCCCCATCTGGAACAGGGGGTAAGACTCTAAACACTCGCGAATCTCCTGTCAGCGAGTTACTGGACTCCTTCGTTTGCATATATGCTGAGGACTTGAAAACGGCTGCTTTAATTTTCTAGTAAAGGGCAAGGCCTGGCCATACAAGATAAGGGTTCGGATTTCATCACCGTTCTCTTCTTGCCCGCCTTAGGAACACGTAACCTACGAGAACCTAAGCCTTAAAATTTTTACTAGAACAAGACCGATAGGGTAACGAGCTTAATAGGAAAGTCATTCGAAAAATATTGGTTACTCTTTTAAGCATACTTCAAAGTTCATGAAGGTTTCTGTGAGTTGAATGCGTGACTGCGCCGCCTTGTAATTCCGGTGAGGCCTTGGGTATCAAAGCTCCACCGAGCTTCCCTCGCCTTTATTCAACTTACTTTGACTCGGATTCATTCCAGAGGGGTTTGCTTAAATTGTAACGAATTCCCTTTCGAAGGATTAGAAGTTGGTCTAGAAACAATCTAAGTGGAGCCATCATGCTTTTTGTTTGCTAGAAATCAATAGGTTTGATTTGGTTGAGTCAGCCTTGTTTTGTGATTGCATAGAATCCCCTTCCTTATTCGTTTGCATGCCGGAACGTAAAAGAGATGCCCTAGGTAGATTTGTTAAAGAGAAACCTAGTAGTTCTAAGCGTCTCGATTACCTCAATTTAGAAAGGTCAATTTTTGAAGAGTCCCTTTTTGAACGTCCATTTGGGGAGACAATCCCTAATATTCCGATAGTGCCAGAAATGGCAACTTTGAAAGCTTTGTTGAACCCGACTAGGACTACTCGTCCCTCGTGTATCAGGTTAGCTGAAACAGAAGCAAATTATGAACTTAAACCTGGAACCTTACAGCTGCTCCCAATCTTCTTAGGAAAGAAAATGAAAACCCCTATTTCCATGTTAGGGACTTTGAGGAAATTTGTAGTACTCTAAAGATTAGAAACCTTGATGATGATGCTTTGAAACTCAGGTTATTCCCTTTTTCCTTGAAAGATAAAGCCAAATCGTGGCTATATAGTTTGGCTTCTGGTTCAATCGAAACATACGAACAACTTACATCTGCCTTTTTGAACAAGTTTTTCCCTAGGCACAAAACATCGTCTATTAGGACGCAAATCTGCACGTTTTCTCAACAGGAGGGAGAATCTTTGTATAGGTATTTGGAAAGGTTCAATGATTTATTAGCCCAATGTCCTCATCATGGTTTAGAAAAGGTTAGGTTAGTTCGGATCCTTTATGAGGGTTTAGATTATTCCACTACAACCACGGTAGAATCTATCTATGTGTACAGTGGGTTTGAAAACCAAACAGTTGATGAGGCGATGACATATTTGCATGAAATCGCGAGAAAAGACCAAGAATGGGAAAATAGTAAGGAACCCAAGAAAACAATTCTTCTAGGAAGAGGAAACGTTAATAGGCTAGAAGGATGCTTTGAATCGAGATGCCAAAATTGCAAGACAAATAGCTAAAAGGTTAGAAGCTTTAGAATTGGGTCACACTAGTGGTAGAGTGGAGCCTTTTTGGGAAGGCAAGACTATTGAAGAGCAAGCCAATGCTCTTTATAATAATAACACTAGATTTGATAACCGTCAAAAGTTTGACCCATATTCGAAAACCTATAATCTGGTTGGAGAAACCATCCGAACCTCTCATGGTCTAAGGACCAGAACCAAGGTCATTTTAGTAATTTGAATGCTCCCCAGGTTTTGGCTATACTAAGAATCCTTCAGGAGTAGCTCAGTTTCAAAATCAGTCGATAAGAAAATTTTAAGTCTAGAAGAAACTCTTGCCTCATTTATTCGAAACACCGAAAAGATGCACCAATCACTTTCACAAAGCGTAGAAGCTAGTAACGAGGATAGGGCAAGAAAATAGTCAAGCTATTGCCGAGTTAAAAACGCGAGGTTAGTCGATAAATGAGTCCTTGAGAGAAAAAGGTAGGTTCCCTAGTCAAACACAAACAAACCCTAGAGGAGTTCATGAAGTAGGCAAAAAACCATCACATCGGTTAAATTCGATTAGAACCCTTAGGAGTGGCGAGTAGTAGACAATCAGGTAACCATGCCCGATAGTGAGCATACTGTAGTTCACCCCTCAGGACCATCCATAGCTGAGGGGACTGATAAAATCTCTGATGATGCCGATTCGGTTCCTGAGAGGCCCTATTTTATGCCTAGAGCCCCATTTCCCCAGCTATTAGTACCAACAAAGAATGAATCCAACTTTAATGACATTATGGATGTTTTTAAGAAAGTTACCATAAACCTTCACTCTAGAAGCAATTAGGCAACTTCCGCATGCCAAATTCCTTAAGGATATGTGTACGCGAAAGCGCAAGCTTAGTGTCCCTAAAAAAGCCTTTTTATCTAGTCATGTAAGTTCGATCATTCAGAACAACACAACTCCTAAATATAAAGACCCAGGTGCCCCTACCATTGCTTGCACGATAGGAAAACATCGGGTAGATAAAGCTTTACTTGACTTAGGAGCTAGTGTGAACTTACTGCCGTACCATGTGTACTTACAGCTAGGACTTGGTGAATTGAAACCTACCAAGATAATACTGCAGTTAGGCGATAGGTCATTAAAATTCCTCGTGGTGTGATAGAAGATGTTCTTATTGAGGTCGACAAGTTTATTTATCTGTGGATTTCGTGGTCTTAGATACCCAACCCGTCCCCGACCCGAGAGAACTAGATACCCGTGATTTTAGGTCGCCCATTTTTAGCTACGTCTAATGCGATCATTAACTGTCGAAAATGGTATTATGAATCTATCTTTTGGTAATATGACTATTGAGTTGAATATTTTTAATGTCAATAAGCTACATTCGATCTAGATGAGACATGCATTGAAGAGGTGAACATGATAGGAACCTTAGTTCGGGAGTCATTACCAAACACCTTATCGGAAGATCCATTAGAGAGTTGTCTAGCCCATTTTAGCATGGATTTTGACGATGATAGCAAAATTGAACAAGTAAATGCTCTGTTGGATTCTATTCCTATGTTAGATACCGATAAATGGAAAGCTAGGTTCGAACCATTACTAGCTCTTGAATCTACCTTAAGCCCTTGTTTTGAAGAGCCTAGAAATCCTCCTAAGTTGGACCCTAATTATGCATTTTTTAGGCCCATCTGAGATTTTGCCTATAGCTTCCGATTTGGATAGTGATCATGAGAGTAGGCCGTGTGACCGTACTTCAAGACAATAAGGAAACTTTAGGGTTGCCCATAGAGGATATGAAACATATAAGTCCTACGATTTGTGTGCCTCAGATGCATTTAGAGGATGAACCACCTGATTATAAATTAGAGAAAGCAATTGACCTTTTTCAGGAACCTAATGGTCTAGAAATTAGGAATATTGTGACTAGTCTATCTAGAGACACCGAAAATTCTAAGTTTGGGGGTAGTAATCGTCAAGTATCCCTATTTGAAGTCCCTAACTTGGGACTCGAGCCTAGTATGTCTGAGGTATTACAGAGTCTCTTTCGACTCCACAACCCGATCCTCCCCGATACTATCCAGGAGGAAATCCAGCCTATTTGAGACTCGTTATTTGGGTAAATCCGTTTATCAAGACACTCATATGAAGCCCACGTGGGCCCCACAGAAAAATCCAGTTGTCTTGCAGGAAACCTTGGATGAGGATGTGCTCTGTCTGTTCATTTTTCTGATTTGGTGCAGTTGTCTCATAATTGTGGCAGTTTTAATTGATTTTGATGATCCACAGTTGTTTCGACTATTGATATATGATTTGAAAGGGTAATTAGCCATTTTATGGGTATGTAATGTCTGGCTGAAGACGTTAAACTTAGCACTTCTTGGGAGGTAACCCAATATTCATGCAACACGGATATCTTTCCTTATCTCTTTTGCTTCAAATGGTAACAGTTTCTCCTTGTTCATGTTTTTAATTTCATCTTTAGAACATTGAGGGGTGCCGCTGCCGGGGATAAGGAAAATCGAGTAAACAATGTATGGCTGAATAGGTGGGAGAAACTTTTTAGTTGCGATAAATAAACTCCAGAGCCTAGAAATTTATGCTTATTAAGGATGGCAATCTAAGTGGATGGAAACATTTTGGTTGTAGGAGTTGAGGAACCAATCTGATTAGATGGAAACATCTAAAGAGTCTATTAATAAAAGCACAGAGCTCAGGTGTTAGAATTAAAGAAAAAAAAAAACATGGTAGTTTCGCCATATCTCGTTGAATCCTTTTCACTTCTATTTTTATTTTGTTTTCTTTAAAATATGTTTGTCTAAGTGATTAGGTGGGCTCACGATTCAATTTGTTACCACTGCTAGGGTGAAATAGAGCGATTGAAAAAAAAAAGTGAAAAAAAAAAGTGAAAAAAAAAAAAAATTGAGACCAGACCATCAGACCAACCGGAATAAATTTAATAAAGTCGACCACTAGTACCCTTGTATATGCTAGTTGTGTTGACCTAGAGTTAGGATTATCGACCACTGGCTCCCTTGTATACGCCAGTGTGTTGATATTAGTCCAGACCAGTATCTCATTCCATTAGGATAGGTTCATTTTGGCAGTGGCCTTCAGACAGATATGAGAAACACCGTTCACCTTAGTCAACATCAAAACCATCTATGTTTTTCTGTATCCATCTCTTAATCTATCCATGTGATTGGTTGACTCCTGTTATGATGTTCAGAAACTATCTGAGTAGAGCTCTGTCACTTTATATGAATTTTAGTATGCTTGAGTGTAAACTCGTGTACATCAATTGGAATTTCGCATCAGGGTACTTCCTCCTGTAAACAATAAGTATGCCAACCAAGGAGATTCTTTAGTGCCTTCCAAGGTTCTGCGTAGATAGTTCGGGTCTGGAGTATAAAGGTTTTGTGGGTATATCTCTTGTAAACCCTCCCGAGACTATAACTCGGCCACTAGGGCCACCTAGGAGTTTAAAGGCTTATTGCATACGCTAAATGCAATCGACGATGCCTGCGACAGTGAGTTAGGATTTTATTTTGTAGATTTGATTTGCTCGGGACTAGCAAATAATAAGTTTGGGGATATTTGATAGACGCATTTATGTGTCTATATTAGTCTCAATTCTCTATAATGTTAGTACTCGATTTTGTGCTTATTTTGGTATTTTATGTCTTTGTAGGTGTTTTTGGAGAAATAAGCTTTTGCGGCGAAATTGGCTCGAAAAGTGGTTTTGTGCTCGTGGGAGAAAATTACTATACGGACCCCCATTTTGGATAAGGGGTACCTCAATTACTAAGGCAACCCATTTCCAGAGCATCTTCTATTCGCACCCCGAGAATGGATAATGGGAGGTCATCCCCTACCTTTTGAATATTGAAAATTGGCGGGAGATATTTGTGCAGCGAGTATCAAATTTGGGTTCGATTTTTACTCGTGTTCCAGAGAGACTCAATCACTGAATTACCTCGGGATGGATTCGTTAATGTTGAACAGGGTTAGTAGGTCGACCAGAATTGATTAAATAGGGCCAGTCATCGAGTTGTATTCAAACAGGAAAATGTGAGCTGCGTACTTCTATGTTCTTGATTATAACGAGATTTTCTCGTTAACCTTCTGCAGTTTGGATTGGGGATGACTTTTGGAGATAAAACAGGATGGATACGTGTTGGAGATTCGATAAAACAGGGAGTATACACGGTTTTTCTTTGAAACAGGGACTAGACTTTCTCGGGCATACATATTTGGAAGTTTTGTGGTGAATACGGTAGAATATCTTCTCTAATGGACTTAATCTATATTGGGAAAGAGTTTTCTATAATTCAAACTATGTTACGTGGAAAGAAGAGATATAAAAAGGAAGAAAAGCCCGAGACTTGGGAGGCAAGAAAAACGAGATTCGGGCGAGTCTTGGGGCTTGCTGTTGGTATAAAAGGAGTTGTGGGAGGTCGCACAGAGGGAGTCGAGACTTTGGGGGTAAGTTTAGAGAAGTTTGGGAGCACAAGGAACAATCCAGGGAACAGCCCTAGTTGCAGGCGAGGAAGAAGAAGTTGAAGCACATAAGACGAGCAAAGTCAGTCATTAATTCCGTGACCTATAGTTTCAAATTCAAAAGCTTTGTAACATTTTTCCAACAATTTTCCAACAACTATTTGAGTTTGCAACAGCTCTGTTAGGGTTCTTTGTAACAGTGAGTTCTGTAACAATTATATCTCTTACAAACTCGATTTTTCTTCAATAAAACACCTATTCAGCCATGCGTTATTATTTTGAGCGTGTTTTTGATATGAGGAGCTAAACCCCTTAGACGAGGCGACGGAGGAAGCCATTGTTGCATGAAAAGTGGTATATTTCTATTTTAATTAATTTTTGCAATTTCTTTTATGATTATTTGCATGGAACTAATATTGGAAAATTGATTTTTATTGAATGATTGTGATTCGTTTTGATGGAACATGCTTAGTTTAAGACTTTTGATGTTTCATGCTTGATGTATACAATTGTTACTTCGAAAATCTACTTGAGGCAATAAATTAGAATCACTTCAAATGCAAAGAATTGCATGAATATTGATTAGATTGAATCACTTAATTGGTCAATGGTGGAATCCTGGGTCTCGGTGCTTTTTTATAATATTGATAACAACTTCGTAAGTTTTCTATTGAGTTTGAGTCTAAAACAAATCTTCACAAGTCTGAGTGAACGACATCTTTTACTACCACTTTCTACAACAACATAAAACCACATCATAAGTTCCATATCCGATTTCAATTCCTCCGAGTTCTGATCTACGTTTTCTATGTTCAAGAACTGTATTTATTGAATTTGTTATTATTTTGTTGATTTCAATTGCTAATATATATGAATTTAATCTCATCTATCCATTCCGATTTATAAGTTTTCTACCCAAATCAGCTAAGTCTCAGTTTTTGTAATTGACATCGACATTATCACAAATCCCTAATTTAGGACCCTCAAGTTTAACATGGCTGCAAGCTATTATGTTGTTGCCAATCGTATCAGCTAACAATATCAGTACATTGAAAGAATTTTGTTCCAAGATTATCTTGTATATGTACTTTACACTAGTTAGAGTGTTGTATTAACAAACATTTTAACAATAAAGGTAGATTAAAACAGTTGATTAAATTTCAGTGATTAGTTGAATGCATACAACGTATTGGTTGAAATGTTTGTATTAAAATTGGTATGGTTGGACTGCACTTTTGGCCCTCTAAGGATTCCAATTAGCTACTGAGCTTATGATTATGTTATTGGATATCTCAAATTGAGTCAAGTTCTCTTTGATTCTATGTTAGGACGAATTTCGGGATATTTTCCCTTGGAATTAAACTTAAAAAAATCATAGGTTCTGAAAAATTTAAGGTCAATCTCTTTTTCCTAATGTGTGGTTGACTTTGTTGTTCAGTAGGCAAAATAGCTTTGATTTTGCCTTCGTTTGTAGTTGATACTACTTTTTACCAAATGAGTTTTGTGATAATATATTGTCATTTGGATACTTCTGTGTGGTTTGTTTTGTAGTACATTTTAAGTTGACTATTATTTAGAGTTAGTAATCTCTGTTTTGTTTCTTTGTGTGGCCTCACCATCAGAATTTGATTGAAAACCAACTGTTGACACCTTTCAGCAAGTGGTATAACGAATAGAATAGTCGATACGGATAATAGGATGTATGCTATTTGAAATTCTGAATCGTGCACTTGTGTTATTGTTTAGCTCTAGCTTGCGGTAGTTGGTGATGGGCTATCTATAAGGAACTTTTGTAGTCTTGGATTTGAAGCCACAACAGCACAACTACTAATTTGGCACAAATATGTTTATCGACTAAGGTTCCTCACCATCCCTCTTACAGGAAGTACCAGTTCTAGTGTTGTAAATCCTTTGTTTTCCGACATTTGTGCATATATTCCTTCTCTTTTGAGAGTTCTTTTTCCCCTAGGACCATCACCTTAAGGATAATTTGTTCTATGTCTTTAATCTTTGCCCGCTGCAGTTACTATAAAGCTGAAGACCTCAAGACAACATGAAGATCGGCGTCCTTAATTGTGTCCTTCCAATCACAGAAAGTTTAGTCGATAAAGTAGTTATGATTTTATCTTTTTTAGTTGGATTTCAAAACAATTATTAACGTGTACATGATTATACACATGTTTATTGTCAATGTGTACATAGTTGTACACATGTTTATTGTTCATTTCTAGATAGTTTTTATACTCTCATCAGTAGCATTCATTATTAACAAAAAATGATGTTTATTGTTCATTTCTAGATAGTTTTTATACTCTCATCAGTAGCATTCATTATTAACAAAAAATGATGCCTACTATTAGTTTTTGTACACATGTTTATTGTTCATATTAGTGCTCAACTGCTATTGAAAGTCGCTGACTGATTGTTGTCACAGAAATTACATGTGTACATATGGGTACACCTGTGATATAAGTGTATATTGTTGTACACATGTGATAAAAATTACATGTGTAGATAATAGCCCACTCTAGGACTCTTAATCAAATTTTAGTGAACAATCTTTTTTCATTTCTTGGATGTCGAATCAATGATGTGCTATGAGTCACTGATCGTTGGTTATGACAGAAATTACATATGTACGTATTAGTACACCTATAATATAAGTTTACATTATTGTACACATGTGACAGAAATTACATGTGTACATAATAATGCACCTTAATGAACAGAATGTTACTCATCATTTCTTGTACTGTAAATCTAAGAACATAATGTGTTTGTTAAAAAATTTGAGGGCTGTAAATTGCAGGGAGAGACATGCAGTCCAGAGGTAGTGGTGAAAACCCAGCAGTTGTTGAGAAGGTATTCTCTTTCTAATATAAGTGTACATTATGCACCACCAGTTCATATTTTTGTGTGAACTTGAACTTGACAGAACTGTGCTATTGTTTTTCGGTAGTAAGAATTTGATGGTTCGAGTTCCAGTTCCAGTTCTAGGTTTAGTTTTGTTCTTCAAATTTCTCCTTTTTTTTTCTTCTGAGATTGATACTTGAATCTGACTGCATCAATTTTGTAGATTGATTGTTATTGAAATACAAATCTAAAATGTACTTGATTTGGTTTTAAGGGAGGAAAAAGTGATGCAAATAAAAACAGTTGTTGATGCAAGGAAGGATTGTGCAGAAGTTTCTCTTACCAGGTGAACGAGATGGAACGATTTAGATGTGGTACATGTGTTTGTTATGTCCTCATCTAAATGGGTTCCCACCAGCAATTCATAGAGTAGTAACTAAGGTGTACATAATTGTACACATGTTGATTTTTAATGTGTACATAATTGTACACCTATTGTATGTGTTTCTCTCTGTTTATATTTGCTTGTTCTGTTTTACATGTACTTAGTTTTTGTTCGATTGTAGCTGTATTGTTGATAACTTGTGATTGTATTCTCTTTGTTTCAAGATCCTTTTGTCAATAGAGAGTAAGTCCCAGCCGTTAATTTGAATTTGGCGCCAAAGTTTTACCACCTCGAGCTGGAGTTCCAGAGAACTTGGCTCATGTCAGAAACTACATAAAGGTTTGCAAAAAGCTTGTTACACATACTTAATGCCCATCATTAGTTTTGTTTGCATAAAACTACTTGAAGAATTGCTAAAAGCTTGTTGTTCTTAAATACACATACCATATGCCCATCATCCGTCTTGTTTGTATATCGAAGAATTGTCTTTTATCACTTAGCAGTCTAGATGTTTCGATTCAACCAATTAAATTCTCCCTGTTTGGTGGTTTCATTTTCATTTTCATTTACACGTGTTGATTATTAAAGTGTACATAGTCGTACACATGTTATTCATTTTGAAGTCTAAGAAATTAGGGAAAGCACTAATGTGTACATAGTTGTACACACATATTATGTTGTTTAGGTGTGCATAGTAGTCCAAATGTTGATTATTTAGGTGTAAATAGTTGTACACTTGTAGGACTATATTTATGTATACAAACCAAAAATTAGGGAAAGCACTAATTGTACAGGTGTTGGATTTTCTATAGATGTGTACAAAGTTGTACACTATTGTGTTATCTCAATAATATGTGCATTTTTGTGGTATAAATATTGGATTTTTATACCACAAAACATCAAAAGTTACTGCATCTTATACCATCAAAAGTTGTCCTCTCATTAGAAATTTAGATCCTTGTAACATCTCTTAGGCAAAGATAATGTACATTCTAGGATATTTGTTGTTGCTTCAGTGCCATTTTCGAACAGTTTTATTAAAATAATCTCTGCAGACAGATGAATAGATTTAAGCTCATACTTGTAAGTTAGTATAATCATTTTTTCTGAGTTGTAGCCTGTAAGAACTGGATGGTTTATCAATGTGTTACCCAGTATTCATGCTATCAGTGATTACTCAATTATATAGGCCTAGGTGAAAAAGAAGTTAGAAACTGGTGCTACAGCGGTATTTTAGCTTACGAGTCACCAATATATAGCTCCCACTGTATAATTATTTTGCTGTTTTATTAGATTCCTAGTCAGTTAAAAACTTCATGAAATAATAGTTTGATCTCTGTGCTGACCACTTTGTCCTCTTCGTCATTGTATGTATAGATGAACAATATAAATACATCATTTCCATGTCTTGCGTATCAACAAGATGCTTTTTCATGTGACGGAGCTGACAGGCTTCAAACTGGTATGAGAGGAGCGTTCGGTAAACCCTTGGGCATGGATCACCTAGCTAACTTGTTATCGTATGAGATTCAAATTTCAGTCTACTTTTGCTATGTTGGTGTACAAACTGGTGCACCTTGTTTTGTCTTTTGATTTTTTGGATTTTTGTAGACATGTACATGTTTGTACGCCAATGTAAACTAAGATTTTTTTAAAATGAGAATTATATAGTCATATGGGTACTCTTTTTGTAGCTCTCGGAAAGAGCTTTCCGAAAATATAAAGTTTGTGAATTTTGAACAAACGGTTAGAAAGATAAATTGTTTTTAATTCTTTTTTATATTATTTAAAATTGATGACATCATTGTGAGTCACTTTGGACTAAACTGTAAATATTTGGACTAAATTGTAAATCAGGAAGGTTATTTGTGTACTTTCAATGAAAAAGGACTAATTTGTACCTAGTTGAATGGGTCGGGACTAACTAGTATATTTGGACGGGGTTTTGGACTAAACCGTATTTTTCCCAAGTTCAAAAGCATAATAATAGAGACCTTACTATATTATAGCAATCTTATGGATCCCTAATGAGGGTGATTGAAGATTCACCTCCTCTGCATTCTCAGCAGGCCTTCTTTCCATCCTCTTTCCGTATACGACTCCAGCCTCTAGCCTCGCCTTCCTCCTTTTCTCCTTACTGATTTCTATCATCTTGAGCTTTCTCTCATAAAATTTCTCCTCCCTCGGGGTAAGAGCACGCTTTCTCTTGACACACAGTGGTTTCTTTTCCAGTTCAACTAGTTCTTTCAGTGTTTTGTTCTTTATCTCCTCAGTTGCATGCCACTTCTCATATTCCTCCAGCACCTTCCTAGTATATGGACACTGTAACAAATTGAAAAAATAATCTCAATTTTCACATCAAGAAAAACATCAAAATTCATCTTCAGGTGCATAAACACCTAATCAAAATTCATCTTCAGGTGTATCACCAATCAAGGCCACGTGTATCATCAAAGTTGGGTGTTTTTGTTGGCTCCGGATCCTGTCCCTTTTTTATATGTGCCCTCGTGTTCCCCAACAGCGTGCTGACATATGTCATGAATTTTCTTCCCAAATTAAATTTCCTTTATCGTTAAATAGTCTAAAAAAAATGGGAGATATTATTGAAAATCTAGTACTTTCCTTCTTCATCTCCAACAACTCCTTTTCAAACTTAATTTTCCCATCAAAGAAAAGCTAATCAATCAAAACTAATTTAATGATTTAAGTATTGTATGAGTTTATGAAAATTTTACAATAAAAACTGATTTAACGATCAAGTATTGGGTTCAGAGCCGTTCCTGTGTCTAGAAGGGCTCTGTGCGAAAATTTTCCTAGGGCCTTTTACATTATTGAATTTTTTTTTTGACAACAATAAATAAAAAGTGTCAATATTATTATTTTATTTGTAAGATTGTCGATGTGTGCACTAAAAAAAACTAACACTAAATAGCAGTGTTAACGCGTATTTTATATAGAAAAAATGGAAATATTAAATAGGAATTCTTTTTTGTTGATGTCAATAGGATAACGCTTTACTTTCGGGAGGTAATAGGTACCCTGAAGAGAAGTCGGTAGAAAATCCCGTTCCCCCACAGTTATAATCAATGTCTGATTAGAAGTTGGGAGAGGGAGAAATCTGCACCAAAAATATCAAAATTGGGGACGTCCATATCGAACATATCCCCTTCTCCATCAGTCCCAGATGCAGACACCTCGGCTGTATTGGGTTCTAAGCTTGTTGTAACATTAGCAGAATCAAAATCTAATCTCCCTTTTACATGTTCTTTGTTGCTTAGCCTTTTAAGAGGTGTTTTATTGGGCAATGAACAAATGTAATGGCTTCGGTCTTCTTTGATACCAACAAATTGATAGCTCAGTGGACTCGGTGGTTAACTAGCTCCCTGAAGTTATGTGTGTGCTCGAGTCCTAGCGGCTAAAGTTTTTTTTTTCTCTCTTTTTTTTTCTAGGCTTAAGGGTGATGTAATACGACAAAATAAAAAAAGGAAAATGCTAAAATCTTAGCCATTTTAATTAAATCAATTAACCACAAAAGGCAAATTCTGTTAACGTAAGAAAACTGGTGCCACATGTCGGTATTTTATTGTAGGGACATGAAAGCACAAGTAAGCAGGGGACAGGAGATGCAGAGCCGGGTTTTTTTTTTTTTTGAATAAGGAAGGATATATTAAAGGAAGTTTTTTTTTACAGGATATATACAAATGGAAGACAAAAACTTCCAAGCCAAGAAAAACTAGAAAAAAGATCCATCTCATATCACAATATCTTCCCACTGAAAAAGAATTTGAGTCATTGAATATCCTTTAAAGATCTCCTTATCAGAGCACCAAAGATGTATATGCAGCTTCATTGCACACAGTAACTCATCTTTGGTTTTATGCCTTCTCCCATGAACTCTTCCATTTCTTTCTAACCACAATTCCCAGCAAATAGCTATAGGAATTAGATGCCATATGAACTTGAACTTCTTAGAAACTCCATTAACACACCAACTCTGTAACAAAACTTGTAAGTTACTATGCGGCACCCACTTCACTTGCAGCGAGTTTATGAAATAATCCCAGAAAAACTTGACTCATTCACACCGAAGAAAAAGATGATCCTGTGTTTCCACTTGGTTGTTACACAATAAGCAAAGGTTCGAAGTAATCTCCATTCCTCTATGCTGCAACATAGCTCTAGTTGGAACTGAGTTATGCATTGCAGCCCAAATTATAAACATAGCTTTGGGAGGTGCCAACTTACTTGTAACTATCTTGTGATATTCCCAGTCCTCTCCACCCTCTGAAATCTTCGTATATAAAGCTTTAGAAGTACAATCACCTTCAAGAGTATCTTCTTCACCTGCAACCAAATGAACATCTCTTACCTCAAATTTTATTTCCAACAAGTCGATCCTTTATGCTGGATCCAGCTCTCTTGAGAATTCAAAATTCCAAGTAATGCCTTTCATCATATCAATTGTGTCAAACTTTTGTTTGCTAATTCTGTAAAGCCTTGGATATTTATCTTTCATGGCAAATTTTCCTTTCCACCAGTCATGCCAAAACCTTATGCAACTTCCATTGTTAACTTGAATGTTCACTGCATCAAAGAAGTCTTTGTTAGCTCTCAAAATATCAAACCACATACTTCTTCCCACAGCCTCATTTGTTTGTAATGGAATCAAACAATTCTCATTAGCTTTTGTTTTTTCACATATAATTTTTCTCCACCAAGCAGTCTTCTCCTTACAGTATCTTCCATGCCATTTTGCTAAGAGTGATCTATTTATCTGCCTTAGATTTCTGATTCCTAGACCTCCCTGCTTTCTAGATTTGCAAATCTTTTGCCATGAAACCCAACTCATTTTTCTTTTCTCCTCATCCTCCCCCCATAAGAATTTTCTCATGATGCTGTTTAGTTGCTTCTCCACAGACACTGGCAGATAATACACTGATAAAAAGTACGTTGCAATACTCTCAAGAGAAGTCCTTATGAGTGTTACTCTGCCTGCCTTGTTTAGGAATCTTCTCTTCCAAGGAGCTAACTTCTTTTTCATTATGTCAATTACCATATCCCAAATTTCCACACTCCTTTTAGTATCTCCAATTGGCATACCCAAATAAGTAATAAGTAGAGAATCCATTTTACAGCCCAATTTCATTGCTAACTCTTGAATATAATCATATGCACCTATACTTGTCATTGAACTCTTGTCCAGATTTAGCTTCAACCCTGTCATCAACTCAAACAACAACAGAATAACAAATAACCTCCTTACCTCCACCATTGAAGCATTGAGCATTATTAATGTATCATCAGCAAATTGCAGGTGAGACACCACAGAACCACCCTCAACAACTTGAAAACCACCAATCCTGTTCTCTACCACAGCTTCATTTAATAACATTGACAGAACCTCAACAACAAGATGGAATAAAAAAGGTGACAAAGGATCACCTTGTCTAATACCTTTAGAAGGTCTTATGATGTTTGTAGCTTCAAAAATAATTTCACTTTCCTAAAGTATATGATAAGAAAGAGTTCGTTTCCACAAAGAGGCAATTGTAGTTATTATGTATTCAATTTCCTAAAGTAACCAATTGGGGGGATTTTTGTTTTATGTAAGCAATAAAAGTAAATTGAAAACAAAGTAAATTGTAGAAATTAATCAATGAGAGAAAGATATTGGTCAAGGAATTCATCTTCAATCTTAAACATGTGCTTGCATATATGATTAAAATTACAATTTAATCTCTTTATCATCAAAAGCCTATAGTATCAAGAGAGCAAGATAATCTATTAATTTCCTAAGTTCATCAACACACACATTAGAGCTGTGTATGTGAATTCTACCTAAAGAATAACCTAACGCCTTGCGCTAATTAAGTTCAATTCCTAGGAGCATTAAGTTTCAGAAATAGGCTAATCAATGCAATTGTCATACATTGCGCATAACAATTCGGAAAAGGGTCAAACTCTACATATGATTATGAGAGTGTATCACTACAAACCATAAACATATCATGCTACTTGTATTCAGGGCTATCGCTCGATGAAAAACCCTAAAATAGCTATGGACAAGGGTGCAAGTTCAATTAATTGGCCACTTAACTAAGCAAGCATCTAATCCTATCACAATACATCAATCATGTGATCATAAAAACAGTAGAGATTTGAACGATAATCAAGAGAGAAAACTAATGCATTAATCAAGCACAAGTTTTAGAAATAGGACTACATCCTTAACCAATAATATAGAATTTAGCTACTCGTAGCTATGGAGTTTATCATAAAAATATTAATTGAATAAAGAGGATGAAACAAAAGCAAATCCAAGTAGCGTAAACAAAAGCGGCTCTCCCAAGTTCCCAAGAAATAAAACGTAAAACCAAAAGTTGTAGAAGACTTTTCCTTTTGTAGCTTTTCTCCCTTCCAAAACTAGGTCAAGTCTCAAAGGTCCAATAGATAGAAGTCCACCAAGCCCATATGTAGAAAAACCCATGTAAAATTCTGTCCATAATTTTTGTCGCCGGAAAACTGGTATCATCGGCCAGAATTTGGCCGGCAAAATAGTCGGAGAGTAGTTCAGGTGACCGGCAAAGTCCACCCGATCACCGGTCAACGAGTCAAAAAAGAGTCAAACCAGTCGGGCGGACTGGTCAATTGAGTCTGGCAACCGAGTCATCTGGTCAACTCGGTCATAGGATGAGTCACCAAGCTAGTCAGATAAATAATGCCTGAGTCAGAGGCTAACTCAGTTAGGCCAATGCCATCTTGCACAGGCCAAACTTGTGATGCGTAATGACAGCGCTTCCCTGCATCTCAGCCAGCTAGAACTGCATCTTCAGTTCATATACCACCATTGCGTAATGATCGCGCAACCCATTTCTTCACCGATATTCTGCAACAACTTTAGCTCCTAACATGCATCTATTCATTTTGACTTCTTCTGAATCTCAACTGCAACAAATCGCCAGAAACATGCTCTCCAATCCTGCAAGCTTGTGTACATCATCACTAGTTGTCTTCCCTCCATAAAATTCAATTCCAACAGCTTCACCAGCTCCAGTGACTGTACCTGCAACTTCCCATTCTCTTGTTGTAGCTTTCAATGCATACTCCACCTATCAGCATTACAATCATTCTTCTACCACCAATTACTCATTAGCTTCATTACTGCCACCAGATCCAACAACTGTAGTTGCAACATAACTTCCTTGCCTTCAACAGCCTCCTGCTAGTCTCAACCCATTCAGCCTTGCATTTGCTCGACTTCAACACACTCACATCATATTTCCTGTACTCCAATTCCAGCTGCCACTGCTTTGATTCCATCCTCCACTTGCTTTGCAGTTTCAGAACTCCACCAGCTCATCTTGAGCTTAAAACCTGTCTTAAACATACATATATACTCTGCTCAATTCCACTCCCTGAGTTCCTCCTTGCCATTATCAGCAACACCTGCTTACATCCATACACCACAACCAGTTTGCAATTTCAGCAACATTACTAGCACCAATTCTCAGGCCAACTCCATCGGTCCATTTTTCCTCATGTTAATACTGCTTCAACAACACCACCAAGTACAGCTCAACAAAGAACCACCTGTAATCATCCACAATTCCTCAAATCATAATTTCTGTGTCTCAATCACTCACCTTAACTCCCCTAGCTGCAATTATGTAACTTCAGCTCAAAATATCAGCACCAACAACATCCCAGCTTCATTGCACTACAGCTTCTCCACTGGCAACAACAGCCAACATCCCTCTAAGTTGTTTATATCTCTCAACGGAAAACCCTCAACATCACTGGCACCTGCAACCATCCACCAGAACCACAATTCCCCCATGTCAACAATAATGGCATCAGTTTTATTCCCTGCTCGCAACAACAACACAACTACGAGCAACATCTGCATCACTAGCACTCCTCCAATCTCAGTACCAGAACCCCCTGCTGAACAACAACTCCACCATGTCCTTCTTAAACTGAGATTCAGAACAAACCCTAAGTTATCCTTCTCGTCCTTGTGCTTCTTAGCATCAATCAGAACATCATCTTCTTAGATACCCACCGGAACTAACAATCTCAGATCCCCTTTCTGAAACTGAATCTTGCTCAATCTTTCCACAACTTGCTGTAAAATCGAATCCACCATAACCCAAAACTCCATTCATCCATCCAATTCGATAGCAGCAACAATTATTTCTTGGTTCACTCATTTCTTCTCCATCTGGTTCTCAATAAGACCCACAGCAAAAACCCATTTTCAATCCCTAGTTTCATCCGATTCTATGTATACAGCCATGAATCAACAATGATACCATTTATTCTTGTTCTTCATCCGATTCAGATTCAGCTTTCCTTTCTTCAATCAGCCAACACAGTTTCTGGATCTCAGACAACATCATCTTCATTTTTTGTGATATTTAGGTGCAGACAATAATGAAAATAGATAACTTCTCTCTGAATTCCATGGCTAGGTAATAGCTATTATTACTATAGGCGCCCAACATATGATACATGCCACCAAGTACTCTTTTTGTACTGACAGTCCTTGGGAACTGACAAGCTTAACTGTTGATTTTGCTCGTAACCTTCTCATACGACGCCGGAATGGCCTCGTTCTTTCTCCCGTGAATTCCCTTTTTGCCTTTTCCGCTCCAAATGAATGATTCATCTTCTTTTGCTCCAAATGACTCCAAAATACCTAATAACTCAAAAACAAACATAAGATACATAATTTACAAGAAAACTCGCAAATCAAGCATAAACAATAGATAAATATCTCGGTGTTTACAACACATATCAAAACCACCAATCATGTTCTCTACCACAGCTTCATTTAGTAACATTGACAGAACCTCAACAACAAGATGGAATAAGAAATGTGACAAAGGATCACCTTGTCTAATACCTTTAGAAGGTCTTATGATGTTTGTAGCTTCATCATTCACCAAAATTGAAAACTGAGCTCCTTTAACACACCATTCTATCCATTTGATCCACTTCTCTCCAAATCCATTCTTCTTCCAAATAGAAAATAGAGATGGCCAACTGACATTGTCAAAAGCCTTTTCCATATCTATTTTACATAAGATTCCAGGTTTTTTCTGCCTTAGTCTGCTATCAATACACTCATTAGCAACAAGAATTCCATCAAGGATTTGCTTATGTTTAATAAAAGCACCTTGAGAATTTGATATTAAAGAAGGTATCACCACCTTAATTCTTTCAGCCAACACTTTTGAAATAATTTTATAGAAGCTACTTATGAGACTCAAAGGCCTGAAGTCCTTAACTGTTGCTGAATCTTCTTTTTTAGGAATTAGTTTCATGAAAGACATGTTTAATCTCCAATCCAATTTCTCCTTAGAGTGAAATTCATTAATAGCGACCATAACTTCCACCTTCAAAAAACCCCAGTAAGCTTTGTAGAACTCAATATTATACCCATCTGGACCAGGAGCTTTATTTGCACCACAATTCTTGATAGCTGCCACCACTTCCTCCTCTAGAAAAGGTCTTTCAAGCCAACTTTGTTGCACTGCATCAATAGTCTTGAAGTCCAGATTATCAAAAGATGGTGATGTTGCAGTATGTGTTGTGAAAAGAGAAGTATAATATTGCTGTATTTCTTGCTTTATCACATCTTGATTGAAAACATCAACACCTTCCACCTCCAGCTTGTAATACGGTTTCTCCTTCTTTTTGCATTAGCCATTTTATGAAAAAAATTGTGTTTTTATCTCCCTCTTTGAATCCCATGACTTTAGCCCTTTGATGAGCCATTCTTGCTCTTGTTATCTTCACTGTGTTAAGATCAACCAACAATTTAGCTCTCTCTTCAATCTGTGCATTGGAGAGATTATTAGATTCCTCTGCCAGATTTAAAGTGTTAATCTTCATAGTTAGATCCTCCTCCTCCTTCCTTACATTGCCAAAAGTTACTCTACTCCAATTCTTTATAAAGAACTTCAAATTTTGAAGTTTTCTGAAAAGAATACAATCAGGAATACCCTCATATTTCATTGCTTTCCACCACTGCTCCACTAAAATAACAAAATCAGGATGCTTTAACCAATAATTCTCTATCTTGAAGCTTGTGTTGTTCTTGACAGAAGAAAATAAATCTAGCATCAGTGCATTATGATCTGACACAGTTCTAACTAAAGCAGTTTGAGTTGAGTTAACAAAATTTGCATCAAAAACAGTACAGACCAAAAATCTGTCAATCCTGCAAAGTAGAGGTTCATCATGTTTATTGCTCCAAGTGTAGGAACCACCATGTAAAGGAAGATCAATCATCTCCTGCTCCAAAATAAACTCATTCAGAAAATTCATGTTTCTTGTATCACCACCAGTTCTATTTCTTTCGGCATCACTCCTAACTGCATTAAAATCACCAGCACAGCACCAAGCTTCAGAAGACCATTGTCTTACTTCCATCAAGTCTCTCCAAAATAACTCCCTTAAATTGTAATCACAAGGTGAGTAACAATTAGTGAGGATGAATTTAAAACCATTACTTCTGAATCTAAACAGACAGGAGATAGAATTAACTCCTAGCCTTTTTTCCAGCAGCTCCAATAAATAATTATCCCAAATAGTCAGAAGTCCACGACTATTACCAGAAGTACCTGAGAAAGAATGAATTCCCATCCAAACTCATCATCAAACCAAAGTTGTCTGACAAACCAACTTGAAATATTAACCAATTTTGTTTCTTGAATAATACAGTCCAAACATTTATGAGCCAATATTAAATCTTTCACAACAACTTTCTTATTGTAAGCATTCATACCACTTAAATTCCAACTGATGATTTTAAATCCCATATTCCACCACTACTTCCCTTGAGCTAACATCTTCCATGTCATTTTCCTTGTCATGTGATCCACAAGAGTTTTGAGAGTCACAAATATCTTGTATTTGTTTCCCCTCAGCAAGAGCTTTATATCTGTCTCTATACTTGAAGAGAATCTCATCTACAACTGCCTTAGCCTTTCCTTCATCTTTCTTGGCAATGCCTCCCTGATAGGTGTAGAATACACCGTATTTAATATCTAGTATTTATGCTTTCTATGCGAGTTTTCTTGTAAATTATGTATCTTATGTGTGCTTTTGAGTTTATTAGGTGCAATGGAGTCATTTGGAGCAAAAAGACCAATTGGAACTCGTTCAAATGCAAGATTTCTACTTTTCATTGTGTAGAGGACGAGAAGATGAAGACAATGGCGAAAGAACGAAGTCATTCTGAGTTCGTATGAAGAAGTTACGAGCAAAACAAGAACTTGGAAGATTAAAGGGCAAAATGGTCATTTTCTAGGTCAAGTGCTAATGGCACCCCACTGTGCATTAAGGGGCATTCATCATGTTAAGGGGTGGACTGTTTCAAAGGAACTACTAAAGGTAGTCAACTCAATTAGTAAGGGGATGCCAATGATTTAAATAGTGTTAACGACACCATCCATTTTACTAGGGGCACCTTGGTCTTCATAAGAACTCGACGGAAGTTTGGTTTCTGTGAACCATTGTTGCAGAAGATGGAGATTAAAAAGATGAACAGGCAATGGAGATATTGCTGCTCGAGCTGTGAGCAGAGGTGATTGATAGAGCTGTGATACGATGGTGGCTGGTAATGGAGATGGGTTTAGAGTTTCTTGAGAGCCCGAGTTGTACAGGGAATAGTAATGGCTGCTTCCATTGAAGTTTAACATGGACCGAGGGTTGCTGTTGTGAGTATGAGAAGAGTTTTTGAGTATTCTAAGACCGACCAAAAACAGCAAGAAGTGGAAGTGATGGTGAACACAGAGAAGTCGTGAAAATGCCAATGACATGATCGATGCTGATGATCATGATGTGATGATGGACTACTGACTTTTATCGAGTTTGAATGAGTGTTTGCGAAACAGTTAGAAGACTTGGGTCGTGATTAGAATGAAGTTTAACAGCTCGGTGGTGTTTCTGCCATTATCATGGGTTGAAGTTTGATCGTGAACGATGGTTTGCTGCCATTATTGGCAGTTACGGAGTTGGCTGTAGTGATGATGTTCGTTAATGAAGGTGCTGCCATGGAGCTGGATATGAGGAGTTTGGGTGTTGCTGATCAGTATCGATGGAAAAGAACTCAAGCTCGGCGGTGGAGCTAGAGGTTTTGTTGGTTGCTTTCGTGATGAAGTTCAGGTTCAGGGAGTTTGCTGCCATCGAACGTGATTGAATGAGGCTTGGAAGAATGGCAGTTGATGGTGCTCGGATGAGCCGAAAGAGATATCGGCAGTGACGATAAAAGAGGGAACTCGAGTTTAAACAGAGAGGGAAGATGAAACTACGTACTACATTTGGCAGAGAGCAACGGCGTTGGCAGTGAATGCCGGAAACGATCATGGTAGTGCTGTGGCTGGTGATGATATTCTCTGCCATTGGCAAATTTAATGCGATGGAATGGTACATTCGAGATGGAGAATTCGACAGTGATGCTGCTATGCTAGGGTAGGACTTCAGGAACGGAGAGCTGGAGTTTGGGTTACTGCCAGCGATTAATGAAATATGACCGCAGAGAGAATGAGTTTACTAGCAGGAGGGACGTGATTATGGCGCCGCTTCCGATGGCAGTCGGAGAAACGGCAGTTGAGAATGAGACCGTTATGACCAATATTGTGGAAGACCCAATTGAGCTTGCAAAGGATTGTAATGATGATGTTTATGTCGAGACTTTGGTTAAGGCAGAAACGGACGAAGAATGGTTGCAAGGTTTGATAGAGGACCATGATATAAAAGAGGTGACTAACTCACTTGAGTTTTTCAAGGATGAAGAGGATTCCGTAATACAAGAGATTTGCAAGGTTTATCTAACCCTTTGCCTATTGTTTCTTCTCCTTTACCTCTTATTGGTTTGAATGTATGTGCTTCGAGAATATTGTTGAATGACTTTGTTTCTCGATTTCCGCCATTAGAGATACTTGATTCTCATACTATGCAGTTTTTGGAACAAGAAACCGTGGAAGTACCCGACTTCTATATTCTTTATACACTCCCAAGTGTGGACAAGAATAAGTGTGGGGAAGCTTTTATCGGTTCATAACTTCACTTTTGCTTTATTGTACTAATATTTGTGTGAAGTTAGTGTTTGCAAAACAGGTTACATGGAAGGATCCCCAACTTTTCAGATTGTTGGTATATGGACGATAACAAAAGAGTCGGGCTGACGACTTTAAACCAAGCGCTAAATGGGAGGCAACCCATAGGTTTTGTATCATAAACCTTTGTATTTATTTATTTTTATAGTTTTCATATCATATTTGCATCCCCATGTTTAATTTCATTGAGTCCGGAATTTATCTTAGAAGAGAATTATGATGAATACCTTTTCGTCAGAAAAATTCAGACTGCACGTAGTTCATTCCAGAGACCATAACTGTCAGACCGTTTATCGAAACACTGTGCCCTTTTGACACTTTGTAGAAAACACGTAGATGAACAACTTTTGTGAAATGGAGTTTTTCCAAATTCCTTACCAATTTGTACAGTTTTTGCGTTTTATCTGTTGTTACGTCAGAATTCAGAATTTTCGGTTTTACACATTGAGGACAATGTGAAGTTTAAGTGTGGGGGAGTCTTTTGCATATAGAGTTTTTAGTTTTTTTTTTGAGTCAAAATTTTCAATTTTTTTGTATATATTTGAATAAAACTCCAACTTGTAGTTAGTTTAGAGTCACATAGTATACATGTCGCTAAGATTACATCGAGAATCTCATAAGAGTGACTGAACTTAGAGATGACAGAGAACATGATCGGGTTTCTTAATTGTATGAGAGTTAAAGTTGGATTTAACCATGCCAGTGGCAAATAAGGTGCAGACTGAATTCGGTATTAGAGTAGTGATCCCCTATAGTGGAGACTACCCATGTTACATAATGTGAGGCACCGACCTTCAATTCTTTGTACCTGTCTAAATTTGTGCTTTTAGAGTGTGTGTCACCGTACGTTAATTCCGGGCAGAATGGTGAGCTGTCCAACCTCCCACCATAGAAGCACTATTTTTGATCTCTTGAGTGCTATTTTTATCAACCATGTTGGTGACATCGAATTGCTAACTTACATACCACTTGTAATCTTGTTCGCGATTAGCACCATCCACCTTATCTCTCTACACCAACAGGTCCATAGAAACACCATCATCATCAACAAGAGGAGCATCACAAATTCGAAGGAAAGTTGAAAATGTTTAAGGTTTACAAGCAACAGTACAAAATTGAGCAGATTTAAGACTTTATGTACGAGAGCGAATATTATCAAGATGAGATTTCGAGAAGTTTATGATATCAAGACATACAAGTTGTTAAGTTTTCTCTTTCTTCTCCGGCAATTTCCAGGCGATTGGAAGCCTGGAATTCAACCCGGCGCCGTTTTCGACATGCATCTCCATTAGAAATCCCTAGGTTACCATACCGTTTTTGCACCTTGCTTCCTTTGCATTTGGGCATCTTTTTCGCTGGTTTTCCTCTCATACATTGTTTTTTTTTTTAAGGGTTTTTGAAAGGTTTTTGCAGTTTTTCTCTTTTTCTGTGGTTTTACTCAGGTCGATGCCTAGTACTAGGTTTTCCTCTAGGAACCTCTCTTCACCTCAGGACCATCCATGCTACCAGGCTTCATCCTCTGCTATTGCTGGTTCTTTGAATGCACATCGCATCAACTGCCCTTACCAAAACTTTGATGGCTGTCTCAATGGCGTCGGTGGTAATGGGTATAGCAAGTCAGGCTTTTACAAACACTTACATGATAGACATCTCCCTAACCTTGACTGCAAGAATATCTGCAGGGAGAGAATCCGCACTAGCAGAGCGGTTTACGATGCTTGGGAGAGAGCCCTTATACAGCAGCAAATGTGGTTATGTGTACCATGTATGCACACTCAGGCGTGGAAGAAATCCTGCAGCGCTCACATTGGAGATGTCACAGCTGGACCACTTGATGGCAGTTCTGTCGAGTTCCTTATTCATGGGATTGACAGACCTGTCGATGCTTCTGTTGATGCCTCGGATGCAGCTCCAACTGACTCGCAGGATGTTGTTGTTGAGCTTAATTTAGACATGCTCAACAGGGTTCTCCAGAAGCGTTTTACCACCATTTCTAGTATCCCCCCCACCGTGTAGGCTCAACTTCTCGCGAACTTTGAAGATTGCATTAGACCGGGTAATGCATAATCCGACGGATTTATCAGTATGGTTGCAACTTCTGTTGTTGCCTATTTGCACTCTTAATATATACATGCCTAAGTGTGCAAGGGAGGAGAGGGTCACTCGTAAAAGCTTCGCTTGACAAGATCAATCATGCTTTCTTTGAAATGGAAGGAGTATAATGGTTGCTATTACATCATAGATCAGCTCCTGGCTGGTTCCACGGAAAGCAAGCAGGTCGGCAAACGTATAAAGAAGAAGAAGCATAAATCCAATGTGCAGGCTTGTAAGAAGAAGATGAGCCAGGGCCACTACACTGCAGCTATAAGGGTTCTTTATTCTCGGTGGTTTAGCTCCTGGATACGCCCCGAAACTTTGCATGAACTTGAATCAAACACCCCGGTGCGCCGCCTCCTTCTATCCCTCCTGAACCTATCCAAGCTGCTGCCTTAATGGTTGACTCCAAGGCTGTCCTTGAAGCCTTGAGGAGCTTCCCTAGAGGTACCTCATGTGGGAGGGACGGTTTGAGAGCCCAGCACCTCTTGGAAGCATTAAGTGGCGCGGCTGCAGCTGTGAGCGACGATTTGTCACGCGTCTATTACAGAGTCGTTAACTTATGGTTAGCAGGGCGTTGTCCATCTGTGTTGGGAGAGTTCATCGCGAGTGCTCCTTTGACACCTCTGCTTAAGCCTGGTGGTGGGTTGAGGCCTATTGCTGTTGGTACAATATGGCGGAGATTGTGTTCGAAATTAGTCACAAATCGGTTGGCAAGGACATGGCGACATATCTTGGTGATCATCGCTTTGGTGTAGGCGTGCCGTGTGAGCGAGGAATTCTTCATGCTTTGCGAATAGACTTTTGGAACTCAAAGGTACAATAAACACGATGTCTATGCTTATGATCGACTTTTCTAATGCTTTCAATATGGTTGATCGTACCACGTTGATTCATGAAGTTAGACTTCGGTGTCCTAGCATTTCCCGATGGGTGGAATTTTGCTATGCTACGCCTGCGAGATTATATTACAATGAATTTGTTCTCTCATCGGCTCTTGGTGTACAACAAGGAGACCCTTTGGGTCCTTTATTGTTCTCCCTGGTTCTACACCCTCTTGTGAACAGGATTTCGAGCCAGTGCAACCTTGACTTCCATGCTTGGTATCTTGATGATGGCACCATCGCCGGTGACACCATGGAAGTAGCTAAAGCTCTCTCATTAATACAAACGGAAGGCAAAAGTCGTGGGCTGCATCTAAACATAAGTAAGACTGAATCCATTCCGGCCGTGTATTGATTCGAGGAGTCTCGTGGATGGAGTCTTCCCAGCTAACATTAGTAGGCCCTCCTGTGGCGTCAAATTGTTGGGGGGGCCTGTAAGCCTTGATATGCATTTCTGCAATGAGTTAGTGAAGGGGAAAATCGACAAAACAGTGCAGCTTATGGACTCACGTCGACGATTCTGAGGATCCGCAATGTGAGCTTTTCTTTTGCGTAGTTGTGCGGGTGTCTCAAGCTTTACTTCAACTTTCTGGACTACTAACCCTGCTGTTCTTCATCAAATTTCTCCTTGCTATGATATGCCTCTATTACGCCTCTGCCGCATATAGTGACAGGTGATGGGGCGTGGTTTGGCCCCCTTCAACAGCGCATTGCTACTTTGCCGTTGAAAGATGGTGGGCTCGGTGTTCATACGATGGGTCGACACGCTTAACTTTTTGTTACCTTGCTTCTTGCTTTCGGACGCCGAGTTTACTGGATACCATTCTTAAACTTCCATCCGAGTCGGCTCCCAGTCGTAGCTATTTGCATGCCCCGTCTCGTTTCACCTGAGGTCTACGGGTTGTCCTCTTTCAACATCAATTCTATTGCCACTCGTCCCCATGAAATCTCCGGCAAGATCTTGTATTTTGACGCTGTTAAGAAAGATATACCCAGAAATACTCGATGTCTGAACGTGATGCTATTCTTTGGCAGAGCAACAGGATCGCCCATGCGCAAGACTATCTTAAAGCGGTACCGATTGACGGCCTTAACCAAACCCTTGGACCTCGGCAGTTCAGAGCTGTTGTTTGTTATAGGCTCGGTATACCCATTTTCAACAATGTTGAGGTTTGTACTTGCTGTAAGAGGAACATGGATGATTTTGGCGACCATGCACTTCATTGTGCTAGTGAGGTAGGGCTCAAATTTAGGCATGACTTTGTCAGAGATATTATTGCGGACATTTGCTATAAGGCTGGGGTTGTGGCTAGGAAGGAAGTTAACCTCGGCCTTTTATCTCGACAAGGACACGGCGTTGAAGCTGCGGGAGACATTCTTGTCTCAGTAATTGGGAGAATGGTAAAGACGTATGCTTTGATGTTACAGGGATTTCTCCATTTTACTGTAACAATGAGTAGAGCCTTCTGTTCCGGTATTGCTATATCTAGTGCCATTACTCGCAAGCGCACCAAATATTTGGCGAAGTGCTCAACATGGTTACGGTTTCGGGGTCCTTGCTTTTTCTACCTTGGGAGAATCGGGTGAAGACATGGTGGTTCTTTTGAAGAGACGAGAATTGCATAGCAAATTATGATCTGAATTATAAGATAGGGAATTCTCTTTTTTATAGACTAGGTATTTCCATTCAAAGAGGTGTAGGGGCTCAGCTTGTTGCTAGGCTACCCTCCACTGATGTTGTACCTTCTTTTGATATCTAATAAAAGCCTTCGGCGCGTTTTTTTTTTTTAAAAAAAAAAAAAAAAAAAAAAAGACAAGAGAAAATCTTTAGGTTCATTACTAGTTTTTATTGTTTTATTTTGTATTTGTTTTATTTCTTAGGAAAAAAAAAAAAACGAAAATAAATTTAAAAATTTTCAACTTTCATAAAAAAAAAAATAATAATCCAATAATAACAAAAAAATATTTCATAAAAAAAAAAAAAAATTTAAAAAAAAAAAAAAAAAAAAAAAAAAAAAAAAAAATTGGGTTTGTATAGTTTGTTTTTAGTTTTGTGTTCTTTCAATAAAGCCAATGGAAAGAAGGAATATCCATAATGAAGTTTCAAGCAACAAGGAATTAGAGGAAAGAATCATATTGTCGAGATTCTACGAAGTTCGAGAGTTATCATCAAGAGTTGAAGACCGAAGACGAAGATGAAGACACCGATAGAAGACCGAAGACGTTTCTATGGATGCTGTGAGAGTGGTGCTAGCTGCACGCCGAACGGATACACGGTAAGTAAGCATATTCCCACCTTCGTTAAATGGTTGATTTCCTTTCGAAGAGATCGTCAGAAAAATGGGTTTTCAAAAATATATAAAAGATGTGGGTTTTCAAAACTTCGGAGGGTTATACCTTCCTACCATTCAACGTGTCGCGGGATTCTCTCTTCATTCCTACCTGGACACATGTGTGACCCATAAAGAGTTGTTTATTATTGAGAGCAATATCATAAAACCCTTTCTTGTGAGGCAGAGTCGAGACTTTCGATCACTCCGAACCCGAATTTTAGTCGAGAAGGGATGGTTATTTCTCTCTCAACTTTTAAGGATGAGATTGTGTTCATTTATGTGTCTAACTTCTTATGACTAGTGTGCAGAATCTCTATGTCTTCTTAGCGCTTGGATGCTATCATTACGGAGAACTAGTAAGTTGGAAAAGTAGGTTTTGTGGGTATATCTCTAGTAAACCCTCACGAGACTATAACTCGTCCACTAGGGACACCTAGGGGTTCAAAGGCTTGTTATTTATGCTAAAAGTGACCGTAGCCTCGGCGACACGGAGTTGTATGTATGTTTTAGAATTGTTTTGCTCGAGGACTAGCAAAGTCTAAGTGTGGGGGAATTTGATAGGTGTAGAATACACCGTATTTAATATCTAGTATTTATGCTTTCTTTGCGAGTTTTCTTGTAAATTATGTATCTTATGTGTGCTTTTGAGTTTATTAGGTGCAATGGAGTCATTTGGAGCAAAAAGACCAATTGGAACTCGTTCAAATGCAAGATTTCTACTTTTCATTGTGTAGAGGACGAGAAGATGAAGACAATGGCGAAAGAACGAAGTCATTCTGAGTTCGTATGAAGAAGTTACGAGCAAAACAAGAACTTGGAAGATTAAAGGGCAAAATGGTCATTTTCTAGGTCAAGTGCTAATGGCACCCCACTGTGCATTAAGGGGCAGTCATCATGTTAAGGGGTGGACTGTTTCAAAGGAACTACTAAAGGTAGTCAACTCAATTAGTAAGGGGATGCCAATGATTTAAATAGTGTTAACGACACCAGCCATTTTACTAGGGGTACCTTGGTCTTCAGAAGAACTCGACGGAAGTTTGGTTTCTGTGAACCATTGTTGCAGAAGATGGAGATTAAAAAGATGAACATGCAATGGAGATATTGCTGCTCGAGCTTTGAGCAGAGGTGATTGATAGAGCTGTGATACGATGGTGGCTGGTAATGGAGATGGGTTTAGAGTTTCTTGAGAGCCCGAGTTGTACAGGGAATAGTAATGGCTGCTTCCATTGAAGTTTAACATGGACCGAGGGTTCTTGTTGAGTATGAGAAGAGTTTTTGAGTATTCTGGGACCGACCAAAAACAGCAAGAAGTGGAAGTGATGGTGAACACGGAGAAGTCGTGAAAATGCCAATGACATGATCGATGCTGATGATCATGATGTGATGATGGACTACTGACTTTTATCGAGTTTGAATGAGTGTTTGCGAAACAGTTAGAAGACTTGGGTCGTGATTAGAATGAAGTTTAACAGCTCGGTGGTGTTTCTGCCATTATCATGGGTTGAAGTTTGATCGTGAACGATGGTTTGCTGCCATTATTGGCAGTTACAGAGTTGGCTATAGTGATGATGTTCGTTAATGAAGGTGCTGCCATGGAGCTGGCTATGAGGAGTTTGGGTGTTGCTGATCAGTATCGATGGAAAAGAACTCAAGCTCGGCGGTGGAGCTAGAGGTTTTGTTGGTTGCTATCGTGATGAAGTTCAGGTTCAGGGAGTTTGCTGCCATCGAACGTGATTGAATGAGGCTTGGAAGAATGGCAGTTGATGGTGCTCGGATGAGACGAAAGAGATATCGGCAGTGACGATAAAAGAGGGAACTCGAGTTTAAACAGAGAGGGAAGACGAAACTACGTACTACATTTGGCGAGAGCAACGGCGTTGGAAGTGAATGCCGGAAACGATCATGGTAGTGATGTGGCTGGTGATGATATTCTCTGCCATTGGCAACGAATGCGATGGAATGGATGTTCGAGATGGAGAATTCGACAGTGATGCTTCTATGCTAGGGTAGGACTTCAGGAACGGAGAGCTGGAGTTTGGGTTACTGCCAGCGATTAATGAAAGATGACCGCAGAGAGAATGAGTTTACTAGCAGGAGGGACGTGATTATGGCGCTGCTTCTGTGATGGCAGTCGGAGAAACGGCAGTTGCTTCTACCATTGGTAGTGACAAAAGGGAATGGAGAAGAAGCGTATCCAGCAATGATGGAGTTGTAACGTTTGCTGTAGCTTGGCAGAGGCATGAATGCTGGCGGCTGCTGAGAATGAAGGCTAGAGAATCGTTTAATGGTGTCGACAACAGCAAGAGATGGAGAGGAGTTGAGATGGCTTTAGTTTTCCGTCGATGGAGCTTGACAGATGTGCTCGTAAGGATGGAATGGTGTTTGCTTTGTTGCATTAACGGTAATGGCAGGTACTGATGGAGGAGTTGAACTGTGGAGGCTGCTGCTATATGGTGTTACACAGAGATGTTGCAGTTACTCATGATGGCTAATGGTTGAAGCTCGTGTTTGAGCTAGGAACGGGGTTGGTTAATGGAGCTGTGTGGTGTTGCTCGATGGTGAAGAAAGTGACGAAGCTTGAGCCAAGAAGTGGGCTTGCTGTGACGCTGTGGATGATACTTATATGAGCAGTGCTCGTTAACAGACGTAAGCCCATTAGCTGTTTTGAGAACTCTCACGGCCAGCTTTGGCAGTGACTTGTCGTAGGGAAGTTGGCGACTTTGGTGACCCACTTCGTCCGGGGCTCGATGCACGGGACACAATTCCTAAGGAGGTGCTCTTTCCTATGTTTACTAGGTTTCCTAGTTTCTTCAAGAGGAGGTTAGAAAACTCCATATATAGAGAAGCCTAGGCACAATTTGGGGGATCTCTTATCTTATATCTATTATATCTTTTTATCTATCTTTTGCCTCTACTTTGTTTTCTAGGGTTTAGAACCATGAAGTCTTTTCTCTTTCTTCTTGTTATGAACTCCATGAATATGAGCTAGAGTTTTATTATTGGTTATGGAATAAGTTGGATTTCCAAACATGGGTTTTAATTCAATAAATTAGTTTTCTCTCATATTATCGTTTATGATTCACCGTCAATATTGTTACATGATTTGAATGCTTGTTAGTCGAGTCGCGAATCGATTGAGTTTGCTTTCATCTTTATTGCTAGATTAGGGTTATTATACGCAAAAAGTGATAATTCCGGATTGCAAGTAGCATAAATATGATTATAGTTTGTAGTGATATATTCTTATGATCATATGTGAGTCATAACCTTTGTTAAATCGGATTAGTGCGCTTTCCACGTTCGATTGCTTTGATTGGCCTGATTTCATAGAACTTAATGCATCTAGGGAATTAAACTTGATTAGTGCTTTTACACGTTAGGTTGTTCCTTTAGGTAGAATTCATATTCGCATCTTTTAATGTGTTTGTTGATGACATGAGGAGATTTGCAGGATATACTTGCGATCAAGGTATTCTAGGGTCTTTGATAAAAGTTGAGATTAAAATATCAATTCTAGTTATTGTGTTGAAAACATGTTTGTGAATGAAAACAAAATCCATGACCAATACTTTCTCATCCGTAATTTGATTCGTTTGCTTATTTCTTTATTTGTTTAATTTAGTTTATTATAATCACAAAACCCCGGTGTTATTTATAGGGAACAAAACAATTTGACAACCTAGACCTCTCTGTGGGATCGATCCTTTCTTGCCCTTGCTATATTTATATTTTGAGTAGTAAGAAAGTGTAATTATATTTGTGTCGGCTGACAACCGGTCGCTCCCAGATTACAACATAACTCCACCACCATTTTTGAGGTTGAGAAAATCACCTAATTGGAGTCAATATCAGTGTCTTGTAGATTTCCAATGTTTATAACAATTTGGTCCTCCATGACATGAAACAAATTTTTTGAGTTAGTAATTTGTAGAGGTAAAGAATCTCTTACCAGCTCAAGAGCATCATCGTTATTCAACTCCATTCCATGCAGAACAATTTGTAGGTCGTCAGGTGTCCCTGGGGAATAAAACCCATTATTTTCCTGAACCAAGTGATTCTCTAAGTTAGATGCAAGAACACCATCATCTCCACTGCAAGTAGCCTTTAAAGAATCACTCATGGTAGCTGTAGAATTCTGATTTAGGAAATGCATAAGTACTTCTACTTCACATCCAACCTCATTGTTCCAACCAAGAGATTCAGCAGCCAACATACTGTCAATAATTCCAACCTAGATGAAGTAGGAACATCACCTTCACTTCTACTATCATCTAAAGTTTAGAACTTATTGGCAGTAGGAATAATAAAACCAACATTAGCAATGGGAACATCACTTACTCGTCCATTCTCAAAACTAGAATTATCAATTCCCTTCTCGTAGTTTAAAATAATATTCCCTACATCCTTATTTAAACTAAGAGGGACAGATTGTGACCGCACACCCTCCTGTGACACCCTAACTGTCGAAGAAGAAGAAGGTAGACTCTTATTCAATACTGCCAACGGATCTTTTGGCTTGTTTAACAAGTCTGTATTCCGATTCTCGTGAGTCATACCTTCTGTTACTGTACCATCAACTCTAACCGATTTCGCCCCAAGAATAACGGGAATATCTTTATTTGAATTCAAATTGCTTTGCATGCATTCAAACTCAGTTAAAAGTCTTTGATATTCCTGTAATGACGCCTATTCTTTGGGTTGAATTTGTAATCCCATTCAATTGAAAAATCCCATCTCTGGTCACCTTCCTCTACCATTAGAATCGTCGGGATTTCAGAATAATCCCCTTTGACAGAAATTCTGAAAAATTTCAGAGAATCTTTCCGCAGATGTAGATGGGGCAAAACGAGTTGCTGGTTTTTATGGAATTTAGGAGACGACCGTGCAGAGGAAACTCCTTGAACCGAGCGAACTGTCAAACCTCACACAGATGCACTGCAAAAGGGAGTGCTTTGAATTCGAGAGATCAATCTGTAGGACTCCGGCCTAAACCAAGACAATGGCCGTTCCAGAGTCAGTTCGGTCACAAGAGAGGATGGGTCGATCTGTAGGAGGGAAGCTGAGAAATGTATGAGATCAATGGTGATCGAAGATTGTAGGTGTGTTGCGTATTCTGCGTAAAGAAATAAGATAAGTTCTGATTGATTGAATTTGCTCTGTTGAGAGTAATTGCTCAGACGTTGAGTTGTTAATATCTTGTTGTCTGTTTGACGAAAGATTGTCTCCTTTTTGAATCATGATTCAGAGATTTATTTATATTGCTAGAATTGTAAACACCTTGATCCCATGAATTGTGATAGTTGCTGGAGTCAAAGAGTGGAGAAGTGGAAACTGTGTTAAAACCATTTACTCATCGTGCAGAGACTTGGTTTATTTTCCATCCACTACTTTGCTAACTCCTCCAACTGATTGTACGACTTGCTCACATTCTTATCGTGTGTATGAACACACGTGCCATAGACCGCCAGACCAAAACCCTAGTTAATATCCCCCATGTGACACGATTGATGTCTCATGATTGTGGAGTCGGCAAGGCAGACGTGTATTTAGTTAGTCAGTTGCTGACTTCATGGGCCGATGAGTCCTTGGATTGCTGAGTCGAACGTGATTTGCAAATGTTCTGAGACTCATGAATTGAACGTGTCTGTTGAGACATGGGTATAATTCTAAAGTAAATGTTGATAGTTAAGGTGAGCAAATATTGCTCATTCGATGGATTGTTGAATATTGATAGTTAAACCAATATTCCTTAGTCTGAGCAAATGTTGCTCAACTGAGCAAATGTTGCTCGTCTGAGCAAATATTGCTCGTTTGATGAATTATTGGTAGCAAAACCAAATGAAATATTAATTTAAAATATTGGCAACTAAACCGAGTATAATTAATTAAAATGTTGATCATGGGATCAACGTAAAATTATTAGTGTTTGAACCTGCTCGGAATTATGAGTCTTGGGTTCGAAACCCTAAATTGTTGATCGATTCTTTGATCAATTGATGATTTATTGAAAATCAACCACGGAGTGAAGGAGGGACCGACTACATGGGATGATGGATCAACCATGTAGCGCCCACGTGCTCGAGTGAGCAAATACCAAAGTCTCTTGAAGACCAGTTGCTGAGAGGATGATTAAATGCTGGTTTAATCAATTAAGTAAAATAAAATGCTCGTCTGAGCCTTAAGTGATAAAACCTAATTATGAAGAGGTGATGGACCGACCAAGGGATCATGAAACCATCCCTGGTTAGTCACGGGACCGTATGACGATAGTTTTATGAAATTCCAAATTTTTTGGAAGACTTTGAACCTAATATGAACAAATTAGGTCAAATGGTGAAAGTATGTGGGACCGGCCTCTTGAAAGCCAAAGAGCCAACCTTGGTCGGTCAAGGTAATATGCTCGTGTAGCCAAAATGCTCGTGCCTCAGTCCTGAGAATTTTGATATTTTCTGGCATGCGTTTGAGCAATCATTTGAGAAAATATGAAGAAATCAAGGTTTTTGCTCAAACTGAGGAAACTTCATAAGATGAAGAAATAAATAATAATAAAATGAAGGAATCACGAAGTGTGGACCGGCTATGGCCAAGGCATGGTCGTCCGGACAATAAGCCCGGTCCCATGGCACTTTTCCTAATTTTATATTATTTTCATGATTTTAGGGAAATATCATGAAATCAAGGAGCGAGTTTGTTGAAATAAAGGAGTTTTCTTTAAAGTGAAGGAGTTTCCATGAGATGAAGGAAACCAAAATAATAATAATAATAAAATAAAGGGCGTGTGGGAACGGCCGGCTAGGGCCCGGTCCCGTGAGTTTTCCCTAATTTTATATTATTTTCATGATTTGAAGGAAATCTCATGAAACCAAGGAATTTCATGGGATGAATGAAATAAGAATAATAAAATAATAAGGAATGCAAGGTGTGGGACCGGTGATAGACACATTTTTGTGTCTGATATAATCTCAATTGTATATATTGTTAGTGCTCGATTTTGTATTTATTATGGCTTTTTATGTTTTTGTAGGTGTTTTTGGAGAAATAAGCTTTTGCGGGAAAATTGGCTCGAAAAGTGGTATTTGCGCTCGCTGGAGAAAAGTGCTAAATGGACCCAAGAAATGGATAAGGGGTACCCAGTTGATAAGGGGTAACCCCTGGGTAACTGCTATTCGCCCCCTCAGACGGTTAGGGGGCATCATCATCTTCCCTAGTTCAAAAACAAATTTGGCGGGAAATTATTATCTCGCCTGCATGATATTCAGGGGTTATCTAGGACGAGTTTCTGGCGGAGATTTTCAGCGAGTTTTTAATTGGATTTGGGTCATGTTTATTGAACTGGACCTTGCTATTCCGCTAGGTCATCTTAGAACCTTCAGCGAAAGAGAAGAAACGAGCAGAAAAACAGAGAAGGGAGGATAAACTCGGGTTTCGGCTATTGGAATATAGAAAATACGTGGGACCGAAGAAGAGACGATCTTGGGAGATTTAGTTCCCTTAATTACTTGACAGAGTTTTGAAAATTCAGGTAACTTGGAAATTGCGTGAAAATAAAACAGGGAATAAACTCCCGTGACTTCCGGCGAAAAAAAAAAAGATATGCGGAAGATTTTGAAACTCTGTTGTGTATATATAAGGTTCGAGAGGCTAGAGAAGGGGAGTCGAGAACTTTGGGGGAGGTTTATAGCGAAATAACAAGGCTGCAGAGAAGATTTGGCAGCAGCAGCAGAGAAGAAGAAGAAAGAGTTGCAGACGACACCACAAAAGTGTCGTTCTCAAGAACACGAAGAACGGACTAGCATAGGCAGTCTTATTTAAACTGCACAATAAAAGTATCGATGTTCAGGAATAATAGATCACATATATTATCAGTCTGTCATCTTTTCTCTGTAACAGTTCACCACCCATTGTAAGAGCTGTTTGTAACGCATGTACTGACGTTACAAGCTGTCTACTTTATTAGTTTTCTCTTGTTTTTCACCTATTTGAGCTATGAACAACTATTTCGAGCACATGAATAACATGAGGAGCTAAACCCCAACACTGGGACGATGGAGGAAGCCATTTTCATGCATGTGTTAATTCTATTAATTCTTTTATGACTTATTGCATTGATTTTTAATCGTATCTTATGATTTTTATTGAATGATTGTGATTTCAATTGATGGGTCATGCTTTCTTAAGTGTTTTGATGTCTCATGCTTTAGATATACAGTCATTACTTTCAAAGTCTACTGATAGGTGTAGAATACACCGTATTTACTATCTAGTAGTTTATGCTTTCTTTGCTATTTTTCTTGTAAATTATGTATTTTACGATTGTTTTGAGTTTTATAGCTACTTTGGAGTCGCACGGAGGAAAAGAAGAAGAAATCACCCAATTTGAGCCAAAAAGGCAAAAAGGTCATTTTACAGGCGATTGATATATGGAGCCCAGTCAAGGTTAAGGGGCAACTCTTTTGGGAGGATCACTACAGACAGGACAGTTCAAGTTAAGGGGCTGCCAAACTGGGTAGCCCTTATCCAGAAACATAGTGCTGTTATCAATGGTAAAAGGGTTGGGTTATATCCATGGATGTTGAAACCCAAACCCATTTAACCCACACCTTAAACCCTGCTCCACACCTGTACCCGGATCCAAACCCGACCCGGATCCGTGTAAATAAAATCTAAAACTGAAATCGAGAGAACCAACTCTCAATCATTCTTCCACCTGAAGAAAACAGCGGCTGCTGTTTTACCATGACTGCCAGAAGAAATCGAGAGATGGGAGTTCGATGTAGAGCTCGAGGAATGATGGCGGAAACTGCCAGAAGAAATCGAGAAATAGGTTTGCAACAGGAAAGCCGATGAAGCTCAGATGAAGATTTTTGTGGCTGTTGAGCTGTAGAAGTTGGATCTGTTGCTGCCATGGAGTGAACTGAGTTCAGGCTGAGATACAAGGATTCGTTTTGATGTTGTCGGAGAAAATGGGGATTCTGAGTTGGGGTTTCTCGGATTCTGTGGCTGCTCTCGATTTAAGAGGATGAGGAAGAAATTGAAGAGGAGATTGAATCTGCTGGTGTTGCTGCTGGTGATGAGATGAAAACCACAGAAGCTGGGTGATGTACTTTCGATCTAAGGAAGTAAGAGGAATTAAATTTAAGATGGGTATCTGATTTGATGGTTCTGTTGTGAATTAGGGGATTGCAGGCTATACCTAGGAGTTGCAATTGGTGGTAAAGCTTTAGATAGTAGTTTATGCTGTGTTTGGAGCTTGAGCTGGTATTCAAGTAGCAACTGAGGAGAATCTGGTGCAGTGTGGAAGGATATGAGCTGTAGCTCAGGCTAGTAAATGGAATTGGAGTTGGTGCTAGGATGACCTGAACTGCATCATTGCAGGGTAATTCTGGTGGAGTTATTGCAGGTGGTGTGTGACTTTGGCATGGTTCAAATGGCTAAGCAATTCTAGCTGTGATGTGAAATGGGTTCTGTTATGAGCCAGCAAAGAAAATGGTGGTGCTGGTCTAGATATGGCCTGAGTCCTGGTGGAGAAGATGTTAATGCTGAGATTTTAAATTATAACCTGAAGTTGAATGGGAGAAGCTTGTGGGTACTGTAATGGCATTGCAGCCATGAAGCTACAGGTTCTAAGTTGAGTCAGAGTTGCTGCTGTGATGTTGCTGCCATGGATTTGTGGTGGAATGTATGGCAGAATGCAGGCTTTTTGCAAGGGGCTTGTGATGCTGATAATGAAGCTGGTGAAGCTGCTACAATAGTGGGTCCTGGTTTTGTGAATTTAAGCAGTGGTGTTGAAGGTGTCTTTGTCCCGATTAGGTTAGGCTTTTTGGTGGCTTTGCTGTAGCTTGTTACAGCTCAATTGGCTGTGGCAGTAGAGCTTGGTAGCTGAGGTTATGCTCATGGAGGCAGCTGGAGGGGTACTGGTGGTTAATGTGGAGATTGGGAATGTTTTACAGGGCTCAAGGTTAGGTTGGAGTAGAAATGGCCTGACTGAGAAGGAAGTGGCAGTGGCAGCTGTGATTGGAATGGGAGCTGGTACTAGACCTGAGATAGAATGAGCTTTTGAACTATTGAAGCTGGGTTACAGGGTGTGAAGGTGCAGCTATGTTCAACTAGTTTTGCTGGATGATGGTATGCAGTGAGTTGTGAAGCAATTGCGAGTTCACGAGAGATCTGATTAAAGTGGTGATGTTGTGTTTTGAGTTAGAGAATGAGAAGACCGAGAAAGAAGGTTGCGGGTGGAGTGAGCTGAATTGCGGTTGCGGGGGAGTGATGAAGGTGTAGCAACACGACCATCGGGTGTGCCTGGCTTCACACAACCTATGCAAATTTGGCTGGGCAAGTAGCTTTGGCTAGGACCCGTCAGCCGAGTTAGCTACGACTCGGTTCGACTCGGTGCTTGACCGGTTCGACCCGATCCGAGTCCGATGCGATCCGACCCATTGACTCGATCCGACCCGTTGACCGGTGACCGGTTTGACTTTGCGGTCCACCCGAGCTAGTTTTCCGCGACTATTCAGGCCAAATTCCTACCACAATCCCAATTTCCGGCGAGCAAAAATTCCCGAATTTTCTATGGACTTCTCTCATGGGTATGAAGACTTGGGCTAGGAATTGGATGGAGGTGGACTCAAATTTGGAAAGAGAAGGTGGAAGAGTTGAGAAAAGCTTGGAATTGGAAATTGAATTGCAAAAGGAAAAGGATTCTACTCCTTGGAAGAATTGGAGAATGTTGAAGCCTATAAATAGAGAAGTTTTCTACAACTTCTACAGACCTCTCTACCTCTCTACACACACAATTCTTTTCTTTTCTTATTCTTTGTGTGAACTCTTTAACATGAGTAGTTAATTTATTGATTGAGGATGAATTCCTAGTTCTTAATTTATGTTTTGAGTTTTTGTTTTCAAATTCTATCTTGAAGTTTTTCACATAATTATCGTTTGTTTTTACTAATAGGAGTGATCTTAAAGACATTCATGATTGATTGATAGATTGTTTGGGTGGCCAACTAAATTGATTTGTTAATTTGATCTAAAGCTAGTGAAAGTTAGGAGATAAGTAATCGTTTCTTGACTCTTTACATAAGTAGCAAACACGAGACCTTGCGGAGGGATTCCGTGGAGCAATTGTGTGTAGAAACAACGTTAGCAAGTGGACCTTGAGCTAAGAGTCTAACTACTAATATCAACCTAAGAAATTCACAAAACTTAATGCATGAGCCAAGTTACATCTAGGTTGAGCTAATTCTAGGTGGCTTGGTGATTAGAATCCGATGATCGAGAACTTCCGTATCCGGTGATACAAGGGATTTAGGGTTTAGCACCTGGCTAGTTGCTTTACCTACGGTTGGTGATAATTTGTGACTAATAACAAGTAGAAGAGAACATAACTTGATTCATTGTTTCGTAACGAAGAAGGATTCCTTGATCTTGTCTCTCTTATTGCTTTCAACTTTACCTTTTAATTGTTTTGTTTATTTTCTTTTGCTTTTTACACCCCCTTTCGTGACAACTTTTACAACTAGAATCTCGTGCTCCTCGTGGGATCGACCTTGACTACCCTATATTACTAGTTAATTAGGTAGTAAAGTATTAATTAATTTGTTGTGGTTACGACACGCATCAAATTTTGGCGCCGTTCTTGGGAGCAAATGGATGATTTTAGTTGTTTTTATTTTTCTTTTTGCTTTATTCTTGCTTTGTTGGATTCTATACCGTATCTAACTTAAGTTTTGATTCCTATTTCGGTATCGGTTTTCCATGTACGGTGGACAAGAGCAAGCATATTACAACAATCAATACGGTTTTCAACCTCAACATTATGGCAACTTCCAACCATCCTTAGGATACAATCAAAACCAATCTTTTGGCTATGATCAAATTCCTACGAACCTTATGGATATTCTCATACATATCAACAACCTTATGACGGGTATGTAAGTGGACAATCACAAGGATGGGAGGATAGTTTTGTTTATGATCGAGAAATTCTCTAGTTTTGCGTATAAGATGTTGGCCATGATTGGGGATCTTCAACAAAAGATGCAAGAATCACATCGAGAATTTCAAAGGAATTCGGAGAAAATATACGAACAAATTAACAAACCTTTGGAGACTTTTGATGACGCTAGTGTAGATTACTCGAGCCTTGATCTTAATAATGATCAATCACCTATTCAAAAGGAAGAGCTTGAGGAAGACGCATTTATTGCTTGGCAAAACTTTCTTAAGGAAAGATGGGAGTCCGCGGAAGTGTATGAATGTTCCGACAATGAGGAAGTTATTCCAACTCCGGATCATAATAACGATCCTTTACCTATTCAAAAGGAGGAGATTGGGTGTGACTTACCTATTGTTGTAAACGAAGTAACACCCGCACAAGAAGATCTTACAATCTATACCGATGAGAATCACTTTAGTGAATGGCCCGATTCCGATGATAAGAATGTTGAAGAGATGATACTAGAGGATGAAACCACATTCATTGATTTTGTGGAAGACCCAATTGAACTAGCCAATGATTTTAATGATACCGAGACTTTGGTTAAGGTAGAAAACGACGAAGAATGGTTGCAAGGTTTAATAGAGGACCACGATATACAAGAGGTAAGTAATTCACTCGAATTTTTTAAGGATGACAAGGATCCTATAATACAAGAGATTGTGCAAGGTTTGTCTAACCCTTTGCCTATTGATTCTTCTCCTTTACCTCTTATTGGTTTGAATGTATGTGCTTGAAAGTATTTTTGGATGATTTTGTTTCTAAATATCCACCATTGGAAACACTTGATGTTAACACTATGCGTGTGTTTGCCAAGAAGAATACATGGAAGTTCCCGAATTCTATGTTCTTTATACACTTCCGAGTGTGGACGAGAATAAGTGTGGGGGAAATTTCTATCGAGCGATAATTTCACTATTATTTTCTTGTGCTAATATTTGTATGGAGTTATTGTTTGCAAACAGGTATTATGGGTGGATCCTCAAATTTTCCGATTGTTAGTATATGGGAATGAATCTTGCAAGAGCCAAGTCGGGCATCGACTTTAAAACAAGCGCTTAATGGGAGGCAACCCATCGGTTTTGTATTTCTTATCTTTTTGCTTTTTGTTATTTCTTTTTCTTGTTTCTTATCATGTTAAAATTTCCCACCTTGACTTTACTAGGAGGATTCAATTACATTGAGGACAATGTAAGGTTTAAGTGTGGGGGAGTGGTTAAGCATGTTTTTAAAACAAAAATTACAAAAAAAATTAAAAAATTTTGAAAAAAAAAAAAAAAAGTTTTACTTAAAAATTCCAACTTTTAAAGATTTTAGAGTCCCTAGCATATTTCTAGGTATGTTTACATAGAGATTTTGACCGACATAATTGAACTTGGAAATGTTAGAGAACTACATTCGGATTTCTTGTTTGTTAGAGTGTTAAATAATGGATTTAATCATGCGGTGATGCGAATTTGGTGCGAGGAGAAGTGCATTATTAGAGTTGCTGATCAATCATTAGTGGAGACTACCCGTATTCATATCATGAGAGGCACCACCAGAAATTTTCTATCTACTAAAGAGCTTCTTTTGAGTGTGTGTCACCGTACGTAAATTCGGGTAGAATGGTGAGCTACCCAACCTCCCACCAATAGAAGCACTACTCTTTGATCTCTTGAGTGCTAATTTTGTCAATCATGAGGGTGATGTCCATGTATGAAAGCTTCCTTCTTGTAGTTCGATTTGCAGTTAGCACCATTCTCTCTCTCGACAACAACGGATCCATAGAAACACATTCATCATCAACAAGGAGCGACATCAAAATCTACAAGGAAAGTTGGAAAAGTTTAAGGTTTATAAGCAACGGAACAAGAAAAAGAGCAAATTTCAAATACAAGTAAAAGCAACATACAAAGAGCTGATTTTACATATATGTTGAAGACTTACACTACAATGAGGTAATTTTATATTCAAGTATGAAGACTTATTCATGAAAGCGAAGAAAAGTAAAAGGTGAAAATTTTTGAAGTTTATGATTTCAAGACGATACAAGTTGTGAAGAATCAAGCGGTAAAATACTTCTCCCACGGCCATGGTTTATTTTGTATTTAATTTCTCTTGATTTCAAAAAAAAAAAAAAAAAAAAAAAAGAAAAATAATAAAAAAAAAAAAAAAAGAGAAAAAAAGAGAGAGAAAACAAGAGAAATATTTGTTTTGAATGAGCCGTGGGAAAGGAAAATATATAAGGAAGTTTCAAGCGACAAGGATATTTAAGGTAAAAAGAGTTAAGAATTGTTAAGAATTTATCATCAATAGTTGAAACCGAAGACGAAGACCATGAAGATCAAGACGAGGAGCGGAAGACGTTTCTATTGGATGCCATGAGAGTGGTGTTATCATAATTGGCGATCGGATGTGAAGGTAAGTAAGTAATCTCATCCTCGATAATAATGGTTGATTTCCTTTCTTAGAGATCGTCAGAAAAATGGTTTTTCAAAATATTAAAAGATGTGGGTTTTTCAAAATTTCGGAAGTTGTCCTTCCCACCATTCAACGTGTTGCAGGAATTCTCTCTTCATTCCTACCTGCACACATGTGTGACCCATAAAAAAGCCGTCTTTTTGAGTGCAATTATCATAAAATCCTTTTTGGTGAGGCAGAAGTCGAGGCGAAATGCTTATTGATCGTTTCTCAAACACGCGTTCTCTCATTATGGTGTGGTTATTTCTCACTCAACATTTAAGAACGAAATATGTTCTTTAGTATTTCTAACTTCTCATTACTAGCATGCAGAAACTCTATGTCCTCATAACTCTTTGGATGCTTGTGACGCTTGAACGCTTTGAAGTTGTGAGTTTTTAGTTTGATTTGCTCGAGGACTAGCAAAGTCTAAGTGTGGGGGAATTTGATAGGTGTAGAATACACCGTATTTACTATCTAGTAGTTTATGCTTTCTTTGCTATTTTTCTTGTAAATTATGTATTTTACGATTGTTTTGAGTTTTATAGCTACTTTGGAGTCGCACGGAGGAAAAGAAGAAGAAATCACCCAATTTGAGCCAAAAAGGCAAAAAGGTCATTTTACAGGCGATTGATATATGGAGCCCAGTCAAGGTTAAGGGGCAACTCTTTTGGGAGGATCACTACAGACAGGGACGGTTCAAGTTAAGGGGCTGCAAACTGGTAGCCCTTATCCAGAAACATAGTGCTGTTATCAATGGTAAAAGGGTTGGGTTATATCCATGGATGTTGAAACCCAAACCCATTTAACCCACACCTTAAACCCTGCTCCACACCTGTACCCGGATCAAACCCGACCCGGATCCGTGTAATAAAATCTAAAATCAAATCGAGAAACCAACTCTCAATCATTCTTCCACCAAGAAAACAGCGCTCCTGTTTTACCATGACTGCCATTTAAGAAATCGAGAGATGGGAGTTCGATGTAGAGCTCGAGGAATGATGGCGGAAACTGCCAGAAGAAATCGAGAAATAGGTTTGCAACAGGAAAGCCGATGAAGCTCAGATGAAGATTTTTGTGGCTGTTGAGCTATAGAAGTTGGATCTGTTGCTTGCCATGGATGTGAACCGAGTTCCCAGCCGAGATACAAGGATTCGTTTTGATGTTGTCGGAGAAAATGGGGATTCCGAGTTGAGGTTTCTCGGATTACTGTGGCTGCTCTCGATTTAAGAGGATGAGGAAGAAATTGAAGAGGAGATTGAATCTGCGGGTATTCTTCTTGGTGATGAGATGAAAACCACGAAGGCTTTGGGTGATGTACTTTCGATCTAAGGAAGTAAGAGGAATTAAATTTAAGATGGGTATCTGATTTGATGGTTCTATTGTGAATTAGGGGATTGCAGGCTATACCTAGGAGTTGCAATTGGTGGTAAAGCTTTAGATAGTAGTTTATGCTGTGTTTGGAGCTTGAGTGGTATTCAAGTAGCAAATCGAGGAAAATGCAGTGCAAGTGTGGAAGGATATGAGCCATAGCTCGTGGCTAGTAAATGGAATTGGAGTTGGTGCTAGGATGACTGAAACTGCATCATTGCAGGGTAATTCTGGTGGAGTTATTGCAGGTGGTGTGTGACTTTGGCATGGTTCAAATGGCTAAGCAATTCTAGCTGTGATGTGAAATGGGTTCTGTTATGAGCCAGCAAAGAAAATGGTGGTGCTGGTCTAGATATGGCCTGAGTCCTGGTGGAGAAGATGTTAATGCTGAGATTTTAAATTATAACCTGAAGTTGAATGGGAGAAGCTTGTGGGTACTGTAATGGCATTGCAGCCATGAAGCTACAGGTTCTAAGTTGAGTCAGAGTTGCTGCTGTGATGTTGCTGCCATGGATTTGTGGTGGAATGTATGGCAGAATGCAGGCTTTTTGCAAGGGGCTTGTGATGCTGATAATGAAGCTGGTGAAGCTGCTACAATAGTGGGTCCTGGTTTTGTGAATTTAAGCAGTGGTGTTGAAGGTGCTGTATCTGATTAGGTTAGGCTTTTTGGTGGCTTTGTCAGTGGCAACTTGTTACGCTCAATTGGGTCAATGTGATAGAGCTTGGTAGCCGAGGTTATGCTCATGGAGGCACTGGAGGGTGCTTGGTGGTTAATGTGGAGATTGGGAATGTTTCTGAGGGCTCAAGGTTAGGTTGGAGTAGAAATGGCCTCGACCGAGAAGGAAGTGGCGTGGGTACTGATTGGAATGGGAGCTGGTACTAGACTCGAGATAGAATGAGCTTTTGAACTATTGAAGTCAAGTTACAGGGTGTGAAGGTGCAGCTATGTTCAACTAGTTTTGCAGATGATGGTATGCAGTGAGTTGTGAAGCAATTGCAGTTGCGAGAGATGCAGTTAAGCTGGTGATGTTGTGTTTTGAGTTAGAGAATGAGAAGACGGGAAGAAGGTTGCAGGTGGAGTGAGCTGAATTGCAGTTGCAGGGGGGAGTGACAGAAGGTGTAGCAACACGACCATGCTGGGTCATGTACCTGAAACTCGCACAACTGCGGCAAATTTGGCACAGGCAAGTAGCTCGCTAGGACCAACGGTCATCCAGAGTTAGCTACGACTCGGTTCGACTCGATCTTGACCCGATTCGACCGATCCAGTCCAGTACTGATCCGACCCATTGACTCGATCCGACCCGTTGACCGGTGACCGGTTTGACTTTGCCTCACCCGAGCTGAGTTTTCTTCAGTGACTATTCCGCCACAATCCCAGTTTTCCGGCGAGCAAAAATTCCAGAATTTTCTATGGACTTCTCTCATGGGTATGAAGACTTGGGCTAGGAATTGGATGGAGAATTGGACTCAAATTTGGAAAGAGAAGGTGGAAGAGTTGAGAAAAGCTTGGAATTGGAAATTGAATTGCAAAGGAAAAGGATTCTACTCCTTGGAAGAATTGGAGAATGTTGAAGCCTATAAATAGAAGTTTTCTACAACTTCTACAGACCTCTCTACCTTGTTTTTTGCTCTACACACACAATTCTTTTCTTTTCTTATTCTTTGTGTGAACTCTTTAACATGAGTAGTTAATTTATTGATTGAGGATGAATTCCTAGTTCTTAATTTATGTTTTGAGTTTTTGTTTTTCAAATTCTATCTTGAAGTTTTTCACATAATTATCGTTTGTTTTTACTAATAGGAGTGATCTTAAAGACATTCATGATTGATTGATAGATTGTTTGGGTGGCCAACTAAATTGATTTGTTAATTTGATCTAAAGCTAGTGAAAGTTAGGAGATAAGTAATCGTTTCTTGACTCTTTACATAAGTAGCAAACACGAGACCTTGAGGGATTCCGTGGAGCAATTGTGTGTAGAAACAACGTTAGCAAGTGGACCTTGAGCTAAGAGTCTAACTACTAATATCAACCTAAGAAATTCACAAAACTTAATGCATGAGCCAAGTTACATCTAGGTTGAGCTAATTCTAGGTGGCTTGGTGATTAGAATCCGTAGTCGAGAACTTCCGTATCCGGTGATACAAGGGATTTAGGGTTTAGCACTGAGCTAGCTGCTTTACCTACGGTTGGTGATAATTTTTGACTAATAACAAGTAGAAGAGAACATAACTTGATTCATTGTTTCGTAACGAAGAAGGATTCCTTGATCTTGTTTCTCTTATTGCTTTCAACTTTACCTTTTAATTGTTTTGTTTATTTTCTTTTGCTTTTTACACCCCCCTTTCGTGACAACTTTTACAACTAGAATCTCGTGCTCCTCGTGGGATCGACCTTGACTTCCCTATATTACTAGTTAATTAGGTAGTAAAGTATTAATTAATTTGTTGTGGTTACGACACGCATCATCTACTTTCGGCAATGAATTAGAGTCAATAAATTTGAGCTATAAATGTCTAGAATTATTAGTTGAACCACATGAATGTAAGAATTGGTGGAATCCTGAGTCTCAGTAATCTCTCGATATCGTGACAAACTTGTGTATATATTTTCTTTGTTTTTAGTATTTTCTTAAATCGAGTCTTTACAAGTCTGAGAGGAACGACATCTTTCTTACCACTTTCTACAACAACTTTCGAAACCACATCAACCGGCCACAACTAGGGCATGACCGGCCGGCTAGTGAGCTCGGTCCCACGACACCTTTCCTAATTTTTATTATTTCCTCGATGTGAAGGAAACACCATGAAATTGAGGAGTTTCCTTGAAACGAAGGAATTTTGTTCAAATGAAGGAATTTTCATGAAATCAAGGAAAAATAGTTGTGGATGGGGAAAAACGGTTCGCTGGTTTTTTAGGAAAGTGAAGAGATGAGCGTATTATCGAGACTCCTCGAACCGAGCAAATTGCTCAACCTCACACAGATGCACCGCTGCAAAGGGGGTGCTTAGATTCGAGAGATCAATCTGTAGGACTCCGGCCTAAACCAAGACAATGGCCGTTCCAGAGTCAATACGGTCGCAAAGAGGGAGATGGGTTGATATGTAGGAAGGAAGCTGAGAATTATGTGGGATCTGTGATGATCAAAGATTGTGGGTGTGTTGAAGGTTTCTGCAATAATTGGTGAACTGTTGAGTTCGAATAAATTCTGATGGATTGATGAATTCTTGAGAGTAGTTACTCGAGAAATTCTGTGTAGACCGAAAACGTTGTCCTTAATCATGGATTCAGAAACTTATTTATATTGTCGTGAGTTGTGAACACCTTGATCCCCGTAAGTGTGCGGTTTCATGAGTGGGAGAGTGGGCAAATGGAAGATCGTGGTAATGTCAGTTCCACGTCGTGTGGAGACTTGACGGATCGTGCACCCACTACTTTGCTAACTCCTTCAACCGTTGACACAGCTTACACACATTTCTCGTCGTGGATGAATCCACGTGCTGTAGGCCGCCAGACCAAAATCCTAGTTGTTATCCCCCAATTTGACGTGATTGATGTCTCACGAATCGTGGAGTCTGCATGACAGACGTGTATTTAGTTTGTCACTATTAGACAATGAATCTAGGTTTTGTTGAATCGAGCATGTTTGACAAATGCTCGAGCAATTCATGAATGTTAATGTTGCTCATCTGAGCAAATATTGTAAATTCGACGAGTTGTTGAATATTGATGAGTTACTAAATATATGTGGATTATTCGAGCAACTGAGCAAGTATTGCTTGATTCGATGAAATACTGATAAGTTACTGAATATTGATAGTTGGGTCAATATTCGAGGAACTGAGCAAGTATTGCTCAATTCGACGAATCACTGAATATTTGAGAATTTGACGTGCAATTGAGCAAGTATTGCTCAATCCGACAAATACTGAGTATGAATAATTTGACATGCAATTGAGCAAGTATTGCTCAATTCAAAAAAATACTAATAAATTACTAAATATTGATAGCTCGACCAATATTTGAGCAACTGAGCAAATGTCGCTCAATTCGACGAAATATTTATTGGTAACGTAACCCAATAAAATATTAAAATATTGGTAGATTACCAAATATTGTATAATTAATCCCCGTGGATCAACATAAATTAATTTGGTGTTTGAACTTGCTCAGAATGATGATTCCGTGAAGCGTTTGTTCGAAACCCTAATTTTTGAGCAATTGTTCAAAAATTGATGAATTGCTGAAAATAGGTCATGAGTGATAGAGGGACCGACCACATGAAATGATGAGCGTCCATGTGGTGCCCAGTGCTCGAGTGAGCGTACACCAGGGTTCTCAGTTGGAGAGTTGGTGAAAGAATGATGATTAAGTGCCGGTTTCATCATTTATTGAATTACAGCTGGGTTCAACATTAGGCAAAAACCTAAGTTTGAAAGATGGGGACCGACCAAGAGAGCATGGGGCCGGCTCTTGGTGGTCACGGGACTGGATTTTTTCCGTTCGAGCAATCCCTAGGTTGGTTGGAGAGAGTTTGGGCCCAATATGAGCGATTGCGCAAATTAGGTCAAAAGTGTGTAAACGTGTGGGACCGGCTTTGTGCAAGCCCTAGGAATGACTTTGGTCGGTCATTAAGGCATGCACGTGTTGCCGTGGTGTCTGTGTCTCCGTACTGAGAGTTTCAGTATTTTCTGATGTGCATTCGAGCAACATTGTGAATTTTCAGAAGAGTTTCATCTTCACTGAAATTCTTGATTTTTGTTTGAATGAGCATGTATGCTCAATTAATCAATATTTTGTAAATATTAAAATAAGAGTATTTTAATATTCAAAATTGTTGTGAGAGGCTAGCTGGTCATGTGACCACGTTGGTTTTTGAATTTTCATGATTTGAGCAATATTCGAGAAATTAGGAAGAAATCATGATTTTTGCTCAAACCAAGGAGTTTCATGAATTTGAGGAAAATAATAATTATAAAAGACTAGGGATTGCAGGGTGTGCGACCGGCCACGGCTAGGGCATGGCCGTCCGGCTATGTTGCCCGGTCCCGCACTCCTTTCCCTATTTTATAATATTATTTTCATGAATCCGTGATGTTATGGAGAATCCATGAGTCTTTTGTTGAAACGGAGGAGTTTCATGAGTTTGGGGAATAACAGTTATTAAAAGCTAGGGATTTTGAGGTGTGGGACCGGCCACGGCTAAGGCATGGTCGGCCGGCTATGTTGCTTGGTCCCGCACACCTTTCCCTATTTTATAATATTATTTCATGAATCCATGAATTTTGTTGAAACCAAGGAGTTTCATGGAATTGGGGAATGATTATTATAATATGCTAAGGATTGTAAGGTGTGGGACCGACCACGGCTAAGGCATGGCCGGCCGGCCATGTTGCCCGGTCCCGCACACCTTTCCTTATTTTATAATATTATTATTTTTCATGAATCCGTGAAGTTATGGAGAATTCATGAATTATGTAAAAACAAGGAAAGTTGCTAATATCAAGGAGTTTTTTCATGAGTTCATGAAATAACAAAATAGGGAAAAATAATGAGAGAAGCATGGGGACCAAACGGCTAGGGCATGGCCGGCCCGGTGGGCCCGCCTGGCGCTCCTTATTATTTTATTAATATTTGTTATTTTCTCCTGTTTTGCGTAGGATTCCTCATCTGTCCATATTTTTGGATGCTCGTTCGTGCATCCGGGTGCTCAGTCGTGCATCATTGTTGAGTACACTTACACCATTTTTGTAGTAGCAGGTTTTCCCACACTACACCCCTCACTATATTTTGGTTAATTAGTTCATTGAAAGATGCATAATTGAGAATGTTTATTGATTGATTTCATGAGTTATCTACACAGGGAAAATGGAATTACACTTAGCAAGTAAAACACTCTTAAACTTTCTCTCTCCTAATGACTTGCGCAACAATTCCAAAAAGATCTCCCTTACAACAGACTCACTCAACCCTTTATATAGGGTAATACATAGTGGATGACAGCTAAGCTATCCTTTATTTTCGAATGTCTCGCGAAGTGTCGCCAGTGTACAACTTATTCAACCTCGCGACACTTCTTAACCCTCGCCAGGTTCCATGTCTCTCAGTTGTTTTGTGTGTCGTTTCTCATTGCGTCGTTCATTTTAGTTCCCTGCGACTCCTCGCTACCGTCGTGTATTGATCCCGCGAGCCCTATTCATTGTGATATTATGATCCTACATCTTGCCTCTTTTTCCTTGAATATTGCTTGAAGAGCGATCTTTAAGGAAAAATCATTGTTGTAGTGATCTTTGGTTTTTGTTGATGAGGGAATGAGCAGAGAAGAATATTGTACTTGAAAAGTACGTACTTGCCTCTATTCTTTTGCGAAGTCTTCAAGCTTCTTTGAGATATATATGAAGTATCGTCTCTTATCTCTCCTCGTATTTCTCCTGCGAAGGAAGAGTATCATGAGATTCTTACGATAATGTTGCCGCGATTTGCTTATCTTTAGAATCTTGATTTTTATATTTTTACACGGATTTTGATTATTAATTTCTTCTCTTGACACGTCTCTTTCAACCATTTTTTCTTGACCGTTCATGTCTCTTCGCATTAAATGACCTCGTTTTTCTCGAGACTCTTTTCCCTATATATAGTTTTCTTTTCCCCTCCTTTTCATCTTTTAGTTTGTCTCTAACTTTTCTTTGATTCTCTCCTTCCGCAATTTGCGCTCCCTCTTCAAAGCTTTTCTTCATCCTTTCTAGCGCCGCTTTTAATCTCCAATCTTTCGTCCATTCCCATACTTGATAAATGGCTTCCATCAATCGTGCATACAAAACTTCTTTCGAAGAAGTTCAACACCGAAGTTGCTCGAGAAGGGTTTTACTCACAACTATTCCCGATCGAGGATCTTCATCTATTCTTCTTTGCAAAGTTATTTTCTGATTATCAATGTGATGATCAAAAGATTATAGTCTCGCTAGGTCAACTTCTCGAGGGACTTCCCATTCCCTTGTACAATCCCGAGATTCCCTTATTTTATGAAATCTTGGCCCATGAAAAATTCTCTCGGGCTGTTTATCAATTGAGTGGCGATTGCATTCGTCCTAATGCTTGAGTTCGCGCATCGTGGTGCTGGCAAAGGATCTTTATACTCTACTTCATTAGACATCCCGATTTCAAAGATTTGGAAATAGTCTTGAGAAGTACACTGTAGAGAGCTTCTTTGAAAACTATTCAAGATAAAGATGGTTAATGCGAAAGTCTCATTTGGGGCATTCGCCTGAAAAAGAAGGATAATGTCACTGAGGATAAATTGCTCATGCAGGATATTGATTGGCACCCGGGCAATAACACTACTCCTCGCCATTCCAAAGATGAGAAATGGTGGGTTGTACCCCTGATTTTAAGTGGCCCTTATATCGCGGGTTCGTATGTTCTTCTGCGAATCTCGCAGGATATCATCCTTGGGAATTCAAATGGCACGAGAGGGCAAATGAGGTATGTTTCTCATTTTAAATCTTGCCTTCGCAACTTTCTTTTTACATATGTTGAGTTTGTATAATTTCTCGATCGCCAAATTGAGAAGAAAGTACAAGGATAATCCGTTGGAAAGTACTCACGACGTTACTTGATCGCTTACGGATGAAGTAAGAAACATTTCTTTTGTTATTTAAAACAATATTGTCGCCTCTGTTTCTTATTTTTATCCGTATGCGAAGGTTGGAGTTGAAGAAACTACTGCTGCGAAGACTAAAAGTAAGGGTAAAACTGTCGCTCGCAAGGGTAAATCCTCTGCCCCCTTAACTAAGAAGCGAAAGGTCCAATCCTCTTCTCGCCTTAGCTCAAGCTCGAATCTTCGACGAGGATAACCATGAATCGAATCCTTCTCTCGCCAAGAAGATTCCATCGACCCGATTCTTCCATGGATCGGTTATCCGGCATTTTCTCGATCATTCCAAGGAATGGGAGATGCTCCCCTAGCTTCTCTTTGCGGAGCTCTCTTAAACGTGTGTAATGCTGCTTTACTGGAAGGCAATAATTCATTCAATGGAGTCTCTAGAGTTGTGTCTCCTGATCTTTTGAATGCACTTGGGTCTCTGGTATGTGTACAGTCATATTTCCCTGCTAACTTTAAATTGTTTAAGTATATATATATTTTAATGATTTTTCTATCATCTTCTATAGGTTGGAAGATCTTCCTTTGTAGTTGCCTCAGACCTTGAGAGAAGACGCAATAATCTTGAAAAAGAAGAATTTGCGGTTGAGCGAGAAGATTCAAGAATTAGAGACCGAAGGCTGCGTCATCTCGTGAGAAAGACGAGAGAATTCAAAAGTTAAACACCGAACTTGATTCCCAAAAGGATAAGGTGTCCTCTCTTCAAAATGCCAATCAAAGAACTTTATGGTATAAAATTTTACCTCCTTTTATTATTTTTATTTTAATGGTCGCCTATTGCTACTCCGACTTATTACTTTCATGAGATGTATATAATCTCTCCGATGAGGCTATTCTTCTCCATACATTTCCCGATCCTATGGATAATAACCTTCTTCTCGCTCACCTCAACAACTCTTTAAGTAGTTCATCAAACAAAATTAACTCCTTTCATTAAATGAACTTCGGACCAAATATCGCGTCTTTTAGAAATTGAACATAGATCTGGTTTAAGTGCTGCCAACCAATTTAAACGAATGTTTCTCGAGTCCAATAAAGAAATCAAAATTTTGAGGAAGAAAATTAGTGACCATATAGATGATAAAGATCGCATTGCTAACAATGGTGCACAGCATTAGCAACCTTTCAAAAATCTCTCCTTGAATTACAAATTGAGCGGGACGAATTGCTTCGCTGCATTCCTTACTTAGTGAGCGAGAAGATCAAATTCGCTCCCTCCTTGTTATAAATAGTGACGATGAATTCGCACAGGCAGCGAAAGTTTTAGATAATGCCGAAATAATCTAGGTGTTGATGTTAGTCTTCACGCCGAGCATACTTCCTTGGTTAAAGATATGATATCCGATAGAGAAGGTTATTTGTTACACCTTACTACTTCTTACTTCGTAGTATTGCTTGTAAATTATTAACTTGTTGTTACTTATTTGCGTAATCCGAGAAGAGGCTTCGTTAGAATTAGAGAGCTTGAATCCGAGAAGGAACAACTCGCCGGAATTTTCCAAATGAGAATTGAAGAACTCGAAACCGAAAAACAACAACTCGCCAAGAATCTCTCCCTTCGTAATAACAAGTATTCCAAGTTGAAGAAACAATTTGAAACAACAATGGAGAACTTTAGTAATGATGTTTGTTCGTTTTCGTAATGGAGCCATGGAGTATGTTTGTAAACACCGAGAACATCCCTCTCGCATACATATCCTCGGCTTCTTGAAAAGGTTCCCGAGAACTTGCCTGTCTCGGATGTTTCGATAGTGAAGGCGGCGAAGAAGAAAATTCTCGCGACGAGAATAATAAAACGATGAATCGGATGAAGAAGAAGAATCACCCAAGATGTAATTCTTTTTGTTTTCTTTTCTTTGCGTGTAATATCTGTACATTGCTGTATCTTTGTTATAGTGAACTCTTTTTTCATGAATTCAATCTTCACTCCCCTTTTTTGTTAGTTCTTCCTTGTAATATAATTGACTATCTTTATTGATGTATAACTCTTTCCTCGGAAGATGGATAACAATATTCCATCTTTTCCATTCCCATACTTGCCTCTGGTATTCATCTTCGATGGAAGAAGTTAGTTATCCTCATGTATTTTGTTGAATAATAATTTTAGTGTTATTGAAATGTATAGCCATGGCGAGGTCGCGATACCTTTATGAATTGAGAATTCTATCTCCTCTTGTAGCGCGACAAGGTCGCAGCCGCCTCTACACTTTCATGCAAAGGCCCATTGACCTTGCCTTATCATTTTGTGTGGTCTTCCAAGTCGACCTCCCTAATTAGAGGTCCTCCCCTGCCATCGTTTTTTGCGACAAAATCGCAGGACGTCTTTACACTTGTATGTAAAGACCCATTGATCTTGCCTTATCATTTTTCAAGTATTTTTGCCTCTCGCAGATGTTTTGGTTGCAACAATATGACAGGCCTAGATATCCTTGCGAATATAGAGTCCTATGACATTGCCGTCTTGCGACGAAATCGCAGACGTCCGTACACTTTAAAAAAGACCCATTGATCTCGCCTTACCCTCACGTTAGTATTATTGCCTCTGCAGGATCATTTGCACAAATATGACAAGCCTAAGTCTCCTTGCGAAAACAAAGCCTCATGACATTTGCGTCTGTTTTGGCACTCCCCCTAATGGAGAGCACCGCCCTTATCATCTCCCGGTTGCCCCTTCAAGGAGGCGAAACATCGGCCATACAAGACTAGCTCCTCCCATCCTGGTCTTAACAACAACCGTTGTTTTCGCAGCCTCTTATCCCTTATACCTATATGGTTTATGGTTACGAGACCGCACCCTAAGTGGAGTTTTCTTCGGGCGAGTGCGGCACATGCCAAGACTTGCCAAGAATGGCCGAGGTAGGTTCATCCATCCCGCACTCGGCTCAACCGTGTACCTCGGCGCCTTGTGCATCCACTCGACTCCTTGGAAGAGACCCTCGGTTGCCCAACCGGGGTATAACCTACATATATAGTTGGGAATCCAAGGTATCTCCCTTGGATAGGCTTTCATGGGCCCCAAATTTTCATGGTTCAGGCTTCAGGAGCGGTGTAACCTTCCCCCTGAACCACGGCGAGAGATACCCCCTTATATGACGCACTTTAGGTCTTACATTTGCCTCTTACGAAATGTTATTCGCGAACTAGGGTGTACGCCATAAAGGTTCGTCCCATTCATTTGCGCATTTATATTTGTTAAATCATTCGATCATTCATGTTTCATTATTTGTGATATTTGTTTTGCGTATTCGCACAGCTCTATTTCACTTGTTGCATTTCACTTTTCTTTCTTAATCGTATTCTCATCTTACTCTTGGCTGCGAGATTCTCGCACATCATTACTTCAGTTATTACTTTGCATCTTGCTGTTATTGATTATTCACTTCTTATGCCTTTTGTTGCTCATATCTTTTGCTTCTTCATTGTTATAATATTGGTCTGTCTCTAAGCATTCACCTCGCGGGGTACGTTCAGCCCTTACTTCTATAGCATCTACCATTAATTTTTCCTTTCTCTGTTCATTTCTCACATGTTGCTTCCACCCTTTTCTTTTGGCATTCCTTTCTTCGCAGCTTTCTACATCTATTTCATGACATTGTTGCGACTCCTTCCAATCTCCCGTATAATACCAATGCCATTTGGATGTGGGAATTTAATACATTGATGATACGTTGGCGCGACTCCCAAGGTTTCATGAAGCCACGGCCGCCCAATCAGCGCATTGTATGGAGATTCCACGTCAACCACACGAATAAAATACCATTGATAATCCTTGTAGAGGTATTCTCATGTGAACCTCTCCCTTTGGTTTGTTTGCGGTGCCATTAAAGCCATATATCTTGTATGTAGAGGGGATCAAATCCTCATCTTTTCCTCCCATCGTCTTGTAAGTATGGTAGAAGAGGATATTCACCGAACTTCCGGTGTCGATTAAGATTCGGTTGATCGCCCAAAGCAAGCTTCGCCTCATCATCTTCTCCATCGATTGTTTCGGGTTAATCTCTAGTTTCACAACCAACGGGCTATCATGTGTTTCTCTTCCTTTTGGCACTTCATCTGCAGAAAAAGAAATAGTCTTCAACTGCCACTGTTCTAACTGCGTTGACCTCGCCAGACTCATAATTTCTTTATCATTAGCATCTCTCGCAAAGACTCTACTGAGCACGTTGTCATGAAAATCTTCGATGGTGCGATAGGAGTGGACAATGGAGTTGCAGTTCAAATTCTTGGCTTTTGTTCCTACTTCTATCACAAATGTTTCCTTTCCCTTCGATGACACCGTTCGTGCATCTCTGTGGTGGTGGTAATGTCGACTGTTTCTTCTCCCCTTAAAAGTGATTCAACTTCCCGATCAACCATCCCGAGAATAATTCTCTTTATGTTTCTACAATCGTTTGTTTGATGCCCATGGAAGCGATGGTAAGAACAAAACTCATGGCTTCTATCGTCCAGCGGTGGTTCCATTCCAACATTCCAAGGTCTTTGGTACATTTTCCATCACAAGTATAGCTTCCCGTATCTTTTCAACGCTAGCATTCGGTGGAGGCATCTTAATTTGTTCCCATCTTGTTCTATGACTTCTCTGCCCTCCACGGTTATTTTGCCTTCGTCCACCATAAGTTTCTTGCACATGATCTAGCCTCTGAATCTTATTATTGTTTATTACGGTTGTAGTAGTTCCTTTCACGTTCAAACTCTTCTTGATCGTGGCTTCCCATGGCTACTATCTTCTGCTGTCCCCCATCGCCTCTCCTTGCTGCTTTGTCCTTGCGAAGTGCTCGCCACTGTATTTATGAATTGAGGTAACAAACTTGCGTTCGCGGTGTTGGAGTTCGTGTTCGCGACGGGATAAGAATTCATTTCATTTTGTCTTTCTTCTAAGGCAATATATTCTTCCTGTAATTCTCGCGGTTCTGCCATCGTGATTGTATTTTTGATTCTAAAAATTTGAATGTATAACAAGTTAGTCGCGAAGAGAGCATTCACAAATGAGAGTATGAGATATCTCTCCTCAACCCGTCCTGCCATTTCGTTTGCACATGGTTCTCCATCTTCTTGTCAACTGTCTTAAGCTCTCGCCAATCCTTTGTTTCACCAGAATACATCCTCAATACACGGTCGCGAAGAGTTGTTACTTATGTATGCTCCCGGGAATGTGGCTTGTAAATGATTGAATGATGTGATTGTGTTCCTTGGCAGACCTTCAAACCATTTTAGTGCTTCTCCTATTAAGCTTGACGCGAAATATTTGCACAATATGGCATCATGATTCTCCCATTGTAACATACATCTCATATAAGCCTTAATATGTTGTATCGCACAAGTTGTTCCATCAAAGATGTTGGTTAATGCGGGTAGATTACATTTAGGAGGTATTCCTCCCATCTGCACTTCTAGCGTGAAGGGATTCTTCGCGGCTTCTCGCGCAATAGCTTCGTCTAACCTGTCTCCTTCCTCCTTCCCTTCTATTGTTCGATAATCCTCTCATTTCACTAGCTCTCTTAAGATTTGTTCATTTGCCTCGGAATTTGATTCTCTTTTGGTCTTTTTAGCTCACTTCTCTCCTTCTTCGCTCGTGCCTATTTTGACCTTCCCGCTCATTATCTTCTCCTCTTCTTTCCTCGCGACGCTCTTCTTCGCCTCTTTCGTTAATTCGCACGCCATTATATCGGTTGTTCTCTCTTCTCGGCTGCCTCTCGGCTCTCATCATTTGCACTCTCTCATACTCTTCATTAATATTTCTATTGGTACGATTTTGTTCCCTCCTTCTCTCGCGGTTGTCATGGTTATTCTGCCTCTTGATTGCCTCCTCCATCTCTTGATTTTCCATTTCTTCTCTTAGCCTTTCTCTCTCGCGAGCTAGTCGCGCTTGTTCAATGTAGTGTCTCTCAATGTCATCCTCGATCTCTCGGTTTCTTCTCAATTCTTCTCTCCCATGCAAGATTATTCTCCCTTCAAGAAATTTGAGTCATTTGGTTCTTGGAATTGCATGTTTCCTTGATTTTCCCTATTCCGCTCATTTGGAAGATTTTGGCCTGAGGAATATAACGATCTTCTATTTCTCCTCTTCTCTCGCCGTGCTCTATATTCGGATTTTGTGTTTCTTCATTGGTGCGTTCTGTTGGTACAACTCTCCTTCTTTCTTCTCCATTCGATCTTGAACTTGATCTCACGCTACTTCTAGATCTCCTATTTTGCAACCTCATATTTTCCATCCTCAATTCGTGATTCTGTCTTGTCAAGTTTGCTCGTTCCTCTGCCTCTAGCCGTCTCTCCTCGTGTATTGTTTGTCTCAATCTTTCTAGGGCTGCGATTTCTTCGTTACCTGGATTCATTTCTCCATTCATTTCTTGCTCTCCTCCTCCTTGTCCATTGTTCACCAACTGCTGCTCCTCTTCTCTCTCGTCTTCAGAATCAGATCTCCAAGTATGCACACTTACTCTATCATAATCCACTTTCCGCGTTTGCTAGAGGAGATTGGTGGCTGGTTTTGACCTTCTCCATCATTTCTCATATTCATCCTTGATGATTCTCCTGTTTCATTCCTCCTTTCTCCAAAGAAGTCTCCCACTTCTTCTTACAATCGTTGGTTGCCCTTGTACATTTCTTCTTCTAGCCATCTTTCTTTTTCAATGAATTCTTGAGTATCTTTTCCAAATCTCTTCTCTCGTTAATCTATATTCTTTCCAATTTCTTCGTCAATCACTTGCTCGTCCATTTTCTAGCGCATATGTAGTAGCAGGTTTTCCCACACTACACCCCCTCACTATATTTTGGTTAATTAGTTCATTGAAAGATGCATAATTGAGAATGTTTATTGATTGATTTCATGAGTTATCTACACAGGGAAAATGGAATTACACTTAGCAAGTAAAACACTCTTAAACTTTCTCTCTCCTAATGACTTGCGCAACAATTCCAAAAAGATCTCCCTTACAACAGACTCACTCAACCCTTTATATAGGGTAATACATAGTGGATGACAGCTAAGCTATCCTTTATTTTCGGGAATGTCTCGCGAAGTGTCGCCAGTGTACAACTTATTCAACCTCGCGACACTTCTTAACCCTCGCCAGGTTCCATGTCTCTCAGTTGTTTTGTGTGTCGTTTCTCATTGCGTCGTTCATTTTAGTTCCCTGCGACTCCCTCGCGGTACCGTCGTGTATTGATCCCGCGAGCCCTATTCATTGTGATATTATGATCCTACAATTTTTTGTGGGGCTTACTCAGTGATGATCCATATGCCCGGTTGTTGAGTATTTATTGCTAATCCATGAAATTCAGTGTAGAATAATTCATGGAATTGAACAATAAAAATGAGTAGTTATTTATTATCAATTCATAGGATCAGCTGTGGATTCGACCATGAATTCAGAATAATAAAATAGGCATTACCATTCCATGGGATCGTGGATTCGACCATAGAATCAGAGTAATAGAATTATATTTTACCATTCCATGAGATTAGCAGTGAATTCGATCATGATATCGGAGTAATGAGATAATATAAATTGTTATTGCAATTCCATGAGGTCAGGTCGTAGATTCGATCATGGAATCGGAACAATTGTTGTTGCCATTCCATGGGATCAGGCCGTAGATTCGACCATGGAATAGGAGCAATTGTTATTGCCATTCCATGGGATCAGGCCGTGGATTCGACCATGGAATAGGAGCAATTGTTATTGCCATTCCATGGGATCAGGTCGTGGATTCGACCATGGAATAGGATCAATAATAGATTATTCTGGGAATTCAGTGGTGAATGTCACGGCAGAATTAATCTTTGTGCATAGTCAGGAGACGGCTAATCCTGAGGGTGCTCTCCGACACTACGGAGAACACCCGAGTCTATACATGGTAGCTCTACATAGTTAGGATCAGTGAGTGTCACCATCTGAAGGCGCCATTGCTCTCAATCTTATGGAGAACCGCCCAATCGTTCTTCCTATGTAGAGGGAGTTGCTCTCATGTAGTCGGGGACAGTGAGTATCACCGACGGCTTCGAAGGCGTTAAGCCCTCTCAACAAACAATTATGTAGGAGGACCGCCCAATTCTATTATTCTACATATAGTGCATAATGAAATGTCAGGGATCGAACGCTCAGCTAGTGGAGGCTTTTCGAAAGACATGTTCATCATGGCTTCGTAAAATATGAATCGTCACATGCCTGAAGCCGTATCAGAAACATGCAGTATCATGATTTTACGGATTTTACCTTTGTTGAAAATCCACCATCAACATTAAGTCCCCTGCTTAGTGAGGGACATTCATGTTCCGCAGTAAGCATTAGATGGTGATTTTCGGTCGACGAGATCGTGGTTGAACTCAATCTACAAAGGTAGTTTCAGAATCCTCGATTTGCTCCAATGGTGTCATGTACGAGCAAATGTTCGGGTGAGGACCCTGATAGTGTGATAGAGTGCTATTTTGCGAGCATGAAGAGGTGAAGTGCTGCTAATTTGGTCAGTTAAAAGCCTAGTTTTGGTCAATTTAGGATTTTCGGGCCCGAGCCCAAAAAAGGAAACCCGTGTTTTATTAGGTTTTGGAAATAAAATTAATATAAAAGGGTGAAGCCCTAAGAATTCATCATTATTTTTGGACTGACCAGGCTTCTTCATCTCTTCACCACCTTCACGCGAGCAGCAGCAGGAGAGGAAGAAAATTCTCCGGAGCTCACCCGTTGCCGATCTCCGTCCGGCGGAATTCCGGCCAGCGCCAACCAGGTAAGTCCGTGATTATTTTTTTTTGCTGTGTTTTTATGATTCATGAGTTGTTCACAAAATAAAAATCCCATAGTTTCATGTGTACGTAGGATTCATGAAGAATTTTAGAAAACGTATGAATGCCCGTTTTTCGTTAGTTTAGTAAACGAATAAAAAAATCCTCAATATGGAAGAGATACATAAAATTTTGTATGGATATGGTATAGTTGCAGTAGTAAAAGTTTTGTTTATTAGGTTTCATGAAAACCCAAGTTTGTTTTTTGAAGCATGAACTTTGCAAATACTTTTGGAAACGTAGGTTTGTTCGTAAAAGTAACAAATAATAATCCTTAGAGTCAAAGGAATTTTGAAAAGACCTGGAGTTCATGATAAAGTTTATTTGTAAACTTTTAAAATTTTATTTGGAACATGTGGACTTTTACAAAAAATAGAAAAGTCCATGGTTTCGTGAAGGATGCTCGATTGAGCAAAAATATATATTTTTTATGAAACAAGTTATTAGCTCACGGATTTTTTTTTTTAATTACGTGACTTGTTCACGTTTTATTAAATAGAAATCAAGTTTTGATTTATGAAAAATTGTCGAAAGCCAACAATTTATGAGTTGATGAATTGGTAGTGTATGTGCAAGTTTGACGATTTTATAGCGTATGTACACGTAAAAATCAGCGAATATTCACATGGAAGGTTGTGTGAATTATTCATAGTTTCATGAAAAGCTAATATTGACTTTAAATAATAATAAATTTTTGCTCGGCTTTGCAGGTTTGAAAGAACGAACAAGTTTGAGGTTTTACGCTGTTATCACTAAGTTCGTGAAGTCGTAAATAGGTAAGAGTTAAGAATTACCATTTTGTAGACGTTGATTGTGAGCATCGTAATTGTTTGATTGCTTTAATTCCATTGTACTGATGAAATTCGTGTGGAATGTTGCAGCTATTTGGCAGAGATGACTCGATTCCGTAATGATGCTGAAAGCGACGTTTCCAGAGAAGACACTTCTAGAGATGATGACTGCTCCATGGACGACGATTCAGGAACTTCTCAGGGGAATGAGGAAATTCCCAAACCCAAGAACATTCCAAACATCGAAGACAGATTCTTTGAATATTTGTATAGGCCTAAAAAAACGTCCTTTAGGTTCTTCGTTTCGGTTGCTCATAAATCCAAGGACTACTGCTCAGAATAAGTTGGTGTCTCCTCCAGCAATAATTCGGTTCTGTTTGGAAGGGAAACATTATTCAGCTTCTCATGTGGAACTCAAACTTTATCGGAAGTCGTTGACGCATTTTTCTGGATGGGCAAGGCATATGTTAGGCTACAGCCGTGTGAGGACCTTGCTGGATAGTGCGCAGGTGACGCGAACCATTCAAGATGTTGGAGATTTGATCATTAATCATGATATACCAAGTATCGTGGCTTTGCTTGCTCGTTGGTGTATTCCTACTCACACCTTCATATGCATATGGGGAGAGTTCACGATTACTTTAGAAGATGTAGTCGCTTTGTTGCATCTTCCAGTCGTCGGAAATTTCCCTGGAGAACTCTCAACAGAGGAGAAACTGATATCTCGTACTTTGGAAGCTAAAATGCATGAATTCAACGAGTCTCCCAAATTTTGCTATGCTCAATGGTTGAGATACTGGTGGCCGAGAGACGGAATTCCTGAAGAACCTGTTGATAGTACTATGTCCATTGCTGCTTTCTTGTGCTTATGGCTTTCCAGAGATGTTCTTGAGGACAACGGGCGTTTGTTGAAGCCGTTGGTGATACCCTTTGCCATTGGGATGGCAAAAGGTGGGAAACTTCCAATTGGTAGCATGTTTTTAGGTTCACTGTTTGCCAACTTAGACTCTTTGGTTATTGACTCCAGTGTCTCTAACGGTTTCATGAAAATTGAGACATATGCTAATACCATGTTCCTCCAAGCTCTGATGTGGGAGCATCTTGACAAGTATGCTCCGATTCCCCGTAGTATTTTGCAAGGGCCTAATGTCGACACTCGCCATGCTTTTCTCGAGAAAGACAATGCCAGGATCATGAGGTGGTCTACAAAGCAGCCGCAATACAAGATATGCATCACTGATATTCTGGATATTGAATCCGAGTTCAATTTTCGCCCTTGGGAGTCGGTCCCTGATCTCTTCTCACAATTGATCACCTTCAACACTGCTGAAGAAAATATCACATTGAAGACTCAAAAGCTAATTTGAATGATGGAGAGAGATCCTTTATATTAAGTTGCACTCCTGGCCACCTAGTATCAGTAATGCATGGAGAATTCAGAGTAGAGGAATATAATATTGACAGGGCAGCTCGGCAAATGGGCGTCGACTAATGTATCCCAGGTCACCGAATGAACAAACCATCAGTTGAGTATTTGAAGGCTAATATGGACTGCACTCACGTGGAGGGGAATAAGTATTTATCCCCATGCTCGATCGTGCTAGTTTCGTGACTCCGAGTTACATAGACTTCTGGCGTCAACAACTTGAGCGTCTGTATGCTTTCGTGATGGATGTTAAGTCCCCAGTGCATGATTTTCCTTCCCTTGACTCCATTAATGCTCGACCAAGACTTAAGTACCTTTCTCGTGGTGACAAGAGGAAAACATCTCCGGAATGTGCACATGTAGGCCTCTTTTCTTCACGATTGGTAAGAGTAAGATAGATGTATTTTAATCATTCGTTGATCTTGTATAGGATGGTTTTGATGTGAGGCCTCGAATCTGTGTAAACTTCTTAGACCTTCAAGAAAGTCCCAGGGTGGAGAAGGAAGGATAAAACAACTCATAGAATGATACCGAATAAAGTGCAGTCCCCTGCCGCTTCTTTGGTGAGTTGTTAGCATTACTCTTATTATTGCGGATTTCTTGTCCATATAATCAGGATCTTAGAAAAGTATTACTAATTTGTTTCAGAATTTTGCTCCATCGGTTATTGATGGTCTTCATCTTTCCTCTATACGAACAACTCAGGAATCCAGCGTTGATGGAGAGGTTGATGTGAGTATCCTTTCGTGTAAGTGATTTCGGCATTTCCTTGAATGAAATAATGATGATTATTATTGATAATTCCAGGAGGAAGTTGTTGTGGAAAGCCAACATGGTCATGCTATCCATTCGTCTTCTAATAGTAGTGGGGAAGAGAATCCTCCAGAATCGCGACTGAATGGAAATAATGGTGCTCCCCATGTAGATGCCGACCATGTTAACCCTTCGAATGGATTGGAGATTCCTCGAGTAAGTATCCACTTTGTGTCATCTTCATAGAAGTGTAGGATTTCTGATTTGTGAATGGATGAATGAGAATCCCAATGAATATACAAGAAATTTTGCCAAAATACGTCATCAGAAAAATCCAGACCCCAGTTTTTTAGTGAAAATGATGTAGAATATTCGTTCGAAGTCGGATTTTCGCGATATGCATATGTATCTTCAAGCCAGGAAAATTTCCAAGCTTTTCTAAACAAGCTTTTTGAGTTTTGAGCATGTTTAGGGCCTGAAAAAGGTGAAACAGTAAACTTCCAGGAGACTTTCAGAACTTTTTCAGATTGCATGTTGCTCAATGTTTCGGCCACATCTCCTTGCTCGTTTCTTCAATTACTTTGAATTTTTAATATGTTGTATATAACATCCATACGAAGAGAATGGTATATGACCCAAGCTTAGATTCTTTACCAATTTCTCCCAGTTCGTCGTCTTATACAGAGTAGTATAAGATTTTCCCGACGGACTTATTGAAAAGCGTGTCTTATAACTTTTATGCTATTTGCTCATGTCTTGGACGTATAGTAGAGAACTTAGATAATGTTAGTTCACTTACATGCTGGACTTTATTATTGTGTTGAGTTCCCATGCTTGGACCGCTCTAATCCCGTGTAATTTTCTTATTAGGTGCCAAATGCCGAAGCCGAGAATAATGAGACCAATAATGATGATTCGAGCAATCCCGGCACTGTTGATAATGAGACAACCATCTCTGCACTTCAAGGCCGTGATATGATTGTTGCTGCTATTGTTGAGGTGATTGAAACACCAACGGTGATTGCTTCGGAAACAGAAGAAGTCGTGCCGAGAGTAGACAATACTGTCCCAGAAGAAGCTGCGCCTATGATTGTTGAGGTTGCTCCTGAGATTGAGAACCGTATAATAGTGCATGAATACTCTACTACAGGGATAGTTTGTGAGCCTTCATTTGGTGCTTCACTCCCATATCATGTATTGTTGGTGGATTCAACGTTCCCACTGGGTATGTCAGCATGTACGAGAAGTTGTGGAAGATGTATGGCCATATCGTCGTTACAAGATATCCTGAACGTAGCTACTTCTTGAAAATGCAATTAGGAAACATATTGCGTGTCATAGATGATATTCGTACCAGGCCCAGAAGTAGTGTCACTCGAGATATACTCTTTGATTGGGAGTACAACTTGGAGAATTCTGAGAGACTCGGTTTTAACCTGAAGTGGCTTCGTCAGAAGATCAACACCATCAAGGATGCAGTAGTGAAGAATATACCTTTTACCAGTGATGATGTGGTGGAGAAAATGGCTAAGATTGCTGAGTTAACTCAAAAGCTGGAGTTGGAGAAAGCGGCTTTGCAAGTCTTAGAGAATGAAGAGAAGCAGAAGTCTAACTTTGCTGGCTTCCTTTAATTTTCTTTCCATGATCTCTTGAACATTGAACTTCTGAGAGATGTGAGATTTTATTTTTGGTTTTGAATTTTGATAAGTTTTGAGTTTTTGAGTGGTTGAGGATTTTCTTTTGGATTTTTGGATTTGATAGGAATCTTTCTTAAATAGAAGAACTTTGATAAATTGCTGAATTCAAATACTGAATGCAAGTATTGCAAACGTTTTGGAGGTATTGAAATATATGTAAAAAAAATCCTAAAATACAAACGTCAAATGTCTTGAGCGTTTGTCTTAGGCATAAAGTACTCAACGTTGAAGGCTTCATGCGTCGAAAATCTTGAGCCAATTCTCATGGATCACTGGTACACTCGTCTTGCCTTTCATGTCAGCCAATTTGTAATATCCTCCAGCGGCCGACTTAGCAATCATGAAAGGCCCCTCCCAGTTAGAAATATTTGCAGAATGCGAATTGTGCCTAGTTTCCTTAAGAACCAAATCTCCTTCACGGAACTTGTTAGGCTTAGTTGGTCGTGCCCCGAATTTCTTCTATTTGTTAAGGATTCTTCACGCAGAGGGATGCTCTGTCGGTGGAGTTTTCCAATTCTGTGGCACATATGGACACTCGTGCAAGGGAAGATATTTAGGATACTGATTGTGGAACTCGGTCATTATTCTCAATGGCCGTGTTGGTGAGATCTTTGAATTTGGAGAGGTTACTCGCATCTAACCATTTGGTGAAAATCTTCTTGAGGTGAGACTAACCACTCATAGCGATTGGTGATAGCTAGATTTTGAGCGAGAACTTAGTCCCGGACTAGGGTAGCATATTTGAAAGTTGGTAATACATTATGCATCATGGGAATAAGACTTGCCTAAGTGTGGAACCTTTTGACAAATTCATGTGCGCTTTCTTCAGGTTTTTGTATGAGTTCCATCAAGACTTCGACTTTTGCCAAATGTCCAAACGGTGGAGAGTCTTTCATCTCTTCTGAACTGGAGCTTTCCTCCGAGTCGGAGCTTTCCTCAACAAAGAAATGTGTCATCGAAGAGGATGTTGCAGTGACCTTTCCATCATGAATCCATGCTCGTCCAAGAACCATATCATATCCTGGATCTTCTCTAATTATGAAAAACTTGGTTTCAGTCCAAGTTGAGTCAGTTTTCACCTTAAGAATGATGTAACCGTAATCATCCCTGGAGATTCCTTCATGGTCTCTGATTGACACAGGAGCGTGAGTTGCTTCTTGTCGAGTGATGCCAGCATCCCTGAGGATTTTCAAAGGGATGATGTTAACAGCAGTGCCAACGTCGACCAATGCTCGCTTGAATTCATTTCCTTTGAGATAGACCATGGTGAGAAGTCCTAGTCGTACATCTCCTTGTCTATTACTGGCGGTTCAGAGAGTGTTTCCTGAATTGTTAGTCGTTTGCCTGACACGATATGGTTCAGTGCAACAAACATATCATCTCTTTGGGCCTTTGACAAGTACAGCAACTCGCAAACATGCTCAATTAAGGATTGAACTGCCTCCTTGACCGGCTGCTCGGAGGGTGCGAATATTCTGATTGGGAGAGGATTTCTATGCACTCCTTTAGTTCTCAACTCCCCTGAGTCAGCCTTTTCTTTGAATATACGCTTCAGGATTCTGCAATCACTTGTCAGATGACTGACATACCTATGGAAATGGCAGTAGCGTGCATTTTCCATCTGTTCCTCAATCGGTTCCTTTTTGATAAGAGGTAATTTGATCGCATCGTCTTGTATCCAAACCTCCAATAGTTCGATCACTTATTCAATAGAAAAGTGGAAGTCGGGTGCATCTTGATCATTGTTGATGTTGAGTAGGCGATTGTGCATTCTGACTTGACCATCTTTCCTTGGCGCTTTTGAGGATTGGACGGGAGGAGCATTCTTATGTGGCTGTGCTTGACTTTTCTTTTGCTCCCTTGACAACATTCATGGAAGTTTCGACCTTTGTCTCGCTTGTTGATTAGATGTCGGGCATTGTTGCTCCGAGTGTCTATCGATTCCTCTACTTTTACAGTTTTCGTTCTTTCTAGCAAGGCAGGAGCGGTAGTTGCTGATCGCTTGGCCTCTTCATGAAGTTCTGAGAAGGTCTGAAAACGAAGATTTTCCAGCAAATCTCTGTAGACTTGGATCATCCCATTGATGCACAAATCTACCAATTGTTGTTCAGTGAAATTTGGGTCGTGACAATCAAGAGCCTGGAGTCTGAACCTCTTTACGTAGTCATTTGGATGTTCATTATTCTTCTGAGACATCCTTCCCAAGTCGGAGAGACTAACTTGCTCAGAGACAAAGAAGTATTTCCTGTAGAAAACATTAATTATTTCTCCCCAATTGGCTATGCTCCCTTGTGCGATGTTGTTGTACCAAGTGTAGGCTCGGCCGGTCAGAGACTTTGAGAATTCCTTCAAACGCACAACATGGTTATGTTCATGCTCTCCTAATGCTTCCAAAAATCGAGAGACGTGTTCTCGAGCATTCCCCGTTCCGTTGTAATGTGTGAACGTTGGAGAAGTGTAGCCCTTTGGAAGAGGGATTCTTTGCATAGTTGCAGGATATGGAGGCTGATGACGATGGACCGATGGTGCATGGCCCTTTCCCCGGCTCTCCATAAAACGTTCCAACTCTTCACGAGTGATGAAAGTAGCGAGTTTGGGTTACGCGGCTGCGGGCTTCATCATCGTCGGTGGAGAGGAATAACCCGGGATTTGTAGTTGGAGACGTTTTCTTGTCTTTTCCCTTCTCATGAGTTTTGTCGACATCTTGTCGGTGAGAGTTTTGAGGTAGTTACATAGCTTCTTAAGTGGTTGCCATGTCGATCGATTTTTGGCAAGAACTTCTGGACCTTCATGAGATCGGCAATGATATGCGGGTTTTCTCGATTTCTTCGGGATGCTGCTGTAGAAGGCGGATTGTTTCCAATATTGGTTTTGCGGAGGAGTGGTATCACCGGCACCGATGTTGGAAGCGGGAGTAGTTTACTGAGTACCACCATTGTTGCTAGTGCTAGCATTGTTTGTGTTGGGATTGGTGGTGAGCGACCTAAGATCAATCATTTTGTGAGAATGAGAGATTGCAACCGAGAAATTAATCTCCCACTGTGGTGGCTAATCTGTGGATGGGGAAAAACAGTTCGCTGGTTTTTTATGAAAGTGAAGAGTCGAGCGTATTGTCGAGACTCCTCGAACCGGGAAAACTGCTCAAACTCACACAGATGTACCGGTGCAAAGGGGGTGCTTAGATTCGAGAGATCAATCGCAGGACTCAAAGGCCTAAACCAAGACAATGGCCGTTCCAGAGTAAATTAGGTCGCAAAGAGGGAGATGGGTTGATCTGTAGGAAGGAAGCTGAGAATTGTATGGGATCTGTGATGATCAAAGATTGTGGGTGTGTTGAAGGTTTACGCAATAATGGTGAACCTGTTGAGTTCGAATAAGTTACGATGGATTGATGAATTCTTGAGAGTAGTTACTCGAGAAATTACGTGTAGACCCAAAAACGTTGTCCTTAATCATGGATTCAGAAACTTATTTATATTGTCAGAGTTGTGAACACCTTGATCCCTGTAAGTGTGACAGTTTCATGAGTGAGAGAGTGGGCAAATGGAAGATCGTGGTAAAGTCAGTTCCACGTCGTGTGGAGACATGACGGATCATGCACCCACTACTTTGCTAACTCCTTCAACCGTTGACACAACTTACACACATTTCTCATCGTGGATGAATCCACGTGCTGTAGGCCGCCAGACCAAAACCCTAGTTGTTATCCCCCAATTTGACGTGATTGATGGCTCACGAATCGTGGAGTCTGCATGACAGACGTGTATTTAGTTTGTCAGTTGTTGACTATTAGACAATGAGTCTAGGTTTTGTTGAATCGAGCATGTTTGACAAATGCTCGGCGATTCATGAATGTTAATGTTGCTCATCCGAGCAAATATTATAAATTAAACGAGTTATTGAATATTGATGAATTCTTTTGAATATATGTGGATTATTCGAGCAATCGAGCAAGTATTGCTTGATTCGACGAAATACTAATAAGTTCTTGAATATTGATAGTTGGGTCAATATTCGAGCAAGCGAGCAAGTATTGCTCAATTCGACGAATCACTTGAATATTTGAGAATTTGACGTGCAATTGAGCAAGTATTGCTCAATCGACAAATACGAGTATGAATAATTTGACATGCAATTGAGCAAGTATTGCTCAATTCGACAAAATCTTGATAAATTACTAAATATTGATAGCTTGACCAATATTTGAGCAAGCGAGCAAATGTCGCTCAATTCGACGAAATATTTATTGGTAACGTAACCCAATAAAATATTAAAATATTGGTATATTACCAAATATTGTATAATTAATCCCCGTGGATCAACATAAATTCATTTGGTGTTTGAACTTGCTCGAATTATGAGTCCATGAAGCGTTTGTTCGAAACCCTAATTTTTTAGCAATTGTTCAAAATTGATGAATTGCTGAAAATAGGTCATGAGTGATAGAGGGACCGACCACATGAAATGATGAGCGTCAATGTGGTGCCCAGTGCTCGAGTGAGCGTACACCAGGGTTCTCAGTGTGAGAGTTGGTGAAAGAATGATGATTATGTGCTGGTTTCATCATTTATTGAATTACTGCTGGTTCAACATTAAGCAAAAACCTAAGTATAAAAGATGGGGACCGACCAAGAGAGCATGGGGCCGGCTCTTGGTTGTCAAGGGACTGGATGTTGTCCGTTCGAGCAATCCCCAGGTTGGTTGGACAGAGTTTGGGCCCAATATGAGCGATTGCGCAAATTAGGTTAAAAGTGTGAAAACGTGTGGGACCGGCTTTGTGCAAGCCCTAGGAATGACTTTGGTCGGTCATTAAGGCATGCACGTGTTGTTGTGGCGTCCGTGTCTCCGTACTGAGAGTTCCAGTATTTTCTGATGTGCATTCGAGCAACATTGTGAATTTTCAGAAGAGTTTCATCTTCACTGAAATTCTTGATTTTGTTGGAACGAGCATGTATGCTCAATTAATCAATGTTTTGTAAATATTAAAATAAAAGTATTTTAATATTCAAAAATGTCGTGAGAGGCTAGCTGGTCATGTGACCACGTTGGTTTTTGAATTTTCATGATTTGAGCAATATTCGAGAAATTATGAAGAAATCATGTTTTTTGCTCAAACCAAGGAGTTTCATGAATTTGAGGAAAATAATAATTATAAAAGACTAGGGATTGCAGGGTGTGGGACCGGCCACGGCTAGGGCATGGCCGGCCAGAAGCTATCTTGCCCGGTCCGCACTCCTTTCCTATTTTATAATATTATTTTCATGAATCCGTGATGTTATGGAGAATCCATGAGTCTTTTGTTGAAACGGAGGAGTTTCATGAGTTTGGGGAATAACAGTTATAAAAAGCTAGGGCTTGTGAGGTGTGGGACCGGCCACGGCTAAGTCATGGCCGGCCGGATATGTTGCTTGGTCCCGCACACCTTTCCCTATTTTATAATATTATTTCATGAATCCATGAAGTTATGGAGAATCCATGAATTTTGTTGAAACGAATGAGTTTCATGGAATTGGGGAATGATTATTATAATAGGCTAAGGATTGTAAGGTGTGGGGCCAGACCCACGGGTAAGGCATGGCCGGCCGGCCATGTTGCCGGTCCCGCACACCTTACCTTATTTTATAATATTATTATTTTTCATGAATCCGTGAAGTTATGGAGAATTCATGAATTCTGTAAAAACAAGGAGAGTTGCTAATATCAAGGAGTTTTTTCATGAGTTCATGAAATAACAAAATAGGGCAAAATAATGAGAAAAGCATGGGGACCAGGCCACGGCTAGGGCATGGTCGGCCAGCCGTGGGCCCGGCCCTGTGCGCTCCTTATTATTTTATTAATATTTGTTATTTTCTCCTGTTTTGCGTAGGATTCCTCATCTGTCCATATTTTTGGATGCTCGTTCGTGCATCCGGGTGCTCAGTCGTGCATCATTGTTGAGTACACTTACACCATTTTTTGTGGGGCTTACTCAGTAATGATCCAGATGCCCGGTTGTTGAGTATTTATTGCTAATCCATGAAATTCAGTGTAGAATAATTCATGGAATTGAACAATAAAAATGAGTAGTTATTTATTATCAATTCATGGGATCAGTTGTGGATTCGACCATAGAATCGGAGTAATAGAATTATATTTTACCATTCCATGAGATTAGCAGTGAATTCGATCATGAAATCGGAGTAATGAGATAATATAAATTGTTATTGCCATTCCATGAGGTCAGGTCGTAGATTCGATCATGGAATCAGAACAATTGTTGTTGCCATTCCATGGGATCAGGCCGTGGATTCGACCATGGAATAGGAGCAATTGTTATTTCCATTCCATGGGATCAGGCCGTGGATTCGACCATGGAATAGTAGCAATTGTTATTTCCATTCCATGAAATCAGGCCGTGGATTCGACCATGGAATAAGAGCAATTGTTATTTCCATTCCATGGGATCAGGTCGTGGATTCGACCATGGAATAGGAGCAATAATAGATTATTCAGGGAATTCGGTGGTGAATGTCACGGCGAAATTAATCTATGTGCATAGTCAGGAGACGGCTAATCCTGAGGGTGCTCTCTGACACTACGGAGAACACCCGAGTCTATACATGGTAGCTCTACATAGTTAGGATCAGTGAGTGTCACTATCCTGAAGGCGTTGTTGCTCTCAATCTTACGGAAAATCGCCCAATCGTTCTTCTATGTAGAGGGGAGTTGCTCTCATGTAGTCGAGGAACAATGAGTATCACTGACGTCCTGAAGGCGTTAAGCCCTCTCAACAAACAATTATGTAGGAGGACCGCCCAATTCTATTATTCTACATAGAGTGCACAATGAAATGTCAGGGATCGAACGCTCATCTAGTGGAGGCTTTTCGAAAGACATGTTCATCATGGCTTCGTAAAATATGAATCGTCACATGCCTGAAGCTGTATCAGAAACATGCAGTATCATGATTTTACGGATTTGACCTTTGTTGAAAATCCACCATCAACAATAGTAAAATATAATAAAATAGAGAATTAGGCATGGGGTGCCACGACATGATCATTTGGTGAGCTCGATCCCCTAGCGCCTTGGCCAATATTTTATTATTATTATTTTTCTTCCTATTTTGCATAGGTTCATCGTTCCTTCGTATTTTGGAATGCTCGTTCGTGCATTCAGGTGTTCGTTAGTGCATTATTGTTGAGTACACTTGCACCATTTTGGTCGGGACTTACTCGATAGCGGCTCAGATGCCCGTACGTTGAATATTTATTACTAACCCATGGAATTCTGCTGGGAAGAACCATGAATTGAAGTAACGAAATATTATGAAGAACGTAGAATATTTCTGAATATTCAGTTAATGAATTTAAGGATTAGAAATAATTAATTGATGGCTCTATAATAGCAGGCATGCTGTCAGGAGCATTAATTATTTGAGAATTGAGTAATATGAGCTTGTTGAAGCATCATATTTCTTTTATATAGTCAGGGAAAACATTGTTACATCCTGAAGACGTTATTGCTCTATACTAGCAGGCAAGCCGTCTAGGATCCGTCTAATCTTTCGATTCTATATAGAAGTAATTACTTTTGAATTGCTCAGTATTCATGAGATATGTCGTTGCCTCAGATGAGAGACTACACATCTACATATATTCCGAGAGACGAGTATTCTCGGTCAGAGATTCTTGCGGCATGAGCTTTCATGCTTCGATGAGAGACACGAGCTTCAATACTCATCTGATTGCTGGATCAGGAGCATGTATAATAATAGTTTTACGATTTTATCCCTTGTCGAAAATCCACCATCTACAGCAGTGTATTATCCGCAACATCCATCAATCCACCAAGAGAATCTCCAACTGACTTGAACAATTTGTAACTCCAACAATGGTGCGGGATACCTCTTATTTTCAGCCATTTTCCGTATTTGGACATTGCTTGGATTGGTATAATGACATCCTGAGTTATATTAACTCCAGGAAGCTTCTCCTTTTGCACTAGAACCTCCTTTGTAGAAACCTTTTGCGACAAAGTGACAACAGCCTCATCAACAATCATCTTCTTTGGCCTCCAAAGATCCAACCAATAATTTTTTATCAGAACTATTTTTGTTGTTTGCTCATCAATTATTTCAAAGTCTACAAAAGACTACCAATGCATATGCTTCAAAACCTCTCTATCCACCCTTTGCCATCTCACAAATCCTTCCACCTTGATCAGTCATGTGTAGGAAACTTCTTTTGACCCTGATGAAATCGAATTAGGAAAGTCAGACCTTGTAGGTGGTTTTTGATTATTCCTCCTCACCAAATTATTTTCTTTAAGAACTCTCTGTAACTCCTTGAACAAAACTCCCCAGTAATAAGCACTATCTCCACACAGAATGCACAAAGCATAGGATCTTGGACCATCTCCCCTTCTCACCCTCGATAATCTAAGATATCTTCCTGCCTTATTGTCCTTCACCTCACAGAGATATGATATTTCTCCTTCACGCCTTGGCCATCTAGATCTCTCACAATTCACCTCCATTGCTTCAGTCATAACATCCAGTAACCAAAAACTAGACTCAAATGAGTAATGAATCCAAGAACAAAATCCTCCACTCTTCTTTTCCTCCACTCTAATCCCTTCTCTGTTACCTATCGTCTCCAATGAAACGAAGAAAATCTTTCTCTCAAGATAGAGCGCTTTTTGCGCTCTTTCTCTCTCCAATGTCATCCTTATTCCCCCTAATATGTTTGGTTATGCAGAGCCGTTTTTGTTTGGTCATCTTATTCGGTTTATGACATTTATCTAGTGGAGAACTCAAACTCATCATTCACTAATTCATTTCTTCTCTATGTTATTGGGAAATGGGCAAGTAGTTGGTTTACTTATTTTCTTTCATAAGAGCATCTCCAATAGTGTCTGGGTATATATCCTATGTGGATACCTAAAAATTAGGCATTTAATTAACATTATGTATACATAGAATCCTGTTTTAATAAGCATCTCTAGTGGTAGTTGTATTTATATCTACTTTGATACACTTGTCATTTAGTTATAGGTTACTTAATCTAAAATGTAGGCCAGAATAATTTTAAACATAAATTTTTTATGACGTGGGTATGGATGGGAGTATCTAAATTTAGATATTCTCATCCAAACTCAAACTGCCAACTCAAATTAATTTTTGACTATCCAACTACCATTGGAGAGAGATTTTTATATTGGAGTATCTAAAATCTTACGTGGCACCAATTTTTTTTTGAGACACAAACTCCATTGGAGATGCTCTAAGTGGGAAGAATAATTCTAGTCATACACGTGGGAAAAACTATGCTAATGTACCAGATGGCTGATTTCCTAATTTTTAGGAAACTTTGAAATAAAATTGATTCTCACTTTTTTGTGATATTGGTAGGGAGAGGACCTAAAGTCAGATAGAAGGAAGCTCCGTCTTTTGGCTTGAGATAAATAGTGGAATAAACAATAAAACGATGAGGGTACCAAGAACACCACAATTTTTTCGTTTTTAACCTATGCAATACATGCCTTGTGTAATCTAATCCAGACACGACCTGTCAAGGAGATTACTCAAACAAGACGTACACTTGGTAAAGTAAAGGCACACAACAATATTTTGTTAACGAGGAAAACTGCCAGACAGAAAAAACCCGGACCTAGTCCAGTTTGAATACTCTCAGAATTAAGCCTCTATACAAAGGCTACTACAACTTCGTATAGTTGAGACCAAGTAATCTAACTCCAAGTTACTCAGTTTCTTCAGTATCCCCGCGCCCATAACCAATTTGGTCTATACACGTGAATCTTAAGATAACATTATCTTAAGTTGCTTCACTTTTTGTGAGACTTCAAATACTCAACTCTTTCGGATCGTAACCCGAAAAAGTAAAGAATTAATCTGTTTAAGTAACCTCTCTATCGATCTCCAAGATCAAACAAGTTAATCAGAGATAATTTGAATATAAAGGTTCTTCCATTTAAATAATATAAACTATTTTGTTCGGTTAGATCAACTAAGGTAAAAACTAGCGAAATGAATAATCAATCTTATCATACAATCAAACAAATTAGATCTTAAAGAGAAACACCTAGATAAATGTCGATCTATCAACAAGCTCTAAAATCTATTCGAGATAATCATCTTGTCGGATCCCAAAAATCAAGTGTGCACAAATGGTCGGTTGTCAATCCGTCAAATATAATTTCACTTTCTCAATCAACTAGATATAAATATAGTATGCGATAAGAAAGAGTTCGTATCCACAGAGAGGCTTTCGTTGTTATAAAATTTCCCGTTTCTAAAATAACCCAAGGTATGTTTGTTGTATCTAAGCAAATAAAAGTAATTAAAAGCAAAGTAAGTAATTCGAGAAATCAATAAGGAGGAGATATTGGTCACGGGATAGTATCAATCACAAACATGTATTTTCATCAATGATTAGAATTGGTATTTTAATCTCGTATTTATTAAAAGTCCTAGGATATCTTGATTGCAAGTATAACCCGTTAATTCCCTGTTTTCATCACAACCACATTAAAAGATGCGTATGTGAATTCTTCGTAGAAAGCAACCTAAAGTGTAAAAGCACAATTAAGTTTAACTCCCTAAAAGCATTAAGATTTATGGAATAAGACTCATCAATGCAAACGAATGTGTAAAAGCACTCAACGTTTTAACAAAAGTTATGATTCACTTGTGACTAGTAGGATATATCACTACAAGCACTAACCACAATTATGCTACTTAGAATCAGGGATAAACAACTTTTTCGTATTGAAAACCCTAATATAGCTCTAGAGATGAACACAAATCGGATTGATTCCGGACTCAACCTAACAAGTTTTCAAATCTTATAACGCTATTAATTGTGAATCACAAACAATAATTACTGAGACAAAACTAATTCATTGAATCAAAAGCATGTTGAGAAATCAACTTTTATCCCTTAACCAATAATATGTTTAGCTACTCATAGCTATGGAGTTCATCATAATCAATATTCAATAATAAAATAGTGAAGAAGAAGAACAAAATCAAACCCTAGAAGCGTAAACAAAAGTGCCTCTCCCAAAATTCCAAGAATAAGATATATTATAAGTTGTAGAAGACCTTCCCTTTATAGCTTTTCTCCAACTTCTAAAATTAGGTCTAGCCTTCAAAGTCCATTAGATGAAAATCCACCAAGCCCATAAGGAGGAGAAACCCATGTAGAAAATATGACCCAAAAATCGTCGCCGAAAAACTGGTATTGTGGCCGGAAAACGGTCGGAAAAGTGCCCGGAAAACGGCTCCGGTGACCGGCAAAGTTCGCCCGGTCAACGGGTCGGATCGAACGGATCAACTCGGGTCAACTATGAGTCGGATCGGGTCAGGTCTGTCAGGATCATGAGTTAGATAGGCGAGTTAGACAGGCGAGTTCGACCCAGCTGATCTGAATTAACTTGGCCAGGCCAGGCCATTGCACAGGCTGAACTCTAATGCACCATGATAATGCGCTATGGCTTCAATTTTGCTCCTCATGCCTGCCATTTCACCAACTCCCATCACCTGCAGCTCACTTTCTTCACTGCAATTCCATCTGAATTCCCTGACAATGCCATTCCCATTCTAGCATACTCAATATATAGCATAGCTCCAACCTATGATAATCACCATCACCTGGAATCTGAGACTAATCATTCTCCATATCCTGCAAACCATCACTTCCTAAAACCACCACTTATGCAATGCCATTCACAGACCATCACCCACAGCTGCCACATCCTTTCAGTCTAGCTCATCTCTTCCCTGTTCACTCTTGCATCAAAACCAACCGTAACTCAATTCCTGCGTCACTGATTCAAGCAGCAACAGTTCAAATCATCCATTCAAACCTATTGTCACAGCAGCAGCTCATTTAACACCTTAGCCTGACTACCCCCAACAGCACAACAACTCAGGCAAACCTGCATTTTTAATCCACTAGTTCTCAAATATGTACCTTTCTGGCACTTATTGTCACTGCCTCCAGCCCATCCTGCAGCTCACTGCTCTTCCTTTTCAGCTTCAGCTCAACAGCTCATTGCACCATTCTTTCACTTGCAGCTTTGAACTCATAGCACATGCTCCCTGTAGCTTCAATATCAGTACCAGACATCATTGCAGCTCAACTTCAACTACCAGACCACCATTACTTTCTATATCATCTCCATTGTATTCCCCTGAGCAGCTCCTGAGTTCAAACCCTAACATACATCTAATCTCCATGGCAACAACTTCACCTGCAATAACAGCTCAGCCCATTTTTATAGCATCAGCACAGGCCTCTAGACAACAGTCCATACAAGGCCATGCTTCATAACCTGCACCAGCATCAAGTTCACCACACAGCCAATATAAACCCATGGATTCTAACCACCATTCACCAGCTGCACCTGCATCTCCGCCATTCTCCAACCCTGCAACAAGACCATTACTACCACCTGCAATGTACATCACAGCAAGTTCACAGCCATCTTGCAATTCAATTGAAGTTAAATACTTCAACCCCATCTGCTACTTCTTACAAGCCACCAACATATTCCGGCAACACCCAATTGTAACCACTGAGCAATTTCATCTCATACAGTGCCCATCAGCTCACTGCCATTTTTTATTGCTGCAAACAACCACTCTCTTCCACAAACCCTTTATTCATCTCAAAGAACCATGAATCTCCACCATCGATCTCGGAACTATGATCAAACCCATCTTGATTCTTTCAAAAATCAAACATTTGCTCCTCCAAGTTCATCATTTGAAACCCTTACTTCACAGATTCGAACCATCAATTCCCGATTCAATTTCTCGAACTCTTCCTCATGGCTTCGTCCATCTTGGTAGCAACATTCGCCATCGTTTCCTCTCATCTCTCGAACTCCATGGCCGCTCTCTAACTCTCAGGTGGTTCCAATCCTTTTCTCTCTCGATTTTCAGGTCATCAGCTTTTCCTTCTCTTCTTCTCAATTTCTGGTTCCATGGCTGCTCTCTGAATTTTGATTTCAGACAAAGAAAATGATTGAGAATTAATATTTTAGGGTTGGGTTATAAATGGGGCGGATTCAGACTCCCCAGCACTTGAGATAAGGGTCACCCAGATGGTAAACCCCTTAACCTAGTCTGATCACTATGTAGTACTCCTTCAAATATAGTTGCCCCTTAACCTTGGCTGGGCTTCGGATAGTGTTCGCCCATGAAATGACAATTTTGCCCTTTTGGCTCAAATAGAGTAATTTCCGCTTCTTTTCCTCCGTGCGACTCCAGAGTACTAATAACACAAAAACACACGTAAAGTATATAATTCACAAGAGAAATAGCAAAGAAAGCGTAACTACTAGATAGTAAATACGGTGTATTCTACACCTATCAACAAAGCATATCACAAAGATCAGAATACCAAAAAAGAATTCTTCTAATTGTCACTCTTCAAAGTACCTGCACAAACAACTTGATTCCCTAATGATCGATCACATACAGAACGGAATTAACAATGGATGATAACTAGTCCTTGAACTAGTTCTTCTGATCCTGAGCAATAAAAAAACATATGTAGTCGTCGATCCTTGAACTAGTTTGAGGCACCTTATAATCATTGTAGGAATCGGGTTCAAGCTTTCCTCAGCCCCTTTTCATCAATGGACTCCTGACGTATACGAAGGAGTGCGGTTCGTTTCATAAATTCCTACCTCTATATCTATCTTTGAGATGTTTGGATTTTTCAAAACTCCATGGATTTACATAAGATAAATACTATCCCCACTCGAACCAAGACATAACTAGTGGGGACCGTGTTTATTTAGTTGGGTCCATTAGGCACGGTCACAATATTTAGTTAGTCATGTTATATAGTGTATCAGTTAGTCAGGTCACAGTAGCGTGTTTAATTAGTCATATCATAGTAGCTGGGCATGGCCTTAGATTAATTACTCGGACATAAAGGACACGGGTTGAGCCTATAAAGGACAGTAAATTGCCATTTGGGCATAAAGGACGTGACCTTATAGACTCAAACTCCTAAATTCCAACCTAATCACGAAGATGATATTTGCCAGCAGATTTTTTATTCCTAAATTTCATCTTCATGATTAAGTTGGAGTTTAGGAGTTTGAGTCTATAAGGTAGAGCTCGGTGTTTTGTTGGCCTGATCACATTAGCCGGGCCTACAGCCCCGGCGCCCCTTGATTTGTTTTTCATAATATTTGGTATTAAGGTTAGACGTTTTTAATTCCTAACCTAATCATCTTAGGAAACTTAGTCACACCAGACCTAAAATTAGCCTTGTCATTGCTATGTTAGGGATACTTTTATCCCGGGCCACGACATAATCCAGGATTAAACACAATGGATATATAGCACCTCATGAACGGTAATTCCTGCCGCAGGATGACTGAAATCAGGGGTCATCTTTGTCCCAATACAGACACCACTTGAGTTATCTATACTTTATTTTCAAGTTTTTTGATATGTATTCTATTCAGAAGAGTACTGAAAGATGGGTTCTAAAATATGTACACTGCATTTTCTTTCAACCTCGCAAGTAATTAATGTCAAGATTACAAATGGTCACAGTCAGCACAGCGTACTCCCCTGGTTTTAGAGCCTTTATTTTGAGTCTCCTGCTTGCAACTCATCGGCAGTAAGTGGGTGGATGCTAGACTCTAAAGAAATCTCCAATTATAGAATGGGTGCATCTCATGTTGTGCTACATGCATATGATCAAAATCTGGTATGGGGGTTTGCATTGTTCATGAATGGGTGGATGAGACCTTGCCAGTGTTCAAATTCAGTATTCAAAATGTACCGAAAAAAGGTGACCTCTGTACATTTCAGCGTTGCGTATAATTCATGTCCTTTTACATCTTTGACCCAACGACAAATACTTCAACCATTGCATGTGAATTGGTATGTGCTGCATCAACAAAATAGTGAAAACAATATAAGGAGATACAGAAAATTACCCGCACAAAAGACTGACATAAACGATCTCATGGATTTTCATGGAATTTAATATCAAGATACTCGATCTGCGATCACCAAAATAGCGTTATGCGATACCCAAACCACGTTCTCCGTGACTCTTTATTGAATGTTTGATGGTATAATATAAGCACGGACGATTAATGACTTTCACATAAAAACTAATACGTTGCCAGTCTTCAATTTCATCTCGAGTATCGGAAGTCGAGAAACCTAGCATGAGGATCGTGACCTAGAAAAGAGAGAATTTGGATTGATGGTTGTTAACATATTAACCACTGTGCAAGAAAAAAAATACTACACATATCAGCTTAGATATCCTTTTGCTGAACACCATCAAAAAATACTACACATATCATCTTTGCTAAAAACCAACGAAATAAATCCAGAAATTCTCAAAGACAGACCCAATATAAATCGAGTTTTCTGATTATTCATCAACCCATTTAGCCAAACATGCATCCAGTCGCTGAACCATCAAGAAAAAATTCAGAAATATAGATGAGAAAAAAACAAACTCAATTCAATTCAGTGAATAAAGCAAGGAGGTTCCAATAAAAGCGACAAACTTCATAATTCGAAAGAGAATTTGTAGATAATTCTTGTCTCGGTGTCAAACGAAAATAAGAAACAAATAACACATACTAAGTAATGGAGAACGAAGCCGATAAAATATAAATGAAGAACGAAACCGATGAAAGATGAAAAGGGTTCGTAGAGAACCAAGACCTAAGAGAAGAAACTGGATCTAGACAGGGAAACAACCAATTTTAATAAGAAATAGTACTAATTCTCAGAGTTAAAATTAAGAAACATAATATTAACGGAAACACGTCATATCGGGAAACCCAGGAGATCGGACGGACGTCTAGTTCAGGTTGTAACGTCTCTTCTCTCTCTTTGCCTCCGTGCCTGTTGTGCTTTCTATGCCTGTTGTATAAATTACCAAAACAAATTATTGTATAAATACGCACGTCATAGTTTCAGATGGATGAAAATCAATATTCTCTTTGATTGAAGCCTTTTGATATGGACGGGAATACTTAAGAACATGCATAGTCTTATATAAGATTTTTTGGTTCAAGAATTAGGACACATCTCTGTTTCCGAAAACAGTGCCACACTAAGAAACCTCACGGTACTGAAACCAAGTTATTAATTAAAGGGATACTAACAATATGAGGAAACCAGGACATCCGACGCACAAAAATATCCCTCGCCCAACTCTCGATCCCTACCGTGGGATGACGAAATCGATGGTCAGATTTGTCAGTTTAGACAGATAACACCCCTTTTTATAATATACATATCTCGAAATATGTGTTGGAAGCTTTTTACTTTAACTACGTTCATCGTTATTCTTGACTGTATGTCAAAAGATGATCATGTGGAAATTGCCTTGAAACATCTTACATGATTTGTGTGAGACAATCATTTGATGTCGACTCAGAAAGTTTCGTATTGATCATTCGATCACTTGAAAATTACTTTGAAGCCAATTAGTTTGTGTGAGACGGATATTCTCGTCTTATAAGGATGTTTCAATGATTGAAATGGTAGTTGAAGAACTCATACCATTGTCTGGATACATCACAGTATGCGTACGAGTATGCGAACTGTGTAGTATGATTCAGGTTCGGAAAATTAATATGCGCACCAGTATGTGTACCGTTTTTTTACTGAAAAGTCCGTGAACTTTGTTTGCGTACCGGTATGCGCACGGTTCTACCTGAGTTAGGTCTGTAACCATAGTATGCATCCCCTTTCGCAAACTGTTGGTCAAGATCAAAATCCAGATGTTATAGTCTGCGTACCCGTTTGTAAACTTAGTTGGTGAAGTTCTTAAATTAGTTAAGTGCGATTCTTACATTCATGAACAAATACATTTATAAATGAAGGAATGCAATCTTTGCAAACCGTGGCTAAAATGTTCATGATTGGAATCAAACCGATTTAATTTCAATTGGTTCATATACAATTATATTCAATGATGAACAATTGAACAACTCCATTGGAAACACAATTAGATTCATTTGATTATCATTCATGTTTGATTGATCATCATATTTGATCTAGAAGTGTTAGATGAATATGGTTAAGACAAAAGTGTTCATATGGATAACTTCGATTAACTATTGTTGAGCCAACTCTATATACACGTTTAGGTACGGTCACCCATATCTAAATGAAGGTATATTTCATTTGTGTGTAACAAGCTAAGACCATCTAACGGTGGAGAGATATTTCTTTGGTTTAAGCAAACTTAGCTTGAATCTTAAATCAGGTTTTCATCTAACAGTGAATCTCAATTGCTTTGTTACTGAGCTATTAACCCTAGATTTGATTGAAATCAAACCCTGATTTGCAATACTATATAAGGGAGAACTCTAGCAACTAGAAAACCTAATTCCCACATACATGTGATACTAGTTCTTGCTAGGTCGATTCTCCTTTAACCTAGGTTTTTCTAAAACCATTATAGGTTAACGACTTAAAGACTTGATTGAGATTCTGAAGCTAGATCCAACTGTTTTCTTTGTAGTTGTGTATTATGATCTTACTTGTTCTATCGTATTTGAGTACTATCTTCTCTAAGATATGCTTGAGATTTGTCTCCGATAGGTAAGATATAAAAAATAATCACAAAGCTCTTCGTCTCATTCTTTGTGATTCCACAATAACTTCTTCTACTACCATATAGTTAAGTTATTGTGAGGTGATTGATACTACTTGGATGTTATTCGGGAATATAACTACGGCGTAACAATTGGTTCTTGTTCACCTTGATTTATCATTAGACGGAATAAATATCATAGGTACGTCTGTGGGAGACAGATTTATCTATCAGAATAGGATTTTCTGTGTGAGACAGATTTGTCTATTATTCTTCGACTTTGGGTCGTAGAAACTCTTAGTTGTGAATGAGATCAGCTAAGGGAATCAAGTGCGCAGAATCCGGCGTGGTTCTAGAGGCGTAAGGAACGCGACTGTACCTTAATCAGTGTGAGACTTGTTAGGGGTCAACTACATTCCAGTCAGAAGTTAACTTGTAGCAGGCTAGTGTCTGTAGCGGTTTAATGCAATGTGGTGTTAAAAACTGGACTAGGTCCCGGGGTTTTTTTTCATTTGCGGTTTCCTCGGTAACAAAATCTCTGGTGTCTGTGTTATTTGTTTTCCACATTATATTCTTATATAATTGAAAATCACAGATTGTGCGTCGTTCAATCAATTGATAAATCCGACCTTTGGTTGTCGGATAGAAATTGATTGAAACTTGGATATTGGTCTTTGGTACCATCCAAGTTGTTTCTCATAATAATCAGGCTCACGAATTCATATCTGTTCGATTTGTTGATTACATCGAGAAACATAGATATAACTCTTTGATACTATTCTTGATTGAGCTCGCTTTATAAGTTGGTGCTCTCGGAATTGTATTAGAATTAGTCCATACAAATTTCCGAACGAAATATTGGGTGTGGTTGTTGTACCCACTCCTTTTCATATCCAACTATATTCGCACAGGTAGAAAACAATCGATTGCGGAGGTATAGTGGAGGTTATGAGAATCAATAGATAACTACTCATCACTCTGTTATCATAAATGATAAACTCAGCTCGTCGACCTATCCTTCTTATTCCTATGTTATCACGGATGTGATGCTTATCATATCCACCATCCTTATCCTACCAACTTGAGATCAGGTTATGCAACTATAAATTATCCATTAGTCGGTCATTTTAAACAGAATGACTCTATAGTCTATATAGCATTACACCTTTCGGAGCATTCTTAGTTAACTGTCCAAAAGGGAGTATATGTTTGACGGTTGGAATGATTAAAAAAAAAAGACAAATTGTGAACCTCTTAGTTAAATGTCCACAAGAGACTATTTTCTTGAAATCTATTGACACTTCAAGAATAACCAAGGATGCCGAATACATAGCAAAGTCTACAACGAGGTGATTACCAACATAGGTATTGAAAATGTTTTTCAAGTAAGTTGACAATTTATTTTGAGAATTCATGATCCATTTATACTTGATTACAACCTTTATTATTGATTAGCAGCTAATGAGTACTTTTTCTTCATAATAGTTCGTATCAAAGTAGTCAAAATCGGTCTCCTCGGCTGAGTAATCAACGAGTACTCGCTACTAGGTAAATGAATGATGTCATTTCCGAGTCCAAGGTCATTTCGATGAACAACGATTAATTCATCCAATTAGACCGATTTCGACGAGAGCTCGCTGAGTAATCTTCCAAGGAGACCGAGTACTATATATAAATAGGCTGAGTACCAAGTATAAGTCACGACTTATGAGTATTATATATAAATATGTGATAAATAAGTTTCGAATATGAGGTCGTGTTTTAGCGCTTTCCAAGTCCGATCTCATTGCTCTTCGCTACAAGGTACCCCACAGAGTATGACCAATTACTTTGGTTCGTATCTGATATCGGTGCAAACTTTAAGGATGCTAGTAAAGCTTTGATAAAAGAACAACCTGTACTATTTTGGACTCCATGTGTTGCCCATTTTATTAATCTAGCATGAAATATCTTAGTGATCATATTACACATATAGTTAAAGTTATTGTCATGATCGAGTCACTTGTTTCTTACATCTACAATCATTGAGCACTATTGACGTTGTTTGGAGAATTGACGAAGAACAATAAATTGCATAGATCTACAGACACTCAATATGTTATACAATATTATACATTAAGCATCCTTTTGAAGTACAGACATTACTTGCAAGTGTTATTTATTCAAAAAAAAAATGGATGAAGTCTGGTTATTCGAGGGAATCAGATGGTCAAACAATGATGGCAACAATTTCGATAATGAATTTTGGGAGAATGTTATGTTTTCTTATGAAGTGTTGTCTCCGCTAGTAGAGGTTGTGATGATGGCCAATACTGAAAAAAAAACCTTTTGGGTTATATTTATGAAGTTGTGTCAAGATGTAAGGAAACAATGAAACAGAACATTAAAGGAATTTAATGCAGCGATCAAGCGTGGAAGAAACTTTTTGACGTCTTTAAGGAAATGAGGGAAAAGAAGATTTGTCATCCCTGGAATTCTGCTGGTTTCTCCAAAACCCAAATCTTTTCTATAAAATCCATGCCGAGAAAATGGAAAATAATGCAATATACCAAGTTGTCAAGGAAGCATTTTACAAGGCTACGGATCAGCTTACTATGATCTTAAAGATTATTATCAGGTAATGTTATTTGAATTGAGAGCTTACAAACACGAGAGAAGATTACTAGGAAACCATTCAGTTGTGAGGACCACAGTACAATAAACCTCGTAAGTTGATACAAAATTCTACCAAGAGTTTAAATTTTTTAAACTTAATTTTAAATTTACGAATGTTGATTTTTATCTCAATTAGATGATAATTGGTGGATACTTCACGGGGTTGGTGTGCCTTGCTTACAAAAGTTTTCCATCCGAGTATTAACCTCTAACTTGTACTTATTCTCTTTGCGAACAAAGTTAGAGTATACTTGAGAATGTAATTAAGTCCATACTGCAGTGTAGATGTAAGAACCATGGTTTTTTCCTTGTTTATTCAAAATAAGTAAACTAACTTTATACTTGGTCAAATTTCAGTTGTATTCCAAGAAAAGGAACAAGTTCTTATAACAGAAACTGAGTGAATTTGTATTTATCCAGTACAACAAGAAACTACATTGAAAACACCAGGGGTACCAAAACACACCGCCAACTTTTTCGTAGGCAATCTATATGGACAAACTCAACACAACTCCGAGATTTAAAAATCAATCAATGGAAGTTTTTAGAGTTATATCTCTCTCTCTCTCTCTTGTTGTTAGAACGTTTACATAACTGAATCCGTGAACCTAACTACAATGAGAGTTCTTGGACTGTACCAAAGACCAATGTCCAAGGATCAATCAAGTCTTATCCAACAAACTAGGTCGGACGTATCTACTTTTATTGATCAACGCACAACCTGTGATATTTTAATTATAAAGATAAACAATATAATACGGAAAAAGAAATAACACAGACACCAGAAATTTTGTTAACGAGGAAACCGCTAATGCAAAAAAAAAAACCCTTGGGACCTAGTCCAAATTAAACACCAAATTGTATAATCCGCTACATACACTAGCCTACTACCAATTAACTTCGGTCTGGAATGTAGTTGAGCCCGAACTCGGTATCCCACTTATTCAGGTACAGTCGCGCTTCTTACGCCTCTTGAATCCAAGCAGGACTCTGTGCAATTGATTTCCTTAGACGATCTGACCCCCGACTAAGAGTTGTTTCAACTCAATTGAAGACTTTAAACCAAATCTGCCTCCTACAGATTAATCATATAATTGATTTCCTGATTTACGATCTAAACGGATTATCAGATCAAACGAAAGATCCAGGTGATGGATAGCAACTTGAGAGAAGTCTGGTTATCCTCAAAATCCGGACTTATGCAACCGGAAGTGCAGCCTAGATTATTATTCACCTCCACAAGTATAAAACCCGCGGAATCAAAAAGATTGAGACGAAGAGAACTTTGTGATTACTATCTATCTTTTTCAAGTGATAAATTAACAATCGAACAAGATCAGGATACTCAAGTTATCAAGATAAAAGATAACTAGACCTGGCTTCACGAATTCCAATGAAGTATTTGTAGTTGTTAAACCGTAAAAGGTTTTCTGTAGAGGACGAATCCAGATACAACTAGGACACACCAAAAAGTAGTATGAAGATTCAAAGATCTCAGTTTCCAAGAGTTCCCCTTATATAGACTTCAAAGCCTATGTTGCTTTATGTTTAAGCTAAGATAACTTTGGAACCAAGCAAACAATATCTACCATTAGATGAAAGCTTTGAGTCTTATTCACATAGACAAGATATACACTCTGGTTAGGTAAATCGTGAATCGAATCTGTATAAATAATATGTCCAACATGGTTAGCTGAAACTAGCTAGGTTTGAACTTAAAATCTTAACGCTCATTTTCATGTTCACTAAGACATTAATCTTTAGTCACAATCATGTGATCAAATGATTCTAGTGTTAATTAGAGAATTGATCAAATGCAAATTATCTCAGAGAAATAATTTAATCATAATTGAATCATAATCGACATAATTAGTAAATGCACAAAGTACAAATACTTGAGTAGTTCGTGAATCGGCTGAGTCAAGGTACGCAAACCGGTTTGCAAACTTATAAGCAAAACCGAGTTCCGGAGTTGACATAAATTTTTAAGTTCACGTACCGGTTTGCAAATTTAGGTGAAACTTAAAGTTCCGGAGTTGGCAGAACTTTTTAATTTCACGTACCGGTTTGCAAACTTAAGATTTTTACCGGTTCCATAGTTCACAAAACCTTTTCAGTTTGCGTACCGCTTTGGGTAGTAAACTGGTTCTAGAACATATAACTGTTTTGACTCGCATAGCGGTTTGGTACTTTTACCCAGTTTCCTTACCACAGTTTGCATATGAAATACATACCTATCCGGATCACGAAACAAATAGTTTTTCCTATGATGTACATACGAATATGCATATCACACAAATCTGAAAGTCGATATATAGATACTCCGCTACATGTACGAGTACATGTAATACGGCTTCAAACATATAATGATTTTCCAGTTTGTAAGACTGATAACACTGTCTTGTATTCCGAATATAATAGTTATATATTTCTCTAAATCAATTTGAAACATTCCTAAATAACATCAATGACACATATCACTGTTTCAGGCTATTTTCGAATGGTAAACTTGATTCACGAATTGGTTCCGAGCAATAAATTTTTCTCCACTAAATTTGATAAAGTATGAACAAATGTTCATTAAGCTTAGTCATTATATTCCGAAAAATTCGTAAACTGAATAATTAGTTCTCGACTCGAAATTCTTGTCTATGCAAGCTAGTTTAATTAATTAGTTATGCGACAAGCGTGTCAAGGATAGAAAGGTGAATATAACTTGAGAAATAGGTGGTTCAGTCTTCTTTTACCTTTTGTTGATGAAGTTCTCCAAAAGCTTCGGTTGATCTTCACCTTCAAACGGTGGAACGCAAATGATGACTGGTTTGTTTCTCAACTACCTCTATCCTAGACCAAGACTTAACTAATTGTAGACTAGAAATCAAGATGTAATTTTGACAACTAAATTTGATAACAATCTTGATATAGCAACACTTGTGAGTTCGACCGAGCAATGCTCTAACATATACGAAGAAGAAAATAAGTACGACAATGAAGATGTAGATCATCTTATTTTCTTGAAAGAATTTGATGAAGACGATGACTGGGTCATACCGGAAGGTGGAGGATTAGTTAGGAAAGGTGAAGATGTTACTTGGGCACATGTTCATGCAACATGTGGATCTATATATGGATGTTGGAACAAGCACAAGGTCAATAAGAAATGAAAGATCAAATACTCATCCTACATTCGGTCTTTTTTTTTGATAAACCTGATGAAGATACTCTTGCCCCATCTGATGATAACAACGAAGATAGTAATGATGTGGATTTTTAATTTGAAATGAATCATGATAAGCACATGGAAGCTAATAAGAGAAATTTTTCTAATAGAGACAAAGGTATCGACAAGGAAGGAGATGATAAAGTTAAACTTTAGCTTTTAGAGCTTAGTTGGATGTTTGGAAGTTTTGGGTTACGATTGATGTATGCTACTTAGTGTTACGTTTTTATGGTTTCATTAGATGTTTGGAAGTTGATTTGGGTAACGGTTGAACTCTGTTGGCTAGTACTGAAATTTGTTGGCTATTATTGAGTGTGGTTCACATCCATCATCTAGTTGAAGCCAATATAATATGTTGGCAAGACTTTGAAGTTTTTTTAATGCTTGTTTTAGAAATTTTCATTTTCAATAGACTGGGATCCGTTTTTAAAGTTGATTTGATATAGATTATCATGCATTTCCAAATGATATGTCAAACAGTTTACATATCTGGACAAAATATACACATGTATGTGACTCACCGAGTTGCCCGACCAAGATCTCGGGGATAGGGGATTGGTCACCAGCTGATCCGTGGACGATCTCAGAGTCTTATTGCGTTAACATCATCCATTAACATAATTGATAGATAATGAGATTTTTAAATTATTACAAAGTGGCACTATTTTAATTTATTGAGCACGCTCAAATGAATGCTATAAGTCCCCAAACTAGCCAAGAGATTTGTGGCAGGTTTTGCCAGACATATCTACAAAAATGGAAACAATATGACAGAATTCTAGGCAGCCAGGAAGGGCTTCAAACCGGATGCAAGTTTAGGAATCTCCAAGGTTGTCGTTGATGGCGACTCTCAATATATTGTTAGTCTCTGTCGGAAAGATTGTGAGACTCCTTGGTGTTTCCCTAACTTAATTGAGGATATCAATTTTCGGTTTGGGAGTTTCACTTTTATGGCTTTATGTACATCAGTGTAAGAAGGCCAACTACGCAACTGACTTTTTTGGCTGAAAAAATTGTTGTTGATATGGTAAGTCGTTTCTGGTTGCAAAACCCTCCTAATTTTCTACAAGATATTTTGAATTAAAATGTTATAGGGAGGGCCTTACCAAGGTTTGTAAGGTCAAGCTAGTTTGTATTTTAAATTGAGAATTACCAAAAAAAAATAAAAAAAAATAGTTGTTTTTGAAGCATGAAATTTATGAAAAAGAAAAAGAGTTAAAAAGCATTTACCGATCGTAGGTGGGCAAAAAAAGTGGAAATTGTAGAGAATCCTATTATCGGGGCTTCAACCCAATAGGATTTTTGGGGGCTTAAAATGCTATGTGTAGCCAAAAGATGGATAGGGAGACCTAAAGGTATATGAAAAAGTCAAAAGTACCCTTACCTAAATTTCACTATTCATCAAAAAAAATATCTATAATCTATAATCTTCTCTTATCCTTCTTGTTCTTCTCCTCTTCTCAATGACCAAATCAAGATGAAGATGATGATCATGACTTCATCATGAAGAAGATGAAGATCATAAAAAAACAAAAATATATTATCTTTTCCTCATCCTTCTCTTCTCATTCATAAATCATGATCAAGATGATGATCATAATTTTATCATGATGAGGATGATGATCATAAAGAAAACCCAAAACTATTATCTTCTCATTCATATATCATGATAAAGATGATGATCATAATTTCATCATGATGAAAATGATCATCATAAAAAGAAAAAACTAAGAAAACCCATCATTTATTTTTATTTTTGAATGGTCAAAAAATCCGATTCGATGAATTTCGGGTAAAAAAAACAACTTCTGAAGTTGTTCACGACTGGGAGTTCTTAGATTCCCAGCCGAAAGTACATGTTTCGACTTGGTTTTCCAAACATAAATTATTTTTTTAATTTCTTTTTTGGTTTCCAGAACCAGTTACGACTGGGTTTTCCCAGCCGCGATAGCACTTACGGCTGGGAAAAAACCAACCTTTTCTGGTTTCGGAAACCAGAAAAAATTAGAAAAACAATATCGGCTGGGAGTTCTTTATTTTCCCACCGTAAATAACAAATACGGCTTGGAACACCAACAATTCACAAACGTTTTTGCGTTTTACGGTTGGGTGGACAACAGTAAACAATATTTTAACTGGAAGTTCATCATTGCCCAAGAAAAAGTGTCGGTTCTTAAGAGCTCATGTTTTTCAGTAAAAATTGCAAAAACACATATTTTTAATGGATTTTTTCGATTTAAATCAACAAAATCCTCCAAATATAGTGTTATCCTGAGTAATTTAAGGATATGCTCCACCATATTAGGTGGTTGATTTTTAAAAAAGTTAAAATAAATCCTCAGAGTCCTCTTACTTAATCAGGAAAAAAAAAATTTAAAATATTTTGATGAAAAAAAAGTTTTTGATTTTCATAAAGTTAGTGCAATGATTAATCCTAATTCATATACTAACTAACCACCTTAATTGAGGGTATATTAGGTATTAATAAAATAATATGATAAGGGGCTATTGGATTTGCTATTTCATGACCCAAAATGCAACCAAAACTATTTGGATTTCAAGCCCAACAAGCCCCAATAATAGGATTCATTGCAGAGGTATAGGATAAAACCTGACCCAAAAAAAAATGAAAATAATCCTATTGCACCCGGTACAACTAGTCTCTCATAATCGTACTCCACCACTGATGCTAACTTTACTTTTCTTTTTTTTGATGGAAATCAGAACTACACTGTTGGTTCATACGAATCATACCTTCCTTCTGCTGCATCTGTCGGTGCTCTCTCTCGATTAAATTCTTTTTCTGATGTGCTCAATTTTGTTGTCCAGCCTCCTTGTTCAATTTTGACGAAACCCTAACAATAACACACAAAACCATTTGTAACCCTAAACCCATGCTCACTCTCCCACCCTTTCAAAATTTTGGTGGAGATGGAGAACATATATTCGACTATGAAACAAATGAAGTCGTTCCAACTGATACACCCAGCCACATACATATAAAAAATTTCACTTCAGGTATCCAACAAGCATCGCATAGATGAAATTGCAGCTCAACTGCTTAAACACAGAAGAGCAACTGCTCATGAATTACTACTGCTGATTGCAAGAAATGAAGAATCCGACTGCACGGTTAGACTTTCCTTTCGTAGTTGCCTGTCTTGTTGTTTATAATTTTCATTTGTTTTACTTTCTTTAAGCAAAACTTGAACTTCCTAAAAAACAACATTTGTTTTGGTAAAGTACGAATTAAAATTGGATGATGTCTGATTTCCAATTGTTGGTGTAAACTTGCATTGTGTTGGCAGAGCCAGGCTAAATACATAGCATGGGAAATGTGAAAGCACAAAAGTTGTGTACTGCAGACTGCAGAACTTTGCTGTTGTTTCTCTGCAACAGGTATATTCTCTTTCTCAGTTCATACTTCATAGTAGGTATATATGTATATGCAGTATATACCATTTGTTGGTTCTTGTGTTTGAGCCTTTATGTTATGATATTCACGCTGTGAACCTGTTGTTTGCCGATTCAATAGAACCATAACCTTAGGCCTGTAACTAACTGCCGAATAGATGGTTCACAAAAAGTCATCTTTTACTGCATCACTCTGTTGGAAATATGTCAACATATGCTAATTTCTGGAGGGTTTTTGATGAAATCGTAGATAATTAAGTATTACATGTTTGCTGCCTATCTTTCCATTTACAAGTTCCCATGTATTGAAATCTGTTTCAGGCTTGAATCGGATAGACGGATACCATTACCTAAGTGTTAAGCACTTAAGTTTACTTGTTAGCACTAAACTGGATAAAGTCTTGTTATCAAGTTTCAAATATTGTTAGTTCTAGAACCACTTTGCAGTGCCCAAACGTTTCACATAGTACTATGCCCATGCCAATGCCCAGGATGATGATGACTGGCTTGTAATGTTCCTCACATCATAAGCATCTTCCACATCAGCATCAGTATAATCCATGACTTTTAATACCATTATTTTTCAGTACAAAGAGTAGCAGCAGCCTGATTACTTTTATGAACATAAATAGAGATATACTCACAGTGAAAAACTTGTTCCCCGGCATTTTAAGCAACCCTCATGAGTTTAATTTTGACAAGTTTTGCTAGTTATAAAATATTCAAATTTAATCGGTGCACATTAGCAGATTAGATTACCAAGTCTTGGGTATAACTTCTATTATATGCGCGTTGAAAGGGAGTGGTTGGTCTTTCTGGTTATTGTGATTAACCTGTATGCTTTTCCTACTCGGCGAACTCCTGGCCAGATACTTGAGGCAGCTTTAGGAAAGGGAATGGCTTGTAAGCAAATCAGTTGGATGAGCAACCCCTTTCACAACTCTTATTTATTAATGAAATAATAAACCAGTTGGCACAGGTAAAATGGTCCACCCAATCTTACTGATTCTATGGTAGATATGGATTCGGTTGAATTTATCCCTACTTTAGGGAAACAGAAGGTCTTCCTTAGGCAACCACTACGGCTGTTTAGGGAAGATAACGGATAGTCATGATCCGCCACCAAGAATTTGACGGATTATGAATATATGTATTTCTTTTTATGGTATTAAATAATGTGTTTGTGGATAGAAGAAATGTCTTGCAGATAGTCAGCATCCACAGGGATTCTTCCCTACCTGGATACCTGGGTGTAGGGAACTAGGCAGGGAGATCTCTGCAATGCAGGAGGAATTCAGCCAGGGATATGGAAGATTTTGAGTGCCATAGTGCTTGCTCTAAGATTACTGAGAATGGTGAGGGTTGTTTGGGGGTGGTAATGCAGGGGAGAGCTATGTTGTAAAAGGCGCCCCGGGCGCCTAAGAAAATAAGCGCCCAAGGCGCAAAAATAAAGCCTACACTGCTGTTTTCTAAATCTCGGGCGCTCTAGGCGCTAGGCGCTGGGCTTGGCGCCTCGCCTCGCCTAGCGCCTTTTACAACATAGGGGGAGAGTAGTGGGGGACCTTTACTATGTGCTATGGTCTATGAGTTGATCCACATGGGTGAGAGATGAGTTGTTGGTGTTGGTTAACATCCCTTGATGAGGGACCTAGTGGTGGTTGCTAGTAAGAGTATTTGAACCACTGCCTATACGAGTGGCGACCCAGTTCCAGAATTGGTGGTAGGTGGGTTAAATTAGACCAGAGTGCGCTGAGTGATGTGGGGGTGGTGGGAAGGTTAAGAATGAACTGGTGTTCTAGGTGTTTGGTGGTACATTTTGTGCCTAGATAGGGTTCTCAGCCTCTTGGTAAGCAGATTTTAGTGGTGGGTGGTGAATTATGCATCCAGTCTGGGTGCCTTTCTCGGGATTCTGACGTGTAGGTTTCACATGATTTCATCTGTGTTCTCCTGAGAGGTGAGAGTGGTCTGTTGTGCTGTTGTGAGACAAGGTTGAACATTAGCAAAAAGAGAGAATTTTTAAACAGTAGGAGCTTGAGCATACATGAAAATTTTAAGTTACAAAAGTTGCAACTACTTCATTACGTTTTTCAACTAAAATTTTTTACATGATGAAAAAGTTAAAACTCCAACGTATGGTAGCTAATGGTGGTTTTATGTGTTGTAATTCCTTAGTAAGGTGGCCAGTATATAATGTTGGATTTTTGTAGGGCAGGGGAAATGTATGAAATTTCATCTTCACTCAGGTTCTTAGAGAGAGTTTTGATGTAAATCCTTCTTAATTTTTTAATGAAAACTCTTTGTTTTGCATCTAAAAGAAAAATAAGGGAGATACGACATAAAAGAATTGGATGTCAGTATGGTGGGTGTCTCTGATGTAGGTTAGGTGTTGGTGTTGGTTTTGGTGAATTAACCAATACGCCAGCTTAACCATGTACTTACAGATTTTGCTGGACGCCAGAAGAGTGGTTCGTGGGCAGCTAAGACACAAGGTTGAACTTTAGTAAACAGTTACCAGTCCAAAACAGTAGGAGCTTGGGTATACATGGAACACAAGGTTGAAAACTCCTATATGTAATAGCAGTAGTGTGGAAGAAGGTTGTATCTCTTCCACCATCTTGTATCTCTGTGTTCTAGATTTCTGCTCACAATAGATATTCAAGGCTCAAGCATCCCTATAGCACTTGTGAATTGGTTGATGTGTACAGTAGCAACTGAGTCTAATCCTGATTTACCTTGTTTCTGAGTTTTGAATGAGAGTGGATAAATTTCCAAAGTAGCGTTACTCCAGAAGTCAAGGGCATTTATAGTCACCCTTAGGTTCTTTTGCATGATGGAAAAGGATAGTGGCTGTTTCATGCTTGACTGATTAGCGCCAAATCACTTGGGTGTTGAAGCCACATATGCCCCAACTGGAACGGCCTATGAGTTTGAAACACTTCCATGCTTAGTTGGAGATGGAGGCAAGATTTGAAGCATAGGGTGTTGAGTTGAATAACAGTCTCCATTGTGGAGTAGCATGCTCTATCAGGCCTTTACATGATGAGGTTCTTTCGTGGGAACCAAGTAAAAGGTGTTCCTCTTCTGTCTTCCTTAGAAAGTACTTCAGTAAATCTCCGATTGTTATGTGAGAATCAGAAACATCCAAATTCCTCAAAGAAGGTATTGATTCCAGAAGGCATGTTTTGCTGGTTCATGTGGGGGCCCATAACTTCTTTGGTGGCAATGTGGGGTGATCTGGTATTGGTGGAGCACTCATCACAATGGATGGTTCAGTAATTAGTTTGTATTTTTTACAATGCACTATAAGGTGGTACTTGATGTATTGGTGGTAGATGGAGATGGACTGGGGTGGATGAGAATGTAAATGCGTCATCTAGAGGGTTAGTTAGGGATGGTTGTGGGAAGTCGAATAGATGGTGTGGGTGGGGAAGAGGTGAAGGTCACTCTGTCCTTGGAGTTGGTGCGCGGCCAGTGAAAGAGTGTGGGGTTGGAATATTGCTCAGTATATATAAGAAGTACTTTGCAGGGTCTTAAGTGAAAGTTTAGGTACATGAATTAGATGATACTTGGGAAAATAGATAAACAGATTAAATTTTTCAACTCTTAACATAGATGCATTTTTAACAAAATTATTTTCATGTAATATTGAATGATTTTTGTGCGCATTTGTAACTTCTAATGTCGTCCACTTCACAGTGTGGAAAAATTGCTCGCTTTAGTTGTTTTCTAGTGATTGCAGCATTACGCTATGCGCCTTGTGATTGTCCACTCTAGTGTGTGATGAAGCTGATCATGCAGCAATTTCCTGTTTTTTTTTTTTTATGCTAATTTCCTGCTAATTGGCATCATAGAGTTGAGTTAATGATTTGTTATGTGTCATTCTTACATGGCTTTTCCGTCTTACTAATTGGATTATCTAATCGCCCTTTTACTCCCCTGGCTCATCTCAATTTACATGATATGATAAAACTGTGAGTTATCTATTGATTAGTAACAATTTCACCGTGGGAAGGAGTTCTTGTGTGTGTGTATGTGTGTTTTTTTTTGAGATAAATGTTCCATATAAAGGTGGCGATAGCCAGGAAGTTTACCCTTGCATGTTTTCTTGTGAACACAATTTCGGATGTGGATTAAGTTTTGTTTCACCAATGTACCTGCGCTGCCACTTATCTCGGGGAGTGATGACATTAACCTGCGGACTGCATTTATGGAAAGCTACAGCTTCAAAACAATGGAGTGGTTAGGTTCTCTTCCCCATGATTATTTGCATTTCAATGAAACACATGCCATGAGTAACTTAAAAATTAGATCCTCATACAGGGTTTCCCTTTAATGAATCCATAGTTCTGTGTATAGTCTTTGTCATTCAAATACAAACTTAATATTTGAACATTTCAGAAAATAACTTTACAAAAAGGTTTCATATACTTTGTTCTCCTAGTCCTTGAAAAACCTGAACCTTGCGTTTTCAAGGAGGCATTAGATCTCCATGCATATTGGAAAATGTGTTGCATCAGCTAGGAACCTGTTCATTGGCTATTTTTGTAAACTCTTGAATGTTATGTCATCGTTTTAACCCTAAAAGGAACATCTATACTGTATGAGAATATAATTGAAGATATCCATGTTACTTTTTGTTGTCATTTACAAGCAACTTCGCTGCCACTGAGTTCTACTGTTCATCACTTTCTTAAGCTGTTGTTCATCACTTTCTTAAGCTCTAATAACTAATACAGATTTGTACCAGTGCAGCTTGTACAAAAGGAATGTGAAAGGCACAAGTATAATGAGGTTGTCAAGACTCGTACTGTAGTAAAAGATGGTTTTAGATTATATTTTGGTTCCGAAAGTCGTAGTAATAGACATTTGGCCCCATGAGTGAATGCTATATTCATGCAACTAAGGCGAAAGACGACGAGAAGAGCTTGCATTGCCCCAGGAAGCATTACAAGTGCACAAGAAGATAAAGAAGTTGAGTAGTAAGATGGATTTTGTCAGGTTGTAATTTCTTTACTGTACTTATTTCAGCAGTTCAACTGCCATATAAAGAAAGGAACCAGAGTTTAGATCTAATGAAAAAGGTTTGGTCTGTCATTCACATACAGTTGAGAGAATTCAGCTTCTTAACTGTCATATATTTGGATTACCTGAATGTAAGTTTCAATTATCTGAATGTAAGATTGGTATAGCACTATAGTGGACTTTGTTTTGATAGCCCAACCAGTATTTTGTATAACGGACAATCTCACTGCAGCAGCCGCAGAGAAAAAATTAACCTCAAGTGAACGATCTGATCCCAAAAATCAATCTCTAGTAGAAATGCAAGACAGGTTACTAGCCAAGTTCTCAACAGAGTCGGTGTAAAGATTTGGGATGTCAACTTCTTGGTTGCAAGAGGGTGGTGCATCAAATTGCTGGTCACAAAAAGTTCTATTCTTATTGGCAGTTTCACAAAAGTTCGTAGCACAGACAGATTACTCCGATGGAACAAGCTTGCAAAGTGCACAAGCTAGCTGTAACAGTATTTTGAAAACACAGATGAAGCAAGTAGACCAAGTTGTGCTTTTAACTTAGACTTCACTCTTTATGAGCATACAATTTTCCTGTTGATCAAAGGTTGAAATCCTTACAAGTCGTCTATGCTTCTAAGAAACTAAAATGATGAAACACCCACCATACTGAACCATTGCTCCATCATCTTCATTCACAACCCAGAAATGCACAATTCTTGAACATATATTTGCAATGTTAAGTCTATAGGTTTCTCTCAGCTTGATTTCATGTACAAATTGGCCACTAAAATTTTATCAGAAGACAATCATCAAGCATTTTCCAGTAATGCAATACCACCAGGCAACAGGGTTCTACAAGTTGGAACAGAATGAAATCTCCATATACATACATATAACCATTTGGAATCTCAATGACAATCAGAAACACAAGTATCTCTAGTTAATGCAACCCCAACTGCTCAACTCAAGACTGGGCCATTTATTCCATATTATAAGAACCTAAACAGACCGCACAACACTAGAAGTTCAGAAGCATAATAATAGAGACAGGACTAATATTATATAGCAATCCCACGGACCCCTGATATGATTGATGAAGTAGAGGGTGATCGAAGATCCACCTCCTCCACATTCTCAGCAGGCCTTCTTTCCATCTTCTTTTCGTATACAACTCCGGCCTCTAGCATCCTCTTCCTCCTTTTCTCCTTACCGAGCTTTCTCGCCTTCAACTTCTCCTCCCTTGGGGTAAGAGCAGGCTTTTTCTTGATACACACTGGTATCTTGGCCCGTTCAATGAGTTCTTCCAGTGCTTTGTTCTTTATCTCCTCCGTTGCATGCCACTTCTCAAATCCCTCCAGCACCTCCCGATTATATGGACACTGTTACAAATTGAAAAAAACAATCTCAATTCTGACAACTAAGAAACAAAATCAAAAATCATCTTTAGGTACATAAACCCCTAATTAAATTTGAAATCAAAATTTCTGTTTTGAAACAACGCCAAATTATCTTAGGGTGAATCTTTCAGGCACATACCACAAACATGTTTTTTTTCAAGCAAATTGGTTGGAGCTGAAAAAGAGTAGCTAGGTTTTCCAATGAGAAAACCAGAATTGCGTACGTCTGTCGGTCTGTGTAGAGCGAGGAACCGGTGCTAAAATATATCCGCGGTATTTTTAGTTTTGTTTCGCTAATGTAGGGTGTTTTGCATGTAGTTTTCGTGCGCTGCCACTTATGTTATCTCGGGGAGTGATGACACTTATCTGCGGTCGTGCAAAGCTACAGCTTCAAAACAATGTAGAGTGGTTAGGATCTCAAAACCAGTCCTGTTCGCCTCTCCTCTAAACTTTGGAGCTCAATACCAGAATGAGCATGTTGCAGATATCCTAAAGAAGTGACTTTTGGGGCATTAGGGAAAAACTACTACTTGGATTCGTCTCTGCTTCTTATGGGTAATTTGGAAAAGTAGGAAGAAAAAGGTTTTTGAGAATCAACTTTGATCCTAGAAGAGTGGTGAATGAAGGCATGCATCTGGTGCAAGCTCTTTCAAGTTCAGCTCAACCTGATACAAGGTCTATAGCTTCTCTTTGCTCTACCACTCCTTCCATTCGGTGTGCCCCTCAGCACTGCTGGGATAAGATAAGATTAATGTGGATGGTTCCACCAGAGACATCATCTTGGCTGGTACTGCAGCAGCTAGAAAAGCCTCTGGGAATTTCAACAGGTATTCAAACCTTGAACCAGTCTAATCCTCTAGTAGTAGAAGCTTTGGCCCTTTTATGTGGGTGCTCAACTTGCTAGGCGTCTGGGTTTGTCCAAAGCCGTATTTGAAGGGGATTCTCTCCAAAGCCGTATTTGAAGGGGATTCTCTCCAGATGGTCCAATTTGTAAACAAGGAAAACGTGAAGATCCCCTGGCGTATCAGAATCATCTTTAATGTAGTTGCCCCTTTGAATTTTTATCAGAACATCAAGAACTTCCCAGTAATACATACCAACAGGCAACACAGTTCAATAAGTTGGAACACAGTGAAATCTCCATATATACATATACAATAACCATTTGGAATCTGAATGACAATCAGAAACACAAAATTATCATGCAACCCCAACCACTCAACTCAAGACAGGGACATATATTCCATATAAGTACCCCAAACAGACCAGCACAAGCACAACACTAAAGGTTCAAAAGCATGAAAACAGAGACATCACTAATATGCAACTAAGGCGAAAGATGACAAGAAGAGCTTGCAGTGCCCCAGGAAGCATTATAAGTGCGCAAGAAGATAAAGAAGTTGAGTAGTAAGATGGATTTTGTCAGATTGTAATTTTTTTTCCTGTACTTTTATCAGCAATTCAACTGCCACGTAGAGAAAGGAACCAGAGTTTAGATATAATAAAATGAGTTTGGTCTGTCATTCACTTCAGTTAAAAGTGCAGCTACTAACTTCCTCTACTGGTTAGACAGTGTCCAACCAGTATTTTGAATATCGGTGCCACACCACAGCTGCAAAGAAAAGAGAAAATTAACCTCAAGTGAACGATCTGATCCCAGGAATCAACTTCTTTCTTCTCTAGTTTTGACTGCACTTTTATATGCAAGACTGATTACTTGCCAAGTTCTCAATAGAGTTGATTTAAAGATTTGCGATAAAAAAAAAATATTTGTGATATCAACTTCTTGGTTGCAAGTGGATGTATCATATTGCTGGTCAGTCTATGGACCGCACAACACTAGAAGTTCAAAAGCATAATAATAGAGACATGACTATATTATAGTATAGCAATCTTATGGATCCCCGATATGATTGATGAAGTAGAGGGTGATCGAAGAGCCACCTCCTGTGCATTCTCAAAGGGCCTTATTTCCATCCTCGTTCTGTATGCGCCTCCAACCTCTAGCCTCGCCTTCCTCCTTTTCTCCTTACTGATTTCTATCATCTTGAGCTTTCTCTCCTTCAATTTCTCCTCCCTCGGGGTAAGAGCACGCTTTCTCTTGACACACAGTGGTTTCTTTGCCAGTTCAACTAGTTCTTTCAGTGTTTTGTTCTTTATCTCCTCAGTTGCATGCCACTTCTCATATTCCTCCAGCACCTTCCGAGTATATGGACACTGTAACAAATTGAAAAAATAATCTCAATTTTCACATCAAGAAAAACATCAAAATTCATCTTCAGGTGCATAAACACCTAATTAAATTTATGATCAAAAGAACGCCAAAATTTGTTAGGGTGAATCTTCAGTACATACCCGTAACATATTTTCTTCAAGCAAATTGGTTGGAGCTGAAAAAGATTAGCTAGGTTTTCCAAGGGGAAGACCTAAATTGCGTACTCTGTGTGGAGCGAGGAACCGGTGCTGAAATATATCCCGTATTTGTAGTTTTGTTTCGCTAATTTATGGTAATTGCATGAAGTTCTCCTGCGCTGCCACTTAAGTTATCTCGGGGGAGTGATGACACTAATCTGCGGTCGTGCAAAGCTACAACTTCAAAACAACGTAAAGTGGTTAGGATCTCAAACCTGGTGTGCCCCTCAGCATGGCTAAGGTAAGATTAATGTGGATGGTTCCACCAGAGACATCATCTTGGCTGCTGCTAGAAAAGCCTCTGGGAATTATAACGGTGCAGGTACTCAAACCTTGAATCAGTCAGAAGCTTTGGCCTTTTATGTGGGTGCTCAACTTGCTAGGCATCTGGATTTGTCCAAAGTCATATTTGAAGGGGTTTCTCTCCAGATGGTCAAATTTGTCAACAATGGAGATCCCCTGGCGTATCAGAGTCATCTTCTTTAATGATATTCATGAGGCTGTTCAGCATTTACAAGAACACTCTTTTTTGTTTGTCAGAAAAGAAGCCAACACGGCTGCTCATCACTAATATGAATTCAGCAACATTATTTAGGCAAGTTTTGATGAGGTAGAGGGTGATTGAAGATCCACCTCCTGTGCATCCCCAGCAGGCATTCTTGGTATCCTCTTTTCGAATATGACTCCGGCCTCTAGCTTCCTCTTCATCTTTTTCTCCTTCCTGATTTCAATCATCTTGTTCCTCATGGACTTCAACTTCTGCTCCGTTGGGGTAAGAACAGGCTTTTTCTGGACACATAGTGGTTTCTTGGACAATTCATAAAGTTCTTTCAGTTTCTTGTTCTTCATCTCCTCAATTGCATGCCACTTCTCAAATTCCTCCAGCACTTCCAGATTACACTGTAACGAATTGCAAAAATAATCTCAATTGTGACATCAAGAAAAATATCGAATATCACCATCAGGTATATGAATCCCTAATAATTAAATTTATTATTAAAATTTCTGTTTTAAAACAGCACCAGAACTAATTAGGGTGAAACTTAGGTACATACCTTTAACATATTTTTCTTCAAGCAAACTGGTTGGAGCCGACTGCATCGGGAGACATGGGCGGAGAAACCCAGAGTTTGAGTTTTTCACCTTCCTTCTTTACTTAATCTACATTTCCATGATATGATTGTTAGATTAAACCGTAACATCGATTGATTATTGTTTTATTAATCTTTTCTGGTTTTTTTATGATTCTATAAGGTTAATCTTTCATTGATTTCTTGATTTCCAGTTCAAAATCATGTCTTTCTAATTACTCCACATTTTCTCCCCTAATGTGTTTACAGCTGTTTCTTTCCTCAATGGCGTTTGCCAAGATCATAGTTGTGTTTATAGCGTTTGCTCTGCAAGTTAAAGTGCTTTTTGAAGCCATTGTGTATCCATTGTTTCATCATCAGAAGAGGTACTATCTCCATTGCCACCGATTCAGCAGAGTCCAAGACCGATTCAATTTCAAAAAGCAAAAATGTCAAAAGCTGAAAAAGTGGACAAAAAAAAAATTCAAATTTCAAAAATGCCGGTACAAATTAGGAAACAGAATCCTCCTTTTTCTCCCCAATTTTCTAGTCTTACCTTTTTTACCCCATAGAGAATTATCCTACCAAAATTTCAATTTATTCCTGCCCCTAAATATCTGCAGAGATAACCATTATTATGGTAACAAAAACCCTATATTACTGGATTGCAGTTTTGATATAGATATACCACAAACAAAAGCAATAGAAGTTACCAGCAATCCCAGGAAAATCAATACTATGGCGTCTAGTTCAGAAAACCAAGTTTTGGATCTTACAGAAAAGTTCAAGCAAGCAGCACTTGAATTGGATAATGATCTGGATATTTTGAATCAACTCTCAGAAGAAGTAATAACTGAAGAGAAAAAAGAATGGGAACACTGTCTCATAGGTATGATTATTATGGAAGAAGGTTCTATGGGTTTCAAGAGTGTAGAGCACCACCTCAAATTCACATGGGCTTTCCTACCAAGATGCATTCAAGGTTGTAGAAGTGGATAAAAATGTAATGGTTTTCAAATTCAAAGAAGAAGAAACCAAAGATAATATTTTCAAGACAAGACCATGGTCCATCAACAAAAATCTGGTAATTTTACACCCATATAATTCATTGGTCATATACCAAGATTTAGATTGGAATCATCAATGCTTCTGGATGCAGCTAAAAAAGATGTTACCTGAGCACATGAATGTTACTTCTGTAACTAAAATGGGAAGACTTATGGGGGAAGTAATTGGTATTGAACCTGAAGATGCAATCCCAATTGATAAGGAAGGTGTAAAAGTGTGTGTGGTAATTGACATCAACAATCCCTTGAGAAGAGGAGTTATGGCAAAGACGGATGCAGGAATCACTAGGTGGATCAAGTTCTTCTATGAAAAACAACCACACAATATCTGTCCTAATTGCTACATTATCAAGCATACCAAAGGGGCATGTAATGCAGCAGCTAACTACCTACAAAAAGCCCATGCCAAGCCTTATTACTTGGGTAAAACTAATATGCCTGCAAAAAACAAGATACCAGTTGAAAAAACTGGGGATATTACTCCTATGGTGCAGAGGAAAAAAGAGATCAAGATCACTCCATTTGTCCCTCCCAAAGATGGCTACTTGATTGGTGCAATGATTAAAAGCCAAGCTCAAACTGAAGAAGGAAATAATAATGCAAGACTTGGGAAAAGACTCAGGCTATCTGAACATGAAAACAGCTCAGAAAACTACACTACCTTTTCTCAGCATGACATTACCCATAATTCCAATGATGATAAACAACTGGATACACAAGCTGCAGATAGACTCACAACTGAGGAGAATCAGCCAAACAACACTTCAGGGGAGTTAAAGGTACAATACATAAACCTTACTACTCTTTTTTTAAAACTGTTTAAAGTATTTTTTGCTGATACTGTTTTGAATTGTTTACACCATCCTAGTAGTTTTCAAAAAATGAAAATCATATCATGGAATGTGCGTGGATTTGGTAATAAAGATACCAGAAACCATCTTCATATGCTCATAAAATCTCAAAACCCTGATATCATTTTCTTTCGAAACCAAAAATCAAGAAAAGAGAATGAAATATCTCCTTGCTAGGTTCAAATACCCAAATATCATCCTTCTAAATCCTATTGGCCTATCTCGGAGGTCTGGTTCTCATGTGGAAAGATAACATAGACCTTCAAGTCATAGATAGACAATTGAATATGATTAATTGCCTTGTTAAGTTTGACAGTCAAAACAATAGCTCCTTAGTTACTTGTCTATATGGTGCTCTTAATGATGTTGACAAACAGATACAGTGGGATCATTTAAAAGACATTAGAATGACATACAAAAACCCCTGGATTGTTATAGGTGATTTGAATTTTATTATTCATAGAGATGAAAAAGAAGGTGGCAACCCTATTAGTCAATCTGAGTTAGATGAAAACAATTTTCTATTGAACAATAATAATCTTCACAGTATGAACTTTATAGGCAACCCCTTTACCTGGTCTAATATGAGAAATGGTCATGAATTGATTCTGGAAAGACTTGATAGAACTCTAACCTCTATGGATTGGAGTGACCTATATCCTAAAGCTGCTCTTTATCACTTAACTGTTGTAGGAAGTGATCACTGCCCTATAATGCTACTTACTAGCAAACTAGGACACAATACCAAAAAACCCTTTAGAGTCAACAAGGCTTGGTTTAGAGATTCTAGTTGCCATGATCTTATTAAAACAAATTGGAAATGTGAACAAAATGGCTCTGCTGCTTTTCAACTTATTCACTGTCTTAGCAATACTAAGCATGGCCTTAGGAAATGGAATTACAACCATTTTGGAAATATAAACACTCAGATTATGAACTTAGAATCTCAACTAGCCAACATAACAGCCACTGGTGGAAACATCAATACTAGCACTGTTTCTGACTTGACTCGAAAACTAAAATATTGGTATGATATAGAGTCGGATTTTTGGAGACAAAAAAACAAGGATGAGGCTTTACTACAGGATGACAGGAATACTGCTTATTTCCACCAAAGAGCTAACTACAGGAGACAAAGAACTCAAATTGAATCGCTTCAAAATAATTTGGGTATCTGGCTTGATAGTAAAGAAGATATCGAAGCTGAATTGCTAAATCATTTTAGCAGTATGAGTAAGACTACCTCTCCTCCTGATCCTGAGGTTTTTCTGGCTACTGTTTCTGATATTATAAATGAGGCTGACAATGCTATGTTAACTGCTATGCCAAATGATGATGAAATCAAGAAAACTATTTTTGATATGAAACCTTGGACAACACCAGGGCCAGATGGTTTTCCCCCAGGTTTTTACCAACTAATGTGGGAAACAATTGGCCCTGATGTTGTCAAAATGGTGAAAGCTTTCTTTCATAGTCAACACCTCCTTAAACAACTCAACCACAATTTCACTACTCTGATACCTAAAAATAAAAGTCCTAAAAGTGCTGTCGATTTTAGACCCATTAGTCTTTGCAATGTTTCATATAAGATTATCTCTAAACTTCTTGCTTCTAGATTAAAAACTGTTTTGCACAAAATCATTTCCCCTGCACAAACAGCTTTTTTGTCTGGTAGATCGATACATGATAATATTATAATTGCTCATGAACTTATACACAGTATGAAAAAGACTAAAGCTCTTGATGGGTGTGTGGCTATAAAATTAGATATGTCAAAGGCGTTTGACAGGGTAGAATGGAGTTTCCTCATAACTAGTTTCAGAAAACTAGGTTTCTCCAAGGATTGGTGTAACATGATTAAACAATGTGTCACTACTGTCTCTACATCAATCCTCCTTAATGGCTCACTGGGTAATGTATACTTTCCTCAAAGGGGTCTTAGACAGGGAGACCCCTTATCTCCCTACTTGTTTATCCTTTGCATGGAATCTCTATCTAGAAGTCTTTATCATGCTGAGCAAAACAAACTTATTCATGGCTTCAAAGCCACTAAGAATTGCCCTTCTATTTCTCACCTATTCTTTGCTGATGATTGTTTGATTTTCATTAAAGCCAGGACTAAAGATGCTAGAAACTTAGCTACCATCATAGAACAGTTTAGCAAATTCTCAGGTCAAGCTGTTAATTTTGATAAATCAGCTCTTGCTTTTAGCAACAAGGTTCCTACTCATGTTAAAAATGAAATATCAACTATTCCGAGAATTAGAAGAATGTCCCCAGAAGAGAAATATCTAGGAGTCCCTTTATTACTTCAAAAAAGGAAATATGATACTTTTGCTCATCTTATAGAGAACTACAATGGTAGATTGGATATCTGGCAGACCATTTTTATATCTCCACCAGGTAGAGTTGTCATGAATCAGTCAGTTCTAGGTAGCCTGGCTAATCATCACTTAGCTGTGTTCCCCATGCCTAAAGAACTCACTGATAAAATAGACAGAATCCAAATGAACTTTTGGTGGGGGAAAAAAGCTGGTGGAGAAGGATACTACCCCAAAGGTTGGTATGATATTTCCCTACCAAAAGATCTAGGGGGTCTTAACATAAGGAAAACAGATGTTCTTAACCTTGCCTTGCTTACCAAATTAGCTTGGAGATTATTAAACTCCCCAAATGATCAATGGGCCATTTTACTTAGAGAAAAATATTTTGCTAATATAAATCTGTTGAGTGATTGTATAGGTACCCAAGGATCTTGGATTTGGAAAGGAATATGCACAGGTTTGAACATTATTAAAAAACATTATGTTTGGGAAATTGGTGAGGGATCTGATGTTCATATATGGAAATCTAATTGGATTCCTAATATGCACAAACCTCCAAGTTCTAGAATGAGCTCTACAGGTATGACTTTTGTCAGCCAGTTGATAAACCAAGATACTAAAGAGTGGAAATTGGAAATTTTGTCTGCTTTATTTGATGTGAACACTGTGAAAGAAATTACTAATATTAGAATTCCCTTAGTTGGTCAAGACAGAATTAGATGGGAACCCTCCAGCAATGGGAATTTCTCTGTCAAATCTGCTTATAGAGTTATCTTGGAAGATCAACTAAGAATCAAACCTTCTAAAAACAATCTTGTCATAAACTGGAAAGCTTTCTGGAAACAAAAACTCCCACCAAAAGTCCATCTTTTCATGTGGAAATTTCTGCATCAATGTCTGCCTACTAAATCTAAGCTGTCGGTTTGCACTAGGTACCATGATAATGTTTGCTGTCTGTGTAGGAGTTCTGAGGAAACTCCTCAACATCTTTTTTGGGATTGTCCTGCTATCTACAACTTATGGAGTACTGTGCATACTAGTTTCCCTACCATCCTCCAAACAATGAATATTTATAACTGGATTTATAATTTCTTCACAGTTAATGTGAATTCTGTGCTAAATGATTACTCTATGTATGAATTAGCTTGCTTCACTTTATGGAATGTGTGGAAGGCAAGATGTGCAAAGGTTTTTGATAATAAATCTTTTAATGCTCCTGAGATTTCAAACAATATTGTGACACAGGTAGAAGAATGGAACAGGGCAAAAACTGTACAAACTTCAACTAATGGAGTAGATAGACAGTCTTATCATGCCTGGGAACCCCCTGTCAATGGGGTTTTCAAGATTAATTTTGATGCTTCACATATTGATAGAAATTCTATGTCAGGTTGGGGACTAATTTGTCGTGATGTTGCAGGAAATAGCAATGGACTGCGAGGAGGCACATGTAATGCAATAGACCCAGAGCAAGCGGAGGCTCAAGCACTTTTGGAGGCAGTGATTTGGGCGAAGCAGAATGGTTGGGAAAAGATTGACCTAGAAGGAGATTGTCAAAATGTAATAACAGCCACAAGTGGTAGACTTGATGCTGTGAAATGGACTACTCAAAATGTAGTAAACGATGCTATTTTTCTACTTAGTTATTTTGTAGAGTGGAACTGCAAATATGTGCATAGAGATGCCAACCATTTGGCTGACTCTTTGGCCAAATTTGCAAGATCACATTCTCTTTGTTTCAACTGGCAAAATAACACCCCTGAATGGGCTAAAGTGCTTATTCATCAGGACAAGAGCAATCTGTAATTCCTAAGTTTTAATTCAATAAATCTATCTTTCCTATTAAAAAAAAAAAAAAAAAACTGGTTGGAGCCGGAAAAGATTAGCTAGGTTTTCCAAGGAGGAGACCAAAATTGCTGTATTTTTACCATGGGCATGCGCAGGACCTTATTTTACACTCTTATTACACTCCGACCGTCTAACCCAAACTTTCTTAAGTTAGCGAGGTAATCAAATTTGGGTGTTTTTGTTGGTCTTATCTTCTTATTCAGTTTATGGCATTAACTGAAAACTCGAACTCATCTTTCACTTCTCTCTGCTATTGAGAAAGAGCAAATAGGTGACCTGCTCATTTTCTTTCCCTGCTTTAACCAAACCAAATTGCTCCTCTGTATCTAGCCATAATTTCAACAGTCTTCATCATCAAATTCTCCATAGCACTATTGTCAAACATCCTTGACCCGTGTCCAGGCAACAACTTCTATTATGATCTTTTGATACAATCTTGTAAGGGTCGTTTGACACAAAAAGCACACCTGCATTCTTAACGTGCGTGTGCCACTCAAAGGTATTTCCGCAACTCCACGTGGGTTAACAGTCAGTAACCAAATGTCCGAATCTTATAGTTCCACCTTTCCGGTTAAATTGCTCCCATTTCCTTCCTCCTCATGCAGAATTATCGTTTGAATGAATAATCAGTGGTCGAGGAGGAGGAGGGTTGGTGGTGGTTGTCAGAGATTGAAGGAGAATTTGTTTGCTGAAACAAAAATTGAAACACAGAGGAAGAAACATGATTGTATTTGCCCTAGTTTTGTTACAAACTAAGAGTGAAACGGGAACACAGACGGTTAATTTGGTCATTCGTGGTTGATACTGATACTCAAAATTCTTTTCCTTTACTGGGTTGATGATATTCAGATTGCTTTTCTTTTGTGGTGTTAGCAGCAGCAGCAGCAGCAACAACAAATGTCGACCATCTATTTTGAAATCCTTTTAAGGGTACATGTCCTCAAGATATGGTTTTCTCTATGAATTTGCCAAACTGCACCTTCAGCTCACTATTCGGAAAAACGAATCCAAGTTCATGCTTCTAATTGCTGACAATAAAGCCTTTAGTGACCATGATAATTCCCTAGTTAACTCCATAACCATAAGTTACGATTTATTATATTCTTGGCATATCATCGACGGGTGATATTTGTGATGATGCGAGTTGAAATGATTCGCCCGATTTCGCTTATCTAGTTCTCTTTCTAGGATATTATAATGGTATGATTTGTATGATGTACCACACTGTTATTGGTAATGTGCCATTACTTGTGGTTTGGAACCCAACAAGTAGAGAACACAAGATATTACCCGAATCACATATTGGAAGTTAACTATGTAGACCACGAACGCGCTATTTGTTCATTTGGTTATGATCACAAGATTGACCGACACTACAAATTACTAAAAATAGAAAAGCTGCAAGGAAGGATGGCTCGTCGGTAAACTTAAGAGGGTCATCCGCCATGAGTCGGTTGTTGGAAGGATTTGCTCAAGGGTCATTTGTTCTTTCGAAGATGGCCAGATTCTGTGCCCCGTGTACAAAGACAAAAGTTCAAAGGAAAACGTGGATGCTTGGAGGAGAGAACTATGGCGAAAGCTTAGTCCAAAACTCATTTGAAAATAACCGATCAAAAAAAAAAAAAAAACTCATTTGAAAATAATCTAACACGATATTGAGAAAATAATGATAGTTTTGCATTTGTCATCTTGAAAATATTCCCATCTTAAGAGCAGCAAGAATATTGCAAGATGAATCAAGCTACCATGGTATATATTCTAGCTTCATATGTCTATTGAAGATAATAACATAATACAATAAAAGAGCCAAGAGGTTAATGGATAACAGTTACCAGGTGCAAATTTCATAACCAGCATACCCTTTGTTGCATCCAGGAAAAGTTAGAACAGACATGAGTTTCTATGAGACAGAGAGTTTCATTTAATAAGAACATACATGAGTTTCTACGAGACAGAGTTTCATTTAGTATTCACTCGTAGTAGTCGTCATCATCATCATCAGGCACCTTATTGTTGATAAACTCGAATATCTTGATCAAATCATTGGTCCGCTTATCATAATCTTCCTCAGTGGCGTCCTCATTGTCCTTCATCCACTTTCTTGCATATCCCAAAGCCTTCTCAACCACGTCATAGTCTTTCCCGCTCAACTTGTGGCCCTTTTCGTCGAAAAAATCTTCCACCTCCTTAATGTCAGCCTCGTACTCTTTACGAGTTTCCTCTTTCTGCACCCTATATTGAGAAATATAATTAGACTTTTGGAAATATGATTAGACTTTCGGTTTGCACTCGATAATAGAAGAGACTTATGATTAACAAGATAAGACTAACCTAATTGTCACGAGCCTTCTGTGATATCGGAGAACAGGAACTGAAACGACTTCCCATATCGCCGACATAACGTCCAATTCCTGCTCAAGGAAATTTGTGACGTCATCCTCATCTTTGTCCGCAACTTCCACGTCAAACATATCAAAGAACCCTATGAACTTTTTCTTTGTCCAATCGATCTTAGTACCCTCAGACTGAACCACACTGTTACCTTTCAAATGATAGATTTTTGAGAGAATTTCGTTGCTGAAGTAATCATTCGGGTAGAATTGAAATTCAAACCGAACGGACAAGGTGCCAGTGTTTTGTGTTGGGAAGCATAAAATACCTATATCATTCTTTGTTATCTGCATTCCAACATCCCAAGTTGGAAATATGCACTCTTCAATCATACAAACAACCCAAGAGGGCGCATTGGTGGCTGCAAGGTGGTTACAAGACTAAGACACTCATGTTTACTGATAAACATGAGCATCAGAGGAAACTAAACAGATTGAGAGAAAGATCTCTATTGCATTGTATTATTAGATTGACAAAGCCATAGTACATATACAAGGATTACAACGAGAAGAAAGGAAACAAAATATACAAAAGATACGTACAATATTATGACAACACCAAAATATATATGCAGTTAAAGAGAAGATATGAAAAGATACTATAGTATCTCGTAACACCCCCTCAGACTCAAGATGGTGCTTTGAACTCATCTTGAGTCCGAAAGCAAGAACTTTAGTCGAGGAGCAGGATGTGACTTGGTGAATAAATCTGCCAATTGAAATTCTGAGCTTACGTGAGGAAGACTAATTGCTCCACGCTTAAAGTGATGTCTTGTAAAGTGACAATCAATCTCTATATGCTTAGTTCTTTCATGAAAAACGTCATTATGAGTAATTAGAATTGCAGCTTTCTTGTCACAAAATAGAGGTGTAGGCGTAGAAATGACAACTCCCATGTCACTGAGTAACCATCGAAGCCATATGATCTCAGAAGTAGTATAAGCTAGAGCTCGATATTCTGCTTCAGCACTTGAACGAGATACAACAGTCTGCTTCTTACTTCTCAAAGATATAAGAGAATCTCCCAAGAACAAACAATACCCTGTAATGGATCGCCTATCTGTAACATCCCCTGCTCAATCTGAATCAGAGTATGTTCTAAGAATAAGTTTAGATTTGGATAAGAACTGCAACCCCTGATATAAGGTTCCCTTGAGATAACGAAGTATTCTAAGAACAACAACATAATGATTAGAACGAGGAGCTGACATGAATTGGCTTATAATATGAACTGCATGACTTATATCAGGTCGAGTAATGGTTAAGTAGTTCAGACTGCCTACCAATTGTCGATATAATGTTGGATTGGATAGAAGCGTTCCATCTGAAGGACCATGTCTGACATTCACTTCAAGTGGAGTGTCTGTAATTTTAGCATCAGTAATTCCAGAGCGTGCAATGATTTCAGATGCATATTTAGCTTGAGAAACGAAATAACCATCAGCTGATTTGATCATCTCAATACCAAGAAAATAACTGAGTGGACCAATATCCTTCATTTGAAAGCATGTACTTTGATGATTTTTAAGATTTCTGATACCTTCGATGTCACTGCCAGTGATAACCATATCATCTACGTACAATAGAAGGATAACAATACCTTTGTTTGATGATCGTGTAAACATTGTTTGAATCGTAGTAACTCTGTGTAAAGCCATATTGAAGAATTGCACTCATCGATTTTTCAAACCAAGAACGAGGTGCTTGTTTCAATCAAGTAGAGAGCTCGACGAAATTTACACACCCGATTTGGAGCATGATCTAATCCGGAGGAGGACGCATGTATACTTCTTCTTGCAATTCCCATTAAGAAATGCATTTTTCACATCCATTTGATGAAGATCCCACTCATCGAACAAAGAAGAATCGCAATGAGTGTACGAACAGTTACCATGCGTGCAACAGGAGCAAATGTTTCCTCATAGTATATGCCATATTCTTGAATATATCTCTGAGCAACAACACGAGATTTACACCGTTCAAGACTCCCATCTGACTTGGTTTTGACTTTGTAGACCCATATGCTTCCAACAACGGATTTTCCAGGGGGGAGATCTACCATTTCCCATGTACCAGCTTCTTTATGTGCAGTCAACTCATCTTTCATTGAATCCTGCCAATCTGGTATAGCTGCAGCTTCTCTATAGTTTCTTGGTTCATAAATAGACATAATAGTAGATAATGAGCAATGGTAGTCAAAGAACTTAGATGGAGGTCTTCTATTGCGAGGTGGCAATGTGTCAACTTGAGGATCAAAATCTCTTTCCAAGGCATCATTGTTAGGTGGAGGCATAGAGTGGTAGGAAATGGCTGGAATCTGATGAGTATCATCTGTATGTGAGACAGTTTCATTACTAGACACAGGCACTAGAGATGTATTGGTGTTAATTAACTTCACTAGAAAAGGGATCAGTGTAAATGAAGTTATCAAAAGAGGAGGATTTACTATTTGGAAGAGACCAAAATGGAACCTTTTCCCAAAATGTTACATGTCTAGAGACTCGAAGTTTTCTACTAACAGGATCATAACAGTGATATCCCTTTTGTTCAATACCATAGCCAAGAAACACGCATAGAACATTCTTTTGAGTAAGCTTATTGCGTTCACGCTCAGGAAGGATAACAAAACACGTTGAACCAAAGATTTTAAGCTCAGAGTAATCAGGTTTCTTACCATAAAGGCATTCATAAGGAGAAATACCTCCAATGATAGCTGTTGGAACACGATTGATGGTATAAACTGCTGTAAGGACTGACTCTCCCCAGAAATTGGATGGAACTGATGCAGAAACTAGTTGAGTCCTAGCAGTTTTAATAATATGACGATGTTTGCGTTCTGCAACTCCGTTTTGCTCTGGAGTTTCTGTACAAGAGAGTTGTAGTAATGTGCCTTGAGTTTTGAGAAAATCTTTGAAAGGAGTGGATATATATTCACCTCCTTGATCAGCACGAAAGATTTTGATAGTTAAATCAAATTGAGTTTTGACCATAGTTGAAAAGGTTACATATACCTTAAGAAATTTTGTTCTTGAACTAAATAGATAAACCCAAGTATATCGAGAATAATCATCAATGAAACTCACATAGTAAAATGCACCTCCTTTAGACATCACTGGAGATTTACCCCAAATATCAGACTGAATAAGAGCAAAAGGTTCAGTAGTTTTTGAAGTACTTGCATTAAAAGAAAATGCTGGTTGTTTTGCCAGTTTACAAGAGATACAACTAGGTTCTTTGTCTACTTGTGTATCTCCTAGTAAACCTTTATTGACCATATATGAAAGACGAAAAAATGAAACATGACCTAGTCTAGAATGCCAAGACATGAAAGGAGATGTGGAGTGGGATGTAGTAGTTGAAGCTGCAACATGATTTCTGAGTTTTGGTGGAATAATTAGAGTTTGAAGAAGATATAATCGACCCACTCTACGGCCTATCCCAACTAGCTTCCCTGTTTTGAGATCCTGAATAGCACAACCAATAGGAGAGAAAATAATGTTAAAACCTTGATCACATAGTTGACCAATTGAAATGAGATTCATTGTAATCTTAGGAACAAGAAGAACATCTGGTACACAGATGTTATTTGAATCTCTAACCACCCCAATATGACTGGCAAGATTCTGGCCCATCAGCGGTGTGAATCTTAGGTTCAACAACTCGACAAAGATTGTCAAAAACTTTTGAATCATAAGTCATATGATTGGATGCTCCGAGTCTAGATACCATCCAATTGAGAAAATACCTGAAGGAGTAGAGAAGACAGATGCAGCTACAGTTACTGACTGAAGAGCTTGTTTAATCATCTCATGTATGTCAGCAATACTAGGTGATAATGTATCAACTGGAACTGTTGATGCAGATGGCAATGATTCAGCATATGAAAATGGTGCAACAGAGAATCTACTTGGACCATTAAACCCGGTTGTACCAATAGCGTTTAATCTCCGCATTCCTGGAGGTTGGAGATGTGCAGTTTCTAGTAGAGTGTCCAAGTTCTTTGCAGTAGTTATACTGGGTGGTAGGAGTATTTTGCGGTATTGCAACAGGTGGCAAGGTACAGTTCCTTGCTATGTGACCAGTTTTCTTGAAATTATGACAAGTAGGTTGTGAGGAATCGCGCTGTGTTAAAAGACTATTCTTCTAATTGTTGAAGTTTGGACGAGATGCTGGCATAGCAAACACTCCTGAGATCTCTGGCTTGATCTGTTTGCATGTTTCTTCAGTAATCAGCTCAGATAAAGCAGTTTCTACAGATGGAAGAGGTGAACGATGAAGAATAGCACCTCTGACTGATTCAAACTCTTCTCGTAGAGCCATCAAGAGTTGAACCAGTCTTGTCTCTTCTCTATATTTCTCCCATATTGCCAAGTCAGTTGTCCATTTTGGCTCCATAAGTGCAAGTTGATTCCAAATCACAGACATCTCAGAATGAAAATCAGAAATCGATTGATCTAGTGGTTGCTTCATAGAACGAATATCCTGTTCAAGTTTGTATCTTTGATCAAAGTTGATTTGTGTGTACCTTTTTGCAAGAAAGTCCCACGCATCTTTTGCAACTTCAAAGCTGGTAAGTTGCATACTGATTGATGTAATCACTGTGTTGCCAATCCAAGTCAAAATCTTGTGATTATTTGTCTCCCAGGTTTCAAGATCACTTGTTGATGTGTCTGTTCCCATGTCTTTGATGATATAGGTAGATGCTTTGGGTTTTGTTTCTGTCCCATATATGTATTTCCACATGCTTTTGCCTTTGAGAAAGCTTTTCATAAGAAAAGACCAGCGCGTGTAGTTAGTACCATCTAGTTTTGCAGTAATATGTTGAAAATATTCGCGTGACATGATTGTCAGGAGGATGAAAGAAAAGTAATTGGATTAGGGTTTATAACTGAAGGTAAAAAAAAAGATGATTCTTGGCTGGCTTAAGAAGATTGTTTGTTGGCAGCAGAAGGTGGCCTTTTAGATCTTACCTAGCTCTGATGCCATGATAAACATGAGCATCATAGGAAACTAAACAGATTGAGAGAAAGATCTCTATTGCATTGTATTATTAGATTGACAAATCCATAGTACATATACAAGGATTACAACGAGAAGAAAGGAAACAAAATATACAAAAGATACGTACAATATTATGACAACACCAAAATATATATGCAGTTAAATAGAAGATATGAAAAGATACTATAGTATCTCGTAACATTTACAACTAACAAGAACTATTGGTAAATATTAATCATACAAATAACACCAACTTAACGTAAAATTGAAATCTATTCTTGCACATCTTGATTAGTTGTCTTGATCCCCTTGACCAGGAGCAGTAATCTAGTCAGGTACAACTGTACAGGAATGCAAAAGCGTATTGCATAACATATGAGGCTAATATGACTCTCTTACAAGGAATTTTATAACCCATGAGGACAAGAATTGGTGGCTGCAAGGTGATTACGAGGCAAAGACACCCATTTGTCAGTTGAAAGCAGTCAACCACCGAGTGTCCAAAAGGGATGAAAACTATGAGTACTGGTCTTTTCCTGAGCACACTTGCTCTGGGTTTGTTTTTTAGCTCTCTCTTGGTTTCGATAGTGCACATGATTACAGGCGACACACATCCGTGGTTAGCCGACAATATAAACCAGGGGAAGCTTTATGACTTTTATTGGTTATTATCTGGGCTAAGCATTCTTAACTTTGGGGTTTATATGATTGCTGCGAAATGGTATGTCTTGATCCCCTTGACCAGGAGCAGTAATCTAGTCAAGTAAAACTGTACAGGAACGCAAAAGCGTATTGCATAACATATGAGGCTAATATGGCTCTCTTACAAGAAATTTTATAACCCATGATGACAAGAATTGGTGGCTGCAAGGTGATTACGATGCAAAGACACCCATTTGTCAGTTGCAAGCAGTTGTCCACCGATGCTCATAGGAATTTTTTATTACAACAATAAAACCCTCTAAACCAATCTAATCTGTTTTCAACAACAAAGCCAATCATCCATGCAAATGACTACAACAGACAACGCAAATAATAACATAATTACCTCGGTCTACAATAGCTTATACGACATCATTGCCAAAAGCCAAAAATTATCCAATTTAGGTGTTTCATTCACAACATTGATAACCTGTAAATCGCAGTCCGAAAAATAAATGAAATTTATCTTAAAATCTTTTTTATTATTATTTTTTTTTTGTATTTTTGAAATGAAGTTATTAAGGAATAAGAGTTATACCTCGGCCCTCAACTGGGCTGTCTCCTCCATAAACTGAATTCCGAAGGTGTATACCTCCGAATCACTAGAGCCCCCTATATCAAACATAAGAAGATTTAAAATAAAATGTAATAAAAGTTGGATGCAATTAAAAAATGCCACCATACAAATAAATGTTCATAAACCAACATTTAGTCCAAACATATCAATATGAAGAAATCTGGGGTATTTTTTAGTCCAAATACTCATCAAACTGTTATAGACAATGCATTCATTATTATTTATTTATTTTATTAGTTTTAAGGTGTTTACCTGTAATGCATCCACAATTCGAACCACACGAGCTGAATGAAGCGCAAGTTGTTCCACAATTATGTGGAAGGAATCAGTAGTGATTTCCATGATTGGTTGAATAGTTGGTTTTGTGATAAAAATAGAGGATATTGTATAATACAGTGGCCGGAATTTTGTAGTATAATCACTTGGCACATTTGGAAGGCTAGATATGAAAATGCTTTTCAACATAAACAACCACTGCAAACATAAACAACATAATCAATCAATAGTGAAACTACTGCAAACACTATCGTGCGATTCATAAACAATATCATGTATGTGAATAATCCTGATTATAGCGAAATGCAGACTTTGTATTATAATCCTTCGAAAGATAAATCTCTAGAGATACTAAAAAGGGAACCAAATAAGTATATAAAATGTATGAGCATAAGAATATCCATAGCCTTATCGATGAACTTTCCTTTAAACACTTCTGGAATTGGTCTGACTTTGATTAATTATGTAGGTTCAACTATTGAAGCAAGGGGTTCCTATGCAGACTGTACCACAAGAGAAGAACTTGAAGAGAAAGGAGCTAATGCGGCATTTCAATGGGCAACTTAATGGAGTGGACACACTGTTATTTTCCAAAGTGATTCGAGTCTAACTCTCCAGATGCTGATGGGAAGTTATGCAAAAGCAAGGAAAAATAGATATAATATTAGTGTAGACTTTGATATTGGTCCAAACACTTGTATAAATTTCAAAGTCTCGGCTTTTCTGTTAACTTCAAGATTTAATATCAGGAACGCAGCAAACATAGCCATTTTTTGTGATAGAAATGCAATCAAGCATATATGGAAAGAAGAGGAATTAGTGGCGATTCTTCATCATCTCTATATCAGAAACTGTATAAATCTTGTAACCGCAAATGACTCTCAAAGTTCTGAGGTTCATTACTATCAATATATGCAATGAGGTATTCTACCTTTTTTTCGGAAAAAAAAGGGTTATTTGGTTTTTGGTACTTAGGTTTTGTCCAACATTAGTGTTTGGTCTAACATTTGTCCAGCTTTGTGTTTGGTACCTGGAAATAAAGTTGACTGTGTTTGACCATTTTGACCAAATAAAAACTAATTTTAATTTAGAAATTATACTGAATTGACAAATGTACCCTGAAATGGCCCTAGGATCCAACGGCTTTGGTGAAATCATTTAACCTGTGGTAAGAGATCTCATAACACTAACCCTAACTCTTTACTCTTCCTCCACCGCTCCACGTCTGTTTCATCTTCTTCTTCCCCTTCGTGAAAACCATTTGCTTAGTTTATTTTTTGAAAGATTTCCTGCATAAAACAAAATCTCAAGAACAGCACATTTATTAATTCACCAAATCAATACCCTAATATCTGAATCAAACAAAACCCTAACTTACTAAACCAAATTAAAACCCCATTCTCACCAAATCGAAATCCAATATCCAAATCAAACAATACCCTTATTTATTGCATCAAATGGAAATCTCAATTTCTTAATAAAAACTCATTAAATGGAAAACCCAACTGGTGGTTTGGTGATGGTAGAGTGGTGGCGATGCTAAAAATGACGATGGAGAATTGGAATGGACAAATACTTTTGTCTAACAGATATGCTTGTTTTTTCATGAATGGATTCTTTGTTAATAATGTTAGCTACACTCTGTATAATAAGAACTGATATGATAGTGTATATAGATTGAGAGTATAGATCAGTGAACGAAATTAAGTTTCTTACATGTTCTTCAAAATTGCCTGTGATTACTTATAGCCAGAATGAATTATTTTGTTGATTTTGATTATTTTTTTTATAACTGTTTTGATTGATGAACGAATTGAAATGAGATTTAATCACATTGCAAGAAGCTTTGATCCCTTTCGATGAGTGAATCAAGCACTTTAATTAGGTTCTGGACTCGGAAAAGAGACGAAGGTTGGGTCTCGGAGAGTTGAGTTGCGTTAGGTTAGAAATTAGATGCGTGTAAAAAACGTGTGCGTGCGACTATATGGGTAATTCAGTCCAAGTGAAGGGATATAATAGTAAATGTATAAATATTTAAATCATAAATTTAATAAGAATTATACTTAACTCAGTCAAACACAATCAATAAAAGTCAATGTAAATTCCAAGTACCAAACGCAAATCTGGACAAATGTTAGACCAAACACTAAAGCTAGACAAAATTTTGGTATCAAACACCAAATAACCCCAAAAAAAAAGTTTTCAAGATATTCCAATTTGTCCTTTTAAGTTTCTCAATTTAACTTGTACAACATTTAAAAAAAAAAAAAAAAAAAAAAAAAAAGAAAAAAAGCGCAAGTTGTTCGAGCTAACGGTAAAGAGAAAACAATTTGACTTAATTATTAAAAGTATCAAACTGTTTAATAATCACATAAATATAAAAAGAAATAAGAAATAGGAATAGGAATACTTACGTACTCGGGGTCACGTTTTTGACCCTGCATCTGAGTGTTCGACCGCACGATTTCACCATCAACAATCCTATCCCATGAATATAACCATTTTGTAGAGAAAATATCAAAAAAACTTTTTTGAGGTTTTTGATACTTTTTTGTCTTTGATAATTTTCTAAGTCTCATCTGACAAAGAAAGAAAAAGATAAAATTAGTAAATTATGGGAAAATGAGGTTCAGAATAATAATTAGCAATTCATCAAATTCTTTTACCATTCTAAAGTCAACTGTAAGGTAATCAAATTCTTCATCAAATTCTTCATCATCATCAGGTTCTTCCACATATTCTGGTTGTTTACACCAATTTATGTAGTCTCTGCAATTCACCACTAATAGAATAATAATTGTGGTAATTGAATATTTGTCCCTACTTTTGATGGGCTATACAAATATCCTTATCACACAATAAATATGTCCCTCTTCATCCCTAAGCCCATCAGGGGTCCAATAAGGTTTTTATTTCTTCCAAATTTGCCCTCTTATCTATCGTTTTTATCTATCCCTACTTACTTGTTCTTCTTCTTTTCTAATTAGCAGCGCCATCCATCCCCATCGCTCCACCACCACCAACAACATCTCCATCGTCACCACCTCTGCAAGTTCTCCCACCTTCTCCGTCGACAATCAAGATGTATCAGCAACATATGAAACCTTCTTATTCTTCTATATAATTGATTTTTAAAATAATATCCAAAGAAAACGAGATCTGATTTTTTAGGTTTTGAAATCAAGTTTTGAGCAACATCTGCGAACGATTTGGTGGTTCGATTCGATTAATAAAAGGGGATCTAAGAGCTGCTACGATAAAATTGATTAGAGACATTGCAAGTGTGAGTCTGATAGATGATTGCTCAAGTTTTTGGGCTGAATCGAACGTGAAAGAAGAAGGCAGAATGGGTATTGAAGATTGAAGCAGAATTAGAGGAGCAAATCGTAACCAAGACTGATACACAGAGATGCGGGCGAGGTCAATTGAATTTCTAGATGGTTATGGTGTGTGAATCAATAGGATATGTTGGAGATGATGAACTTGTTTGTTGCTAAGAAGTAATGGGTGTGTTCGAATATGAAGCTGCCGATGCTTCCAATGGATTGTGATTAAAATGATTATATGAATGTATAGGAATTACAGGGAATATGAAATTATGGAGAGAGAAGTAATGATGATAATGGTAGCGGCGGTGGTGGTTCTGGTGGCGACAGTGGTGGAGGAGGTATGTACATTATTAATTCCTATTAATCTAAAAATGGTCTGGTTTCGGATTATATGTTGGTATACGATAAATTTTTTTAGTTGGTGGCTGTTGTGGTGGTAGTGGTAGTTGTTGATGTGGTGAAGGATCAACTCCTGTTGTTGACTAATTTTTATTGGATCAACTACTATGTTGATCCCATAAATGGATCAACTCCTATTGTTGACCCAATTTTTTATGGGATCAACTACTATTGTTGATCCAATCAACTCCTATTGTTGACAACATTTCCCTAGACTATTATAATCATGCTTGTAGTCTGGATCATGTAAAGTTCAAATGTTGAATTTGTGGTGCAATGGTAGCATGATTGAGTCCATGTCAGATGATGCGTGTTCGACTCACGCCAAGTTCACTCATTCGTATGTCAATTTTTTGTGTAAACTTTGGTTGTTGAATATATTCACATGGATCAACTTCTACCGTTGATCCTTTTTTTTTTTTTTGATCAACTACCGTTGTTGATCCCTAAATTGGATCAACTTCTACTGTTGGTTCTATTTTATTTTGGATCAACTCCTGTTGTTGATACAAAAATATTTGAACCAGTGGTGGCGACGGCGGCAGCGACGATGACGGTGGTGGCGGTGGACTAATGGTGGTGGTGGCGACGGACTAGTGGTGGTGGAGGACTGTTGGTGGTGAAGGAGTGGTGGTGGAATATTCGTGGTGGTGGCGGTTGGTAGGTGGTGGTTGTTGAACGGTGGTGGTGGAATGGTAGTTGAATGTTGGTGGTGGTGGTGCTAGTGGTGGTGGTGAAGTGGTAGAGGAAGAAATTTGTTGCATTTTGAAATAAAGAAAAGTATTAGATGGGTGAGGGTATTAAGGTAATCTAATTTTAAATGGATAAGGTTATTAAAAAGTAGGGACATATTTATTGTTGTATAAGGATATATTTATTGGGTGTCAAAAGTAGGGACATATAAATAATGTACCCATAATAATTAGCAATTTGATGATAATGATAATAGCAATTTTTATACTTGAAACAAATGGTCATGACATAGAATATTACCCAACGATCCTCTTCACTTTGAGCTCATCTTTTTCAATTTTTAATGTCAGAGCCTCGTTTGTGAAGAAAGGATTTGGCCTGAAGTTAAACTTGATAGTGCCGCCAATATCTGTGATGTCCCCTAGGAAAAACAGTATTTCTCTATCCCTCACTGTTAAAGAAAAGAAAAATCACAACCCTAACCCTAACCCTAACCAAAAAAAATTTTAATGTCTGAAATTTTACCTCTTTTGTAATAATATCTTTTTGCAATAACGCTTTCAACCAGTCTCATTCACACAATGGTCGCTCTTTATCTTTAACCTCTTTCGTCTTCAGATCCCATTTTTCTTGTAGAGTCAGGATATCTTTTTGTAAATCAACAAGTTTATCACAACGTTGAGATAGTTTTTTGAACTCGAGATCAGTTAAACGTCGATCTAATAATTCATCAGAAAGATGATCTAAATTTGACATTGTTAAGAAAAAAATTAGGAGTGATGGAGGCACACAGAAGAAAAAAATTTGAGAGAGTGAACGGAGAAAGGAGGAGAGGCTTTTAAGTTGAACTCTGTTTTAGGGTATCCCATGCTATAACACGTCGCATAACTCAAAATTAGGGTCGCATCTTTTGACCGTTGATGGCTTTTTAAAGTTGGAAATCTGTAGATCTGAGATTAAGCATAATTTCAATATATAAGGAACTAGGGAATGACCCGTGCCTAATGGCACATGCTATTTCACTGGGTAATTATCTTAGGTCGTTCTATTTCATTGTTGGCCGACTTTAGGAGGCCTTCTATATGATGACTTAACTGTTATTTGTCTGTCACAAAGTTTGTCCCAGGAAATAGAAATTAGTTCTTTTGATCTCACAATTTCATGAAATTAAGATGAGGTGTGACAGAATCAGCCAAATTGATAATCGATTTCATTTAGATACAATTAAACAAACAGATTACTAGTTGAAAATTACTCAAAAACTGATTGAATCGATTGGAATCGATCTATTTCTCCATCACGTTCCTTCAACTTAGAAAAAAAAAATCAATTCTGATTTTTTTTAAAGACTTGATAATAACTCTAAAATCTACTGCCATTTCAATCACAAATAACAATAAAAGTTTCTGTTAAAGTAATTGAATCTTTTTGTTGACTCAATTAAACTCAAAATTCACAGTTCCAAAAAAATTTCGTTGTTGGAAAAATAAAATAAAGCAGAGCAAGAATAGTATTTTCAGATCCATCGAGGGAGAGAAGACGACGGGTATCGTGTACAGACCTGGCCCATTTCTTTCTATTTCCCCCTTCTCTTATACATGACAAATCTCTCAACAATAAATTTCTTCTCTGATTCTAATTCAAAGAGAACAGATTCAATCTATTTCATTCAGCGGCGGAAATATCACACTTTGAATGAAATAACAGAGACCCATTTCTCTAAACCTTTAATTACTTCATCATTCCCCATATATAAACCTGCACTATTTCTTCTTCTCGATGATCGTATTCTCTCTGTGACTATTATGTTCGATCGGCGTAATTGGATCATTGGGTGGTTAGAATTTAGAAAAAACATGCAGCTTCATTTAGTGGTGGAGTTACAGATCTCCATTCTGGAAGAAGAAGAAGAAGAAGAAGAAGAAGAAGAAGAAGAAGTAGAAGAAGAAGAAGAAGAGAAAGAAAATGAGAAAAATTGACTGAGACAGTTTAAGAAAGTGATGCCCGAAATACCCTGCAAGTTTCTGGAAGTTTGGTACATCTGGTTAGCATTAGCATGCTTTAGCTGTTGTGGAGATGAGACACACTGTACCATAAGTGAGACAGGTGTTTAGGAAAAATAAGTATGTAAAAATATATATATATATTTTTTTTTGTAGAATTTCTTTACCGAGAGTATTCAAATTGTATGCGGCTACGCCTGAACATATATTGGATTCTTGAATTTTCTTTTCACTTGTGCACCAATCCATAGTATTAAGACTCATTTAACTCATGCATCCAATTTCCTTCATGAAAATGAAAATGCTTAATACATCAGGCAGGATAAATCCTCATAGAGAGAGATGACTCACTCAACCCTGCACTATCAAGGTGCGTCTAAAATTATTGTTTAGTACGACCATAGATGACTTCCTCATAAGGCCCTATAGAAATAGGGAACATTTTTTTTTGTACGGGTAGCCATGCAACTTTCTTAAGCCTCTATTTTTACACATATGGATTGACAACGAAAAAAGATGTGTACATAGAAGAGTGTACTTGTTCGCTTCTTCGTCGGCGCCCTTCACTTTTATCGGTTATCTAGTATACTTCTGTTTCAGAATTTTGTTTTAGCCACTCTGTATCCGGTTCCATCCGCATACAATTTTGATTTTATTAATCCTTTTCCCTTGGGTGATCGCAAATTCGTGACTGTTTATGTCTTTGTTCATGTGGGTATAGATGAGTGAGGAATTCAAGTGAGAGAAAACGATATTTTATTTTCCCTTGTGGTTCATACGATTTTATATATCGTTTAAACCAATTGGAATTGATTTTCTGTATCAGTTCTTCTAGATGAGATGTACATAAATTGGCATTGCCATTCTAAATTATTTTTAAGCCAATGGTTCCATTTCTTGCAAGGAACATTTACTGGTTTATATTACCTACATGAAACCATCATTAATCAACCACAAAGCGGAGTCTTTCCAAAATTAATAACGATAATATATTTTTTTATGTTCTTAAATAGAATATTTTTTTCTTTATCAATCACATCATTATTATGGTATAAGACAATCACAAATACCAATAGATGAGGAATTGTTGCATTCCTAAGGGATATTGAGCAACTTTAATTTTTTCCTCGTGGTCATAATCTCTAAATTTGAGACCGCTCCACTTGTAGTTGGACGGTATGTCACAAAAGATCAAAGGGTGTGCACCCGGCTTGTTGGCCTAAATCATTAGTCGTTGTGGTGACTAAATTGATCTTTAAATCAATTTCTCTTTTGATACAAAGAGTGTCTATCTAGCAAATAAGTAGCGTTTTATAAGAGGCTACATTTAGTGCTCCAATTAAGTCTACCAAATTATGATACGTTCTCAAATTTAATATCTTATCACTTGATAGTGGTGAGATTATAATGCCCGCGGGCGCTGGTACCAATTGATTGAATTTTTTCAAGTTATGCATACACTGGAAATTTTTGTGGGATTGTGAAAAACTAAATATGGTCGAATATTCATTTACAGTAGATACTGAAATAATTGATGGTGGTTGTGAACCCCTCTGCAGAGGAATATCGACATATGTGATTGGTTGGCATATAATCCAATTAGGTTGGATTAATTTCTCGATAGATGCAATTTTGGATCCAAACTTAACACCTTAAACATGCCAAGCCTATTAATTACAGGTTGGTGTAGTGATATTGCGTCTTCATATGAGAAATTTTTTCGTTGCAAAAACGATTTGAGGTTTTTTTTTCTTCCTCAAACCCCAAGATTGGTTTAATAATTGTTCTCATTATATGATGCAGTTGGCGTGGCAGTCTTTGAATGACTGGTATGTATCCAGAGACCATATTCGTATTTGTAATCCTTGTAGGATTCAATTTATATTCCGGCAGCCACCTGACTCAATTATCAGGTTTAACAATCCTTTAAGTGTTTTTAGAAATTTGGTACAAAACCAAAAATCCGGATTAATCAGTTGAAAATATCAACTTTATAGGTCTCCTGAAGGGTCCTTAAAACACACAAAAATCCACGTTTTCGCAGCATAAATTCTATTTTCTTTCCTTTCTTAAATCTTCAGTTAGAATTATGCTAGCATAAAGTCGTCTTTAAGGTAGAATAGAGTTATTATTTTGATGCTTATTTTTTGAAAACTCATGTAGTTGAGTTAGCATCCATATTTACGTCAAAAGTTGTACACTTTTTCCTTTGTTTCAGGTTTTGTCCCATGTGGTTTTCATGACAAGGTTTTAATGAGGCAACATCTCATTGACGTTTAATTTCTTTCAAAATGTTGATATTTATGCTCTTTTTCCTTCACCCAAATTTTTTCCCATCGGGTTTTACTGGCAAGATTTTAGTAAGGCAATTTAATTCAACATGATGGTCATCCAAGGGGGAGTTGTATCAATTTTGGTTTTTTAGTGGATGCTCACATTTGATTAAACCAAATCAACTTAATCATATCCTAAGAATTTGGATTTCCTTCTCACAATTACGATTTTTGTTCATGTATGTTAACTCAACATATGATACGTGTGTGAAATAGCACACATATCCTGTTTCTCAAGAAACTTGTATTTTAGGAAACCAACTTTAGTTAGGAAATATCCTTTCCTTGTAATTCAAGTAAGTGTGAGTATATAAAGACTTCATGTCTCGGTTGTAAGATACACAATATAGTTAATAAAACAAAACGTTTTTAAGTCTCTTCTGTTCTATTCTTGTTAACCCTAAGTTCTTAGTTTCGACTTGGTATCATTAGGTTAGCCGATCCTCTTCCATTATGTCTACCGAATCGTCAACTATCTCCTCTACAATGTCCTCAACTACTTCCGCTGTTATCAACTCAACTATATCTTCTCTACAATCTTCTGTTATGTCATCAATCCAGTTTTCGCAACCTCATCACATCATCACGGTTAAACTAGATGAAACTAATTACTCATTATGGCGCACTCAATTCCTGCCGTATCTCCAAGGTTATGATCTTGATGGTCATATTACTGGTACAACACCTTGTCCTCCTTCTCCTTTGATGGTGCAGTCCCTACACCGGCGTTTGTCTTGGATAAAACAGATAAAATCCTAGTAAGTTGGTTGTTCTCTTCTCTTACACCTTCTCGTTTCCGTCATGTTCATCGTCTTTTACTACAACAAAAGAAATCTGGACCTCTCTTGAATCTTTGTATGCTTCTAAATCCGATGCTCAAATCCATCACCTTCACCGTGAACCGCGTGCACTCAAGAAAGGGTCTCAAACTATGCGTGCCTACATTGATCATGCTCGGGACTTGCTGACAGCCTTGCCGCCGCTAACACCACCGATTCTGCACAAGGAATTTCGCCATTGTCTTCTTGCTGGCTTGGATAGCTCCTATGATGCTATTGTTACATCGTTAACTACCACAATGAGCTCGTTGACTGTGGAAGATTTTCTCACTTTTCTCATGACTTTTGAACTACGTATCGATCAAAGAAACAAAGACTATGAACTCTCAGCCATTGCTAATATAGCTTCACAGCCTTAACAACATCCATCGCGGTCTTCTTCAACAGCTGGTTCAGTATACATCCCCTGCAAATTTTTTCGGTCCTCGCGTTTACGGAAGTGCGAGTAACAAAGCCCAAACCCAACGTGACAATCAGAATGGGCCTGTTCGTTTTGAACACCAACATGGGCCTCCCGGTTTTGGGCCTCCTAGTTTTGAAGCGTTACCTATTAAGTGTCAGCTGTGTGGACGTAAAAATCATGAAGCCCCCAATTGTTGGAATCGATATGACAGAAGTTTCCGTCCTCCCAAGCGTCCAACCACCATCCTCTGTACCACGTGCTTATGCTGCTTCTGGACCTGGCCTTTTACCATCACCTTCATGGACGCCTGACAGTGGTGCTACAGATCATATCACCAATGATTTTTCTCGTCTTCAATTTCCTACTGCGTATACCGGTCCTGATCAAATACAGCTGGGTAATGGTTCTTCTATACCAATTTCTAATGTTGGTTCCTCTATTTTAGGAACTCACAATCGTAAGTTGCAGCTTCGTAATGTTCTCTTTGCACCCAAAATCTCTCATAATCTCTTATCTGTTTTCGTCTCACTACTGATAACGATGTCTTATTTGAATTTCATCCTAATTTTTGTCTTGTGAAGGATCGACGTACGGGAAGGTTATTCTTCGCGGCAATAGGAAAGGTGGTCTCTACCAACTTGATGTTTCTTCTCAATCTCCTCGAAGCTTGCATAGGAGAACGTGCTAGTTTACAAGCCCGGCATGCTAGAATGGGTCATCCAATGATGCGCACGCTTCGCAAAGTTATTTCTCGCTTTTCTCTCCCGCTTCAAACCAAACTATTAGTTTTTGTTCTTTTTGTCATGAGCATAGGAGTCATAAGTTACCTTTTAAATCCAAGATAATTTTTATTTGCATCCATTAGATTTAATTATCTCTCGATGTATGGGGACCATCTCATATTTTGTCTAATGAAGGATACAAATATTATGTCATATTTATTGATGCGTATAGTCGTTTTACTTGGATGTTTCCTATGTCCCAAAAAATCGACGTTTTTCTCTATATTCTTTTTGTTCCAAAAACATGTTGAAAATCTTTTTCACCGAAAGATTAAAATATTTCAATCTGATAATGCTGCTGAGTATCGTAAACTCACTCCGCATCTCCAAAATCTTGGAATTTTTCATCGTTTTTCATGTCCCCATACTTCTGAACAAAATGGTTTGGTTGAACGTCGTCATCGTCATATTCGTGAAACTGGTCTTACTATCTTAAATATGGCTTCGTATCAAACTCATATTGGTATGATTCGTTTTACACTGCTTGTTATTTGATGAACCGTGTTCCTTCGACTTCTGTTAATAATTCCTCTCCATATGAAGCTCTTTTTGGTTTTCCACCAGATTACACTTCTCTTCGTGTATTCGGTTGTCTATGCTATCCTCACTTGCGTCCATATAGGTCTCATAAAATGGATGCTCTGTCTTCTCCTTGTGTTTTTATTGGCTACAGTCCATCTCATAAAGGTTATAAGTGTCTTCATATTCCTACGGGTCGAATATACATAAGTCGTCATGTTGTTTTTGATGAGACTACCTTTCCCTTTTCATCCGCATCATCACCTTCGCCGGCGTCGACTTCTTCACAGGTAACTTCATCAACTACTTCCAATCTATTTTCTTCTCCTCGTTATTCTGTTTCTCCTATGTCTCTTCAACTTCCACAAAGAGCTGACATCTCCTCGCCGTTAATCATCGATTGCACCCGATAGACTTCACAAAGAGCCGACATCTCCTCGTTGTTCATCATCCGTCGTAAACCGATGACTTTCAACACAATTACAAACCGCATTTGTCATCAATGATGCGTCGTCTTTTGCGATCAATAATGAGCCGCGTTTTGTAACTAATGATCAGCCATCACCTGATGTACTTAATCTGCCGACACTGTCGTTATCAATAATGAGCCGACAAAGACCTATACATGCTTCCGTACCAAAGATCGTAAATCATAACAACATCCACGCCCAACCATCACATGTTCCTGCCATACATCCAATGGTCACAAGAGCTAAACATGGTATTTTTAAACCTAATTCAAAATACGCTCTCGTGTGTGATTCAAATCTTGAACCTACTTGTATCTCTCAAGCTCTTAAAGATCCACAGTGGCGTACGTCATCCGACGATGAAATCAATGCATTGCTTCGAAATGGTACGTGGTCTTATGTTCCATATGATCCTTCTATGAATGTTATTGGATGTAAATGGGTTTTTCGTATCAAACGTAACCCTGATGGTACAATTGCACGTCGCAAATCTCGCCTAGTTGCTAAAGGTTATAATCAACAAGAGGGGATTGATTACTCGAGACGTTTAGTCCGGGTTGTCAAACCGTACTATACGTATTATTCTTACCTTGGCTTTATCTTCCAATTGGCCTATTCATCAACTTGATGTTCAGAATGCTTTCTTACATGGAGAACTTCAAGAAGAAGTATACATGAAACAACCTCCAGGTTATGTTGATCCTCGTTATCCTACACATGTTTGCAAGCTACATCGTTCTCTCTATGGACTTAAACAAGCTCCTCGTGCATGGTATCACCGACTTAGTACCTTTTTGTTACAAATTGGGTTTGTTACCTCAAAGTGTGACACATCATTGTTTATAATTTACAATGGGACTCATGGTGTTATCTATTTGTTGGTCTATGTTGATGACATCATTGTCACCGGTTCCAAGATTCACAGTATTGCCTCTATTCTCACTCGTTTACAACAAGAATTTGCAATTAAAGATCTTGGTCAATTGTCTTATTTTTTTGGCATAGAGGCAATTCGTACTTCTTCGGGTTTATTTCTTTCTCAACAACGTTACGCTCATGATCTTCTTATTCGAGCAAAAATGGATGGAGTTAAACCAATTACCACCCCATTAAGTACTTCTGGTGATATTTCTTCTGATCGTAGTACTTTATTAACAGATGCTACTGAATATCGTAGTATTGTTGGAGCATTACAATATTTAACATTTACTCGTCCAGATCTTGCATTTGTCATTAATAAAGTTTGTCGCCTTATGCATGCTCCTACTGAGTTTCAATGGGGTTTAGTTAAGCGTATTCTTCGTTCTCTCAAGAATACAAGTACTTTTGGTATTTTTCTTCGGCCGTCCCCTTCTTTACAATTATCCTTCAGTGCATATACAGATTCTGATTGGGCTGGTTCTCTTGATGATCGTCGTTCTACTAGTGGATATTGTGTTTATTTGGGTGGCAATAGTATCTCCTGGAGTGCTCGTAAACGGGTAAAACAGCTCGTTCTAGTACTCGGGTTTCGAGTATCGGGGACTTGCTACTCGCTCTTGCTGAAATTATGTGGATTCAAATCACTAATTTCTCGAGCTTTGTATATCCACATGCTCTCCTCCAATATTATGGTGTGACAATCTTGGTGCAACTTATCTCACAGCTAATCCTATATTTCATGCTCTGATCAAGCATATAGAAATTGATTATCATTTTGTTCGTGATCAAGTAGCTAACAAACTTCTTGATGTTCGTTTTATATCCTCTAAAGATCAAATTGCAGATATTTTTACAAAACCACTCTCTAAAGAACGGTTTTCTCTTTTAAGGTTCAAGCTAACGGTTCAGATAACCCGTACGCTGCGAGAGGGTGTTAACTCAACATATGATACGTGTGTGAAATGCACACGTATCCTGTTTCTCAAGAAACTTGTATTTTAGGAAACCAACTTTAGTTAGGAAATATCCTTTCCTTGTAATTCAAGTAAGTGTGAGTATATAAAGACTTCATGTCTCGGTTGTAAGATACACAATATAGTTAATAAAACAAAACGTTTTTAAGTCTCTTCTGTTCTATTCTTGTTAACCCTAAGTTCTTAGTTTCGACTATGTATGATAAGATATTCATATCTTGGCACTTTGTTGAAGAAACTACATCAACTATTTATGCAAATCATCTCCCAGAAATTAACAATCCAGACACAAGTACTTAATGTATTGAAAGAAAACTAAAGACTCGAGAATACTACTATTAAAAGACTAACACAAAAGAAGACTTCATCAACTGGAAGATTTTTCACGAAACTATTGTTATCTCCAACATTCAAGAAATTCGTTTATCGAAATTGGGAAGTGTCGGCTCGAAGATTTTAAAAGCCAAGATTTAACTGAAGCACTTATCAGGGGGGCATCATCGTAAAAGGTATTTTACTGACTATCACGTTGTACTCTTTTTCCTTCGTCAAGGTTTTGTCCCACTGGGTTTTCCTTGTCAAGGTTTTAACGAGGCAACATATACATGTCCAGCTCTGTTATAATTTTTCTCATAATTGTATCCCTTTCCCCCTCAGTCAGGTTTTGTCCCTTCGAATTTTCGTGATAAGGTTTTAATGAGGGAATTAGCTTAGATACAGTGGTCATCTATGGGGAGTGTTATAAATGGCAGTTATTATATAGATACCTACTTCAGTGGAACCCTATTACTTGGGAACCAAATATGTGAACTCTATAAATAGAGTTGTGATAGGTGTAGAATACACCTAATTTACTATCTAGTAGTTTATGCTTTCTTTGCTATTTTTCTTGTAAATTATGTATTTTACGCTTGTTTTGAGTTTTATAGCTACTTTGGAGTCGCACGGAGGAGAAGAAGAAGAAATCACCCAACTTGAGCCAAAAGGGCAAAAAGGTCATTTTACGGGTGAACACTATATGGAGCCCAGTTGAGGTTAAGGGGTAGCTCTTGGAGGAACACTAAACACGACCCAGCCAAGGTTAAGGGGCCGCCATTTGGGTATCCCCTTATCGGGGTGACCGGTGGTGAATATCCAGCCCAATGCATATACCCTAAAATCGATGTCTCTCATTGAGTTGTTCTTCATTTTCACCGAAAGCAACTATGGCTGCCGAGAGAGATCGAGAGACTAAATACGAGAGAAATAGAGAAGGTGAAATCAATACACGTATTCATGGCCGCCGTTATCAAAGTTCGAATTAGGTTTCTGTTGCTTCGAGAGGGGATCGATGGTCAGCTTGTTGTTGAAGAACCGAGAGATTGAATCAAGATGGCCAGTGATGTCAAAGCACGGATCGAGATGCGTAAAAACAAACAGAGCCGCCGTTGATTGAGAATCGAGATGTAATCGAAGATTGAGTTTGAATGGATCGATGTGAGTGAAACAGAGTTGGGGTTTGGTTACATCAAAGAAGAGTGTCGTTGCTCATATAAGGGGATCGAGAGAATCAAGACAGGTCGAGATGGTAAAGAACGATTGCTGTAATGGGTTCAGATGAGGAACGAGATGGATTCACGAGAATTGATTGAGACGTAGAAGCCGCTGTGGTTCGATTGATTGAGAGAAAGGGATTAGACAGAGAAACGATGAATACTCTAATAGGGACTGTCGATTCAGGGTATGGATGCTTTTGGAATTGCACTAAGAAATGGGTTTGGTTATGGTGAATGAGTATAGCGAGATTGATCACTTCTGCGATGCTTCAAGGTGCGTATGTGTTGGTGGCCGTTGTTTTAAGAATCGAATGAGTTTGTCTCGTAATGTTGAGGGGCCGAATTTCATGATTACAAGGATGAATGATGCTGCAAATTTGTGCTGAGTTCAGTCTAAACAGAGGAATGGAGAAATCAAATGGGTTGCGACTAATGAATGAAGCTCTGTCACAGAAAAGAGTGAAGCTTCAATAGATGTATGCTTAGGCTTGATTACAGGGAAGAAGAGAGGCCTGAAATTGGCCGAAGTCCTCAGAATTGAAACGAACTCGCCAAATTTCCTCTCAAGCAGTTGACTCACGATCCCGATGACCGATCCGTAACGAGTTCGAAGAGCCGAGTTGACTCACGAATCAGCCCGCTTAGACCAAGAAGTGGTGACTGAAGCCGACTTTCCTCCCCTTGACCAGATTGACTAACAGTGACTGACGGATTGACTATTTGACCGTTAGTCCTAACGGAGGACCGAACGGAATATTCCGTCGAATATTCTCTCGACGGAGAAATTTCCGGTGTGGCTTCATGACGACAACGTTTCGGCCAAATTCCGGCCACAATCCTGATTTTCCTATGACCAAAAATTCCAGAATTTTCTATGGACTTCTCTCATGGGTGTGAAGACTTGGGCTAGGAATTGGATGGAGAATTGGACTCAAATTTGGAAAGAGAAGGTGGAAGAGTTGAGAAAAGCTTGGATTTGGAAATTGAATTGCAAAAGGAAAAGGATTCTAATCCTTGGAAGAATTGGAGAATATTGAAGCCTATAAATAGAGAAGTTTTCTACAACTTCTACATACCTCTCTACACACACAACACTTGTGTTTTTGCTTGCTTTTCTAAGATTTTTCTTTTTAATTACTTGTGTGAATTTGAAAATTCTCCTTTTAATAATTATTATTTGTGTGAATTTCAAAAACATGAGTAGCTAATTTTCTTATTGATTGAGGATGAATTCCTAGTTCTTAACACATGATTTAAGTTTTTGTTTTCAAATTCTATCTTGAAGTTTTTCACATAATTATCGTTTGTTTTTACTAATAGGAGTGATCTTAAAGACATTCATGATCGATTGATAGATTGTTTGGAGTGCACGCTAAATTGATTTGTTAATTTGATCTAAAGCTAGTGAAAGTTAGGAGATAAGTAATCGTTTCTTGACTCTTTACATAAGTAGCAAACACGAGACCTTGCGGAGGGATTCCGTGGAGCGATTGTGTGTAGAAACAACGTTAGCAAGTGGACCTTGAGCTAAGAGTCTAACTACTAATATCAACCTAAGAAATTCATAAAACTTAATGCATGAGCCAAGTTACATCTAGGTTGAGCTAATTCTAGGTGGCTTGGTGATTAGAATCCGTAGTCGAGAACTTCCGTGTCCTAGGATATAAGGGATTTAGGGTTTAGCACCAGGCTAGTCGCTTACCTACGGTTGGTGATAATTTGTGACTAATAACAAGTAGAAAAGAACATAACTTTAATCATTGTTTCAGAACGAAGAAGGATTCCTTGGTCTTGTCTCTCTTATTGTTTTCAACTCTCGATTTTAATTGCTTTGTTTATTTTTATTTTGCTTTTTACACCCCCTTTCGTGACAACTTTTACAACTAAGATCTCTTGCTCCTCGTGGGAACGAACTTGACTTCCATTATATTATTTTTAATTGAGTGGAAATTTTGAATTAATTTGATTGCACCTACGACACGCATCAAATTTTCTGCGCCGTTGCTCGGGAGCAACGGGCGATTTTTAGTTGTTTTTATTTTTCTTTTGCTTTATTCTTGCTTTGTTAGATTCTTTACCGTATCTAACTTAGTTTGTGAGAATCTTGTTTCGGTGTTATACCTTTGGTGAATGCTAAAAGGGGGTAGACTCGAGTCCAATACGTCTTCGATCCGGCACTCAACTAAAGGATTTCATTCGTGTGATTAACACCCACTTTCTCCTTCTTCATCAAGTGATTCGGACAAAGAGGAAGAAACAATGGCTGATCGTACACTAAAGGACCTAGCTTCTCACAAGCTAGATACACAACAATGGTGTATCCAAACTAACTCAACCTTCGAAATCAAGCCTGGGTTGATTAGAGAGTTACCAAAGTTCCATGGCATGGTGAATGAGGACCCAAACAAACATCTTATGGATTTTTACACGATAGTTATGGCTATGCTTCCACCGGGAGACTAATGCGGATGGAGCAATGTTGGAAAGCTTTCCGCTTTCTTTGGCGGGTAATGCTAAGGAATGGTTATATTATTTGCCTTCCTAAGTATCACAACATGGAATGGGATGAAGAAACTTTTCCTCGAGAGATATTTTCCGCATCCAAAGCTACTCAAATTCGCAAGGAGATTTGTGGATTGAAACAACAAGTGGGAGAATCATTGTATGAATGTTGGGAGCGTTACAAGAGGTTGGTGGGAAGTCGTCCACACCATCAATTTAGTGATGCAATGATACTCCAATACTTCTATGAAGCTCTCCACCCAAGTGATAGGTCTCTTCTTGACGCCGCGGGTGGTGGTGCACTAATGAACAAGACGGTGGCCCAAGCTACCGAATTGATTGAAAGTATGGCGGCAAACTCGCAACAATTCTACACAAGGGATGAACCAATGGTTAGGCGAGTGCATGAAGTTAGTGATTCATCATCACATCTTGATCAAAGGATGAGTAACATGGAGATTATGATGCAACGGATTGCCATGCGTAATTATTCCTGGATAATGCGGCCAAACAAGTGAATGCTTTATATCCGAATCAAAGGCCAAGGTACGATCCATACTCGAATACTTACAATCCCGGTGGAAGGATCATCCTAACTTTAGCTATGCAAATAAGCAAGCGGCGGCTCCTAATCCATATGAGCAACAAGGTGGTTTCCAACAATCACGATTCCAACCTCAACAACAAGGTGGTTCTCAACAATAATTCCAACCTCAAGTAAAGGAACAAGGATCTTCAATTGATGATAAGCTTAATGTCATGATGCAAAGTATTACGTCAATGTTTCAACAAAATCAACAAAAGACCGATTCGGCAATCAAGGATTTACTTAATTCAAGTGGGGCAATTAGCGACCGATGTAAACTTATTGAAAGCGCAAGCGTCCACAAAACTTCCTTCACAACCAATTGTTAATCCAAGAGAGCGTTAATGCGATTACTTTGAGGAGTGGGACACATGTGGAGCAACCAAATCAACAAGATAAGGTGTATGATGAAAAAGAGGAAATTGAAACCGCACCAAAGGAGAAAACATCGCCAACCAATCAACCCGAGGAGACGGTTCCTACTTTCACAACTCCACCTCCGTTCCCTAGCCGATTTGCTAAATCAAAGAGAGACTTGGAATACATGGATATTTGGGAAATCTTTAAGAAAGTACAAGTCAATATTCCACTCATAGAAGCTCTTCGTCAAATTCCTCGTTGTGCAAAGTTCTTAAAGGAGATGTGCATGAAGAAGAAAAGGTTGAAAGGGAATGAAGTCATGAGTGTGGGGAGAATGCTTTGACGCTTATTCTCAAGAAACTCCCACCAAAATTAAAGGACCCTGTAGTTTCAATATACCTTGCACAATTGGTAAAACAAGGTTTACTCGAGCTTTGCTAGATTTGGGAGCGTCGGTTAATGTTATGCCTTCCTCGATTTATGATTCTTTGAATCTCGGTCCTCTTAAGGAGACCTGGGTAGTTCTTGAACTTGCTAACCGATCTAATGTTTACCCGAAAGGGATTGTTGAGAATGTTTTGGTGCAGGTTAATAAGCTTGTATTTCCGCCGATTTCTATGTCTTAGACATGAATGATGAGAATTCTTCCAAGTCTACACCTTTGCTTTTGGGTAGACCATTCTTGAGTACCCATTTAACAAAGATTGATGTCCAAAATGGAACCTTGACTATGGAGTTTGATGGTACCCTCATCCATTTCAATATCTTTGAGACAACGCGATACCCTAGTGATGTGAAATCATGTTGTCCTGAAAGAGATTGATCCGGGGCTAATGAATCTTACAAGAGCCAAGTCGGGCCGTCGACTTTAAAACAAGCGCTTAATGGGAGGCAACCCATGGGTTTTGTATTTCTTTTGCTTTTTGTTATTTCTTTTTCTTATTTCTTATCATGTTAAAATTTCCCACCTTGACTTTACTAGGAGGATTCAATTACATTGAGGACAATGTAAGGTTTAAGTGTGGGGGAGTGGTTAAGCATGTTTTTAAAACAAAAATTACAAAAAAATGAAAAAATTTGAAAAAAAAAAATAAAAATAAAGTTTTACTTAAAACTTTCAACTTTTAAAGATTTTAGAGTCACTAGCATACTTCTAGGTATGTTTACATAGAGATTTTGACCGACATAATTGAACTTGGAAATGTTAGAGAACTACATTCGGATTTCTTGTTTGTTTGAGTGTTAAATAATGGATTTAATCATGCCGGTGATGCTAATTTGGTGCAGGGAGAAGTGCGTTATTAGAGTTGCTGATCAATCATTAGTGGAGACTACCCGTATTCATATCATGAGAGGCACCGACCAGAATTCTTCCATCTACTAAAGAGCTTCTTTTGAGTGTGTGTCACCGTAAGTTAATTAAAGGAAGAATGGTGAGCTACCCAACCTCCCACCAATAAAGCACTACTCTTTGATCTCTTGAGTGCTAATTTTGTCAATCATGAGGGTGACGTCCATAGATGAAAGCTTCCTTCTTGTAGTTCGATTTGCAGAGTTAGCACCATTCTCTCTCGACAACAACGGATCCATAGAAACACATTCATCATCAACAAGGAGCTACATCAAAATCTACAAGGAAAGTTGGAAAAGTTTATGGTTTACAAGCAAATCTAACGAGAAAAAAGAGCAAATTTCATATTCAAGTAAAGCAACATACAAAGAGCGGATTTTACATATATGTTGAGGACTTACAATACAATGAGGTAATTTTTATATTCAAGTATGAAGACTTATTCATGAAAGCGAAGAAAAGTAAAAGGTGAAAATTTTTGAAGTTTATGATTTCAAGGCGATACAAGTTGTGAAGAATCAAGCGGTAAAATACTTCTTCCACGGCCATGGTTTATTTTGTATTTAATTTCTCTTGTGAATTAAAAAAAAAAAAAAAAAAAAAAAAAAAAAAAAAAAAAGAAAGAAAAAAAAAAAAAAAAAAAAAGAAAGAGAAAACAAGAGAAATATTTGTTTTGTTTAAGCGTGGGGAAGGAAAATTTATAAGGAAGTTTCAAGCGACAAGGATATTTAAGGTAAAAAGAGTTAGAATTGTTAAGGATCTATGAAATTCAAGGGTTTATCATCAATAGTTGAAACCAAGACGAGGACCATGAAGATCAAGACGAGGAGCGGAAGACGTTTTCTATTGGATGCCGTGAGAGTGGTGTTATTATAATTGGCGATCGGATGTGAAGGTAAGTAAGTAATCTCATCCTCGATAATAATGGTTGATTTCCTTTCTTAGAGATCATCGAAAAATGGTTTTTCAAAATATTAAAAGATGTGGGTTTTTAAAAATATTTCTGAAGTTATCCTTCCCACCATTCAACGTGTTGGGCAGAATTCTCTCTTCATTCCTACCTCCGCACACATGTGAGAACCATAAAAAAGCTATCTTTTTGAGTGCAATTATCATAAAATCCTTTTTGGTGAGGCGAGTGTCGAGGCGAAATGCTTATTGATCGTTTCTCAAACACGCGTTCTCTCATTATGGTGTGGTTATTTCTCACTCAACATTTAAGAATGAGAATATGTTCTTTAGTATTTCTAACTTCTTATTACTAGCATGCAACTCTATGTCCTCATAACTCTTTGGATGATTGTGACGCTTGAACGCTTTGAAGTTGTGAGTTTTTAGTTTGATTTGCTCGAGGACTAGCAAAGTCTAAGTGTGGGGGACTTTGATAGGTGTAGAATACACCTAATTTACTATCTAGTAGTTTATGCTTTCTTTGCTATTTTTCTTGTAAATTATGTATTTTACGCTTGTTTTGAGTTTTATAGCTACTTTGGAGTCGCACGGAGGAGAAGAAGAAGAAATCACCCAACTTGAGCCAAAAGGGCAAAAAGGTCATTTTACGGGTGAACACTATATGGAGCCCAGTTGAGGTTAAGGGGTAGCTCTTGGAGGAACACTAAACACAGACCAGCCAAGGTTAAGGGGCTGCCATTTGGGTATCCCTTATCGGGGGTGGCCAAGGTGGTGAATATCCGACTAATGCATATACCTAAAATCGATGTCTCTCATTGAGTTGTTCTTCATTTTCACCCGAAAGCAACTATGGTCGCCGAGAGAGATCGAGAGACTAAATACGAGAAAAGAGAAGGTGAAATCACTGGCTGATTCATGGGTGCTTTGTTATCAAAGTTCGAATTAGGTTTTGCCGTTTTGAGAGGGGATCGATGGTCGTTGTTGTTGTTTAAGAACTCGAGAGATTGAATCAAGATGGCCAGTGATGTCAAAGCACGTATCGAGATGCGAAAACAAACAAGAGCAGGCCGTTGATTGGAGAACCGAGATGTAATCGAAGATTGAGTTTGAATGGATCGATGTGAGTGAAACAAGAGTCGGGGTTTGGTTCACAAAGAAGAGTGTCACAAGCTCATATAAAGAGGGATCGAGAGAATCAAGACAGTCGAGATGGTAAAGAACGATTGCTGAATGGGTTGGGATGAGGAACGAGATGGATTCACGAGAATTGATTGAGACGTAGAAGCCATTGTGGTTCGATTGATCGGGAGAGAAAGGGATTAGACAGAAACGATGAATACTCTAATAGGGACCTGTCGATTCGGTATGGATGCTTTTGGAATTGCACTAAGAAATGGGTTTGGTTATGGTGAATGAGTATAGCGAGATTGATCACTTCGCCGATGCTTCAAGGTGCAGATGTGTTGGTGGCCGTTGTTTTAAGAATCGAATGAGTTTGTCTCGGAATCAGTTGATTGAGGGGCTGAATTTCTGTTGATTACAAGGATGAATGATGCTGCAAATTTGTGCTGAGTTCAGTCTAAACAGAGGAATGGAGAAATCAAATGGGTTGCGACTAATGAATGAAGCTCTGTCACAGAAAAGAGTGAAGCTTCAATAGATGTATGCTTAGGCTTGATTACAGGGGAAGAAGAGGCTGAAATTGGCCTAGAAGTCCTCAGAATTTAAACAGAACTCGCCAAATTTCCTCTCTGGCGAGTTGACTCACGATCCCGATGACCGATCCAGGCAACGAGTTCGAAGAGCCGAGTTGACTACGATCAATCAGCCCTTAGACCAAGAAGTGGTGACTAAGTCGACTTTCCTCCCCCTCGACCCGCATTGACTAACAAAGGATCGACTGATTGACTATTTGACCGTTAGTCCTACCCGAGGACCGAACGGAATATTCGTCGAATATTCTCTCGACGGAGAAATTTCCAGTGGCTTGCGCATGACGTTCCCGCCAAATTCCTAACCACAATCCCGATTTCCAGCACCAAAAATTCCAAATTTTCTATGGACTTCTCTCATGGGTGTGAAGACTTGGGCTAGGAATTGATGGAGAATTGACTCAAATTTGGAAAGAGAAGGTGGAAGAGTTGAGAAAAGCTTGGATTTGGAAATTGAATCGCAAAAGAAAAGGATTCTAATCCTGGAAGAATTGGAGAATATTGAAGCCTATAAATAGAGAAGTTTTCTACAACTTCTACATACCTCTCTACACACAACACTTGTGTTTTTGCTTGCTTTTCTAAGATTTTTCTTTTTTTAATTACTTGTGTGAATTTGAAAATTCTCCTTTTAATAATTATTATTTGTGTGAATTTCAAAAAACATGAGTAGCTAATTTTCTTATTGATTGAGGATGAATTCCTAGTTCTTAACATATGATTTAAGTTTTTGTTTTCAAATTCTATCTTGAAGTTTTTCACATAATTATCGTTTGTTTTTACTAATAGGAGTGATCTTAAAGACATTCATGATCGATTGATAGATTGTTTGGAGTGCACGCTAAATTGATTTGTTAATTTGATCTAAAGCTAGTGAAAGTTAGGGAGATAAGTAATCGTTTTCTTGACTCTTTTTACATAAGTAGCAAACACGAGACCTTGGATGAGGGATTCCGTGGAGCGATTGTGTGTAGAAACAACGTTAGCAAGTGGACCTTGAGCTAAGAGTCTAACTACTAATATCAACCTAAGAAATTCATAAAACTTAATGCATGAGCCAAGTTACATCTAGGTTGAGCTAATTCTAGGTGGCTTGGTGATTAGAATCCGGTAGTCGAGAACTTCCGTGTCCCAGGTGATATAAGGGATTTAGGGGTTTAGACTGAATTAGTTGCTTTACCTACGGTTGGTGATAATTTGTGACTAATAACAAGTAGAAAAGAACATAACTTTAATCATTGTTTCGTAACGAAGAAGGATTCCTTGGTCTTGTCTCTCTTATTGTTTTCAACTCTCGATTTTAATTGCTTTGTTTATTTTTATTTTGCTTTTTACACCCCCTTTCGTGACAACTTTTACAACTAAGATCTCTTGCTCCTCGTGGGAGCTAACTTGACTTCCATTATATTATTTTTAATTGAGTGGAAATTTTGAATTAATTTGATTGCACCTACGACACGCATCAAGTTGTAACTTGTAAACCTTCGTATTTCACACACATTAATAAGAAATCTCTTTCTCTTCTTCTCTCTACTTTGTGTTCTTGTCTTCTATTTCACAAAAAGCATCTCTATTAATATTTGATAGACCCCAATTTAGTCGGGTATTTTCAGGGTTTAATTTTAATATATACGAGATATTTTTTTGCCGTCTTATTATAGCGAATTTCAATTCTCTGTGAATAAACTGGGAACTTCATAAGGTACACGTATCTAGGTCGCAGTTGGACGACCGAAGAAAACGTTCCCGACCGCTACAGAATAATTCGTGAAACATTCGGCGGATCTCTAACTTGGGACCTCCCTCACGTGCTTGTGGCCTAACATCACGTGCTAACTTTTAGGTTTTCTCTGCATAAATATCACCCTTCCTCACATCTAACCTGATTTCAACTCTCTCTTCTTCGTTCATTATCTTTCGGCGGCCTCGACCAGAGTTACATCTCCCGAGTGACAATGGATACTTTTCGAATAGCGACTTTGATTAATGATTCTGAGGTATGTATACTAACTAGATCCTAGATCCTGATTTCCATGTGTTATCTTATTAAGAACAGATCCATTATTAAAAAATCGGGTTTGCTTGTATCAGATCTATTTTGGTATCAAATATTTTGTTTTGATTCTGAGTCGAAATATCAGATCGATTATTAAAATATTTTGTATGATTCTGAGTCGTTCCACCGAAATTAAATTTCTAATATTGCCTGTTTCTGAATACAGAGAAGCTATCCAAGTCCAGCCGTTTTTCTCTCACTTAACCGTAAGCAGTTTCCCGGCATCCGTCAGAAGATTATGTATTACTGCGATGGATCTAGTAGTGATTTATGCCCACCTGTTACAGAAATTCCTCCTTTCCCTTCCCCCGATTTTATCAAGAAGACTGGGCGTAAGAGGTACGCAAGGATTACTAAGAGCCTGGATGATGGTGAAGCAGTGATTGATGATGTTGAAGCTGAGAATACTACTAGTACTTAGATTATTTTCTGCAGCTGTGGATTTCAGTGTCTCGGGTAGTTCTTGATACCTTTCTACATTAATACCAGATTTTAGAGGGTTTAGAAAATAAAGGATATTGATCTTTCAGATTCTAAGCTCCTCTTCGAAGCCCTCGTACTTCTCCAGCTTACAACGCACCAACAGATTAAGTCACATCGCTAATGAACACATTGGTAGATACATCTTCTTGGATTCAATGACCTTAAGTGTAGACTCACCGATTAAGTTGTTTGGAAGATCAAACAAGGTGTGTGCCAGAAATTGTGCACCTCAAGGGCTCGCATAGACACATATGCAAGTTCCTCTGTCTCCATGAAATGCACAGGACGGTCTGCAGTAAATGTGTTCTCTGGTAGGGTCCCATGCATGCCCCGCGTTAGCAGATATTACGCGTGGATGCTCCAATAACATAGCTCTGCCTTCTGGGCTGTTTTTCATCCTCTTTAAAACTGTTTCAAATGCTGGTTTTCCAGCTGCTATCAAATCCGCCCGTCTTGGGTCCACTGGTGCACACCAAATGCTGAACCTACAGCAACATCCGCTTGCTGCCACCCTTCAAGTCCGATACAGTCTCCTGTTCTTGCTTTCTGTCGTTATTCTTGTCCGCTTCAGTTATTCGTAGAGCCGATACTTAATTTGGTAGTCACTTTTTTCTCGTGAGAGAAGCACTTCACTGAAAATGGCTACATTTACAGAACCAGGTGGTGGGGAGTAAAGGTGACGAGCAAATATTAAAAATGGAATTACAAACTACACTTAGGCTCAATTGTTTACAACTTAAAGAGAGAAGATTAAACTCAATACAATCTGCTTAATGCATAAAAAAAGAGAAAGCATCTCTTCAATGATTCAGATGAGTTTTTCCCCAATTATTGTACAAAGGATTATATAAGATTATAAGGAAATGTCACTGATCAAATAAAAAAAACATGCCCTTCTTCGGAAAGGGTTAGGGGCATTCCGAGAATCAAACTCGTTATAAAACTAGGCCACATGCCCCAACTGATATGGAGAACATCCCTAATTCACTAAGATCTCAATCTGAACACAGCCTGTACCATTAACTAGGCGTTATACAATGTCACTGAACCTATGATAGTACAAAAAATTGCAATTAGAGTCCTACAAAAACTAATACTATCAGTGAACTGCAAAGACAAGAAAATGGATACCGAGTCCTGGTCTACCAAATAAAGAAACATTTTGTTAGTTTCACTGGGTTGTAACTGCGGGACATCTCCATAAATGTTTGTTCCACGAGAAGATATAAATCCCCAAAGAGTTTGGGGGGATCGAAAATCGAATCCAGGATCTCTCGCAACCAAAGCGAGAATCAACCAAATGCCCAGTTGTTATAGAAAACACAACTAGTTTATCATCACCAAGTTGTTATAGAAAACTCTTCGATTAAGCATGCTTGCTCAAATTCCATTACTTCCATCAGGTCCATTTATCATATCATTCTCCATTTCAGTAAGCTGAAAAGGTAAAGCATTACCCAACTTTTCTGGTGATGTTTTTCAGAACCTCGTCATCTTCCCCGAGTGTAGGACACGGTTTCATTATCCAAATGAGTTATGACATATATGATTTCAACCTGTTCAAGTGGCATAAATCATCAAAAAATCTAAAAAAACTACCACTTAAGTAAAACAATCTTGGTAAAGGGGCGGCATGAATTGGTAGAGGGGCGGCAAGTGTGATAGCAATGTCCCTCTTATTAGTTAGGGGGTGTCCTATAGGGGTGTAGATTGACTAGATTACCCTTTTCACCTTAAATTAACCAAAATCAAATCAATTTTTTTAAATCTAATGAATCGAAAAAATCAAATTAGTTTTTTCTCATCTTCTTCTTCATCTTCTCTTCTCCTCCATCAATCCTAACCTCCATTAAAACTGAAAATTTCATCGTCTTCGATTAATCGACGATTTGAAAAATGTTTGGAAAACGTAGTTAGGGTTTAGTTTATCGTGTTGGATTTAAGTTAATTTTGTATCAAAAATTAGAGTTTTGTATGAAAATTGAAATTGAAATTCTCGGATTTATGCGATTCTACGTTGGTAATAACTCAATTACTAACCGTGAATCGAGATTTTGAAGAACATACGGTTGGTAATAGTTCAATTATCAACCGTAATTGAAGTTACTATTGTTACTCAAACAACCATACCAACCGTAAATATTCCCGTGTCTTAAGAAATTATCAAATAATGATTTACGGTTCAAAAGTTAAGTTAACACACCAACCGTAGGGTAGTTACTGTTGGTCTCGATTCATTAGTTACCAACCGTAATTTAGTTACGGTTGTTGTCCAATTTAATTACCAACAGAATCGGTTTTACGATTGGATCTTCCCCAAATTTAACCCGATTCACGGTTGGTATTCGATAACTTACTGACCGTAACTAAGAGTTACTGGTTAGTCACGAGCAAAATTGCAACCGTAAGTTCTTCTTCAAAATTCAAAAGTTTTGATTTTGTTATGTACTTTAGATAATTTTGAGCGAAAAGGCTAATGAAAACTAATTTAGAAGTATACTGTCACCGGAATCACTCATTTTGGTGGAGTGAATCAAAATCTAGGGTTTCACAAATATCACAAAAGTTTTTTTTTCTCCTCAATTTTTTTCTTATAACTCTAAACATCGATTTTCGATTCTATAATAAGTGAAAATTAATTATCAAAATTAATCTTGATTATCTACACTAATCTTGATTATCATTACTAAACTTGATTATTAACAATAAGGGTTAATTAGTCATTTCCAGGGTTTTATTGATAAGGGGCACTTGAATTTACTTCTAATGACCTTTTTTGTCTTATTAGGTTGCCGCCCCTCTACCGATTCCTACCGCCCCTTTACCAAGATTGTAAGTAAAAAGCTTGATATAAGCTAGTGTCAAAGAAGTCTCAGATGATTGCTTTATGTTTCTTTAATTCTATAAGCTAGTGTCAAAGATAAGGATATTTTACACAATGAATGTCAAACAAACAACATAGTTGAGAGAAATATTAGGTTTCTTTATACACCTGACCAAACAACATAGAGAGAGATATAACAACAAAAAAGTTATATAAGAATCCAGACTTAACATAAAAGAATTCTTTGCATCTGCACTATGATTCTGAAATCATTTTCTTGAAACTAAAAGAAAAATCAAAATGTTAGACATATCAAATATTAATGGCAACTTACCCCTTGCTTTAGCGAACCTGATTTGTATACCGTGTAAATTTTGTGTTTAAATGAAGTGGAACTAATAGACACTTTCCAACTTCCATTCTTCAACTCGATCACCATTGATACCACAACTATTAGTTTCTCTTCATCTGCCTATGTGAACCACACCCCAAGATATCTAGTTTCGGCCACCTCCTTATTTAGTAACAGATTATGTATTCTGCTAAGGTCCTTATCAAACCTGTAAAGAAAGATAGAAAGTAAAATATTGAATTAGTGTATTAATCTACTGACTCCAGTATGAAATATGGACACTACAAAACAGCCGAACCAAATTATTAAAAGTTAATGAAAAAAACTTGCCAAACATTAGATAAATTAAACCAAAATTGATCTTGCATGCGGTATTGATTGAGTAAGAAATGCTGCCAAAGCTTAATTGAAAGTCTTAGAAGTGGGGATCTCTGGCATACAGTTCATCATACAAAAAAGTTGCATTTGTAGAACAAAGACGCCCAGCATAATGACTATATATAATGTGCAATAATACTGCAATACTGCTTAGTGCTTACAAATTTCAAAAGCAGAATCATCACAAAAATTACCACAGCTTCATGCATTTGAATGAAACAACAATTTTTCTTTGTATATACGGAAGCATCACCCAACTTCATGCATTTAAATGGAAGCACAGTTTCTCTACATTATACAAAGGCAAACCAAAACAAATGAAAATTAAATGTTGATCTCTCAACTCCCAATAAAAAACTCTAAACCACAAAGTGACCAATTTAGTTGCAATCAATTACAACTCTAGGGTCTTATTGAGTAGCAAACTTAAATATTAATTATTCTTAGGCATCTCCACAAACAGATAAGGCTCTAAATTGAAATGTTCCTCTACTCTCCTGAAACACATAACTAATTGAGAGCAAATGAACTTTGAAAAACTTACATTGGAAACCATTTTCTGACTCCCGCAAAAGATATGCAGGAATTCATGTCTATTTTGGTCGAAATTATCTAACCTGAATCTGTAAGAGATTAAAAACAAAATTAATTAGCATGATGAATTCACATATATGGTTACGGTGATTGCTTATTTGTTATTGAAGGAGAACCAAATTACTCAGGTTCTAATCATACCGAGCTTGAATTAGATTACTATTTGATTATTCAAGAATACAACAACAGTAATAGACACCAAATTACTTAACCCAAAATCCGTGGTATCCTCTCTCAGGGGATTATGATTACGAAGAATCGATTTTCAGAGGAGAGATCAAATGAGAAGGGTTTGCGTAAAGTAAAGATATTAATTCTGCAAAATCCAAAATTATCCAAGGCGAACAATAATAGATACCAAAATTACTGAGGTTGTGATCATACCTATTGAGATTGTGATTGTGCAGAACTAATTTTGAAAGGATCGATCAAATCAATCAGGGGTTCTGAAATTCGGAGGCTTTTTTTTTCTTTTCTGCTCGACAGTTCCACAGAGATAGTGGGGTTAAGGGTTGAGTTGGAGATGTAAATGAATCCTGGGTCTAGAAAAATTAGGAAAGCTAATCATGTGGGTCTGGAATTAATGAGAGAGATTTATTTGTCCACATAGAATTTTGGTGGGGCTAAAATTAATGAGAATCCAGTATTGAGATTCGATTATCATCTTGTTTGATTGATTGATTGATTTGATTTGATTTGATAAAAGAAAAGCATATAGACACAGCTGAATGCACTGAAGTCAAAAGCAATAAAACACTACTAACAGTTTTTGCTTGTTTTTCGTTGGAGTCATATTCGTGCAACTGATATGCTATAATGCACTGATGTAATCTCCCATAGCTCTACTACAACTGAGCTATGTTTCTTGTTTTTTTGCAGCCTCTCACGTCTCACCCCCTTGGTGTGAGCTGTGAGCTGTGATTTTAGTACTTTAAGAGCAACTGCAGTGGTGCGATCATAAACCAAAGAGCAAAGAGCAAAAAAAAATCAAATTTTGGTTTTAGTCCGTGTTGTAACGCAGTGGAGGGAGACCAAAATTTGGTCAGGCGCAAATTTCTGTTACGCCCCAATCAGGCGCAACTCCAAAATGCGTCCCATTTTTTTTTTTTTTTTTATTGTTGGGCGCAACCAAAATCTTGCGTCCCATATATTATTTTTTTTTTTTTGTTGGGGCGTAACTTTGAGTTACGCCCCAATCAGGCGCAACCAAAATCTTGCGTCCCATTTTATTTTTTTTAGTTCGGGCGTAACTCAAAGTTACGCCCCATCAGGCGCAACTTTAATCTACGCCCGACCAAAACTAAACCAAAGACCAAATATGGTTTGGTTTTTGGTTATAGTCTGATATTTGATCGATAGTACTCTCCGCTGCGTCTGTGTTTTCGACCAAATTTTTAGTTTTGGTCGATGACTGTGGATGCTCTAAGCCTTTTTTGAGTAAAAAAAGGAGGGATCCCCTCGTACTTTTATTATCACACTATCTCACACACTAAGCGTTATTTTTCTGAACAAAAACCAAACCGTAACGGATTTGAAGTTACATACCTACCAAAAATTAGCGTATTCCGAGACATATAACACCACCATCTACTACTTTGAAAATGAGCCGTCGAAAATCAACGGATTTCTGGTCGTCGAAATTAAGACCGGTAAATTGTGAGGTTTCATATTTCGGAATGTGCTCATTTTTGGTAGGCATGTAGAACTTGGTAAGAGGAATATATCCCCAAAATATTAGCTTCAAATCCGTTACGGTTTGGTTTTTATTCGCGAAATGACGCCCAACGTGTGAGATAGTGTGATAATAAAAGTGTAAGGGGATCCTCCTTCAAAAAAGAAAAAACAACTAATTGTGCAATTCCTAAAATAGAAGTTGTATAACAATTTCCCCAAATTTGATAACAAAACTGACGAATATCAACAAAAATCACAATTATTCTATGAGTAATCAATAATTAAAAAAAAAAAAAAAAAGTTTAATCATCCCAGATTCATTTCTTAAAAGCAAATGTACAGGTAGGTTGTGTTAAACTCATTACCAATTTATGAAATATCTATCCCTTCGCCGACTCCATTACTCCTCCCTCCTCAGTAAACCAGACAAGTGAAATCCAAGTTAAAAATAAAATTAAGGGTTTTGCTTTGGGGTACATTAATTATATACACCTAGTTTTCATACCCTACAAATATACCCCTACCACATAATAAATATACCCTCAACTTATCCATTCAAAGATAGATCAGGCTCTTTGTTTGGAAATGCTTAAGGGAAATTGTACCTACTAGGGATAAGATATATAAATACAAAAAAGATATTGAAATTCATTGCAGCATTTGTAATGCTCAATTAGAATCTGCTGACCATTTATTTTTGGATTGTCCCTATGCTAGGTCAATTTGGTTCAGTATGAACATCCATGTTGATAATATTAGGAGTATACATGGTAATCTTTTTGATTGGATCCTTAGTTGGTTCTTTGCCTCTGCTTTACAAATCATAATACAACTACCCTTAACAATGCTGACAGATTGTACTTGCTTATGATTACTATATGGACCATTTGGAAAGATAGATGCTCTTTAATCTTCCAAAAAGTTAAACCTAATAGTATGAGATCTATTAGCACTATTCATGTTATGTTGGATAGTTGTAGAAGTAATGTTAATACTACTGCGGTGGTTGCTAATGATTTGCGGTGTGCAAGCACGGGTTTGGGAACCTCCAGATAGAGACTTTATTAAAATAAATATTGACGCCTCTTTCCTTAAACTTAATTTCTTGGGGGGTACAAGCCTAATTACTAGGAATTTTGCAGGTGAGTGCTCAGGGGTCAAAGGAAAATTCTACAATGGAGGAATGATACCAGATCAAGAGGTGGAGCAGCTAGAAAGCCTTGCCATGAAGGATGCGGTGATGTGGTTGCGGACTCCATTCTGCTAAGAAAGCTAGGAGCATAAGAAGTAATTTTGAGTACATGTCTAATTTTCCCCCAGATATTCACAACTGGATAAGGAAAGACATCACCAATTGTAATTTTCTATCCTAATGAATAAATTCCTTTTGCATCAAAAAAAAAGATAGATTACATTAATACCCTTTATTATACAATATTTTTCTTATTATATCCCACAAACATATTTCATAATTTAAAAAAAGAAAAATTTCTCCGATTACACCACCACCAGTCTACCACCGCCACCTCCAACTCCACCACCGCCGATCCACCGCCACCTCCACCACCGCCAGTCCACATATGTCCACCACCGCCGCCACCAGTCCACTACCACCGCCGCCACCAATCTACCACCAGTCCACCACAACCACCGCCGTCGCCGCCACTATTGCCGCCACCGTAGCCACCACCGCCATCAGCGCCGCCGCCGGCGGTGTCAACAACCGAAGTTGATCCCAAAAATTAAAAATTCAGAAAATGCTCAGATTATATATGGTGTCAACAACCAAAGTTGATCCCAAAATATGGTGTCAACAACCAATGTTGACCCCAAAAAATAGTGTCAACAACCAAAGTTGATACCGAAAATTGATGTATTAAAATAAGTGAACCTAACGTGAATCGAACACGTATCTTCTAACGTGGAGTCAGTTGTGCTACCATTGCACCACAGTTTCGGTTTAGAGGAAAACTCTATAGTTTGCAAGGATCAAGAACTGGAGCACCAACAAATGCGACCGGGAAAACGAAAATGAGCAACTATTACATACCTGCAATAATCACGAAAACAAAAAGAAGAAAAATCCATATAGAGTTTAAACCGAGAAGTTATTATATACCATGTACTTGCTTCTTTCACACTCATCTCTAACATGTGTGTTTCCCATTGACGGTGCATATTAACTCTAGTAGATTTTCACCTTAACATTCAATATATGGTCAAATCCCATCACCATGCGCCAGTTCACATAGTTAGTAAAATGATGAAAATAATTAAGATACAAAAAAAGTGAGGATTATGTGTTTTACATCTTATGTTTACAAAATCCCCACTAGTCTTTATAATGTTGCTGTAAGAGAGGCAATATGCAATATGAAGTTAGCATTTTAAGCACTTCAATTGAAAATAGCAAGAAACTAAGCTAATTTTTTTTTAATAAACATGATTTAAACTACAAGCATGACTATATTAATTTAGGGAAATGTTGTCAACAATAAGAGTTGATCCCATAAATGAGATCAACAACAGTAGTTGATCCAATAATGTGATCAACAATAATAGTTGATCCAATAAAAAATGGGATCAACAAAAGGAGTTGATCCAAAAATGGGATCAACATCAAGAGTTGAACCCATAAAAACCGAAATCCTGGGATTTTTTACCCATAAACAAATAAAGACGCAATGTTAAAAGAAAAAAGTGAATGAATGCATGATACCTCTCCTCGGACGTGTGAGTCTGTAACTAAACAGACTAGGCATTATAGTACTAAGCAGCACAATTTTAGAGTATGTAACTCAACATTTTAAAAATCAAATATGTTTCATCTATAAAGCTTTTTTTTTTTTCCGAAAAAGAGGGATTAACCTCATCATATATTAAGGATTCTCGTAACTCTATTGAGGTAGAGATTACTGTGTATTACAGTGTTCCTATCAAATTGAAAGTTTAAATTGTTCAACAATATTCTTAGATTTTCATCATTCCAGTGCTTCTTAACAACATTTCGGTTACAAAAGGATGAAATGTGGGCTGCCTCTATAATGGCATACCTATTTCTCAGAACAAAACCATTTACTTTAAAGTTTATGCAGGTACTAGGGTGAACCCCAAAATCTTCGCTAATAGAGTATCTTTTTTGTCGAGCTCTAGAGTACATTCCTACAAGCAGCCTTAGAATAGGTTCTGAATCGCTTTGGAAAATAATGTTGAATCCACTCCACTGGGTTGCCCATCTGAATGCAACCTCGGCTCCTTTTTCTTCTAGATCTTCTCTTGTAGTGCAGTCAACATAGCTTCCCTTCCTTCGTTTACTCCTGCAAAAGTAGTTAAAGTTAAACCGATTCCAGAGGTTGTAATTGGATTTGACATAGAAATAGCAATGTTAATCCTTATTGCCATATAAGTTTTTTCAGCAGGTGGTTCTGTTGTGATTATTTCTAGCTCTTCATCATTCATAGGATTATAATAGAGATTTTGTATGATGTTGTAGTCAGGGACATGGACTTTTTTGTAACTGTTTATGTATCTAACTATGTCACTTGCTGTTTTTGCACTATTTTGGTTTGATTTACGAAAGACTAGGTTACATCTTGCTTTCCAAACATGACAAGTTACTATTCCACAAAATTCAGGCCATCCTATAGCACTTAGATAACTACTTTGATTGTTAAACCAAGTATTCAACCAGTCATGGAAGTCAGTTATTCCAATTGTTACATTTTGAAGGTTAAAATTCAAATGCATCCAAACCTGTTTGACAAAGTTGCACTGCATAAATAGATGAGTCAAGGTTTCATTACCAGTACCACAAAGAGTGCAAGTAGTTTTTATGTCTGGCAGAATTGCTGCCACTCTCATGCTATTCGGAAGAATAGAATGCGCTGATTTCCAAATGAAAATTTTAACAGAGGGTGGTACATGCATGCTCCATATGCTGCTCCAATCCTTAGAGATACCTCCTATTGTATTAATAGAATCATAGAGGTTTTTTATAGTAAACTTACCAGTGCTGTTTAGAGTCCATTGAGTTTCATCTTCCCTTGCATTATTTGGAATTTGGATCTGTAAAACTCTCTCTTTTGTTTCCCTATCCAAGCAAACTGACAATTTATCACGGTCCCAGGTATTTAGATTTGTTATCAACTGGCTCACCTTTTTTAAGTTTCCCGTTCCTATTAGAGGTTTCAAAAGGGGAGGTTTAATATCTGGTATCCAATAATCTTCCTAGATGTCGATACTTGCTCCCGTTCCTAGTTTCCAGAAAACATTCTTCTTTATTTGTTGTACCCTGGAATGTATACCCTTCCAAATCCAACTAGCCTTTACGTTTGGTTTATCTTGCATATGAAGTATGTCACATTTAGGATGGTATTTAGCTTTGATAATAGTAGCACATAGAGAATTTGGATTCTCCTTGAGCCTCCATCCCATTTTCGCAATCATTGCGGTGTTGAAGTTTTGTATATTTTGTATTCCTAATCCTCCTTCTTCTAAAGATTTACAAAAAGAATCCCACGCCTTAAGATAAATTCCTTTTTTTTCCATTTTTATTCTTGCCATTCTCATCTCCCCCCCCCCAGAAATCTCCCCGCATGCTTGTGAGTCTATTACAAATTTTAACAGGGATTTTAAAACAGTTCATTTGATACACTCCTATGGATGAAGTTACGTTTTTTACCATCACTGTTCTTCCAGCACTATTTAGATTACCATTCCAGCTTAACAATCTACCACTCATTTTTTTAATCAAAGGTTCAAAGCATCTAATTTTTGATCTATTGGTAAACAAAGGGGAACCCAAGTATCTATCATCTAGAGCTATATGACTTACACCTAGAATTTGTTGGATTTCGTCTCTAGTTCCTGGAGGGGTTTTTGTACTAAAGAAAACTCCGGATTTACTTAGGTTGATCAGTTGACCAGATGCTATACCGAATTCTTTAAAAAGAGTGACAAGATTATGACTAATTCTTTTTTTTTACTTCACAGAAAATTAGGCAATCATCCGCAAAAAGTAAATGATTAACAGAAGGAGCATGGGGAACAATTTTTATACCTCTCAGCATTCCTTTTTCTTCAGCGTTTATTAAAGTCCTAGACAAGGCTTCCATGCAAAACAGAAAAAGATAAGGAGATAGAGGATCTCCCTGTCTCAAACCTCTAGTGGGTTTGAAAAACTCAGTAGGAGATCCATTTATTAGCACAGATAAAGTTGTTGTCGAAATACATTCATGAATTAGTTTACACCATTTTTCATTAAAGCCTAATTTAGTCATGATTTGAATTAGAAAAGTCCACTCAACTCTGTCGAAAGCTTTTGACATATCAATTTTTAGACCCATCAATCCTTTTTTGCTTTTACTACTTCTCATTTTATGTATCACTTCGTGAGCTATAGTAATATTATCTGCAATCTGCCTTCCAGGGATGAAGGCAGATTGGTATGGCGATATTATTTTATTAAGTAAGTGTTACATTCTACTTGCAAGTAGTTTGGATATAACTTTATATGTGGTATTTGCCAGGGCAATAGGTCTGAATTCACCAGGGGTTGTTGGATTCAAAGTCTTAGGAATTAGGGAAATGAATGAGGCATTCATCTCCTTAGAGAGGTACCCAGATTAAAAGAATCTCTGAAACATAATCACTAAGTCAGGCCCTATGGTTTCCCAATTCTGTTGAAAAAAAATTGGTGGAAAACCATTTGGCTCTGGACTCGTATCAGCTTCCATAGAGAAAATTATGTTTCTTATTTCATTCATACAGGGATTTTTACATAGCATATGATTATCATCTTCATTAATACAGTTTGGGATTAAATCTATCATATTTTGGTCTATGGTAGGTGTCACAGTATTAGCAATCTTATGGAAGTGATGTGTTATGCATTCTACAATTTCATTTCTACTATTAATCCATTCGCCATTTTCCTTTTGGAGAGTTTCTATCCTATTCCTTCTAAATCTCTTTTTTGCTTTGTTGTGAAAATATTTTGTGTTGCTATCTCCTAAAGCCAAGTCTCGATCTCTACTCTTATCCTTCCAAAATTTTTCTTTTATGTTATACCAATTGGTTAGTTCGGTTGTTAATTTGGTTAAGTCCTCTGCCTTGTTAGCATAGTAATCTCTCTTATTTGTTTGCGCAAGTTTCTTTTTTGTGATTTCTATATTAGTATTTATGTGGCCAAAAGTATTTTTATTCCAGTCTATAAGAATGGTCTTGACCTGATGAAGCTTAGAGTTGACTTTGTGTGCTGGAGATCCCTGAGTTGACAAATTCCAACACTCCTGAATAATGGAACGACATTGCTCATGTTGATTCCATTCGCTAAAGTATTTGAATGGAGTAGGTCCATCGTTCCAAGTGTTATGAGTATTTAAACTAATTGGGACATGGTCAGAAACTAAGGGATTTAGGTGTCTGAGATTTGAGTTAGGGAATGCAAGATTCCGTTTGGAGTTCACAAGAGCTCTATCTAGTCTTTGATCTATAAAATCCTCATCGGTTTTCCTATTGTTCCATGTATAGGTATACCCTATGAATCCTATGTCCATTAGCCCACAATCTCCTATTATCTTGTTAAAGATTCTAGCCTCGTTTTCATTAAATTGGAACCTACTTCTTTTTTCTTCTTGGTGAAGGACTACATTACAATCCCCTAGCACAATCCAAGGTCTGTCCATATTAGTTGCCATTTCTTTTATAATATTCCAAGATTCCACTTTTTCAGGTCTATGCGGACTACCATAGAAACAAGTTAAAATCCAACTAGGTCTATTATTGCTAGCCTGAACTAAAACATTTATATAATTATGATTACTGTCTATGATTTCTAATTTAATGTTGTCCTTCCATATCAAGCATAGGCCTCCAGTTAGACCTCTAGGAGGTACAATCCAGAAGTTGCCGACATTAACTTTCCTTAAGATTTTCAACATATTTTCAGTCTGTTGTTTAGTTTCAGACAAGAACATGATATCCGAATTATTTTTATTCAAAGTATCATTTAGACTATTAACAGCTTCAGTTTTGCCTAGTCCTTGGCAATTCCAGGCTATGATATTTACAAACTGCCAAAAATAAGAAACTATCGGGTACTCCATTTTAGTAAGGATATATGAGTCAATCATGATGATAGTGATGCCTATGTAATCTCTATATTTTTTTAAACATATTTCTACTCGTGTGTATAATTGTTTTAACATGGTATAATTTACGATTTAAATTTAACTCTATCTCTAGGTAATAATTCACTGAAAATTCTAGCTTATACAAAACAAATGATTCATACTTCACAATGATTATATCTACGTAGAATTCATGCTTTTGTCTAGGTTTATTCCTAATAATGGCTAAACTTATCATGTTTGCTAGTAATTTCAGGTTTAGGATTACCTCATCTGCTGTTGTTTCTAGCTCCACTATATCAATTGTCCTTGTTCCCACTCCTTCTGCAAGATTGTCACTGTTTGTTTCTTTTGCAATTGATGGTTTTGTTTTAAAAATATGTCTAGGTTCTTCATACTCATTGCAGACCGGTAACAATTTGTTAGTTGCTTTTCCTTTCTTTGGCTTTCGTACCTCTGTTGTTCCCTTCTTTTGTCTGTTAGGTATCTCCTTAAATCCCTTACTTTCAGTCAAGGTTTCTTCAACACCTAAATGCAGGGCCAAGGTGTTGTGATCTCTTTCTTTTTCAGAGAAACAATAAAGGTTGGTTTTGATCCACTGAATCATATGCTTCATATTATGCTTCACAGAACCATTGGAAAGTCTCCTCATTCTCCAACGATGGTTAGAATTGCAAAAGTTACTGGTAAGTGTCATGAATCCGCAATGAATAATATCTTCTTAGGAGAAATAAATTCACGAACTGCTGGATGCAATGGAAATTCGACGGAGAATCCACCCAAGATGATCTTTATTGAACTTGCTATTAGGCACCAGCTTGGTCCAAGAGGGTACCACTCCAGGAAGGAAAAGAAACAAGACAACTCTGGAAATGAAAGCACACCCACACAGAACGAACAAAACAAAATCCTCCTTCAGACCAAGACTTGATAAATATGCTATACAGCACCAGCAAGAGCCAAAGGGGGAGGAACAAATCTGTAGCACAAAAGAAGAAAACTCTCTAATTCTCAAAACTACACCACTTGAACGATTCTGAAATTGATAACAACCGAATCAAACAAGAAGAAAATGAGGGAATGACCCTTCAAACAAGAAATTTTAATCAATTGATGCTATAGCTACGAAAAATTGAAATTAGGAAATCCGAAATCAACTAAATTCCTAACTGGTAACTTGAAAATAATGTAGCAGGACAAAGTGTCTAGATTTTTAGTGGCTTTGAGTGAACAAAGTGTCTTAGTGTCTTAGAACAAAGTGTCTTAGTGTCTTAGAGCTAACAAGGTGTCTTAGTGTCTTAGAGCTAACAAGGTGTCTTAGAGGTCAAAGATGGAAATTGAATAGCTAAATCTAGTGTCTCAGTAACTTGATATCACCACTGTCATTGGGGCTTGATGTCAAACACGTTAAGGGTCTTGAACTTTTCACAAACTAAAAGTAACAGGAACCAATCCTCACTTGTTAACTTAAACACTACCAACAGCACAACAAACACAAGTAATAAACATAAATAGAATAAATATAACTATAATTAAAGCATGGGTTTAACAGAGAGTAGAGAAATAAAAGAGATTTGCAGAAGATTTTGAATTTCCGATCAGATTCAGGTCAATTATTCCAGTATTCCGGTCGGTAACGGTCGGATAACGGCTCCTTTAGCGGAAGCACGAGGTGGTATACTGTGGAGAAGGTAGAGAAACCACTCTGAGGGTGGTTTCCGAGACTAGGTAGAAAAGAGATGAAAGAGAAAGTGTTTCATCTATAAAGCTGAAAGGTATATACATACCCTTTATACTAAGCATTTTAGAGTTATAACAATATAAGTAATGACACTAAATGATGCTAGTCATAGAATTGGATCATTGAGTTATAACATACAATGCTCATGTTCCGAGCTAAGCAGGGGACTTAATGTTGATGGTGGTTTTTAGCTTAGGGATAAAATCGTAAAACCGTACATCTGACATGACGTCACTATGACCAATAGCGCATTTATTAAATCAATCAGCGTATTTATGTAAGAATTACCAGGGTACCTTTTTTTATTATATACATGTGTCATGTTCCACGACAGAACCCTTAGTATTAACTGACATCACCTCTGTATACACCTAACCCTAATTCTCTCACCGTGCCAATGGCAAACCATGCCAGCCACGTCTCTGCGCCAAGGCATGCCAACCATGCCAGCACCCATGCCAAACCATGCCATGCACCACCGTGCCAATGGCAAACCATGCCAAATCTGCGCCAAGGCATGCCCGGCCGCTGCACCGTGCCAATGGCAAACCATGCCAGCCACGTCTCGCGCCAAGGCATGCCCGGTAGCACCACCGTGCCAATGGAAAACCATGCCAGTCACGTCTCTGCACCAAGGCATGCCAGCCGCACCACCGTGCCAATGGCAAACCATGCCAGCCACGTCTCTGCGCCAAGGCATGCCAACCATGTCAGCCGCACCACCGTGCCAATGGCAAACCATGCCATCCACGTCTATGCGCCAAGGCATGCCAACCATGCCAGCCGCACCACCGTGCCAATGGCAAACCATGCCAGCCACGTCTCTGTGCCAAGGCATGCCAACCATGCCCGCCGCTCCACCGTACCAATGGCAAACTATGCTAACTACTTCTCCACGCCAAAACGAAGGGTTGCAATAATCAATGGCTACCCTTCTCTTCGAGATACAGATCTCGACCATCCAAGTTCGCCACCTAACGCACGGAAACTTGCGGCCCAAGGCCAAACACAAAGGTTTGCACCAAACCCTAGTTTTGGCCGCGCCTATACCATGCCAGCCTCTCCTTCACGTCATTGGCTGCCAAACCGAAGGGTTGCAACGATCAACGGCCACCCTTCCATCTAAGATGCAGATCTTAGCCGTCCAAAGTCACCAGCTAACGTATGGAAACCTGTGGCCCAAAGCCAAAACACACGGTTTGCACCTAAACCCTAATTTGGCTGCACCTAATCTTTGACAAGGCCATGACTCACTGCTGGCTACTACAAACAAAGGGTTGCAATAATCAACGACTACCCTTCTCTTTGAAATGAAGATCTCGACCACACAAGTTCGCCACCTGACGCATGGAAACTTGCGGCCCAAAGCCAAAACACACGGTTTGCACCTAAACCCTAATTTGGCCGCGCCTACTCTTTGACAAGGCCATGACTCAACGCTGGATGCTAAAACGAAGGGTTGCAATAATCAACGGATACCCTTCTCTTTTAGATGCAGATCTCGACCACACAAGTTCGCCACCTGACGCATGCCAACTTGCGGCCCAAAGCCAAAACACACGGTTTGCACCTAAACCCTAATTTGGCCGCGCCTACTCTATGACAAAGCCATGCTAAACGGCTGGCTGCTAAAACGAAGGGTTACAATAATCAACGGATACCCTTCTCTTTGAGATGCAGATCTCGACCACACAAGTTCGCCACCTAACGCATGGCAACTTGCGGCCCAAAGCCAAAACACACGGTTTGCACCTAAACCCTAATTTGGCCGCACCCACTCTATGGCAAAGCCATGCTCAACGTTGACTGCTAAAACGAAGGGTTGCAATAATCAACGGCTATCCTTCCCTCTGAGATGCGGATCTCGACCGTTCAAGTTCGCCCAAAGCCAAAACATCACGGTTTGCATCTAAACCCTAATTTGGTCGCGCCTACTCTTTGACAAGGCCATGACTCAACGCTGGCTGCTAAAACGAAGGGTTGCAATAATCAACGGATACCCTTCTCTTTGAGATGCAGATCTCGACCACACAAGTTCGCCACCTGACGCATGCCAACTTGCGGCCCAAAGCCAAAACACACGGTTTGCACCTAAACCCTAATTTGGCCGCGCCTACTCTATGACAAAGCCATGCTCAACGCTGGCTGCTAAAACGAAGGGTTGCAATAATCAACGGATACCCTTCTCTTTGAGATGCAGATCTCGACCACACAAGTTCGCCACCTAACACATGGCAACTTGCGGACCAAAGCCAAAACACACGGTTTGCACCTAAACCCTAATTTGGCCGCACCCGCTCTATGACAAAGCCATGCTCAACGTTGACTGCTAAAACGAAGGGTTGCAATAATCAACGGCTATCCTTCCCTCTGAGATGCGGATCTCGACCGTTCAAGTTCGCTACTTAACTTACGGCCCAAAGCCAAAACATCACGGTTTGCATCTAAACCCCAAATTTGGCCGCGCCTATTCTTTGGCAAAGCCATGTCGACTCTACCATGGCCAGTGGCATGCCACCATGCCACACGTAACACCTTGCTACACGTTTCCCATGAAAACACTCGAGACATCTAACACATGTCACAAACTGGGGGATGCTCATAAAGGGTATTGGTTTGGCGGTTTACAGCGTACGGCGTACACTACTCCCGTTACATGAAAGTGTCATAAGAATGAGTCGGTTAGTAAATACAACGAATAACGGTGAAACGCTCCTTTCATTATGATACATGTGGTTATACTACAATCACTACCACTGTTTATGTTACTATTAAAGTGATAAGGTTTTGGGATAGGTGGATTTATGCCTGGAATCCAGGGGTCTAGCCAGAGATTCACATTAGTACCATTTCATAGTTTCAAATTACTATGATCTTAGATTCTAGATCTATCCCTTAAAATACCTTTCCAGATAAACCAGGAGTCTCTATATATTGAGAGAGACATTATCCAATTGCAATATCCTTAGAAATTAGAATGGCTCTATATAAAGTAGTTTTCCGTTTACCCCCTTGTTGAAGAAAGGAGCTAGCTTCGTTTGGACCGCAACCCAGCAGGAAGCTTTTCGAAAGATTCAACGAATATTGTCATCTCCATCCATCATGAAGTCTCCTGCACAAGGGAAGCCGCTATATCTCTACACTGCCTTCAGTGACACCGCCGTATGGTTTCTACTCGCTCAGGAAGACGACGAGGGAATCGAACGTCCCATATACTATTTCATATGAATATTAAGAGATGCTAAACTCGGATATCCTAAAGCGAGAGAAAGCATGTTTAGCTTTGATCCATGCCATTCAGAAGTTTAGGCATTACCTACTATCCAACAAGGTGATACTCATGTCTAAATCTGACCCTGCAAAGTTTTTACTTTCAAAGCCGGTCTTGACGGGAAGGACAGGCAAGTGGCTTCTCCAAATGTCGAGCTGGACATAACATGTACGTCACCTAGAGCTATCAAGGGTCAAGCAGTCGCGGACTTACTAGTAGCATTCCCTCGAGAAGGCACTACAGGGCTCCACGAGGATCTTCCTGGAGAATTTCCAGACATCTCTGTTTTGAAGAAGAAGTGTGGCTCTTGTATTTTGATGGCTCTGCTACCCCTAGCACTAATACTGGAGGAGCGGGCGTGGTATTAGTATCTCCAATCTGAGAAGTATTCTCACACTCCTTCAAGATGGACTTGAATGCACCAACAACTCAGCAGAGTATGAAGCCTTCCTCATAGGGCTGTCAATATCCAAGCAAGCAGGAATCACGCGTCTGGAGATAAGAGGTGACTCCAAGTTACCGGTGAATCAGATGAATAGGGTATACGCACTGAAGTAAGTAACGCTAGCTCCATATCGATCAGAAGCACAAAGGTTCTAAACTATTTTGTTGATGCAACCATAACCCATGTCGGTCGCAGCAACAACAAACACGCCGATTGTCTAGCAACACTGGCTTCCAAATTGAAGTTCGAAGGTTTGGAAGAAACCCTGACAGTAAAGAGGAGAACCATAGAATCGACATGGCTATCACAATACAAAGATACCAAGACCGACGATTGGCGAACTCCGATCATTCAATGGCTCAATAGCTCACTCTCCCAAGGAAAGGTCAGTCTTAAAACCCTGCAGAACTTCTTCATGCTTCATGGTATGCTGTATTATCGGAACTCGTACGGTTCCATGTCAAGATGTCTTGGGGATGAAGAAGCACAACTACAGCTGAGTCGTGTTCACAATGAAATTTATGGACAATCACTGGTGGTAACGCTTTACCGACGACTTCAACGCCTGGGATATTACTGGCCAAAGATGGAGACTCAATCCAGACTACTTCAGAAGTCCTGCTCAAATTACCAAGCACCGCCACATCAATTGGAAATTTTTAACGTGAACCACACTGGGGACTGGAGAGAGCCATACATTAGTTATCTCCGTGACGGAACAACTCCTTCCAATCAAAAGGATGCTATCAAGATAAAGTAAAAGGCCAAGCGGTTCGTATTCCACGAAGGGATCCTGTATCGCAAGAGCTTCAGAGGTGATCTACTACGATGCACAGTTTGGGGAAGAAATCCCGAGTCATCTTTGAAGGAGACACACAAAGGAGAACATCAAGGGAAGAGGAAACTGTTTCTCCGGATACACGAGAAATACTATTGGCCGACCATGGAGGATGACGCAGGCCGCTTTTGTTCAAAGCTACCACAAATGCCAAATTCATGGGAACCTTGTTCATGCGCCTTCCACCCCTTTGCACTCGATAAGCGAGTCCATGGCCATTTTACGGTGGGATTTGGACATTATCGGGAAAATCAACCCTCCATCATCAAAGCAGCACGAGTACATCATAACTGCGACAGAATACTTCACAAAATGGGTAGAAGCCATTCCCCTGCGAGGGACTACAAGAGCAATAATTGCAGCTTTCATTAAAGAACATATCATTTGTCGTTTTGGTGCGCCTAAGCATATCATCACTGATAATGGCACTCCCTTCGCCAATAAACAGGTATGAGAGTTACTTGAAGAGTATGGCATTAAATAGGTCTTCTCCACCATCTACTATCTTCAAGGGAACGGACAAGCTGAAAGTACCAACAAGACATTGATCCGGATCATCAGTCGAACAATACACGATAATCCTAGGGAATGGCATGACCAGTTACCAATGGCGCTATGGGCACACCGGACATCACCCAGAAGCTCCATTGGAGTTTCCCCATACTCACTTGTTTACGGAGCGGATGCAATTCTCCCAGCAGAGATCAAAATCCCATCAGCCAGGATTGCAGCGGCAACCGGGATCCACTAGAACTAGGCTGAAGCCTCTAACTCTAGAGTAGCGGAGTTAGACACTCTGGATTTCAGAAGAAACAAAGCAGAAGAACGTGCTTAGGTGTACAGGAATAGAATTTCCAGGGCATACAACAAAACTGTGAAATCACGTGTTTTCAAAGTGGGAGATTTGGTTTTGAAAACGGCCAAACACATCCAACAAGACATGTCCGCACCAAAATTCTCACCGAAATGGGAAGGTCCTTACACGATCACCAAGGCTTACAATAGGCTACTACAAGATCATTAAGGTGGACGGAGGCAAGCTGGAAGTGGTCATCAATGGAAAATGGCTCAAGGCATATCATGCTTGACCATTGTCCGCTCTGTCTTATGACGCTACAATACAGAAATTTATTTTCATTACATGTTTGAATCATCAATTATGGTCAGAGATGCATTAATGAAAACCCGTTTCACCAATCAAAAACCAATGCAATTTATTCTGCAAGGATGTTCAAAATAAAACTTTTGACATAAACGTCATTAACAAGGAGGGATTACAGCTGAATACGACTTAGAGGAGGCCATCTAGAAGATTATAGTTCCTTTAGAGCATCATCTCCAGTCTAGCTTGATATCTTTCTGTCATTTTCTTCAAGTCATGTACTGCCCGCTCTACCTCCTTTGATTTCGCAGCCAGAGCCTTCTCCTCTTCCAAGATAGCTTTCGCAGCAGGAACAACGTTTACGAGGATACCAGCTCGATCAACCTTGATGATATCAAGACGCTGCCGCAACCAGCCCACGTTGAACTCCATGGACTCGCAGGTAGATACCATATTCTCCCACTTTTCGAGGCTTGATTCGGCAACGTTGCGGATAGAAATATTCTCCATCTCAGCAATCATGGGAAGAAGGCGGTTTACGCGGTGAACAAAGCGGATGATGAACAGTCTTAGGACCACATTCTGGTAGCGATATGGCCGTACTTTCTCCATAACTTTGTGTACAAAGGCACAAACTCCTTCGCACTAAGAATCCACCGACATCTCGGTAGTTGGAGGATAAACATTTCATGCGAACATCGAATGAAAGACCTGCATTGGGGTATTCATAAGATGAGATACCCAGATCAGCATCTTCGAGGTCCACAGGGGTAGGCGTGTTTGATTTTGAAGGAAGAGGATTGTTTAAGTCGTCATCATCGATAACCGTCACACATGTTCCGGTAGGGTATCTCTGCAAGAATGAGAGGATTATTCACCTAATCATTATGAAGAACAAGCAATTGTTCAGAAAAGGAAAAAGAGACGAACCGGTATGATCTTCTTGACTAAGGAAAAAGAGACGAACCGGTATGATCTTCTTGACTCGGAGAACACGAGCAGGGGATTCATCATGAAGCTCAGACGCAGGTCGTGCACGTTTAACGGAAGATCCTGGATGGTATGAAGAAGACGATCCACTGGTGTTCGACATGATGAGGAAACGGAGTTTCTGAGAGAAAACCCTATTGTAAAATCGTAAAAGTGGTTCAAAATCTCTATACCTGCATATATGCTGAGGAAACCCTAAAACGATTACGGCGCCCGATATATGGGGATTCAACACCGACCAAGTCAGGCTTTCTTTTGAAACCTAATCAAGAATCAGAAGAGCATCTGGATACGAGCGATTCAACCAGCAGTGTGTAAGCACCCACGCCTGGAATCCCAGTAGAAGAAGAATCTTATCCCTAACTCAAACACCTAAGGGAGGAAGCCGGTCCATCAAGGCATGTGGTCACGCACGTATGGAGGATTTCCCATGATTGGTCAGAATCCCTCCAGGTAAACTTCCTTTATCTTGTCTTCTTACGTTTGTATATGTCACCATCTCATGCCTACCCCACAATAGTGTAACCATTATGTGCTAGGCACGGGACTTAATATTGATGGTGGATTTTCATTTAAAGGTTAAAATTGTAAAATCCATAAAATTATGCGCTAACATCTTGCAAAAGATAAAGCCATTAATAAGTGATGAATACTTCTTCACTTTACTAATTCACCTAGAATAGAGCATGTGGCAACAATCCCATTAATAATAAATTAAACATGTCAACGAAATACCCAATTGATCTCCTCCATCTGTGAATTAAATACACAAAATTCATCCAGGTTGGAGCATGTAGCAACAATCCCATATACCACAATTTACTGAGAATTATTAATTAATGCATGACCAACCTCGCATTTCATGTACTCATTACCACATATTGCGGCATGATGACGAGTGTTGTTCTCGGCAGAGCAACACGAATCTCCAAGCATTAATAATAAAACATGTACGAAATACCCATACAGGCTACAACTCTCGGTGTGTTATACTAGCCCGATTAAGCATGTTTGAACCTGGACTGACCATATCAGTCTCAGAAACGATCACGACCATCCAACCTCACCAAAGATGATTGGATGGCTTAGATTAAATCCATGACCCCAATCAGGTATTGGAATATTCACCACCAACCCAACGTGGGCCCGCATGGTCGGCCTCCCCAAAACGGTGGCATAGTTTGCCAAACCGTCCAAACCAAACCAGTATGGACGGGAAACCCTAAATTAGGGTTTGTGACACATTACATGTATCGCAAAACAGTCTCAACCATCCATATTCGCAGGCATAGATGGAGGGTGTAGATGTAGATTCAAAGGGCCTAGAGCATGTCAACACAAACACCGTGGGCCCGCCTACACATGAACAATCGGTCAGGACCAACCATGTTTGGTTGTCCCAATTCGTGCGTGCAAAACAATGCATGAAACACGGCCGGCCAAAACCTTAATTAGGGTTTGTATCGATCACGAGCGTCCGTTTTCTCCTGATCGAATGAGGGGCTTAGGAGACAATTGAGCAGGTCCAGTGAGCATTAACATGATAACCGTGGAACTATCTATCTCCTCACCCGACCGACCAAGGCATACCATGCCTGGTTTCTCCAAAACGCACGCCCAAACTAGTGTGGTCGCGCTTCCCAAATCACAAACTGATCTCGACCACTCAACTTCGCCAGACAAATTGAGCGGCTTTGATCACGTTTCTATGAGGCAATGAAGTACAGGCGTGAACACCAGACTACCACCACACGCCGAATCAATCGGCCGGAACCGACCAGGCTTGGTCGTCTTGAAACGCGCGCCCAAAGTGGGCATGATGCGCGGCTTTTGCGGCACCAGATTTCTGTTGCAAATCGATCCCAACCGCTCCTCTTTCTTAGGTCAAATTGAGTGGCCTAGATCACATCTTCATGGGACAGTGAGGTACGGACGTGTACACCGGCATGCGTCTACACACATGCCGTCGGTCCTTTCAAAACACCTCCCATGCTTGGTTTCGACCAAGGCAAGAGTGATGCTGCGCACCTCTTCAAAAGCCCTAAAACTTCATCAACGGTCGCAGATGAGTGTCACAGATCATCTCTTTCGTCCAAATCTACCAGCTTGGTCAAGCAGCCCTGGTTAGGAGTTAAGAGACCAGCAAGGCATCATCACGATCACCGTCCACCACTCTTCCACATGAGGTGATCGGCCAAGTCAGGCCTTACTTGTATAGCCTCCAAGCGATCACTCAAAGATGGCTGGACATGATGCTATTTTAAGACGCTTAAATTCGTGACTTACTCCGGTAAGCCTTAAAAACAGCGATGCTTCATACATGCTGAATATACTCGATGCAGTACCTGCGTAGAATACACACGATACTTCACAAGTATAGACTTCCTAAATAATTTAGTTATTTAGTCTAGCATTACATGCTACTTTCTGTGGGTTCCACGATCCACACACTCGAGACATCAATCATGTCACAAACTGGGGATACATGCGGGGTATTGGTGCGGCGGTTTACGGTGTGCGGCGTGCAACGTGCCATCACAAGAACGTGTCAGGAAGTCATGGACGGTTAGAGATACAGGAGAAGTGGGCAAGACTGGTCGTGTAATACCAACACACAACTCCACTACTCCATCACTCCACTTCCTCCACTTCCCACGAGAGACGTGAATAAGGCTCAAATGACTTGTATAAATAGGTTCACCTCCCTATTTCCAAGAACAACAGAACAAGTCAAGACAAGACAGAAACCAAGTGTTAATACAAAACGTATTCAAACACTCAAAGCCTGCTTGCATCAATCGTAAGCCTGCTCACCTTTCTGTTTCAAGTCATAAACAAGCCTACACCTTCACAATCTCAACACCTTCTTCGCTTCCCTCCCTAAGATCAACCCCATCTCCTTCACTTTGTGACCGAAGCAAGTCTGGAACGGCCATTTCTTGGTTTAGGACAGAGTTGTACAGATTGATTTCTCGAATCACAAGCACTCACCGCGCAGTGTATTTATTTAGGGTTTAGATTCATTCCTCATCCACACACCCTAAATTACCAAATCCGGCAGGAATAGTTTTCACCCATAAACAAACCCAAAATGCTAAAAATTGGGACAAAGATGGAGGCAGATGAAGAAGAAACAACTATCAGTCTGTTGCGAGAATTTAAAGATATTTCCGCATGGAACATGGATGAAGTGCCTGGAATAGACCCGTCTGTGGCATGTCATAGGTTGGAAATTGAAAAAAATATAAGGCCATTCAAACAAAGAATCAGAAAAATCGCAACAACATATCATCCTCAAATAGAAGAAGAGTTGCAGAAGATGCTTGATGCAGGAATTATAAGACTATTTATGGGTGAAAACTACTCCTGCTGAATTTGGTAATTTGGGGTGTGTGGATGAGGAATGAATCTAAACCCTAAACAAATGCACTGCGCGGTGAGTGCTTGTAGATTCGGAAGTCAATCTTGCAAGTCCGGCCTAAACCAAGAAATGGCCGTTCCAGACTTGTTTCGGTCACAAAGTGAAGGAGATGGGGTTGATCTTAGGGAGGGAAGCGAAGAAGGTGTTGAGATTGTGAAGGTGTTGGCTATGAATGACTTGTAAGAAAGATGAGCGGAGCTTACGATTGATGCAAGCGAGCCTCACGGGTGTTGGAATACGTTTTGTATTAACACTTGTTTTCTGTCTCGTCTCGACCTATGTTTGAAATAGGGCGGAGAACCTATTTATACAAGTCATTGAGCCTTATTCACGTCTCTCGTAGGAAGTGGAGGAAGTGGAGTGATGGAGTAGTGGAGTTGTGCGTAGGTGCCACACGACCAGTCTTGCCCACTTCTCATGTTCATCTCTAACCGTCCATGACTTCCTAACACGTTCTTGTGATGGCGCGTTGCACGTTGTACGTTGTAAACCGCCAGACCAATACCCCAGTATATATCCCCCCAGTTTGTGACATGATTGATGTACAGGCGTGTGGATCGTGGATCCACGATAGGTAGCATGTAATGTTAATTTGAATAAGCTGCGTTATTCGGGAAGTTGATACTTGTGAAGTATCATGTGTATTTTATGCGAGTGCTTGCATCATGGTGTGGTAAAGTGATGGGTAATGACGCCTCAGCGACCAACTAACTCTGACCGGGGTTGTATAACCAAGTTTGGTGAAGTTGGACGGATGAGATGATCTTTGAGACACTCATCTGCGGCCGTTAATGAAATTAGGGTTTTGAAGAGGTGCGTAGGCATCACTCTTGACTTGGTGAAACCAAGCATGGGATACAACTTTGGCCAGGCCGACCATACATGCGTGTAGACGTCATGATGGTGTAGGCGCCTATACCCCATTACCTCACAAAAGTATGATCTGGGTCACTCAATTCATCCGGTGAAGTTGAGTGGTCGAGATCAATTTGCGACAGGAAACCAGTACCGCAAGAGCCGCACGTCACGCCTACTTCAGGCACACGTTCCAAGACGACCAATCTTGGTCGGTCTTGGCCGATTGGCCTGGTGTGAAGGTGGTAGGCTAGTGTTTACGCCTATACCTGAATATCCCATAAAAACGTGATCTGAGCCATCCAAATCGTCCGGCGAAGTTGAGCGGTCGAGATCAGTTTGTGGTTTTGGGAGGTGTGACCACGCTAGTTTGGGCGTGCGTTTTGAATTAGCCAGGCATGATATTCCTTGGCCGATCGGGTGAGGGAATAGATGGGTCCACGGTGGCCATCTTTGGTATGGCCGGACTGCTTAATCTAATCTTGGACCCTCCATTCGTGCTTAGGAGAAGATGGACGCTCGTGATGCTCAAAACCCTAATTACGGATTTCAAAGCCGTGCGTCACCCCTTGTTTGGGCGCACGAAATTGTTACGACCAAGCATGGTTGGTCTTGGCCAGGTTAGTCAAGTGTGTAGGCGGGCCCTCGGTGATTGTGTTGACATGCTCTGGGCCCTTTGAGTTTACATCTACATCCTCCATCTATACCTGCGAAGATGGATGGTTGAGACTTGTTTTGCGACACATGTAATATGCCGCAAACCCTAATTTAGGGTTTTCCGTCCATCTTGCTTGGTATGAACGTTTTTGGCAAGCTAGGCCAATGGCCGACCATGCGGGGTCGGCGGTGGGTATTCCATACCTGCTTGGGGGTGATGGAATTGATGCGGGTCATCCAATCATGCTTGTGGAGTTGGATGATCTGCGATCATATCCGGGGATGATCTGGTCGATCTGGATGCTCAATCGGGCTAGTATAACGCACCCAGAGGGCTAAATCGGGCTAGTATAACACACCGAGAGTCGGCACATGCGGGTATTTCGTACATGGTTTCATTATAATGCTTGGAGGTTCGTGTTGCTCTGTAAGAGTAACACTCGGTCGTCATCCGCACCGATAATGAGTACGAAATACAAGGCCGATTGCGCATTAATTAATAATGCTAGAAATTCACATGGTATATGGGATTGTTGCTACATGCTCCAACCTTGGATGAATTTCGTGTATTCATAGAATGGGATTGTTGCCACATGCTCCACTCTTGGTGAATTAAGTGAGGGAGTATCCAACACTTATTAATGGCTTTATCTTTTACAAGATGTCGGTAGCATTATTTTAAGGTTTTTACAATTTTAACCTTAAATGAAAATCCACCATCAACATTAAGTCCCCCGCCTAGCACATAATGGTTACACTATTGTGGGGTAGGCATGAGATGGTGACATATACAAACGTAAGAAGACAAGATAAAGGAAGTCTACCCGGAGGGATTACGGCCGTGGGCAATCCTCCATGCGTGCGCGATCCTAAGCCTTGATGGACCTGGCTTTCTTCCTTAGGGTATTTGAATCAAAAGAAACCAAATAAAAGAGGAATCCTTGTTCCATTGGGATTCTTCTAATTTTTGTCTATAAAAGAGACCAACCCCCTTTTCTTTTCTTCAAGATTTTTTTGTTGAGCGGCTCACTTGCCCGTGACTCTGCTGCCGAAGCCACCGTTGTGCAGATTGTTGTTCTTAGGAATTGCTTTGTCGGATTTCGTCCGCCCAAGGTCCGTCCGCCCAAGGTAAGTTTCACTTTTTTTTTTTTTTTTTTTTTAGGAAAAACCCTAATTTCTTAGGTAAAAATCTTTTTATAGATAGGATGGTTTAGTTCCGCAAGTCCGTGAATACGTCGTTTTTTGCTTCTTCTTCCATTTTTGCATACAAAAACTAGCTTCTTAGATTGTAGCTTGGGAAGAGACTTTGGCTTGGATTTTGTAAACATAATTTCCACGATCATGAGAAAACTGTGTTGTAATACGTGCCCGTGAATGTAGTCCCACCTTGTGCGTGGGTCCCACCCACATATGCTTGACTGATTTGAAACCAATACCAGACTTTAAAATTTGTACCGGAATTGAAACTTGTACCGGACTTGAAACCAATACCAGACTGAAACTTGTACTGGACTTGAAACCAATACCAGACTAAAACTTGTACTGGACTTGAAACCAATACAGATCAAACTTAAACTTGAAACCAATACCCAGTACCTGAAACTTGGGACTTGAAACCAATACCGAGACTTGAAGTAATCTTGGTTCTTGGACCCAATCCCAGCTTTTGTGTATTTCAACGTGGGTTGTGTCTTGTCATGCGTGACTACATGCCCCATGTGTTTTTCATACAAGTTCTAACTCCTATTTTCATTGTGGAATGAAGAAAAGAACTCCTGTTGAGATGTCTTCCGGAGATAATGCTGGTGCCAAGCCAGGAAATATTGGTGGCTTCAAAGATATGCCGAACATCGATGATGAGTTGTTCACCTCGTCTTTTCCAAACATTAGAAGACATCCTTCCCATAAGATAGTCTCGCTTTCCGATTCGAGAAAAATATGGACGCCGATCCATTTTCTTCTTGACACTTGTGATGAGATTTTGTCTCGGAGAAACGAATATCCGCCTTCCCCTATTGACTTCAAGATTTGCCATACTCCACTGGGTTCTTATGAAGGATGGATGAGACGCATGTTGAGTAATAAGGACATTAAAGATAATTTGACCAAAGCGCAAATCCTCAATGCGGTCATGGCATCTGCTGCTCTTGAAATTAAGAAAGACGCTGCGGGTTTGATTACCTTCATTTCTCGGTGGCGCATTTCTACTCATACAGCCATATCTAGATGGGGAGAGATGACTATCACTCTGGGAGAGTGTAGCTGCATTAATGAACACCTTTGTTCTTTGGAAGTCTTTCTTACGATCTCTCGATACGGAGCAACGTAACTATGATGCTATACTTCAAAAGGTGGCGGGATTCGACAGTCTGGATAAGGAGGAGAAAAAAGATACGAGATGCTTTTACACCTGGTGGGTGTCGGAGTGGTCTCCTGCAGACCCAGAGCCGGATCAAGAGTTGGAAAATGAGCTCAGCGTGATTGCGTTCCTGTCTTTATGGGCTATCCATAGATATATTCGACGACGGTTCTGGAAAGAAGACCATTAGAGGTGGCCTCGTTAAGATCGCTATAAAGATGACAAAAGGTAAAGTTCTTCCCCTGGGTGCCTTGTTCCTTGGATCATTTGTACTCTCATCTGGACGCCTTAGCAATGGACATGCATGTTTCTAACGGGTACAAGAAGGTGGAATCGCATGTTCACTTCGCTTTTCTTCAGGCATTCTTATGGGAACACTTCAAAAGCTATGCTCCTACTCCTGCAAATTTGCTCAGAAACTTGTATGGTGGCTCGAGAATACTCCGCTAGAATAGAAGGCATCCCGAGCAGGCGCAAAACTCGTGGACATATTTGACAATGTGTCTTGATGATTTAGTCCATGGGGGCCTGGTCCACCCTTCCATTGTTCAACCAAAGACTTTTGCTACATGATGGTCTTGATCTTTGTGTTTGCACCGATGTTAAGACTATGAGATTTGGGGAAATTGTTTACCTGCACAGTGCATCCCAGGATATGTCCGTCTTTATTCAACGAAGAATTTCTTGTGACTCAGTATAATATTGACAAGCGGCTCGTCAAATGGGGTTTGATCGGGGTGTCCCATTTATCCATCCACCGGGGGTTAGAAAGAATTCCTCCCAAATATCCTTAATGCTGACGTGTATTTAGAACGGGTGAGCCTTCCCTTCTGGCCTATTGGGAGAAACCCAGTGGTAACCGATAAGTACAAGGAATTTTGGAGGAGGCAACTGTTGATCTTCTAGGATTTCTCGGAGAGTGTTGTGACAGTTCCGTGGTGAACCATCTTGACATTTTGAAAAAGCATTTCGGTTGAAGCCACTTCCATCCAAACGGACCCAGGCGAGGATTGCAGTCCCCAAGCGGGGAGAGATCCAAGAGGCGGGCATGTGGTTCGGTGATCCTCAATTCCTCCAATATGCGGTATTTAAATCTCTTCTCGTTGGTTCCTTTATTTCTCCAGTGAATCTTTCTAAGAGTAATTCTTGCTTGAAATCGGGGATTAGAAAGAGAATGTCTTCACAAGGTTGGCGCGCATTCGAATGAGAAGGCGGTAATGTTGGCCTTCATGCTTTGAGAAGTCGGCGATGCGATCTTCATCTTGAGAAGTCAGCGGTGCCGACCTTCATCTTTGAGAAGTCGGTGGTGCCGATCTTTATCTTTGAGAAGTCTGGCGGTGCGACCTTAAATGACTCTTGACCTTCATCTTTGAGGCGTCTGGAGAAACCGCTCCTTTTTCCGACCATGACAGAGATGATGCAAGTCTTGACCTTCATGCTTGAAAGTCTGGAGAAACCGCTCCTTTTTCCGACCATGACGGAGATGATGCGAGCTCGGTTGGACAAGCCGCCTCCAGAGTGATCTTGTTGACGGGTCGTGATGGAAATTAGCACCCAGTGAAGTAGATGTCGGAAGGAATATAAGAGAGGCAACATCGTTATAGTTGAAGTTGCTCCCCTTGAAGAACGTTACGAGCGGGTTTCGGCCAATAAAGGCTGTCGTGGTGACTCCTTCAAAGGTCTCACTGAATCGACAAGGTTCTGTGATTATTTGGTGAAGTATTGGTAGCACGGCACTGGAGTTTTGTTTGATCCTCCATTCATTGTTCCTTATCCAGGTTATGTGTTGGTTGGAGGATTCAGCGTGCCGGTTCGGTTCAAGGAGTTGTACACGTCAATATGGGAGAAACACGGTCACATTGCTACCACTACGAAGCTCAAAAGTCGTCTTGCATTGGTCAACCGCGTTCAAGAGGCTTTATTTTCTATCCATGGGATGAGCGTCGCGACTGGTCGAAACAGTTTCGAGGAGATGATTGAAGAGACTGGAAGTGCCATCGAGATGTGTTTGTGCGGTCGACTTCAATGCTCCTTGGTTCCTCAAAAGGTTCTCCGAGATTCGGGGAGCTCCGAAAAATTACAAGGTGAAGCCCCTTCTGCAGAATGTGTCACTTGCCAGGAAGAAGAGTTTAAAAAGTTGTCTGAGGAGTTGAAGCTGAAGCAAGCTGTACTTCAAAGGATGAAAGTCGCTCTTGCCCAGAAGGACGAGTTGCTTCCGAAGGACTTTCCTTGAAGGATTCGTGCCATATACTTGTCTTTTCTTTTTCTTTTTTGAGTGATAGTGAGGATAACTTGACTTGGTTTTGAATTAATAGGTAATTGAATTGGTTTATTACGAGATAGTTTTGTGAATAACTTTCTGAAAGAGGTTATTTTAAATAGAATTTGCATCTTGGTTATGAATGATTGCACATGTCATATGAAATTGCAAATGTCGTGTAAAAGGGAGGTATGAAGGGGAAGCAAACATGCGTTTGATCACCGAGTCTCTTTCTCCATGTAGGGATGCTAAGTCCCGAGTGAATTCCAAAACTATCTTTCTTGTAAAATTCTTGAATAGAACTTACTTGTCTTTGAAGCCTCATTTGTATCAAACCCAAAGTAGCCACTCCAAGGAAGTCGTCCGCATTAATTTTTAGAGAATGAGAGCTATCCCTACGAACCAAGTTTCTCTGAACAATGCACTTCAAGCGTCGCACTCACTTGGTAGGGTGGTGAAGGAACCGGTGGAAATGACAGTACCTCGGGTCCATTATTTCTTGATCGGTTGGTGGACGCCATACGGGGAGGTAGTTCCACCTCTCTATTTCGTACCCACATCTCCAGCAACTCCAAAATCTTTTTCATTGGGAACGGAAAGTTTAGGTACTTGAGTCCATCTTTTCTGCGTTAGTGGGCGTTGTGATGTCTCTCGTGGCTTTGATGTGGAGCACGTTACGGAGATGAAGTTGGAAGATTTGCGGGTGCCATCATATCCGCGGATCGCTTGCTTGGGTAAAGGGATGTGGAAGGTGTCGCAATATCAACTGCTTTGAGTGATCGAATTGAACGCTCCCATCCTCCCGTATTCACGTATTTCTGATCGATCTCTCCTTCCTCAAGCATTTCTTCGCTTGGATGAAAGGCCGATGCGGATTGGACGGTCTTCTGGCTTCAACAAGAGTTTTGAGATATAAATCTTCTAACGGGGCTCCATAGGCTGCAAGCTCCCTTTCTTTATCACGGTAGGCGTTGTAGTACTCCGTACAAGTCCTTTCCTCTGTGGAGTTTCCTCGGTTCTTCATTGTTGGCTGGACCATGTTGTTCATCTTTCCTGAGCCTCCTGTGATTCTGGCACTCTTTTGCCTCTCCACCGGTAAAGGTGTGACTCGACTAAGGATTCGACATTTCTTACCTTTGCTTGAGTAGATGCTGCCCGACCCTTCTTGTAATTGTGCTTCTATATCATTCAAAAGGCGAAATGTCTCGCTCTGCCTTCTGGTGATACCGGCTTGATTTGCCAATACATCCTCCAGCATTCTAGCTACACTTCCCAAGATATCTGAACCACCTGTGGTTTTCGGATACATTGCGAGATGGAAACCGAAAAATTGAGAATTCAATTTTGTGTAACCGAGAGATCAACCTCCCACCGTGGTCGCCAATTGTTTATGGGTGAAAACTACTCCTGCTGAATTTGGTAATTTAGGGTGTGTGGATGAGGAATGAATCTAAACCCTAAACAAATGCACTTTGCCGCGGTGAGTGCTTGTAGATTCGGAAGTCAATCACATGCAAGTCCGGCCTAAACCAAGAAATGGTCGTTCCAGACTTGTTTCGGTCACAAAGTGAAGGAGATTGGGTTGATCTTAGGGAGGGAAGCGAAGAAGGTGTTGAGATTGTGAAGGTGTTGGCTATGAATGACTTGTAACAGAAAGATGAGCGAGGCTTACGATTGATGCAAGCGAGGCTCAGGTGTTGGAATATGTTTTGTATTAACACTTGTTTTCTGTCTCGTCTCGACTGTGTTTTGAAATAGGGCGGAGAACCTATTTATACAAGTCATTGAGCCTTATTCACGTCTCTCGTGGGAAGTGGAGGAAGTGGAGTGATGGAGTAGTGGAGTTGTGCGTCGGTGCCACACGACCAGTCTTGACCACTTCTCCTGTTCATCTCTAACCGTCCATGACTTCCTAACACGTTCTTGTGATGGCGCGTTGCACGCCAGTGCGTTGTAAACCGCCCGGACCAATACCCCGTATGTATCCCCCGATTTGTGACATGATTGATGTCCGGAACGTGTGGATCGTGGATCCACGATAGGTAGCATGTAATGCTAATTTGAATAATGCGTTATTCGGGAAGTTGATACTTGTGAAGTATCGTGTGTATTTTATGCTGATCTTTGCATCATGGTGTGGTAAAGTGATGGGTAATGACGCCTCACCGACCAACTAACTCTGAACGAGGTTATATAACCAAGCTGGTGAAGTTGGACGGATGAGATGATCTTTGAGACACTCATATGCGACCGTTAATGAAATTAGGGTTTTGAAGAGGTGCGTAGGCATCACTCTTCAGCTTGGTCGAAACCAAGCATGGGATACAACTTTGGCCAGGCCGACCATACATGCGTGTAGACGTCATGATGGTGTAGGCGCCTATACCCCATTACCTCACGAAAGTATGATATGGGTCACTCAATTCATCCGGTGAAGTTGAGTGGTCGAGATCGATTTGCGACAGAAAACTAGTGCCGCAAGAGCCGCACGTCACGCCTACTTCAGGCACACGTTCCAAGACGACCAATCTTGGTCAGTCTTGGCCGATTAGCCTGGTGTGAAGGTGGTAGGCTGGGTGTTTACGCCTATACACGAATATCCCATAAAAACGTGATCGAGCCATCCAAATCGTCCGGCGAAGTTGAGCGGTCGAGATCGGTTGTGGTTTTGGGAGGTGTGACCACGCTAGTTTGGGCGTGCGTTTTGAATTAGCCGGCATGATATGCCTTGGCCGATCGGGTGAGGAATAGATGGGTCCACGGTGGTCATCTTTGGTATGGCCGGACTGCTAATCTAATCTTGGACCCTCCATTCGTGCCGGAGAAGATGGACGCTCGTGATGCTCAAAGCCCTAATTATGGATTTCAAAGCCGTGCGTCACCCCTTGTTTGGGCGCACGAATTTGTTACAACCAAGCATGGTTGGTCTTGACCAGGTTGGTCAAGTGTGTAGGCGGAGCCCTCGGTGATTGTGTTGACATGCTCTGGGCCCTTTGAGTTTACATCTACACCCTCCATCTATACCTGCGAAGATGGATGGTTGAGACATTTTTGCGACACATGTAATATGCCGCAAACCCTAATTTAGGGTTTTCCGTCCCATCTTTGCTTGGTATGAATGTTTTTGGCAAGCTAGGCCAATGGCCGACCATGCGGGTCGGCGGTGGGTATTCCATACCGCTTGGGGTGATGGAATTGATCTCGGTCATCAAATCATGCTTGTGGAGTTGGATGATCATGCGATCATATCCGGATCGATACGGTCGGTCTGGATGCTCAATCGGGCTAGTATAACGCACCGAGAGGGGCTCAATCGGGCTAGTATACCACCGAGAGTCGGCTGTGCGGGTATTTCGTACATGGTTTCATTATAATGCTTGGAGGTTCGTGTTGCTCTGTAAGAGTAACACTCGATCGTCATCCGCATTGATAATGAGTACGAAAATACAAGGCTGATTGCGCATTAATTAATAATGCTAGAAATTCACAGGGTATATGGGATTGTTGCTACATGCTCCAACCTGGATGAATTTCGTGTATTCATAGAATGGGATTGTTGCCACATGCTCCATGATAGGTGTAGAATACACCTAATTTACTATCTAGTAGTTTATGCTTTCTTTGCTATTTTTCTTGTAAATTATGTATTTTACGCTTGTTTTGAGTTTTATAGTTACTTTGGAGTCGCACGGAGGAAAAGAAGAAGAAATCACTCAATTTGAGCAAAAGGGTAAAATTGTCATTTCACGAAGGAGGGAATACTATATGGAGCCCAGCCAAGGTTAAGGGGAGGTCAAAGAGGCGTCCCTTATCCAAAAGAAGGGAGTGAAAATAGCACATTTTGGGTGTACTAATGGTGGGTGTCCGAATGCACCCACACCCTAAACCCGTAGACCCATACCCGTGCACTGGATCCATACCCGCCCCATTTAACTTAAACCTAAATCGAGAAAGAGTTATTTCTCTTCAATCATTCTTCACTAGTTCACCCGAGAGTTAGAAAAAAAAAACACACACGCCATGGCTCACTGTTAGTCAAGGAAATCGAAGACGAGTTCGATCCGAGGCGATGGAAGAACTTGCACTGTTGTGAGCTCGGGAGAAGATGAATCGGAGATTCAAGGAGAAATCGAGAGATTTAAGAAGAACGACACTGTGATGAAGATGGGTTTTAAATCGAGTTGAAATCAGAGGAAGGATTTATGAGTCGGTCTCTGACCAAAACCGATAGAACAGGGTATGATGTCATTGGTCGAGAAATCGATGGAGGAAGATGGGTTCAATCGAGAATTCCTATGGTTGAATTAGAAGAAGAATCAAATGAGCTTTGGATCTGGTTTGTGTTGGCGGTGATGGTGGCTATTGATGGGATGAGAAGCAATAATGAGAAGATGGGTTTGATTCAAGGGTTTGGCTGTTATGCTCGAGGTCGATCGAAGAATAATCGAAGATGGTGGTCATTGTAATGGGTGAGTTTAACGGTGCAGAGTCTAGGCTTTGATCCGGTGGTGATTGAGGTGAGGCCAGGTGGCGTCGAGAGCTTGGCGAGAGTGACTTGAGGATGTGGTGATAATGAAGCAGGAAATGTTGTGTTGGTGATCTGACGGAAAATGAAATTACGAGTGTTGGCTTGGGTCTGTGTGTTAATGGGTGTCTTTGGTGGATGGTGTTGAGGCAAACAAGATGAGATTTGGTGGTTGCGGGGAGACAGAACTTGCAGCTCGGGTGGCTCGAGTGGAGTGCAACTCGGACATTTCGAGCCATAGTTGAAGCCGTCATTGAATGGCGAAAAGGATATAATGTTGATGGCAATGCGGGGTGCTTGCCCGGGGATGGTGTCGAGTAGCGAGGCCGATGTCTTGTTGTTGCTTATAAGGTACTGCGAGAATGAAGAGTGAGGTTGTTGGTGGTATTAAGGCACAGGGGTGAACCGAGAGATTGTGTTGGTTGTGCTTGCCCGGGAGAGCCGAAAGAAAGATCTTTGCAATTGGTATTGAGTCTCAAAGGCTGAGAAGAAGGGAAGAAATGGCATAGCAGGTGTTAGTGCCATTGGACTGAGATGAATCACAGGGATTGAAATGAGTTGTACATGTGGCCATCATGGTCAAGCACAATCATTGTGCATCACAAAGATCCGGCTCAGTGCAAGGTTGCAATGGCTCAGTGCAAGACCGAGTTGGATCATTGAATCGTCTTGACTCGGCATTTGACCCGAGTTGGATCGTTGACTAACGGTTTGACTTTTGACCGTTAGTCCTAATCTGGACTCGACGGAATATTCATCGAATATTCTCTTGACGGAGAAATTTCAGCGCCGCGGTGGCGTTTTTTCCGCCAAATTCCGCCACAATCCCGATTTTCCGGCGAGCAAAAATTCCAGAATTTTCTATGGACTTCTCTCATGGGTGTGAAGACTTGGGCTAGGAATTGGATGGAGAATTGGACTCAAATTTGGAAAGAGAAGGTGGAAGAGTTGAGAAAAGCTTGGATTTGGAAATTGAATTACAAAAGGAAAAGGATTCTACTCCTTAGAAGATTTGGAGAATATTGAAGCCTATAAATAGAGAAGTTTTCTACAACTTCTACACACCTCTCTACACACACATCACTTGTGTTTTTGCTTGCTTTTCTAAGATTTTTCTTTTTAATTACTTGTGTGAATTTGAAAATTCTTCTTTTAATAATAATTATTGGTGTGAATTTCAAAAGCATGAGTAGCTAATTTTCTTATTGATTGAGGATGAATTCCTAGTTCTTAACATATGAATTAAGTTTTTGTTTTCAAATTCTATCTTGAAGTTTTTCACATAATTATCGTTTGTTTTTACTAATAGGAATGATCTTAAAGACATTCATGATTGATTGATAGATTGTTTGGAGTGCACGCTAAATTAATTTGTTAATTTGATCTAAAGCTAGTGAAAGTTAGGAGATAAGTATCGTTTCTTGACTCTTTACATAAGTAGCAAACACGAGACCTTGCGGAGGGATTCCGTGGAGCAATTGTGTGTAGAAACAACGTTAGCAAGTGGACCTTGAGCTAAGAGTCTAACTACTAATATCAACCTAAGAAATTCACAAAACTTAATGCATGAGCCAAGTTACATCTAGGTTGAGCTAATTCTAGGTGGCTTGGTAAATAGAATCCATTGATCGAGAACTTCCGTGTCCCGGTGATACAAAGGGATTTAGGGGTTTAGCACCGAGCTAGTTGCTTTACCTACGGTTGGTGATAATTTGTGACTAATAACAAGTAGAATAGAACATAACTTGATTCATTGTTTCGTAACGAAGAAGGATTCCTTGATCTTGACTCTCTTATTGCTTTCAACTTTATCTTTTAATTGCTTTGTTTATTTTCTTTTGTTTTTTTTTACACCCCCTTTCGTGACAATTTTTACAACTAAGATCTCTTGCTCCTCGTGGGAACGAACTTGACTTCCATTATATTATTTTTAATTGAGTGGAAATATTGAATTAATTTGATTGCACCTACGACACGCATCACTCCATTCTTGGTGAATTAAGTGAGGGAGTATCCAACACTTATTAATGGCTTTATCTTTTACAAGATGTCAGCGCATTATTTTCTGGTTTTTACAATTTTAACCTTAAATGAAAATCCACCATCAACAAAGACAAGCAAAATACCCGGAGTGGATAGCAAATATGGTCGTAGTTCCAAAGAATAAAAAGGGGATAAGAATTTGTATAAATTTTACTGACCTAAATAAAGCTTGTCCGAAGGATAGTTTTTCGTTGCCAGATATTCCACAAATGGTCGAATCAGCAGTTGGAAATGATAGAATATCTTCTTTAGACGGATATAAAGGATACAATCAAATACCTCTCGTTTGAAGAAGATCGGAGCATACCGCTTTTTCGCTCCAAGAGGGTTATATTGTTACACAAAAATGCCATTTGGTTTGTGAAATGCTGGAGCAACATACCAAAGGATGGTAGAAAAGGTGTTTGCGAAATGGATACACAAAACATTGGAAGTGTATGTAGATGATATGTTAATAAAAAGTAAAGAAGCAAAAAATCATGTCCAGGATCTGAGGGAAATTTTTGAACAAATGAGACATTTTAACATCAAGGTAAATCCAGAAAAATGTATCTTTGGGGTTGCATCGGGAAATTTTTAGGTTACATCGTATCAAAAGAAGGAATACAAGTTGATCCAGAGATAGTACAAGCGGTTCGCGACATGCCAACACCAACGACGGTAAAAGATGTACGAAGTTAAATGGACTCTTAGCTCATTTGGGAAGGTTCATTTCGCGATCATCGAGACAAATGTAAACATTTTTTCAATATACTCAAAAAAGGGGCGAAGTTTAGATGGATGATTTATTGAGAAAGCTTTTCAAGGAATAAAAGAACATCTAACGAATATATCTATTTTGCAAAAGGCAGAACCAGGAGAAGAATTATTAATCTATCTTGCGACAACTTCGCATGCGTTAAGTGTTGTGTTATTGCGAGTAGACGTAGGAGTTGAAAAACCAATCTATTACATCAACAAAACATTCAATGCTGTAGAGAAAAATTATTCAAAAATTGAAAAACTAATTTTGGCATTAGTTTATGCAGCATTTAAACTTCGAATATATTTTCAGGCGCATGAAATAAGGGTACTGACAAAAATACCAATCGAGTAAGTAATGAAAAATTCAAAAAGATCAGGCAGAGTTGAGAGATGGAATGCACGGATAGGACATTTCAAAATCAAATATGAAATATTATCTTCACCAAAATCGCAAGTTGTTGCAGACTTCTTAGCAGAATTTCCCTTTGAAGATGATGAAACAGTGGAAGAAATGATGGATATAGAAGAAGAACATGGAAATCCAAGAGATCTATTAACAGAACCAAATAGATGGGAAATATTGGTGGATGGATCATCAAATGGGGAAGGTAATAGAGTTGGAATTGTTTTGATTTCGCCAGAGGGCAACAAAATGGCTTTTTCCTTCAGATTGGAGTTTGCATCCACCAATAATGAGACACAATATAAGGCTGTGATACATGCCCTGAAGTTCGCAATAGAAATGAAGTTGAAAAATGTAAGAATCACCAGCGATTCGCAATTAGTCATTTGTCAAATAAAAGGAGAATACACTACAAATGAATCATCCATGAAGAAATACAAAAAACTTGTTGAAGAGTTGTCAGCGAGAATTCCAAAAATTAAATGGAGACACGTATCAAGAAAAGATAACAGACTCGCAGATGCTTTTGCTTTTATCTCAAGTATGATGATGAGACCAGTTGCGAGATGCATAAAGATACAAACACTTTTATCACCATCAATCAATAAAGAAGAAGAAGAAGAAGAGGTAGATGTAATGATAATAGAAGATGAAGAACAAATACCTAGTATTGAAGATTGGAGCGAGAACTTCATGCATACACGAAAAGAGGAGAAACACCAAGAAATAGATTAGAGCGCACAAATTAAAAAGCCGTGCGACAAATTATGAACTAAGGGATGGGATATTGTACCGGAGATCCTTTAATGGACCTTCACTCAGATGTTTAACACGAAAAGAAGGAGAAGAAGTACTAAAGATGTTACATAGTGGGGATGCTGGCAATCACAGCGACGGAAGATCTTTGGCATACAAAGCGAAGATGCAAGGTTATTATTGGCCATTTATGCATGTGGATGCGAAGCAAATATCAAAGCGTTGCGAAGATTGCCAAAGGCACGGAAAGAAAATACATGCACCTGGAGCACCATTAACGTCTTCAACAAGTGTATGGCCTTTTGGAAAATGAGGTTTAGATATTGTGGGACCATTCTTACCGAGAACTGGGCAAAGAAGATATCGATTATCGCTACGAGACTATTTCACAAAATGGGTGAAGTAAAGGCAGTACAACACATTCGCGACAAAGATATTTTTACATTCATATTTGAGAATATCATATGCAGATTTGGAATCCCCGTACAGTTGGTGTCTGACAATGGGAAACAATTTGAGGGACAAAATATAGAACTGTTACTTAATGCATTTTAGATAAAATGTGGGAAGTCAACTCCTTTATACCCTCAGGCCAACGGACAAAAGCGAAGCAACAAATAAAACAATCGCAGATATATTGAAGAAAAAATTAGAAGGGCATAATAGAGCATGGTGTGAACAGGTGCATAATGCAGTATGGGCTTACAATACAACCAGGCGAGAAGCTACGGGAATGTCACCTTTCTGTTTAACAAACGGAGTTGAGGCTGTACTACCAACATAAGTTATTATTCCAACAACAAAGAGAGAAGCTTGGGAGAAAAATCTTAGTACGGGTAATATTTTAACCAAACTAGATGAATTAGAAGAAAAAAGAGAAAGAGCTCTATAGCATATGGAGAATTACCAATAAGATTAGCCGAGAGAATATAATAAACGTGTTAAGACACGCGAATTTCAACCTGTAATTTGGTACTTGAGAGAAACACCAATATATCGGCGAGAAAGTGGTGGCAAGCTTGCGAAAAAATGGGATGGACCTTATATCATTAAGGATATAGTTGGAACATGGGCATATAGATTGATGGACCACGAGGGTAAAGATGTGGGCCACAGATTTGGATAGACCATGGAACAGGTTATACTTGAAGAGATATTACCCTTAAAAGATTGTGGGGAAAGATTAGACTCATGAAATGATGTATGATCGAAGCAAAATGAATTTATATGAAAATCTTGTGAAAAAATTAATGCTGAGATTGTACAAAATAAAGAAAGAACATGCGAAAATTTCGCACAGAGATAATGACAAGAGATAATCAAAGATCAATGACATATCGAAGAAAGGGGCGAACTGCTATGGCGTACACCTAGTTCGCGAAATCAAAATTTCGCAAGAGGCAAATGTAAGACCTAAAGTACGTCATAAAAGAGGGTACCTGTTAACATGGCTCAGGGAAAAGGTTACACCGCCCCTGGAACCTGAGTCATGGAGATTTGGGGTCAATAAAGCCCATCCAGGAGAGGTACCTTGGATTTTCAATTTAAGCTTATGACTTAGATTAGACGACCGAGGGTCTCTTCTAAGGAGTCAACATTTGACCAAGGCGCCAAGGTACACGGTTGAGCCAAGAGTGCCTGGGGCATTTGAAGTGTCTCGGCCATTCTTGGCAAGCCTTGGCTTATCTTTGCACTTCGGCTCAAGAAAACTCCACTTAGGGTGCGTCTCGTAACCATAAGCCCTATAGGCAAAAGGGATAAGAGGCTGCGAAAACAACCGATTGTTGCTAAGACCGGATGGGAGGAGCTAGCCTTGTATGGCGAAGTACGCCTCCTTGAAGGGGCAACCGGGGGAAGATAAGGGCGGCACCCTCCATTAGGGAGAGCCGATAAGTGTCTTAAGACGCAAATGTCATGAGGCTTTATTTTCGCAAGGAAATTTAGGCTTGTCATATTTGTGCGACAATCTGAAGAGGCAATAATACAAAAGACAAAGATAAGACGCGAGATCAATGGGTCGGTACATGAAAGTGTAAGGACGTCCTGCGATTTCGTCGCAAGACGACAATGTCATGGGGCTTTATTTTCGCAAGAATTTTTAGGCCTGTCATATTGTCGCAACAAAAATTTCAAAGAAAAGGTTAAGGAAAGATCAATGGGTTTTTGCATGCAAATGCAAAGACGTCCTGCGATTTTGTCGCAATGACAAGAGGTGGCGCAATAAGACCTTTAACTAGGAAGGCAAAATAAGACCACATGATTCAACAAAAGATTTATAAAAACTAATTATTATTTATGCAAGTCATCCATTGCAAGAAAGATAATGAGAGGCAGTATGGGAATTATTCAACAATGGACATTATCTTTCTCTCAAATAAACACAATAATAAAGGAGTAAATGCACCTCAAAGATGACTGAAATGCACCATATGCAAGAAGTTATACGGTGAAGAAGTTCAAAGAAATAAAATTACAAAAAGAAGTTCAATTCTCAACATCAACTTTTTCGCAAGAAGGAGATAATGGACATCCTTCACTAATTTTATCACTCTCGCTAGCTTTCTCGATTTATTTGGTTTTTTCAGCTTCGCGATCCTTTCTTCATTTTGGTTTATTCCAACTTCTCCTTCATAATGATAATCGGCGGATTATTATCATTAGGTGTACACCATCATCATTTGGAGGAACTTCTTCTTCATTGAGCCAAAGGGCAAAATTGTCGAAATCTTCGAGTCAAGGTTAAGGAAAATCTCTCAAAGGAGTATTAGTAACAACCAAATGATTCATAGGGTATGATAATATCTTATCTAATGGGGTCATTATCATTTAACCTTTCTTTATGTCGAGTTCTTTTCTCTTCTCTATTCTGACTCTACCGATGAGTGAGGAAAAATGCATTTTGCTGCTATATCATCATCATCTACTTCAAAAGGCTCAATGGAGATACTCGAGTTATTTATTCTTGGAAGATTGACAAATGATGGGTTAATCGAAAGAGATTTGGATAATAAATTTTCATTCACAGAACTTAATAGCCTTGTGAGGCAAAGACATTGGATTGCGAGGATGTGCTTTAGAACAAGGAATATGGAAGGTGATTCCTTTTTTTAATGGATATCTTTGGAGTTGATCTAGTAAGCTATATAATCAAATCTTCTTTGTTGGTGTTGCGGTGGTGTTGTGTGGGTATGAGGGTGCTGAGATCGTGGTGCGACGAGCGAGAAAAGAATGCGAAGAGCGTGGCGGTGACAAGTAATGCATTCTCTTTGAGATGAGCTTCCGTTGTTGTCTGCTCGGGAATCTTGGCATAGTTAGATTCCAAAAGTAGAAAAGGGAGGGCGAAGATTTTCTCTTTGTATGAGTCGCTAATGCAAAAACAAAGAATAAAGAATAGAAATCATTTAGGCGATTATTACTTGAATGAGTTCTGCTAAGGAAGACATAGTAAAAGAATTAACAAAGAAAATGGGCTAAAAAAGTGTGGATATGTGGTGAAAGTAAATTGCTATAGCCAAAGGCTTGAAGCCAATGATAAAGTCTGATTTGGATAATATTTGACGTTGATTCACAAGAACCTTCCGTGACCTGATACATCCATTTTGTTTACGATTTTATTGTGAATATTGATTATGATGAACTCCATTATGGAGCTAAACATATTATTGGTTAAGGGATAAAGTTGATTTCTCGACATGCTTTTGATTCAATGAATTAGTTTTGTCCGATCATTCTGTATATTAGGGTTTTCAACGAAAAAGTTGTTTAATACGATTCTAGAGCATAATTGTGATTTAGTGCTTGTAGTGATACATCCTAATAGTCACAAGTGAATCATAACTTTTGTTAAAGCTGCTTTTAATCTTTGCATTGATGAGTCTTATTCCATAAATCTTCATGCTTTTAGGGAGTTAAACTTAATTGTGCTTTTACACTTTAGGTTGCTTTCTCTGAAAGGATGAAAGAGCTTGCGATCGAGATATTTTCTCGATGATACATGTTTATGAATGATACTATCGTGACCAATATCTTCTCCTTATTGATAATTCAAATTACTTACTTTGCGTTTAATGAAATAATTGATTGAGAAAGTGAAATTATATTTAATGATTGACAATGCCAAATTTTGGCCTTGAAGACATACGGCTTGTTATTAAAGATCTTTGCTTTTTGTTTGTCGTCTTGTTTCTCCCATTGGTTTCTTAGAATTGTTTTCAATCAATCTGTACTAAAATTGGAATTATCGAGATAAGTTGTCGGAAGTAGGAGAAGATTTTCTTATCATTGGCTACTTGATACACAACAGGGTGTATTCAAAGCTCTGCTTTTGAGATAGGAAGTAGGGGTTGCTTGAGAATTACCAAATTCCATGGCACATCTTTGGACTTCCACACCATTGTCATGGCTAAAGTTGAGATGGTGCAATGTTGAATAAAATGGATTGTTAAGTTGGTTGTACATTTACCTCCGGGATCTTTTAGAGAGATATTTTCATACTCAAATTCATGATGAGAATCCTTATATGAATGTTGGGGCAGTGGATAATAAAAGAGATTTTAACAAAACATGGATAATAAAATTTATAGTGCATCTTGGTCCTCTTAAAAGAAAATTTGAAATTGTATTGCAATTAGAAATGTCTTGGGTATTGTTGAGGATGTTCTTGTGCGAAATCATGGATACTCACGCTAACTATGGAGTTTGATGGAGAAATAATACGTTTGACATTCTCGGGCGATGAGATTCCTATGTCTTTGTTTCTGATGTTATGGATTCTTTGTTTGAATTAGATGATGAGAAATATATGGATAATGGTGTAGAGTGTATTATTAAATCAAGCCCTTGGTGATCTTAATTCGCTCCAAGGATGCCCTAGAAAAGCTTGACCTTGATTGTTAAATCTCCAAAAGTTAGAATTGAAACCTCTTCGGAAAGCCACCTTGTGCCTTTCGGGTGATAATGAAGAGTTACACCGCGATTGTTTCTAATAAGCTTAATGATTTCACGGGGAGCAAAAACTCTCTTGGGAAATGCTAGGATGGACTTGGCCATATGTTAGGATTCCAAAGTAGAAAGTTGAGGAGATACTCAAGCTTTTGGAAATCTACCCCATGATTTAAGCCGGTACAAGTAGTACGAAGAAATCAGTTCTGGTGGAGAATGATAAGAATGAACAAACTAGAATAATTGATCAAATGATCTTATATTGCTTTCAGGGCTATTGATAATCGAGTGATCTAGAAGGATGCCTTTTGGCTTATGCAAAGAATTAACAAAGAAATTCCATTTGGATACTTTATCACCACTTTGTAACTTATTGCAAAAAGATGTGGTTTTTACTTTGATGAAAAATGTATGGTGGCATTGAAAAGAGCTTCTTCATTTTGGTTTATTCCAACTTCTCCTTCATCTGGATTATTATCGACACCATCATCATTTGGAGGAACTTCTTCTTCATTTGCGAAATCTTCGCCACTTTCATAATGATAATCGCTGTCAGGAGTACCAGGGACTTCATCATCATCTACTTCCAAAGGCTCGACAGATACAGGGGAAAGAGATTTGGATAATAAAATTTCATTCACAAGAACTTCAGCCCTAAGATGAACTTGGCGAAGAAGTGCTTTCTGGTGATTCCTACTTTGGATATCTTTGGAGTGAGAAATATAATCAAATCTTCTTTCTGCCCGATCGCGAGAACGAGCAAGAGCAGCGGAAAGTAATGCATTCTCTTTGCGAATCTTGGCATAGTTAGATTCCAAAGTAGAAAGGAGGAGCGAAGATTTTTCTGATTAAAACAAAGAATAAAGGAAATCATTTAGGCGAAGAGTTCGCAAGGAAGACATAGTAAAAGAAAATAGTTGAGGTAGTCAAATTTTATGACTACCTTCCTTTTGCAAGATAAGATGTTGAGTTAAAGCCAGGCAACTATTCTCCAAGTGATCCATGGCATTGTCAAACTTATCACCCACCAAGCCTTTCAGTCGAGATTGCAAATTCTTTTCATTAGAAATGAGTAAGGTGTTTTGCTTCGCAAGAGAAGTGTAGGATTCTTCTAGCTTAGAGTATTGATCTTTAATTTGACTTTCCTTTATGCTTAGAGTTATTCTACCTTGAATAAGTTTATCTCTTTCGGCAGAGGATGATTCTGTTACTTCTTTGAGTTTATTTCTCAATAAGCAGAGGGACCGTTCTTTATCATTACATACTTTTTGGCAAATATTAAGTTCTTGCGAAGAGATCATCATCTTATTTAAAAGGATTCGCTTTTCCTGAGATAGGGTTTCATTCTCATCTGATAAAGTTTCCAACTCCAGATTAGCTTTAGTCAAAAAGTAAGAGAGGCGAGATAATTCATTACTTAATAAGTTTTGCTTTTGGACTAATTGAGCATTCTCCTTGGTAAGATTATCTATTTGATCAACAGGGTACGTATGAAGATTATCTAATTGGTTATATTGATCCATCCAAGCATCTCTATCCATTCGGGCTTCTTCGGCGACGGATTCAAACTGATATATCTCCATTTTTTCGTTTCTGGTTTAGAGCTTAAAGGGTGAACAGAAATTAAAAAAAATAATATATATATATATATATATTCTTACCTTTTAGTTCCTCATTCTTCTTGCGAAGATTATCACGATCCAGCGAAACATTCTGAAGTTTTTGATTCTCAAGATGGAGAGTGTCACATTTCAAGGTCATAGCTTGGAGATTATTTTTCAGATCTTCAACTTCCTTTTTTAAGGATGTTTGCGAAACCATTCTCGTCGAGCCAAAATATTTACTTAAAATCTCGCAAACACCAAATCGATGGGATCGGTGGAAGCTTTCTTGACATCATCCAGAAGGTCTGATAAAACCTTGAAAGCAATATCCATCCCTTCCAAATTTTCTTTAGTAAAAGGGAGAGATTCGGATGATGAAGCAATGATGGCAGAAGGTGGGAGAGTTGAATCATCTTTCGCCATAGATATGTCATCGGAAGATGAGATTTGATGAAGGTTAATGACTGGAGTTGAGGAAATGTTAAGAGAAGAGGCATTGATAGTAGAAGAATAGAAGGGTTCATTCGCAACAGGGTTATTGTGAGGAATTTCATTAATAGAAAGATTAGTTACAGGGGATGAATCTGCAGCGACATTTTCGCAAATAAGAAGAGGAGATTCCACTTGCGAAGATGTCGCAGGAGGGGTTGAAAGTTTAAACAAAGGAAATGGAACAGATGTTTCAACATTTTTAGGATGGCGAGGTCTTTTGGGGGGCCTCTCGACATTTGCATCACCCTGCGAATCACAAGTCATGTAAGAAACAGAGGCAACAATATTGTTATTAAAAGAATAAGTGTTTCTTAATACCTTGCTATTTGCAGGCTTTCTTTTGTTCACAACGAGTTTTTACTGTGAACTCTTGGGAACATTAGGGTTTTGGATCGTAAACTTGGTGTTGGAAGTGTTTTTGCTGAAACAGAAACAGTATGGGAATTATCTAAAGATGAGCAATATCAAATAAAATAATTTCAATGAGAGAAGATCAATTTTAAGAAGATCGGTTTGAAAAAATCAACAAACCTTGATGGCTCCATAAGAACAGTAGCAGAAAGATGGAGAAGATTTACGGAAAGATGAACAATGAAAAAGTTGTAGACGACAAAAAGAGAATTTACAGATGAAGAAGACGAAGTAAAAGAAAGAAGACATTCTTATGATGGATTTCTTCTTAAATAGACAAAATATGATGACCGGTTAGCATTTAATATGCCGGTGAATAGGGAAAATTTAACACGTGTAAACGGTTATGCTTAATTCATGGAATCTTGTCGGCGAAAAATTTAGGGAAAGAAATGAACAAATTGCGGCATTTTGAAAGTATTAGTTCTCATGACATTCTCTCCTTCGCAGAGAAGACATGAGAAGAGGCAAGATGTGGGATCGAATATCGCAACACCAAGACCCTTGCGAAATCCATAAACGACACCTTTGCGAAGATATCGCGAGATAAGTAATATAAATGACGCAACGGATGACGAAAGCCTGAACACGAGAAAGATGTGAAGATCCGGAGAGATTTAGGAGCGTTGCGAGATTTTACATTTGAATACTTGCGAGCGTGTCGCAAGCCAGATCCGAAAATAAAGGACAGCTTAGCTGTCACCCACTATGTAATGTCCTATATAAAGGACCGAGTAGGCTTATGAGAGGGAGAGATCTTTTTCGAGTGTTGGGCGAGTTATTAAGAGAGAGAAATTTTAGAGCGATTGTAAATTCTTTAGCTTATTTCTTTTCCATCTTGTTATATTTGTGAGTTTAATCAATAAAGACTAGAATTGTTCATCTTAAAATGACTTGATTGTGTGAATTCTTGTGAGGGGTGTAGTGTGGTATTTCCTGCTACTACAAGTACAACTCTTAACTAAGAAATGATATGTAGGATAATCAGGTAATTCCATTTTCAAGCATTTTCTCTGTATAAATGCATGAATTTTCAATCTCAAAATGAAAATCATCAGTGTGATCCACAACAAATTCAACTTTAATCAATTACACTTGCTTGACTATCGGTTAGATCTGAATTTCTACCAGCAACAACCAACAAGTACTTTGTTTTTCGATTATTACATGGATGGGAGAAAAGAAAAATTGAGGATAAGGAATTTTGACCTAGAAAGATGAACTAAAAATTGGGAATTGATCCAGAAAGATGAACGAAAAAGGAGATTCTTACATAACAACTAAGAAGATCCCTTTTAATTCTCAATCAAAAACTTCACTGGAAGAAGAAGATGGGTTGGGTTTTGTTCCATGGAAGAAGAAAAATAGCTCTATGGGAGAGTTGAAAATGAAGAAATAGAAGTGAACATTATTGATGAAGATGAGGTAAATGAAAGACCATCTGCACATCAAGGCTGATTAGTAATAAATTACTGTTCACTATTAGCCTAATAATCCTTCTTTAATCCCGTATAATTCTTGTGTAATCCTATATTCTTGTACAATACCGTATAATCTTTCTGTAATTATGATTAATCTTTTTGTTATTATGATTAATTTTTTTGTTAATTATGAACAATGTTCGATGTGTAGAAGTTTGAAACATGACGTCTGCACTTAACAACCATAAAATTATGCCTAGATTGAGGATGTCTACATATAATATCTACACATTCACGTGGCACTAGTAAAAAAATGGTGGGGTCACAGTCAAAAGTAAACTTACTTTAACATTAAAAAAATAGGATAAAATTAGGTATTTTCATAAAAGACTAGGGCATATATGTCCGTTGACCGGTCATGGTCACACTTTTAGAAGGATTTTCAAATTGGTCACACTTTTGGAAGAAACCCACATTTCAGTCACACTTTCAGGTAAGATCCCAGTTGAGGTTCAACCTCTGAAAAAAAGTACAAGAGCTTTTGATATGAATTGCGAAGAACCGAATTTATGGTAAACCAAAAGTTTAGAAGGGTGATGATAACTAACCAGCTTCAGTGTGGTCTACATATTTAACACATTCAACTCCTGCATCGGTAATAATATAATTAAGACCAAGTCCACCACAACATGAAGTGTACTTTGATGCATAACGAGAAGCTTCATATAAATGATGAGATGCGGAATATGGATCATCAATGTTATCACACCCTCCATCTATTTGAGAGAAGTATTCTTTTGTATATATTTGTCAAGAACCTAGCGTAGTAGTCGGGCTGGTTATCTCTTGCATGATCACCTTAGGAGTAGGATGCTGGCGACTCAACATAAACACATGAGGAGCCTAAAATGTGAAGAATAAAAGTATTTCATATTCTCACCTACTTAATGCAATTTTGAATATCTTTTTAAAAAAACAAGAAGAAATTTTTACCCCATCATTATGTCCACCGATCAGCAAAGAAATTTCCAGGTCAGGATGATCTTTATACAACTTCTCAACCTTTGGAAATAAAAAACGTGTCATCCGGCGAGCAGGTGGCATTGGCCTTTGAAGAGCCTGTGATCTTTCAATCTACACAACAGATAAATTTCATAAATATTATAAAGAAAGAAGAAATCAACCTAGATACAGAAAGATGAAACCAACCTACATACAGAAGTTAGAAAGTTGAAAAAGAGTGGCAAGCTTTCGAGTTTACTTTATCATGAAACAAGGTTGCTATAGAGTCACGTTGCCTCTTCGCTCCGCATAATCCCAAAACTAAACCTCCAACCATGTGGACTTTTTTATTATGGTCCATTGCATATATCATCATACAACTATCTTTTGGTTCCCTGGCTTTCGGCTCCAATTACAGCAAAGTCAACCCCCCGGTGGCTACCCTGTCAGGGGGCAGGAAAGGCCTATGCCTAGCATCAAAAAAAAAAAAAAGTGCAGTTCCACGTAACAGCTTATAAATGTTACGAGTTGCAAGTAATTTAATCATCAAAATCAAGCATTCATAAACTTTTTCATCACTATTATCTAAATAAATCAGAGAACACATATAAAAACAATAAGTAACCTTATAAAGAACATGCAACTTTCCAATCTTTCTTGCTTTCATAAGTCCAAGATTAGACTCCTGCAAAAGAAGTAAAAACAATTGTTCATATACAATAAAAGTCAAAGCAGTTTAAGAAACAAACAGTTACTTGTTCTAGTTTGGACAATAATACTACCACTTTTGTTTACTTATTTTAGGCTTCTCTTAAAAATAGCCCACACAATTATTAACCATAGCCCATCTAAAATAAGTGCTTAAGCTAACCAAACACACCTTTATAATCATTCTACATAGCCCATAAAATTATATATGATTATTATATATAGCCCAAAATAATAATACAATCATTAAATATTTAAATCAACATCAACAAAAAAAAAGAAAAAAAAAGCTAATTATATGTAAGATATTTGATATAATTAATGTTTTTGAAGAATAATCAATACCCTCAATCAATCTTAATGTAATCATGATTGAGAAGAAAAAAAAACATCAACTTAGAATTTTTTTTGTTTTATGGATTATGTTTATGGAGTTCTAGGAGAATGGTGATAGGAAAAAAAAAAATCTTAGTTTGTTCCATTTCGATTGATGTTGTTGTGGAGTTTTTTTAAGAGAACAATTATAATATACATCAATTTTAATGTAATCATGATTAAGAAAAAATTATTTTAGAGAAAAACAATTAAAATTTATTTTGTTTTGGGAAAAAAAGTAAGAATCAAGGTTTATATATGATTGTTCAATTTGTGATAATACTAAGAACAATGATAATCAATTTTAAGTATGATTAACAAAAAAAGTTAGGGTTTATTTTGATATTGAGAAAAAAGAGATTTAGGTTGAATTGTTAGAAGAAAATTAGAACTTGTTTGGTTTTTCATTTTAACTTTTGACTTTTTATTTTAACTTAAACTTTTTGGGATATGGTTAATAAATGTGTGGGCTATATTTAAGAGAAGCCTTATTTTAATAAACCTTAAATGTACAAACAACAAAGTTCCTATACACATTCGTACACTCAAAGCAACATATAATAACAAACAACAAAAAAGTACTTTCATTACATTAATACTAGTCCTGATGCAAGTGAACAAAATACAGACAGTTCTCTAAAAAGGTTTGCAATGGTGAGCCAACATTGAAACATAACTCCAATTGTTCGGAAGTTCAATTGCACTAAGTAGTTAAAAATAGAAAACATAGACATATTGCTATGGCAGAACCAGACCTTCGTAGGTTTTCTACTTGTAAAATGTAACCACAAATGCTGTCTAGAAGCATACCAAACCAATTAATAGTCGAAAAACGTAGTTTCCACATACAGTACCTTCCTGAAAGTAAAACCCAGAAACCAAACTACACGAACTTGTTTAAAAAATAAAATGTCAGCAGATTGGACTTCAGCTAATTAACAAGCCAAGTCCAACAAAAAACAAGAATCATGAACACCATACCCACACTTTTCCAGGACTAGTAAACATATGAGGATATAGTTGCTAAATAACAAATTGACACACAGATAACGAGAAGGCAAAGCAACAAGACGACGACAATGACTGACTTTCAGACACCATATTGAAAAATGTTGAACGACGACGATTCTGGACCTTCTCAAACCTCAAAAGAGGTTCTAGTACTCACTGGAACAGTAGACAATTATGAACATCGTTGATGAAGTTGAAAGAAAGCCTTATGCAAAAAAAAATAATTACAGGAACAAAAGAAGGCAATCCTAGCACATAATAGAAAAGAAAAATAATACGAAGTAATATAATATACATTATGATGTGCACAACAGTTAATAAAAAAATTTGCCGCTTCAACCAAAAATTAATCATACAACAACAATATAGACATGTCTCAAAACAAACCTGATCATCCTCCTCAGATGCGTATTCCACAGGAGAGTTGTTCGACTCAGAAGGCTTCTCAGCCCCACTGTTCTGTCTATTGCACTTGTCTGTGAACGGGTGGTTTATTTTGTTATATTTCCCACATGTCCAGCTCCATTCTGGCATTTTTTGCTCTGCAGGATAAGAATATATACATATCATCCCAATGACAAGTATTAGATCAGAATAGAAAAGACAAGATCCAAAAAAAGAACTTATTGGAATTTTTGCTTGACTTAGAAGGCTGCACCAAAGATTTAGAGTTTAGTAGAGAAAACATGAAAATAAACAAATAAATAGAAAAGATCATATAATCAGCTCACAAGCCTGCCCCTCTATTGTTCTCAAATCTCATCTCAAACAAAAAAGAGAACGAGAAATGTTGCACTCTCTCATGTTGCACACACTGGGAGGGAAAAAAAAAACCCGTGATCCCGGTTTAGGGGTACTGCACTCTCTCATGTTGCACAAGAGAAAACAAAACATACGAGAAATGTTGAATGTAACCCTTTACCATTCAAACATCGACGACAAGGGCATGAAAATAAAGTACTTCCACCACCACTATTCTTGGCAAAATGTATAAATGATTAAGAGAAAAAGATTTGGAGAAGATACTCACACCTTGTATATAATCTTGAGACTTGCATACTTGGGACACTTCATCCAACTCTTACCGACATTAGATGACATTTTCCCTTCAAAATAAAATGTACTTTACTTAGATTAAAAATACCCTTAGTCCTAGTGGTAGGATTGCCAATAGAAATATTAATGAAGACCTGCAAGTTAACGGCAAAATAGGCACGAGAAAACATCCTATCAAAGAAGAGAAATGATTTAAATGAAGCAATCGCAAATCATCACCTCCCCTAGGACTATTATCATCATCATGCGAGGACCTAAAATGGTTTGAAGGTCGCAAGACTTCACACAACTTCTTAAGTATGTACAAGGCGGTTGACAATACAAAGAAACCTCTCTCATGTTGCACAAGAGAAAACAAAACATACGAGAAATGTTGAATGTAACCCTTTAACATTCAAACATCGACGACAAGGGCATGAAAATAAAGTACTTCCACCACCACTATTCTTGGCAAAATGTATAAATGACCTCACACCTTGTATATAATCTTGAGACTTGGGAATGGAAGTCTGGGGACACTTCATCCAACTCTTACATTAATAATCAAAATCCGTGTAAAGTAAAAGACATTAGATGACATTTTCCCTTCAAAATAATCATACATGCACCATCATGTTATATATCATGTTAAAAGAACAACAAAACTGACACATTGTTCTCTAATAAGGGTGGTCCTCAACAAAATATTAAAAATAGATTATTAGACTAAAAAGAGCTTTATCAACATCATTGTGAACACTAATATAGAACGCTACTGTTGCCACAAGACTAGCATGTTTAGGTTTGCCTAAGTCTATACATAATACGAAAGTAATATACACATACTAAAGAAGTGACAGACACCACAAAAAGATGTATACACTATGCACATATGAGGAAAAAAAACTTTGGCACTCCAACCTCTCCACTAGAAGATACTCACTCAAGCCAAACGTAGCACTCGCCTTCCTTTTCCTTAAGTTCGTTCTCGCCTTCCTTTTCCTTTAGTTCGTTCACCTGGCATTAAGAGGAAAGGTAATGATCAAAGTCCAGTGGAAGCTTATAGTAAAAATAGTAATTACAAATGGAAATTTGAACAAAAGCGGAAGAACATAATACAACTCAAACGAAAAATATCATTCCTACATTGATATTTGGGAAAGGATGGAAGATGGAGAAGCAGTACAGACATAGAGTTCTAATTGACATGGATTATATAACACAAAATTTCTATGTAAATAAAGCTCCAGAATTAAAACCCGCACCTCCCCTGTGTATTTTTCAAATTTATATAGAACAATAGAGGCCTCCACCCGAACCCATGTTATATATCATGTTAATAACGGGACTATTATCATGTTATACAACATATATCATACAAGAAAAGAGAATAAGCTCACTGAGATTTAATCAAGAATGTACCTTCTCAGACTTCCAGACTTATACCTTCATAAGCTCAACTCTGATCAGTTCTTTTCAGTTCTTCAAGTTCCAACTCTGATCAGGAAGCAAATGAAATCATATTAGAACCATTAAATCAATTCATGTAAACATTATCAAATAGGCATTCAACATTATATTAACTGAAAATAAAACCATTAAACTAGCATGTAAAAAAAAATGATCAAAAACAAATATTCTATAATGTATTAACTAACTGTAACAAACAGGAAATTTCCCTTCAAATGGGTTGATATTTCAACTCACTAGCAAGGCCAAATCCCCCGTCTGTCACTTAGAAATGAAACAAAGTAAAATATGCATCCAATTCAGAAATCTAGCAACAAATTTTTCTTTCCAAGGCCACGACAAAGAATGAAAACAAAAATGAAATTCACTTATCGTAGCTTTGAAAATATCAAAGAAATTTCTTATTGATCTGCCTTAAACTCTAGCTCACCGTTTATTCTACGTTTCCCACAAACAATCACGTATACCTTATGTTGTGAGTATTTTTTTTTGCTTTTGACAAAACAAATTCTGTGTTATCTTTGTTTTGAACTTTGCATCACAAAAACCAAAGTACGTGTGACAGAATTTCTCGGTTTCGATACATATTGAACACAATGTGTATGTATTTAACTTTATTGGTGCATGTAGGTATGGTTCACTTTAAGGTAACAACACAATCTTTACTGCCGGCGAGCAGTGTACAGAAGTTGATGCAATGTAACTTTATAGACTATCTTGATTAGGTACGGAAAATTAATTATGTTTATTACTATGAATAACATTATATAGAAAATCAGATGAACTAATGCCTAGGTGGTAAAGTACAAAAAACAAAAGAGGCATTGGCAGTCTTTGACAGTATCATAGACGTGCTGTTCAAAATAGTGTCATAGGAAGTACATATCACTTTGTGCTGATTTCGAAGTACGACAGGACTAAAGAACAACTCTCACTTCCTTTTCTACATCCAATCTTTGCATTACAAACTTATTTTGTTTACAAAAAGTTATAAAGTAATAAATCTAGTGCCAAACGAAATGAAATATTGTCATGCTCAAGTGGGTGAAAAGCATTACATCTTCTACAAGACTCTAAGTAAAAAGCTTCCCGAAAAGGTAGTCACGTAATCCCAGGCGTAATAAGACCCTACAAATCCATTACAACCAATCATCTTCTCCTGGTCATGACATTATAACTTGGAGATATCTTAACATGTGATCTCAAACAAGTTGTTTTTCCTTAAAGCATTAGTATTATTGTTGTGCCGAGAGGTCCATATTGTTCCTCAAGGCTTCATAGGATCCGGCATCAGAAACAGAAACTACACATACAACGGAAGCTAATGCACAATAAACACGAAAGACACATATATTTACGTGGTTTGGCAATGTGCCTACATCCACGGGCAGCAGAAATTCACTTCATTCACATATCAGAGAATACACGATACAAATGACACTCAACACGCTTTCTTCTTGTTCACATTCTCAACTCTCTCCCAACTCTCCCAGCGCTAAATCTATGAGAGGATCTATATCTTTCTAATGGAGAGATTACTTCTCTTCTTTGTGAGGAGATGTCTACAACCTAAGGGTTTAGACAAGATTGATGTAGATACCTATAACCTAAAGGTTATGCCTTTATTTATAGGCTTACAATACTTCGATTAGGAAACCAAGCTTTACTCTAATTTAGGAAACATAAACTAGCTAAGATATGAAACCCTTGTTTAGATAGAAGTCTAAACATAATTTTAAAAATCAGTCAAAACTGATTTAGGAAATCATACTGGTGTTTCCTAAAATCGAGCCAATATCCAACAATTCTCCACCTTGGCAAGATTTCTAGTACAACTTCAACTTCAACTTCACTATTCTCTGAATTCTCCACCTTGGCATGAAATATCGACATTCACCTTCCACGCCTTCGTATTCTACAACCTTCAATCACCGAAGGTGCCAATCATCCGCAGATGCTTCAATTCCACTAAAGGACTTTAATACTTCACTCACCCGTCGGTGTTGCACTGGTACAACTTCTAAACTCCTTGTCTAAGGTTCAAATGTTTCAATCGACACCAACACACCAAATGGTGTTTCAAATTCCTTTTAAGGATGCAATGTGCTTCAATATGTGCTTCACAAATTCGATCCCATGGTAGGGCTGCAACTATGTCTTAAAAACACCAACATACTAATGCACCTAAAGATGCTGCAAATGTAAGTCATTGATTTAGTTTAAGATGGCCAATCCTAAACATCACCAATTCTTTCGTAAGTTTGCTGATTTCTCAACAATTCAAGTTATATATGAATTCCTGACGCATCTTCGACTTCATATATTTTCACATGCACATATTCTTCAAACTTGCAAGATTCAATTCTTTGCACATTTGCTTCAACTCGTAGGTATAGTCTTTGGCTTTAACTCACCACTTCACTTGTCAAATTTGAGTTCTTCCTCCATCCTACTTCTTCAAAGTCCAACACTTCGTCTTTCAATGCGGAGTTCAATATTTCATCACATGCAAATGTATGGTGTACCCTCATACCTACGAAGTTTTCTTCAAAAGATGAAATAATTCATACATCTTTGTAAGTTCCCAAACATCTGTGTGAACACATTCTAGTATTCCATATGTGGTGATATTCATGATATTTTCTTTTCTTCAACAAACTAGAACTTTTTACTCCAACTCCAAGCTTGGTTCTTTCTCCACCTTCACACAATGTTCGCAAAATCCTAAACTGCGTGATTCTGCGTTCTTCAACTTCATGCCTTAACTGCATGAATTAGTCTTCAACCGTATTATATTGCGCACCATCTAGCACTTCTACTTCCATATTCAATAATACAAATTTCCATTCTCCAATCCTTTCATCACTGCAACTGCATTGGAAAAAACTTCTTCAATACTCCATCGTTTAAACAATTTAAAACCTCATGGAGTCAAATGGATCTAATGATTTTAGATTCTTCTTCAAACTTCGGTACACACCGAACAATTTCAAACTTCTCGAGTTGCACTTAAGTACTTCAACTGAATGCTTAATATCTACAACTTCAAAATCCAACTCTTAAAAGTCAGAAAACCATTCTCTAGAGAATGCCTATGATAAAAGCAATCAAACACTCAAAATTTCCACATATTACTAGATCTGCGTTTTTCAACGTTCACGTCTGAACTTGAAACTTCATTCATTGTTTTCCAATGCCTTTCCTTACGACAAAAGTCAATTCAATTTACACACTGTGTTCTTCAAATAGTTTGCGGTTTCTTCACTTAACTATATACTTCACATGTAGTATTGTACCTTACAGTTGTGAAGTGCCACAATGATATCTTGTTCCTTGCAACCGAGTTTTCACCTCAAAAAACGAAACATACCTTCAAGACTATCTGTTTTTTTCACCACGGTCTTGTACTTCTTCAACTTGATGACTTCAAAAGGTAAACACCTCTATTCTCCGCCAAATATCATCAAAACAACAAAGGTAAAAAACCACCCAGATCCTCTTTCAAAAAAACAGTAAATCAACGAGGTGCCTGCAAAGACTCAAAAATGTACCATATTTGCGGTGTTCAACGGTACCAAAAAAACTATGCTCCTACATTGATGTGTAAACAACAAAAGCCTGCATAAATCCAATGCTCATACGCTTACTCTTCAAGTAAGTTTCATACTCAACGCATTCAAACAAACCCTTCTTCAATCATATGCCCAAGGTGCATATGCCAAAAATTGTGTTGACTTCATCTTCAATCACTTCTCTTCAAAACAGAACAAGAAACTACGGCTCCACCACACACAATATCTCCATATAGGAAATCCAATTACCGCGTCTCCAATCGATCATTAACGATGCAATATGCTTATAGCCACCAGCTTCAAGCACTTCTTCGTGAAATCAAACTCTTCAACCAGAATTTATCAACCTTTCACTGTTGCCCTCGCAACACTAAGACATTCAAACGATCGATAATTCTCACATGAAACCTACTAATAGATTCTGCAATCCTCGCAATACCATGGAACTGAGGCAAACTTGAGTTTTAACTTCTTCTTCAATTCCTTCGACTACGTCAAGGACAACATGATCAAACTAATGACAACCAGTAACATTCACAATTGCTCCCCTTGGTATTTCTAATAATTCTAAGGATCTTTGACGAATTCAATTTTTGCATCTTTACCTCTTTCAACGTACAAACCATTCAACTTGTAATTCAAACACAACACTCTTGTTTCCTTGCAACTTGGCTTGCAAAACAAGCACATTCAAACGGAAAACCAACAAGGTATTCCCAATAGTCCACAAAAGTCTCACAAAAACGAGGTAAAGACCAAAAAACAACCAAACACTTTTATCAAACTAGTTAATAAGGTTATGAAATACTTACTCAAGCTATGCAAAATACACAGGGTTTATGCGTCAAATCTTCCCTTCAAGTAGAGCTTTAACTTGATGCAATTATAACAACCTTGTCTCCAAAATTCTTCACATAAGGTTTCACAAATACTTTCTGAATTCCAAAATAACTCTAATCTTCAAATCGACATAACTTGATTTTACTGCCTATAGATGCATCTTCCTCTAGGCTTTTACTTCAATCTCTAAGTATGTCTACTTCCACAAATCTACTGCTAAAATACACCACGTTTTCTGACGGAACTATTACAACCTTGCACCATAGTTCTAAAACTGTAACCAATCTTCACCACAAGTTTTCAAAACTATTACGATTCTTCTACCACAAATTTCAGTCAAAATCGTAAACTCGTCTTTGTGTTCATCTTCAAATTTGACATCTTCTTTGATATCTTCACATACCGTTTCTGACCCAATTCAAATGAGCAAACCCTAGATTTCAAGATCCTAGACCTAAGCTCTGATACCAATTTGTTGTGCCGAGAGGTCCATATATTGTTCCTCAAGGCTTCACAGGATCCGGCATCAGAAACAAAAACTACACATACAACGGAAACTAATGCACAATAAACACAAAAGACACAGATATTTACGTGGTTCGGCAATGTGCCTACATCCACGGGCAGCAGAAATTCACTTCATTCACATATCAGAGAATACATGATGCACATGACACTCAACACCCCTTCTTCTTGTTCACATTCTCAATTCACCTTCAACTCTCTCCCAACTCTCCCAGCGCTAAAGCTATGAGAGGATCTACATCTTTCTAATGGAGAGATTACTTCTCTTCTTTGTGAGGAGATGTCTACAACCTAAGGGTTTAGACAAGATTGATGTAGATGATGTAGATACCTATAACCTAAAGGTTATGCCTTTATTTATAGGCTTACAATACTTCGATTAGGAAACCAAGCTTTACTCTAATTTAGGAAACATAAACTAGCTAAGATAGGAAACCCTTGTTTAGATAGAAGTCTAAACATAATTCTAAAAATCAGTCAAAACTGATTTAGGAAATTATACTGGTGTTTCCTAAAATCGAGCCAATATCCAACAATTATGGCATTAGGTTATAACATCAGGATGCTTTAAATGACATTTAAGATAGGTGATATTTACTGTCTACTAGGTCTGTAGACTGCATGTTTAAAAGAAAAAAAAAATAAAACCAGTCAAATACACATAATAGTTCAGTACACAATTCACTTAAAATGGCATAGTATATAATATGGAATTCCAAAGTCAGTAATCTATAAAAATGAGACTTGCTAGCAGATGCAATTCTGACACCACATATTCTTGTCTTTTAATGGTTGAAAACATAGAAATGCAGAAGCAAAAGTACATACATATAATAAACCATAGATTTAAACCCAAATGCATTATACATCCAAAAATCAGACCTTAGACTCTTTATATACACATCCAAAATACGATAATTCATGGACCAGACGAAGATATTTAAAACTATCCCATATTTATCCCCATGGTATACATTGTTATCACTACAAGGTTCTATCGAATACCGACAATCATAGTATCAAAACAAAAACAACATAACAAATCAAAATGACACACCTTTATTCAGTAGAAGTTGGAACCCAGCATCAGCTTCTTCTTCCAAGAATCTCACCACCTCCAGTTGTTCCTGCTGAAATCAAAATCAAGTCAAAATCATGTCAAACTTCATAAACATAGAGGCCCTATAAGAAAAATACCAAAAATCATTAGATGAAATCGAAAATCTCATTTAAATCGTAACCCTAATTGAAAATTACATATAAAATCAAAACCCTAACCGAAGTCTCATATAAAGTCGAAACCCTAAACAAAAAATCTCATATAAAATGAAAATTCTAATCGAAAATCTCATTAACAGATCAACACCTTAATCGAAACCCTAATCGAAAAGAAAATCTGAAAGAACAGATCGAAAGATTTAAGTTAACAAATCGAAACCCAAATCTCATTACTTACATATTCAGCTTTAAATCGAAACAAAATCAAAACCCTCAAATCGAAACCTTCTGAGAATGAAAATGAAGGGGATGAAATATCTTCTGAAACTAAAAGAGATTAAGGAAAGAGTTGTGCGGTCGAGAGAAATGGAGGATGCAATGGCCAAGTCGTGTGACCAAGGGATAAAATGCCAAGTCCTGTGTGACCAAGGGAGGAAATATCCTGAGTTCTACCTGGCTTGGGTGGAAAAAACATGAAGGTGTGACCACCCACGCACACGGATGACACATGTAGAATCATATCCAGTTACAATTCGTAACTGCAATTACGAATTCTGACAAGTTTTGTAACAACTTGGGCCTGTTACAACCAATTTGTAACAAAGAGTTTTACATTATGAAATTCAGAATCGCTCATAAGCTGTACAAATTCCAGTTACTATTCCCTGAAAATGGTGTAGTGTTCCCTCCTTAAGATCAACCCTTATCCTTCATTTTGTGACCGAAGCAAAAATGGAAAAACCATTTCTTGATTTAGGCCAGGATTGTATAGATTGATCTATCGAATCTAAAGTACTCATGTGCAGTATATTTGTTTAGGGTTTAGATTCGTTTCTCGGCGGCACACCCAAATTTACCATTTCCAACAAAATCAGTTTTTACCCCAAAACAGGTCTGAATGTCAAAAAAAAAATAATTACTTTCTTTCTTATGAGTAAAGTCCAAATGAGACATGAGATCTTGCACAAGTGGTTTCTCGGTTCGACAAGAAGTAGCACACTCTGCCGAAACGTCATGTCAATATTATACTCATATACTATGTATGTCCTTTGGATCACAGATACTAGGTGTGATACTCAGTATAAAAGTGATTTCACCATCACTAAGGTATGTACCGGACTGTAATACAATACCAGATCAGTGACAAAAGTGGTCAACTGAGCAATATGTAGAGGAATTGGCGTCCATGTAATATCTTGCCATTATCACCATCTTCCTCTAGGAGAGAATTACGAGGATCTCTTCCATTGGAAAGCAGCGGGGAATAGGCGCATAACTACTATAGTGCTCCAACAACCACACTTGGAGGAACAATGTTTTAACAAATAATCCAACTTTCATATTATCGTTAGAATGCTGGTATCAACAACCAAAGAGTCCAAGTGAGATTATAAGTGTAGATGGGGCAAAACGAGTTGCTGATTTTTAAGGAATTGAGGAGACGATCGTGCGGAGGAAACTCCTTGAACCGAGCGAACTGTCTAACCTCACACAGATGCACTGCAAAAAGGGAGTGCTTTGAATTCGAGAGATCAATTTGTAGGACTCCGGACTAAACCAAGACATTGGTCGTTCCAGAGTCAATTCGGTCACAAGAGAGGATAGGTCGGTATGTAGGAGGGAAGCTGAGAAATATGTGAGATCAATGGTGATCAAGGATTGTGAATGTGTTCAAGGTTTCTGCAAATTTGACGAACTGTTGAGTTCGAATAAGTTCTAATTGATTGATCGAATTCTTGAGAGTGAATGCTCGTATAGAATTCTCTGTTAGACGAATGTTGTCCCTCCAATCATGGATTCAAAGACTTATTTATATTGCTAGAAGTAGTAGACACATTAATCCCATGAAGTGTGACAGTTGCCGGAGTCAAAGAGTCGTGTTAAAACCAGTTGCTCATCGTGCGGAGACTTGGTTGATTGTCCACCCACTACTTTTCTAACTCCTCTAACTGTTTGCACGACTTGCTCACATTCTCATCGTGTATGAAAACATGTGATATAGACCACCAAAACAAAACCCTAGTTGATATCCCCCATGTGACACGATTGATGTCTCGTGATTTTAGTTAGTCATTTGTTGACTTAATGAGACGATGCATCTTTGTATTGCTGAGTTGAACATGATTTACAAATGTTATATGATTCATGAATTGAACGTGTCTGTTAAGACAGAGGTACAATTGTCGAATAAATGTTGATAGTTAAGGTGAGCAAATATTGCTCATTTTATGAATTGTTGAATATTGATAATTGAACTAATATCCTTAGTCTGAGCAAATATTGCTCGTTTGATGAATTATTGGTAGCAGGACCAAATAAAATATTAATTTACAATACTGGCAACTACACCGAGTATAATCAATTAAAATGTTGATCATGGGATCAACGTAAAATTATTAGTGTTTGAATCTAGAGTTATGAACCTTGGATTCAGAACCCTAATTTTGATGATTTATTGAAAATCAACCACGGAGTGAAGGAGAGACCGGCTACATGGGATGATGGGTCGACCATGTAGCGGCCGGATGCTCGAGTGAGCAAATATCAAAGTCTCTTGAAGACAAGTTGGTGAAAGGATGATTAAATGCTGGTTTAATCATTTATTAAAATAATGCTCATCAGATCGTTAGGCCATAAAACCTAATTATGAAGAACTGAGGGACCGACCAAGGGGTCATGGAACCGGCCCTGGTTGGTCATGGGACCGACTGACGATCGTTTGATGAAATTCCAAGTTGTTTGGAAGAGTTTAAACCTAATGTGAACAAATTAGGTCAAATGATGAAAATATGTGGGACCGACCTCTTGCAAGCCAAAGAGCCAACCTTGGTCGGTCAAGGTAATATGCTCATGTCACCAAAGTGTTCGTGTCTCAGACATGAGAATTTGATATTTTCTGATGCGCGTTTGAGCAACATTTGAGAAAATATAAAGAAATCAAGGTTTTTGTTCAAACTGAGGAACTTCATAAGATGAAGGAAATAATAATAATAAAATAAGGAATCATAAAGAATCATAAAGTGTGGTCTCATGGCACTTTTCCTAAATTTTATATTATTTTCATGATTTGAAGGAAATATCATGAAATCAAGGTTTGTTGAAACTTTCCTTAAAGTGAAGGAGTTTCCATGAGATGAAGACTACCTCAGAGGTCATCAAAAGCTCTTTCAAATAAGCTCGGTCTCATGGCACTTTTCCTAATTTTATATTATTTTCATGATTTGAAGGAAATATCATGAAATCAAGGAGTTTGTTGAAACCAACACTTGAAGGAGTTTCCTTAAAGTGAAGGAGTTTCCATGAGATGAAGGGAAACAATTATAATAATAATAATAATAATAATAATAAAAAAAATAAGGGAATGTGGGACCCATGCTATGGGTCAAGGCTGACTTTGAGGGCATGGTCGGTTAGGTCCATTATTTCTAGTGGCCACTGATTTCATGTTGTGGTCTTGAAAATCTATGGGCGTCTTCCGAATCTTTTCTAATTTTATATTATTTTCATGATTTGATGGAAATATCATGAAATTAAGGAGTTTCATAAGATGAAGGAAATAATAATGATAAAATAATAAGGAATTATCTTGGACGTGTGGGAGATTGAAGAATTGTCCTATGATGCTAAAGTAGGGGAGTTTTCTTTTCCATAGGGCATGGGAGGCCTTTAATAATAATAATAATAATAATAAAATAAGGGGCATGTGGAGGATGGGAGAGCCGGTCATGACTAGGGCATTCGCCCTCTATTTATATAATAGTAAATAATAATAATAATAATAAATAATAATAATAATAATAATAATAATAAAATAAGGGGCATGTGGGACCGGTCATGACTAGGGCCCATAAGATGAAGGAAATAATAATGATAAAATAATAAGGAATTAACGTGTGGGACCGGCTAAAGCGTGGGCATGGCCATAGCTAGCTAGTCCCCATGACACTTTTCCTAATTTTATATTATTTCCTTAGTGTGAAGGAAACACCATGAAACTGAGGAGTTTTCTCAAACGAAGGAGTTTTGTTCAAAATGAAGGAATTTTCATGAGATTAAGGAAAAATAATAAAATATGATAAAATAAAGAATTAGGTGTGGGACCGGCCATGGCATGACTGGCCGGCCGGTGGGCCCAGTCCCCTAGCGCCTTAGCTAATATTTTTTTTTATTATTATTTTTCTTCCTATTTTTCATAGGTTCATCGTTCTTTCGTATTTTTGAATGCTCGTTCGTGCATTCAAGTGCTCGTTAGTGCATTATTGTTGAGTACACTTGCACCATTTTGGTCGGGGCTTACTCGATAGTGGCTCAGATGCCCGTTCGTTGAATATTTATCACTAACCCATGGAATTCTGCAGGGAAGAACCATGAATTGAAGTAATGAAATATTATGAAGAACGTAGAATATTTTCTAGGGATTCAGTTAATGAATCTAGTGATTTAGAAATAATTAATTGATGGCTCTATACTAGCACGTCGTCTAGGAGCATTGATTATTCAAGAATTAAGCGATATGAGCTTGTTGAAGCGTCACTGTTGCAAGTTATTCCAAGTCCGGGAACCATAGTATGCATACCCGTATGCGTACTGGTTGGTTAGTTAAAGTCCGGGAACTTAGTATGCATACCCGTGTGCGTACCACCGTAAGTTCAAGTCCGAGAATTCAACTGAGTTTGGTAGTGTACTATAGTATGCGTACCCAGACCAAATGCGGCTACTTAGGTATGCGTACACGTTTGCATACTTGAGTGGGTTACGTTCTAAAATCGATTTTTTCATGAACTAATACATTTATAAATTAAGGAATGCAATCTTTTGCAAACCGTGGATACAATGTTCATGAATTGATTCAAGTGATAAAAATCGATTTTGTTTCAATTGTGTCTTGTATACTTCTATAAGAATATAAACAATTGAACAACTCTAGAACTAGTTTCATTTGAGTCATTTGAACTAGTTATGGTTAAGATGAACAAGGTTGATATGAAAGTGTTCATATGGCTAACTTCAGTTAACTATTATTGTGCGAATAAGGTGTACACGTTTAGGTACGGTTACCCATATCTAAATGAGTCACGTTTCATTAGTGTGTAACAAGCTAAGTTCGATCTAACGATTGAAAGATATTAGCTTGAGTCTAATCAGGTTTTCATCTAACAATGAATATTGAATGCTTTGTTACCAAGGTAGCATTGATTGCAAACCCTGATTTGAAGACTATATAAGGGAGAACTCTAGCAACTGGGAAACCTAATCCCTACACCTCATGCGTGATACTAGTTGCGACTAGAGTCGATTCACTTTTAACTTAGGTTTTTCCTAAAACCATTATAGGTTAACGACTTAAAGACTTCATTGGGATTGTGAAGTCAGACCCAACTATTTTCTTTGTAGTTTCGTGTTCTGATCTTGCTTTTTTCTATCGTATTGAGTACTATCTTCTCTAAGATTTTCTCGAGATTTAATCTCCGATAGGCAAGATAAAAAGTAGTCACAAACATGAAGTGAAAAGCTCTATCTTTCTTTGGAGCTTGGAAAACAAATGGTTTAGAAAACTCCATTTAGGGACCTTGTTACTCACTGGAAAGTTATCATCAATAGCTAATTTGTAATCAGTTTGAATGGGATTGTACCTAGGGTCCCACCCTTCTTATTTTTTCTTACATCAATAAGTTATAACCTTTCTACTCCAAAAAACAACCCCGCTAGCTCCAGAAGAAGGGAGGGATGCCACATCATGGGGGTATGAGTAGGGGTACGTAGCGCTATCGTGTTCCCGGTCATTGGCTTAAGAAAATTTGCAGAGGCACACTGACACTAGGTAAATACTGTACCGTGTAGTAAAAAAAATCTACTACTACTAGTTTTAACGGCCCGTGAAAAAGGCATGTAGATGAATAAAGCCCGCTTCCCAACTGACCATAATCAAAGCAAAGCAAAACAAAATCGCTGCCAAGAAGAGGACACCAAAACGGAATTTATGTGAGTGAATGGTCCGATCCATATTTCTCTTACATCTTCTTCCTCCGATCTTCGTCATTCATATCTCCATTGGATTCACTTTCTCTCTCTAAAATATTAAATTTAATATCTGTAGATCCATCTATTCGCGTTCTCTTCTCGATCCACACGTAAAATTAAGAATCCCAATCTTCTCAAAACTGTAAATTAATCAATCAATTCGATTCAGTATCAACATCATCTGCTCATGCGATGGTAGTCTGCAAATGTCGCAAGGTACTCACTCTAACTATCCCATCTTCATTTTCTTCTTGATCTCGTTGTAATTCAGCTTTTAGGTAGAAATTCTGTCGTCATTTGTAATGATTTAACCTAATTTGAGAAATTAGGTTAGACTGTAGGTATTAATCAGACAAACGATTTGGATGAATTGACATTGTTAAGCTGAGTATAGTGATCTGTGAGATCTGATTCTTGCGTAATGTAGTTTAAGTTAGTCGGAGCTACATTTCGTTTGACAATTTGGATATTTTTGGTTAGTATGAACATATATTTTGTGGGCATGGGTAGTTTTTAGTTGATGCATGTTGTAAAATCTGGGCGAAACTAGTCAACACTTGGTGTGGATTTGTTATGTGTTTGGTTTCTAATTTGAGGAGAGATTTTGATTTCAGGCGACCAAGCTCTACTGTTTTGTTCACAAAGTTCCTGTATGTGGGGAGTGCATTTGTTTTCCGGAGCATCAAATATGTGTGGTAAGCGTCTAAGCTTTATCATTGTATGAACTACGCCAAACTGATTACAGTAATGCATTTCGTTCCCAACTACTAATTTTTGTTGTTGTAAAAAATTGGCTAAAATCTTAAGATATGGCATTGTAGAGGTTGTTGGTTTTAAGTTTAACTTTTAAGTTCAGAGTTAAGGTTGGATCTTGATATAGTTGTAGTGTGTTTCTTCAAGGAATTTTTGTCTGAATAAAACCCTTGAGAGGAAAAAGATAGGTAACAGCTAATGTATCATATAACGTAAGATTCTTCTTTATCAAACGGAAGAAACAAGAGAATTTTGAATAAGGAAATTTGGTGATATTCCACTTGATTGCACCATGTGTATTTGTCTACCTTAGCTACCAAAATAGGCCACACATTATATGAATATTGAAGTCCTGGGCCCACAGTCAAGCAACTATGCAACTTGTTCTGCTAATTGCCTAATTCTGATACGAAAGTTAACTGTCCTGAGATCCATGTTAAGAGTCGCAGGTCAAGCAACCTGCCCGTCTAACATACAGGCAACAGAGATTACAAATGTAGGTTATGTGATTTGATCATTTAAGATTTTGCTGACTTGAAATTCAAGGTTGATGAGAAATATGATGGTAGGGTGACCAAAGGGTTAATTGTCAAAACCCAAGCATGAGCTTTGGAAACCGTTGAGTCTGTTCTGATGACTTAGTGCCAAATACTTTTGTGCGTGGTGGAATTGTTGACCTTGACCACATTTGCTGTAGTGCCAAAGAAGTTTTGTTTGATTTCTCCATCTAGTATAATAATCTTACTTATGTTGCAAATCCTGTAGGTACGTACATACTCTGAGTGGGTAATTGATGGAGAATACGACTGGCCTCCCACATGTTGTCAATGTCAAGCTGTACTCCAAGATGGAACGGATGCACAAACCACTCGATTGGGATGCTTACGTATGTTATCCATACATATACTAACTCATGTTAGATGCAATTATTTTCATTTTTTTTGTGTGAAAGTTCCATGGCCGTGTTCTGTATTACTCATCTTACTTGTTTTCACTCATTTTACTATCATTTTTATTTCTGTTTGTGTGAAAGTTCCATGGTCGTGTTCTGTATTACTCATCATACTCATTTTACTATCATTTTTATTTCTGTGAAAGCATTGTGGTCTTATTCTGCATTGGTCACCTTACTCGTATTCACTCGTTTCAGATGTCATACACACCCAGTGCTTTCTCTCTCACATTAAAGGCTTCCCGCCACACACTGCACCAGCAGGATATGTGTGTCCTACATGTTCAACTTCGGTAAGATCTGCGTACATAGCAATTTTTATAAATAGTACTTCCTTTTCTGCGTCCAGAACCATATTGCTAAATTTTAAGTCTAGCAGAGAAATGATGTTTCTCAGTTGTTAATGTCTTCTGGCATAAACAGTGTAATCTGATGCTCTTGCTATGCATTGTGAGATGCCACTTGTCATGCAACTACGAAGGCCCACTTTTATTCAGTATTTCTTGTGTTGGAAGTTACCTTTGTATCCTCATTTTACAAGATTGTTTATTTTCATTTGCTTTACTGTGCTGGAAGTACCAAAATTGTTTATATTAATATATTGAGCAATTGGCTTGGTGAAATGGTGGAGGATATCTAAAACAAGAGGCTTATAAGAAATCTGGAGTGCGGATGTAGTGATATGATAAACATTTTCCCCTGCGGATGCTTGTTTAGACGTTTCTAATATTCATCCCCGACTCAGATAAAAATCAATATTTTGTCATATATATATATATATTCTCACCTGCTCCTGCCAGAATATTTTTTTTACACATCTATGAAACTATTTAATCATGGTAATGGTTATTGTGAGTTGGATGGCAGGAAGTGCCACACATGTATCTCTAGTAGTACACAGTTGTTTTCTTACTTTTGATGTTCTAGATAATTGTCAAGTGGATATGGGTTCTTGTTTACAGGCTTATATTGTTTATTAGTTCGTAAGAGACATGTACCCATTCAGATATTTTTCTCAAACTGAAGGGTTACATTTGAATAACTCTGTTCATATTATAGGCATGTACGGACATATGCAAGCCGATTTATGTAACATAACTGATTAACTGTTTTAGATGATGTGGTCGGCACATGTCACTATAGCAGAGAGTTTCACCTTGCTTCTCTGATTTATCTATACTATATCAAAGAAGCCTGGTGAAATTCTATGCTGTGCTCACATGTGTCAGCCACATCATTGAAAAGGTGACACTACTATGCTAGGGTATGACGGAGACATATCATGAGTAGTTGCATCACTTTGAGATTCCCGTTGAAATGATTGTAGGTAAGCATAGGATTATGTTAACATTAATTTTAACCAATATATTGGAGCCACCTAGTACAGTTGAGACACCTATTCAACTGGTTCCTTGTCCATGTCTGTTAAGGATAGATACAATTGAGTCTTAAATAAGAACGTCAAATGATCTAATATTATAGTGTCACAAGTTGTGGATTGGTAAAAGTGTCTGTGTGCTATTCTTGACTATCGCAATTGACATTCTACAAGACTGTGATTGAAGACTTCAACTTCATGTGGTAATATCTATTATAGTCACAACTTCATAAATGTGATTCATAAGCTCATAAGAGACTTGTTCCGTTACTAGGTGGCTACCTCTAACACCTTGTTACTCTTTTGCTGGTGGAATCAGTATTGTTTATGATTAAACATGAAGGTTTCTTGTTTTTGAAGTGTCTCTCTAATGATATACTACAAAAATATATTTAGTTTGACCTTAGTTTACAAATCAGGAAAAAGAAACTAGTGCTGAAGCCTGATGGATATCCAAGCGGAGGAACTGCCTGATAGATGTCAATGACTTCCAATAATTTTCTCTTATCTAGTTCTGCATCATAAAGTTTATTTCTTAAGCAACTTAGTTATTCTGTTCAATTGGTTCGTTTGTTCAATTTTCATCTGCAAGGTGTTAGAATAGGGTTGTCTACACTCTCCATCTGCTAATAATACTTATTTTTTGAGCAGATATGGCCTCCTAAAAGCATCAAAGATTCAGGATCACGTCTTCACTCGAAACTGAAGGAAGCTATTATGCAGGTAAGCTAGGTTGTGTTTTATGAGATTTTCATAAAAGAGGTGGTTAGTTTATCACAAACGGTGGAATCCAAAAAAAAAGGGTCTCACTTTGGCTACAAAAAATCTGGACTATGTTTTCCTGGTATTCTTAGCTAATTTGTCAACCAAATTATCCATTTGTGGACAGGACATATCAAATCTTACTTCCCAATCAATACGTACAAGAGATACTTCGTAATCCCTATTTATGTTCTTGTACAATGTCCTGGTGGAAACACAGTCGAGTAGACTTTAGATCCGAGAATATATATAGGTTTATTAATTGAATCATTTCAGGATGGTACATGACTGCTGCTTTATTGCTCCCAGAGTGATGAAACTGAAAATGCTACATTTAGATATTTTTGGTTGTTGAACATTAATTAGTGTAAATTTCTTTACTAGTTTGCTTGTGAGTGCTAATTACTTGAGCAGCATGTTAGGTTTCAGCAGCAAGTTAGTCCTAGATCTATCATTAGCTATCTCCTTTTATTTTAGTGTTGCTCTCTACTTGGGTAGCAGCATAGAACCAATTATTAGCGCAACCCAATTATTATTGTATTGATGGAAAGTTTACTGCCATCAAGATATTTGAAGTAATAAACCCCCCAATATTTCTTTTTCTTAACATGTAGGATTTTTTGTAATTAAACGTGAGGGATAAACTTGTTTTGGTCGTGCCGCTTTCTATCTGTGAATAATATGTTTTAGATAGCTCCACCGTTTTTATGTCCCCACGCCCCCTCTTGGGTGGCGACACCAGTGGGCACAGCCGCAAAAAAAAAGGCCTTATTTATACTGTTCACTGTATCATTTTAATTTTTGCTAACTCTCTCTCATGTTATGCAGACAGGAATGGAGAAAAATCTGTTTGGGAATCATCCTGTTCAATTACCAACACCCATTTCTCGTGCTCCACCCCCTGCTTTTGCTTCTGATCCGCTAATGGGGGGGAGAGATAAAGGTCACACAGACTCTTTGGATTCTGTAGCAGATGGAAATTCAATATCTGGAGTATCCCCTGCAACTGGAATAGGCCCTTCCAAACTTTCGACTTCTGATATTGTGGAAATAGATGAGCCGAATCCGCTGAAATCAACAAGTCCTGGTGTAGGTTGATGTTTGTATTTAATGTTACATTTCTGGTGTATTTATGCTTCGATGTTCAAAATGTGCATGTACTCATTCACTCATACTTTGAGTAACTGAGTTGCATCTTATGTAGGTGCTAGTTTGTTGAACATGTACACTAAAAATTTAGTATCTGATACAATTTTACTTGTATCTGATACAATTTTACTTGTATCTGAAAAAAAAACAGCCAGTTGCCACAACAAGAAAGGGTGCTTATGTCGATAGGCAAAACTCCGAAATCTCCTACTACGCCGATGATGAGGATGGGAACAAGAAGAAGTACAGTCGAAGAGGTAAGTCCTAACTGTACTTGTGTTAATGTAATCACCTTTTTTTGTGTGTTCAGTTTTCTTAGGAGCTTTGTATGTCTGAGATTTACTGGTGGCTAGAGGATGATTGAGTTCCTATATGTTACTTAGCTCTTCCTGCCTTCTTAGTTTATATTGCCATTTGCCATCTACATAGAGATGGTGCTAAAATAGTCAATAGATTTTGCTGCCGAACCATGTTTGTCTGCTGGCTTTTGTAAACTTGGTCACCACCTTAGCTTCTGTTTTATCAACATGTCTTAGTCTTAAACAGTAAATGACTTGATTACCTTTCTGTTTTATCAAGTGTTCAACTAATAGTAGCTATATTGTGCAGGTCCTCTGCGTCACAAGTTTCTAAGAGCGCTATTACCTTTCTGGTCTAGTTCTTTACCAACTCTGCCAGTTACTGCACCTTCGCGAAAAGATGCATCCAACCTTGATGAGGTTTCTGAAGGTCATGTTCGGCATAAAAAGTCGTCAAGGATGGATCCAAGAAAAATCCTCCTCTTCATGGCTATCATGTAACAACTTCCTCTCTATTTTCGTACTTCTTTCTCAAATTATGTATTTATTTTATCTTTATCTTCACTTCGCGATGGGTAATGAAACTTGGATGTAAGTGAGCTCGGACAAAATGGATTGACCTTGCTGCTATGATCTATGTATGCATTGAGAATTTGCATTAGGAATAAAACACCAGCAGCCCCTTCTGCTTTTGTAAAACACTCACCTGTGATTGTGTTCAAGGGCCCACAACGTATTTCTTGTCTGTGTGTGTTGAGTGATTGCAACTATCTAGGAGAAAGAGAACAGTTCTCTCAAATTCTTCCATGTTGATCAAGTGCAACTGTTCAACATGGTCTTTCTCTCTCCTGGAATGCTTCTATGAAGGTGGTGCATCAGACATTAGTGTCCTCTTATTGGATTGTGACTCTTTGTGGTGGGTGTCATTGAATTTGTAGTTCTGATCCAATCGCATTTCTGCCACTTGTAGCCCACAAAGGTTCTGATTCAATTTGTCGTTCCAATTGCATGATTGCATCCCTCTGATTCAATTTCACCTGACCCTTGGGAATTTTGTTAGAGTACAAGCACAGTTCCGCAAAGTCAAATTCTGTATTTGTGCATCAGCTTAAGATTGGCCAGTCAACTGTTTTTTTTGTTTCTGTTTTGTTCTTTTAGTTTTGGATTCACTTATTCATATTAGTTCCGTCTTTTTTCCAGGGCATGCATGGCGACGATGGGTATTTTGTATTACAGAATATCACAAAGCAGTCTTGGTGAAATCGGGCTTGATGATGATCCGCAATGAGTGAGGATATCATTGTTTACCCTTCCAATGGAGTTGTTAGCTATTTTGTGAAAGATGCAGTTTCAAGTGAGCTTCTCGTGTCTTATCACAAACACACAGAAAGCGCGAGAACCCATGATTATTACAAAATTTATCTTCTCGCAGTGTCAATAACTCAGCCCTCCGGCTTCTTAATGTCATTTACATACTTTTTTCTTCCTTCTTTTTTGCCCTATCATTACGTCATACATGTTCTAGTTTTGGAGTTTAAAAAAAAAAAGGCTGTGTTCTTCTTTACTACTTGAGTACTTCTGTTTTCCAGTGTATCATATAATAAATCGGCATGTTTATCTCTTCAAATTTAGGCTTGCAAAATCTTAGATTTTTGCTTATAGTTTGCTACTAGATGGGAGGAATTTGTGGTTGCTAGTGGTAAAGTGTGTTTTGCAATATTTCCTGAGGACTAATAAGGTATGCTAGAGCAGGTTGGAGACTTAGAGCTGTAACATGCACTTAAACTTCTATTACATTCCATGGGCAGTATATCTTGGCACAAAACTAAAGGTCGTCATTGTGCAAATGACTGCCTGCGGTCCTGCACCTAGCTGCCTTGGAACATATACATCATATTGATGAGGATTTCTGAAGATGTCTGCTAAAGCAATTAATCGCTCTTTATGTTCTTATGGATGTCCATGAATTTTGTCATTACCAAATTTGATTTCTGTTTAGTTCCCCACTCCTCAAGTCCAATCTTCCCACATATTCAATAAAGGGATCTCCTTGCAGCATTGGCGTTAGGAGTCAAAATCATAACCCGATCAGCTCAGATGGGGATTTGATTATAGATCGCAGTTTGAAGTGGTTGATTTTGATCCTTGCAGTAAAACTGAAATTTTACGGGTGTGTGCAAACCACGGGATATTAGAATATCATATTGGGCAATCATACTGAAAAATCACTATTGTATTCCCAGCCAATACTCACCTAATCTTTCAGGTGCCAAGCACGACGTGCCGAACACTAAATTAGTAAGTTGTTAGAAATAGAACTCCAATATATAAAAGTAAAATGAAAAATCATATTAATATGATTTTGATTTTGATTTTGATGACGATTACACATAAATCCCATAATTAATAAGTCGCATGTTGGAGAGTGGTTGTTTTTTCTTGTTCCAAAAATTTCTTCTCCATGGTCCCGTTTTTGGTTATATTCTTCCTCTAGCAATGCCTTGCCTCCTCTCTTGATCAACATCAACAGTACCTACCGAGATTTTGCAACTTTATAAGAAAAAGAAAGGGTAAGGACGAATAATTTTGTTTGATGACTACTTTTCAAAGTCTCGTTTCAACGCGGAAACCCGTGTTCTTAATACTATATATAAATGATTCCATAATTGTAAAATTTCATTAAACTAATCTTCTTGCACGTCTTTCTCCTCCCGAAGAGGGTAACTGGTCACTCAGGAACTACGAGAACTTTTATTTATCGCAGTTCTGTCGAGTCTCTTTCAGATCTAACGTCACGGAAAGATGCATGGAATATAAGTTATTCCGAGCAATCAACATAATGATGATACTAGCCAGTGCCATCATATGTCAACACCCTTCACCTCACACAACTAGGAGGTTATCACACGTTTAGTTCACTTTGCCTCTCATTTACATATTGTCCAGTGTACTTTGTAACTCTACGCTCCATGCTCTTAACAAAGCTGGTCATGTCACTTGTCAAGAACAAAAGCACAAAGCAAATACTACTTTTCTTTTACGGAACAAAGTAAACAGATTACAACCTCAAACTTATTTTCCAGTCTTACAAATTCCATGTAGTTTAGTTTCGAATATACTTACGACGTCATAACTTAGAGAAGCATCTTCTGATTCTATTTTTTGATTTTAAGTAAACCAGTTGAATATGAAAATCCAACCAATCAAAGATTTAATTTAGAGTTCAGATAAGCATATACTTGGGTATATTGCCCTTCAAAATCAAAATATACTCAGGTATATATAAAGCTGCGCGTTCTAACAGCTCAATATGCAGAAAGTCCTTTGCTAATAATTTTTATTTGATACCCAAAATCAAAAACGAAAGAAAAAGCCCTTCCTCGCAAAAAGTCCTCCTCTCTTAAGTCAAATCGTAAAATTTTTGCAACTTATGCAAATTGTGCTAGTACTCAAATGTTTCACTTATATCCGTAGCAAGTAATGCTTTGGGAGGGAGATTTTTCTGTTTAGAGGGAATTTTTGACTTTTTTAAGACAAAAGTTGGAGTACAATGATCCGTAAACTGGCCGTAAATGTTATTTTTATTTTGAAGCGTTCAACAATACAAATTGTGGATACAAAATACCGCACACCAATCAAGTATGCGAAATGATGATCATCAAGACTGAGCGAAGACAACCGCATACAGCTTATCCAAAATGACGCATCAGGTGACGTCAGCTTAATCACGAGTAAAGTGTGAAGATCTGTGCGATAGTCAAGAAACCGTGCGTCAACAATAAAGTCCATGCGACGTTGACGCACGTCAGATCCGAAATTAGGGGCTTTATTAGCTGTCATCCTCTATGTAAACTCCTTTATAAGGAGCCGAGCGACCTTGAATTGAGAGAGAGCTTTTTTGAAAGTCTAGACAAGATATTTAGGAGAGAGAAAGATTATTTGCTTCCCAAGTTAGGGTTTCTCATTACTTTGTATCTAATTTGAAGATCTTAATGAATGTTCTTGTGATTCTCATGGAGTTAACTTAGATTGTTCAATAGATTTTACTAAGGGTGTGGTTGTAGGATTTCATGCAACTACATTTTGGCGCTAGAAATCAGCTTGGAATGATATACCCTGTTGGTGAATCTACTTGAAAAGCAAATCTGAAGTTGTTAGTGATTCTTCATTAAGAAGAAATTTGTTACCAAGAGAAGATCTTATTTTAAGAAGAAAGAAAGATAAAATTGTCAAATCAACAAAAATGGACGAAAAGAAGAACAACCTACAGCAAATCAAAGAGCAGATCCAACACAAGAACAAATACAGAAAACAAACAAGTGCTAACACAAAAGAAGGACAAGCAGAAACGATCAAAATCATCAAAGCAAGAGAAGGCAGTAGGAGACTACAGTGTAACCTAATAACCAAAACAATTATCAATGATTTCCATGCAGGAATCACAGGAAAAATACAAAAGCGTGATTTTGAAGGAAAGAAAATTATGACGGTAGAAAAGATATCTCCCTTGAAGGAGTGGGAAAAGCAGAAGATAACATTCACAGCAGAAGAGATACCGGAAGAAAACTTAAGGCGAACAGATCCTTTGGTAGTTACAGTAACTACAGAGCGAAAAGAAAGAAGTACCAAAGCGAAATTTTCAGATGAGTGGGCGATAGAAAGAACCTTGATAGACACGGGAAGTTCGGTAGATATCTTATTCTATCGCGCGTTCAAAGGTATGGGATACAAGGATTAAGATATGACTCGCTCAACATACAACATTCATGGTTTTAATAAAACGACAACAAAACCAAAAGGAAAGGTAACCGTGCGAATACTATTGGGGGAGATAGAAACGCAGGTAACATTGTGCGTAGTTGATGTAGAATCACCATACAACATGCTCTTGGGACGACCATGGATACATGCGATAAAAGCCGTAGCATCAACTCTACACCAGTCTGTGAAGTTCCTAATACCAAGTGGAATATGCGAAATCAAAGGAGATACCAGGAGTGCGAAAATCTGCAGTCAGATAGATGTAACAAACTATGAAGGACGCGCACGAAAGCGAAAAGATCGGTGGAGAAAAGCAAAATAACTAAGGAAGGAAGAAGAATTCAGAATATACATGATACGAGCTCAAGAAGGAAGAGGAATACCAAGAGAAATCCCAGAAAAAGAGGGTGAACCGACGCACGAAATAAAAGAGCCGACACCACTAGGAGAACCAAAAGCGAATTTCACCGCAGTAGAGCCGACAAAAGAAATAAATGTTGGAACAGCAGATGAACTGAAGATATTAAAAATTGGGACTAAGATGGGAAAGGAAGAAGAAGAAAGAACGATCAACATCTTACGCGAATATAAATACATCTTCGCATGGAGCATGGAAGAAATGTCAGGAATAGATTCTTCCGTCGCATGTCATAAGTTGGATACAACAAGAACGAAAGACCATTCAAGCAGAGGATAAGGAAGATAGCAACGACATACCATCCACAGATAGAAGCAGAGCTACAGAAGATGCTTGAAGCAGGAATAATAAGACCAGCAAAATACCCAGACTAGATAGCAAATATGGTGGTGGTGCCAAAGAAGAATAATGGAATAAGGATTTGCATCGACTTCAGTGACTTAAACAAGGCGTGTCCAAAGGACAACTTTCCATTACCGGACATACCACAAATGGTTGAGGCAGCGTCAGGAAACGGTAGGTTATCATTAATGGACATATATAAAGGATACAATCAAATTCCTTTAGCTGAAGAAGACCAAGAGCATACTGCTTTTTTTTGCACCTAGAGGATTATATTGTTATACAAAAATTCCTTTCGGTTTGAAAAAACGCAGGTGCGACATATCAAAGAATGGTAGAAAAGGTATTTGCAAAATGGATACACACAACATTAGAGGTTTATGTCGATGATATGTTGGTGAAGAGTAAAAAGACTGAAGATCATGTTGACAACTTGAGAGATATCTTTGAGCAAATGCGGCAATTCAATTTCAAGATAAATCCAGAAAAGTGTGTTTTCGGAGTCGCGTCAGGAAAGTTTTTAGGATACATTGTATCAAAGGAAGGAATAGAGGTCGACTCGGACAAGGTACAAGCGGTTCGTGACATGCCACCACCTGCGACTGTGAAAGATGTACAGAAATTGAATGGATTGCTAGCTTCATTGGGGCGGTTTATTTGGCGCTCATCAGACAAGTGCAAGCACTTATTCAACATCCTAAAGAAGGGGACCAAGTTCAAATGGACAGACGAATGTGACAAAGCACTGCAAAAATATAAAGAACTACCTAATGAATTTATCTATTCTGCAGAAAGTGGAGCCAGCAGAAGAATTATTAATATATTTGGCATCAACACTGCACGCATTAAGTGATGTACTGCTACGTTTGGATCAAGGAGTGGAAAAGCCAATATACTACATAAGTAAAACATACAATGCCGCAGAGAAAAATTATTCAAAGATTGAAAAGCTAATCCTCGCACTGGTCTATGCAACAAAAAAGATCCGTATCTATTTTCAAGCCCACAAGATTAAGGTATTGACAAGAGTACCAATTGAGTCAGTAATGAAAAATTCAAAAAGATCAGGAAGAATCGAAAGATGGAATGCACAAGTAGGGCACTTTCAGATCAAGTATGAAATATTATCTTCACCAAAATCACAAGTCATCGCAGATTTCTTGGCAGAATTCCCATTAGAAGAAGACGAAAGTGTGGAAGAAATGATGGATGTAGATGAAGAGCATGGGAACCCTAAAGACCTGTTGACAGATCATAATAGATGGGAGATACTGGTGGATGGATCATCAAATGGAGAAGGAAATGAAACCGGAATAGTTTTTATCTCACCAGCAAGAGCAAGAATGTCCTACTCATTCAGGTTGGAGTTCGTGTCCACCAATAATAAAACTAAATACGAAGCAGTGGTGCACGCGTTACATTTGGCAATTGAAATGAAGTTAAAATATGCGTGAATAACTAGTGACTCACAGTTGGTTATCCGCCTAATAGAAGAGACATATAACACAAATGAGCCATCTTTACAGAAGTACAAGAAGCTTGTCGCACAACTATCCACCCAAATTCCAAAAATAAGTTGGAGACACATATCAAGGAAAGACAATCGATTAGCAGACGCACTTGCTTTTATTCCGTCTATGATGGTGGATCCAACTGCAAGGTGTATAAAGATACATACGCTCTTTTCACCCTCTATCGAAAAGGAAGAAGAAGAAGAAGACGCAGATGTAATGGTAATAGAAAATGCAGAAGAAGAGCAAGCGAACAAAGATGCATATTGGAGAACCCAACTCCATTTATACTTAGAGAAAGGAGAGATCCCAAGAAACAGGTTGGAGGCACACAAGTTAAAGAGTATAGCGACAAATTATGAACTAAGAGATGGTGTACTCTATCGAAAATCATTCCTTGGGCCATCACTTAGATGTTTAACGTGAAAAAAAAGAATGGAAATCTTGAAAGAATTACACTATGGAGATGCAGGAAACCATAGCGGAGGAAGGTCTTTAGCGTACAGAACAAAGATACAAGGGTATTACTGGCCCTACATGCATGAAGACGCGAAAGAAGTATCGAGGCGGTGCGAAGAATGCCAACGTCACGAAAAGAAAATACATGCACCGGGTGCGGCGCTAAACTCATCAACAAGTGTATAGTCATTTGGAAAATGGAGCTTAGACATTGTAGGTCCATTTATTATATCAGGAACAGGGCAGAGGAGATATTTAATAATAGCAACAGATTACTTTACAAAGTGGGCAGAGGTGAAAGCGGTGCAACATATCCGAGATAAAGATGTGTTCACATTCATATTTGAGAATATTATTTGTATATTTGGAATCCCCGCGCAATTAGTTTCTGATAATGGAAAACAATTTGAAGGAGAAAACATAGAAATGCCACTTAATGCTTTCAAAATCCAAAGCGGAAAATCCACCCCTTTATATCCGCAGAGCAATGGACAAGCTGAGGCAACCAACAAAAAAATTGCAGATATATTGAAGAAGAAGTTGGAAGGATACAACAAAGGATGGTGCGAACAAGTGCACAATGCAGTATGGGCATACAGAACAACCAGGAGAGAAGCTACAGGAATATCACCTTTCTGCCTGACATACGGAGTAGAGGCGGTGTTCCCAACTGAGGTTATCATTCCTACAACTAAGAAAGAAGCATGGGAAAATAATTTAAGCGCGGACTTAATCTTAACAAAACTGGATGATCCAGAAGAAAGTAGAGAAATTGCTTTGCATCATATAGAAAATTACCATCAAAGGATAGCTCGAGAGTATAACAAGCGCGTCGAAGAAAGAGAATTTCAGCCAGGAGAGCTAGTGTTGAGAGAAATACCGCCCTATCAGAAAGGAGGATATGGAAAGCTATAGAAAAGATGGGATGAACCCTACATAATAAAGAGAATAGTTGGGAATGGAGCGTATGAGTTGATGGACCCTGAGGGGAGGAGCACATTTCGCAAGCTTGAACATCCATGGAACAGATTATATTTGAAGAAATACTATCCGTAAACCATGCGGTAATGGTCGCACGCATGAAGAAAGCAATCCCATGTACCTGAAAATGAAGTGTATGCAGCTGAAGATGCGAATGTTTCAACATTCAGCAAGGACGTACTATTCAAGCTTATGAATGAAAATAAATACTTTGCTCTTTTATACATAATTCATATATCTTAACAAAAAGGCAAAAATAAGACCTTATGATAAGACCTTAATAGAAGGCTACAAAAGTAAAGACTCCAATTAGGGAGGCTAGGGATCCAATTATGGCGTGCACCCTAGTTCGCATACAACAAGAGGAAATAATAAGACCTAGCGCGCGTCATTATTGGGGAAAACCTGGTTAGCATGACTCAGGTGAAAGCTACACCGACCCTGGAGCCTGCTGAGTCATGGAGATTTGGGGTGAAACGAAAGCCCATCCAGGAGAGGTGCCTAAATCGAAAGATTGAGGTGATAAGGTTTCTTCTAAGGAGTGCAGAAACTCGATCAAGGCGCCGAGGTACTCGGTTGAGTCAAGAGTGCCTTGTCAAGAAACAAATGCTAGGAACAAAAGTATGCTTCAAAAATACATTCGCAAAGACACAAAAGACCAATAAAGGGGAAAAGCTAAGCATTGATAGAAGGCGCGTCTTGGTTAATTGCAGAAGCTTCAGCGTCAGCTTCGTTGCCAGGAATGATATCAGCGCTTGGATCTTTAGAGAAGTCACCACCAGATTTGTCCTTTTCAGGCTGATTTTCTTGAAGGGGAACTTCAGGATCTTCCTTATCATCGCTTACAAGTTCATAATCACTATCAGGCTCAGGAAACTTCTCATCTTCGCTTATATCAAGAGGCACCACATTCACCAAAGGAAGTGACTTGTCTTGGAGAACTTTGTTTAATAAAACTTGAGCCTTGACATAAGCTCCACGAGCGATACCTTTCTCAGCATTCCTTATGCCAACCTCCATGAAGCTTTCAAGATACGAACATCTCCTATTCGCTCGGTCTCGAGAAGAGGTAAGAGCAAATGAGAGCTTCGCACGTTCTCTGTGAACCTTATCCAGGTCGGACCTTAGCTGAGAGATGGTGGACTGATGCAATTTCTCAGATTCTGCAAAGAAATATGGAATTATAGTTAGAGCGAAAATTTCGCAGCAGGAAGATGTAAATAATCAAAAACAACAAGTAAACTGAGGCAGTCAGCTCTATGTGACTACCTTCCCCCTGAGAAAGAAGGTATTGAGATAAAGCGAAACCACTATCCTTCATATTCTCCATAGACTTATCAAAATCATCACCAACCAAACCATTAAGACGAGATCGAATTTTCTTTTCATCCTGAGAAAGGGTGACCTTTTCTTTCATAAGGGCATCATGAGATTCTTTTAGTTGCACGTGCTGCTCTTTAAGATGGTTCATTTTCACAGTTAGATTTATTTTACTCTGGATGATCTTTTCATTCTTCGCAGTTAATATCTTCGTGATTCGTCATGCTGACTTTTTAGTGTGCGAAGAGATTCCTCTTGATTATCACAAATTTTCTGGAGAATAAGGTACTGATGCGAAAACATCGCTTCTTTCTTTAATATTGATCGCTTCTCCATGGATAAACCCTGATTCTCATCTGACAAAGTTTGATGTCTTAAATTAGCACTGTACAATAATTCAGATAGATGGGAAACTTGGGAGCCTAATGTCTCATTTTTTTGAACTAGATAGATATTCTCATTTGTTAGATTTTTAATCTGATCAAGCGAATATGAATGCTCATTATTTAATTGATTTATCTGATTCTGCAACTTCTCATTATCCGCGAGAGCATCTTCAGCGAAAAATTGAAAATCATACCTCTCCATAACGCGCTTCCGGTTTAAATCTTAATATACGCACGAAGAAATTCAAAAAACATGGATACAAAAGGTAAGCTAAACCTAAAATGAGTTATAAAAGTGAAGAGATAAGTACCTCTGAGATCTTGATTCTTGTTACGAAGACCCTCATATTCAAGAGTCACAGTCTAGAGTTCCCCCTTAAACTTGCTAAGTTCTCCTTTTAATGCGGCATTTTGACGAGAGAGTTCTAGTATGGTACTACTAGATTCAGAATATCTTTCAGCAAGAACCATGCGACGGCGAGAGTCCTAAAAGATAAATAAAATAAGCACGAATATGTGGTAAAACAATTTGAATAGAGGAGTGTAAGTGGAAAAGTATTTACTAGGAGATCAAGTGCAATATGGACGTTTGGGTCAATTTGAGAGAAGACTTCTCTCCTTGTTGGTTTATTTGGTGGAGAATCACATAGCAGCTTGACTAGAGCATCACAAATGCGAAGTTTAAAAGGATCAGTGATGGATGAGTGAGAAGCACTCATAATATCTGACAAAGCTTGAGTAGCAAAGTTCACTTCATCAAAGATCGCACTATCAGCAGAAAGAGTTTCCAAAGGGAGTGAAGCAATCGAAGAAGAAGAAGGAGCAGACATAGAAGCGACAATATTTTCCGCAGGTGCGGGGATGTTCACTGATAGGGGAACATTCCACAAAAGTAGAAATAATTTGATCCACTGCTGGTGCGGCTACATTCTCAGAAGTGGATATTTCCTTTACCACATGATCAATCAGAGTATCATCTGTAGGAGCAGAGGTTTCCCTTGGTAAAGTAGAAACATCCAAAGGAGTTAAGGCAATTAAGCCTTGTAAGGGAGCATTAACATTGACATGAGAAGGAGTATCAGTCTCCATTTCTTACATCAAAATCGGGGAATCTCAAGACTGGTCTTGAGCGATGGAGCTTTGCGAACTCTATTAATCTTTGTCTTTTTCTCTCCATAAATCTCACGTTCGGAACCCTGCGAAGAACAACGCAGATAAGAAATAGAGGCAACAATATTGTTTTACAAAGAAGAAAGTATTTCTTATTGCTTTGTTATGCGAAGTCTTCCTCTTGAGAGATTCATTATCTTTCAAACTCGAAGAATGTTTAGGGTTTGAAACTGTAATTTTGATATTGCCAGAAGAAGAACCTTTGTTGAAACAGAACTAGTATGGGAATGGAAACAACAACAGATCAAACAATAGGATCAGAAAGAGTTTGATTTGAAATTGAAACAAGCAAATGAACTTAACAAGATCAATTTCAACAGAGTATACGAACCTTGGGATAGGATCCATAAGAACAACAACAAAATCAAAGTCGAGACTTCGAGAAAATGAGGATGAAGAAACTTCGATAAAACGGGGAAGATGAAGATTTGCAGAGGGTTCACAGAGATGAGAAGGGAATACAAAGTAAAAAGAGAAAAGATTATCTCTCCTCAAACTCAGTTAATAAATAGGTAAAAAGATAACCGGATAAATTCGGACGTGCCGATAGAAAGGGGAAGGAAGTCAGCACGTGTAAACAGTTACACTGAAATCACGTTAACATGTCGGCAGATAAGAATACGAAAAGATGAACGGGTGCGACAGAATGAATTAAGAGTTTCTCATATCGCTCTCTTTTCCAAAGAAACGACATGAGAAGAGGAAAAATGTGGATACAAAATACAAGTATGCGAAATGATGATCATCAAGACTGAGCGAAGACAACCACATACAGCTTATCCAAAATGACGCATAAGGTGACGTCAGCTTAATCACGAGTAAAGTGTGAAGATCTGTGCAATAGTCAAGAAACCGTGCGTCAATAATAAAGTCCACGCGACGTTAACACTAGTCAGGTCCGAAATTAGGGGCTTTATTAGCTGTCATCCACTATGTAAACTCATATATAAGGAGCCGAGCGACCTTGTATTGAGAGAGAGCTTTTTTGAGAGTCTAGACAAGATATTTAGGAGAGAGAAAGATTATTTGCTTCCCAAGTTAGGGTTTTCTTATTACTTTGTATCTAGTTTATAGATTTTAATAAATGTTCTTGTGATTCTCATGGAGTTAACTTAGATTGTTCAATAAATTTTACTAAGGGTGTGGTTGTAGGATTTCCTGCAACTACACAAATGTCTTATTATTTGGTTCTGACTGAGCCATGTTGATTTATTCCTAGAGTCTGTTGTGGAAATTCAAAACGAGATTCCACATATGAAACAAGTTATAGAAGATTATCTTGATCATCTATAATGAATGATTCACTTGCTACAAATTGCAGAAATCATATTGGTTATTTGAAACTCAAACAAGTGGGTGTGTTTTGCTTGATCCAAGTTTAGGGAAATATAAGACAATATTGAGTCTTCATCAAAATTAAAAAAAAAAAAAAAAAAAAATGAAGAAGACAATATAGAATAGACAGGAAAAGATTTTACACCCAAGTAAAAGATTATATGAACCATAATTTAATTTTGTTGCTTGGTCAGTGATTTTATGTGATTTCCTCTTGTTAATTTATTAGTGTTGAAATTTGTAATTTGTCGAACATAAAAACTAATCCAAAATACTGAAATAGACCTGCGTTAAATTCATATTGAAATGGATAAACGGGTGACACAATGCTTTTCATACATGAATGATGATAGTCCAGGTGCATCTCAAGCAGTGGCAGAGCTAAGAGGCATGCATGGTGGGGCATAAATAGCTAGGCTGCAAGGTCGATGTTTAGATATTTTGAAGGTGTTAAAATGTCTCTTTGACTTGTGCAATCAATCTTTGTGTCTTGCACTCTCACAAAAAAATACTATATAAATGGATCATTCTATGAATGTATCTTACCATCTACCATTTGATCTGTTGATACCACTAAATTTAAATCTGTAGATGGTAATTGGTAAGCTTACATGTTGCGGTTGCGCAGTGTGATAATTTTTGTAAGAGTAAGGTGCATTGTACGAAAATCGTTATACAAAAGAGTTAACTCCTGATTAAACTTCATTTGGCTCAATACGAAGACCACAGTCGTGTATGTCTCCCTGACTCATCACTCTCATGTCAACACCACCCATTCCACAAAATTTTATAATTCTTTAGCGCGTTTTTTGTTTTTGTTTTAAAGAACTGAATCAAGTTTATTTTTCTGTAGCAGAATCATTCGCGCTACATAACCGAATGACAGCTTCCAAAAACTTAACTAAACTAAATATGTGCCCCTTTGTTATATAAAACACTGAGCAGCCAAGAGCTTCAAGTAACAAACTCTAATTTGTGGAGATAATACATTGTCATGTATGTACTTAGACTTACTCCCATTGGTTATTCAGGAGCTAACCAGTTCTTAAGTTATGGTTTTCTTTCTTCTACAAAATGGCCGGCCTTGAAAAATATCTCATGGGATCTTATATTATTTTGATGGAGAATATGATTAAATAATGGAATCTAGCGTTAACGCGTAAAGATCAATAAAAAGCCCGGCGTGGTCTTAGGGGTTAGATAGATTGGCCCCTAAAACAATCATTTCATTTTTTTCAAGTGTTTTTTCAGTTCATCGAATCGATCACCATCACACTGGCAAATAACGGTTTCGGTTTTTTAATTTCGATTTTCTTTATTTTGAAGAGAAAAAAAAAAAACAAAATCGCCATAATATCTGTTCTTGGTGAAATTTAAGCGGGACAAGGCTCGGGCGGGCCTTTTGCTGTGATGTCTGGAACGTATCTTGAGGGATGTCGCAGGAAGCATATTGTGAACCTACGCCTGGCAGGGGCGTAGGTACACAATTGGACCTAGGGAGGGACAGTAACCTAACATTTTTCTGCCTTGACCAAGTACTTTGCAAGAAAAAGTAGAAGGTGGGTAATTTCGTTATCTTAAACTGCAGAGGTTGAAACTGCCCCTAATTTTGTCATATTTTCTATTGAAAGGCCATTGAATTTAAGTCAATTGTGACTTTAGTTTTCCAGTTACTACTGCTGCTGGTGATTCATTGCGTCGCTTAATCATGCTGAATAATTTAATTATTACTACAGTACTAGATAATTAAAAAATTTCATAAGTCAAAATGACATTGGTTGTTTCCTGGTGATTTCCTTTTCTTATCTTATAGCAATTCCCTGCATGGTTTTGGCTTGGGGTGGACTTCTTTTCACCGCCAAGTTTAAGATTTTTTGTTTTTTTTTTTATCTTTCTTGTTTTTCTCTGTGACAAAGATTGATGAAAATGAAATTGTTTCATAGTATAAATAAATTATGTAATTCTTCAGTGCATCACAAAATTTGTTGCAGTGTATCTGACTCTAGCGTAACAGGCTAATAGGTAACCTGTTCCCTCTATTTGGTTACGGGATAAATTTTGCGTTAGAATTGCAATTTTTAGGCCATGCAACAAATTTTGTAGTTAGAAAACTCCTAACTATCATGTTATTACGTGACCTGGTATGTATAACGAGGTTACGAACTCCAAGTTTTATGAAATCTCGAACATCCATTGGTCCAAGCTGAATATGGATAAGATACATGATCAAACCAAGACACCAATGGACCTCATCCAATATATTTGTACCAAGTTCAATCATTTGAACAAAAAACTTAGAGATTTTTGGAAGAATATCTTTGTAGACAAGATCAAAGTCTAATGATCTTCTTGTCTAGTTTAGGTTACTATAATTGGAATTTGATCATAACCCATGGACACGATCTACATTCCACCTATCAGCATTTGGTTCCATATTCCTAAGACCCTTCAACAAGATTCCCCTCTAAAAAGACCATCCATCACACGTCCTACAACGTGCGGCTCTTCTCAATCTTTCTCCCAAAAATTGATTCTCATCAATCATTGCTCTCTGATACATCAATCTGATCATACGCAATGTAAATAGAATGACAACTAATAGCCGCATTTTTTAATTTGATCGTATTTCACTAGCTTTCGCTTTCCATGTGAGTTGTATATGGGTATGGCCCTCAGTTCCAAAAATCAAACAATGGTTAAAATATAATGAAGGTCAATCTCAACAAAAATTCTGTTTACAGTTTGCGATAGTATATAAAGATCAAGTATGTCGTATAGCGTATTCAGTTAACAGTTATAACACTTGATAACAAAAACCATACCATACCATCACACCCTGCCTTCTTTTTCTTTTTTTTTTCTTCGTTGGTTGGTATAAAACTTTCTTTCGGAGAAAAAATGGAGCACGGTGGAACTTTGTCACTTGAATGGAATTCATTTCATGGAGTTTCAACTGAAGAGGAAGCTGATTTCATGGCTCAACTGCTAGCAGGGAACTATTCATCATCATGTCCGAACGATCAAGACCCGTGTCTTACATTGAGTACTCCATCGTCAATGTGGCCTAGTCATGAAACCAGCAACATGGCAGGACATGGGCATGCTCATGAAAATGAGCAAGCTGCTTATTATTGTTCAGATAATAGTACTGTTAACTCTGGCCATCATGTATATTATTATTCGCAAGAAAATAACTACAATGGCCGCACTAGTATTTTTCTCCCGACTCCGGGGCATGAAAGCTATAATTTAAACGAGTCTGATCCAAATATGGAGACTGATATTAGTTGTCTCTCTATGAATTTTTGTACAATGAATCAGCAGAATAGTTGTACTTCATCGCATAAAATGTCATATCCTGACAATGCAATTGAAGATCCTGTCTGCATGAAACTAGAAATGAGTAGTTACAGCTTGGAAGATCCTCGTGAAAACCATGCAGAGGATGCCATTGCTTCGGATAGGAAAATTCTGCAGAAGCGGAAATCGGAGAGTTTGGAACCAGAAGCAACCACGGAAGATGATAACACTAACAATACCGAGTCATTATCAAGTCCGAAGAAGAAGTCTCGGTCTTCATATGTGAGTAACATGTTACGAAACTTATCGTTCCGAAGTCTTTTTCTGCTTCACCTTGAATTTCTCATGATAATCGACAAATACTGCAGGTTCCAAAAAATAAGAAGAATGCACATGCAAAGAAGAACCAGAAAGGCAGTAAGGAGGAGGGAGAGGAAGAGACAGATGCTGGTTTAAATAAGCATAGCTCTAGTTGCTCCGGCTCTGAAGATGAATCCAACGCTCCCCAGGAACCCAACGGAGGTTCAGTTTCAAAAACCTCGAAAAAGTCCGGTGCACTCAATTTGAGTGGTAAAACGAGAGCTAGTAGAGGATCGGCTACCGACCCTCAAAGCCTCTATGCAAGGGTAACCACTATTAACTAGCAACTCTGTCCACCATTTCTCATTGTATCTCCAACTATTGAACCACAACTAAAATCGGCAATTATATCGTATTCTTTCTTGCAGAAACGAAGAGAAAGAATCAATGAAAGACTAAGAATCTTGCAGAACCTGGTACCTAACGGAACCAAGGTGAATTAAGTTTCTTGTTTAAATTGCTTTTAACATTGTTGTTCTGATGAATTAAGCCGAAGAAACAAAACAAAACATCTAAATGAATTCTTGGTGTTTTGCTTGACAGGTTGATATCAGTACAATGCTCGAAGAAGCTGTTGAATATGTCAAGTTTTTGCAACTTCAGATCAAGGTATAAAAGTTTTCGAACTATAATAATCAACTACTGACGCATATAAATTTTCAAGTAGTTTTCAAGTTCAACTTCTCGAACATTGTTTGTGTTTATATTCTCTTATTATTAATTGTTCATGTAAATTTTTGCAGCTTTTAAGCTCTGACGATCTTTGGATGTATGCACCAATTGCTTATAATGGAATGGATATTGGACTCGACCGCAGCAGGCATCCAGCAGCTGCACTCCTATGATTTGTTAAGACAACTGAGATGCTGCAAGCGAGGATCTTAATAAATCTCCATTCCAATTTTCTAGGGACTCATTTTACTAAATGCTTCTCCTCCTTTACTACGAGCTGTTTTAGGATATAGCGGGGAGTTATAGGGTGCTCGTCATATTGATCCCAATGATCCACTCAACCTGATGACTCCCCTATAATTCGAAAAGAAAAAATTCATTTAGTTTTAAACTTCTGATTCATTAATTTACATCATTATGTACTCTTCCGGTTGAGCAGCATTACTGCGCATTAGTGTTGCCTTTAGGGATTTTATGTAATCATGTAGTTTTAACACTAATAAATGTCAAATTAACTTGTTGCTGGAAAGATGAATGTTTTTTCTTGCAATTGTAACTTTGCTGTACAATGGCTTAGGGACAGAAATGATAATGGGTCAACACCTCAAGGTAAACGGTTTTAGGTTGGTCATACTTTTGGTCAGGGTATTATTGGACTAGTCGTTGAACTACTTTGAAGTTAACTTCTGCAGTTGCTACCTCTACAAAATTATCTGAGACTAGTCACCTTATTGTTCAACAACCATGCTGCAGGATTTGATGTCTGAGTACTTGGTCTGACAATTGGTACCATTAGTCTTAGGTTTACAGAAAATGAAAGCTTTGTTCAGTTTCCATAATATGGGAAAAAAATTGATTGAGCCAAAAATAAATAAATTGAAAGAACCATTTTTTGGGGACCAGCCTTTTTTTTGGGTGGGGGCGGGGACCATTATTTTATAAGGCCATCTACCCTATACTTATAAGGCCATCTACCCTATACTTATAAGGGATGTCCTAAAGTGTAGACATTACTAATTTGTCCTTAACCCTAATTAAGATTATAACTAAACTAATAACTACCAAAATATAAATTTAACCTAATCCTAATCTATTAACAAAAAAATCAAAATCAGACCCTCTGCCCTAACCTAGCCGAACAAACAGTTTTTGGGAGAATTTTTTTTTCCTCTCTTCTTCTTCTTCCTTTCAACATCGTCTTCATCGATTAATCGTCGATTCATAAAATTTTCATCGTCGATTAATCAATCGAGTATAAGAATGGTTCTTCGAAAGAAAACCCCAAGACTCCCTGGAAAGGTCCCGAATTAGCACATCTAGCAAATCAGCCAAGTGAATTTGAGATTAATAAAGAAGTGGTTGTAAAGTGAAGTCATAATCGGCTATAATAGATGCAAGAAGAACCCTGAAACTACCATGGCAAAAATCCGCACGTATTTTCCCACAAACCCATTACTTTTAATTTGATTTTGATTTTGATTCGTTTCATTGAATAGAAATCATCAAAATAGGGTTCAAATGGAAGTTACAGTGTGTTGTTCGGTTAGGACGAGTTTCAAAAAAACCCCATCTTTCTAACCGAACTTCCTGAAAGGAAGAACACGAAGAACAGTTCGGTTCCATGAAATTTAAAATTAGGTTACCGAACTGGTAGTTCGGTTGGTTCGCAAAAAAATTGAAAACTGTTTTTCAACCAAACTTTACCTTTATTACCAATTTTTTTTTTGAAACTTTGTAACCGAACTCTGCTATTTTTCCCACTATGTTGAGTTTGGCTTTAACCGAACTTTACCCTCAGTAGATATATGGACTTCAGTTGGTTCGCATAAAGTGTTAAAAATGTTTCCTAACCGAACTTTACCTTTATTACCAAAAAAAAATAATGAAACTTTGTAACCGAACTCTGCTATTTTGCCCACGATGTTGAGTTTGGCTTTAACCGAACTTTACCCTTAGTGGATATATGGACTTCGGTTTGTTCGCATATCAATATCTTTTTAGATTTTCTTAACCGAACTCTTCCCTAATTGCATACATGTTGAGTTCGGTTTGTTCGCAAAAAAAAACTGACTAACCGAACTCTTCCCTAATAGTGACCAATGTCGAGTTCGGTTTGTTCGTAAAAAAACTTAAGTAACCGAATTATACTCTGGAACACAAAATTAAAGTTGGCCTATTTTTCTTGAACTTTTGCTACTAACCAAACCTTATTACGAGAACCCTTATGTTGCGTCTGATTTAGTCAATCATTTATCGGTTAAGCTAATATCTTTTGTTTTCTTGATTAGTGGCAAAGGCAAAAAGTCTAACCAACCTTTAGTGGAAGATATGAGAACTCCCACGCCTCGAGGCAGAGTACACTTAGGTGCCAATAAGCGTGGAACCCAAAATGCTAAGTTTGGAGGTGGGTCATTACCGGGTGTTGTCATCCAAGATGATGTCAATAGAGATAATGTTGACAATGTAATCCAACAAGTTAATGAAGAGATTGTGGAAGAGATGGGTAATCAAGAACATAATCAAGGTGGAGAAGAGGAACCAGCTGAAGAAGAAGAAGGAAATGAGGATGAAGAGAATGACAATGATGACAGTGAAGAAGATGAGGAAGATGGAGATAAGGAAGAGGATCAAAGGAGAAATAGTTCAAAAAAAACCTAGAAAGACGCCTAAAAAGCCTTGTGCTAGATATGCATACATTCCTAATGACAATTTGTGTTTGCCGCCAAAGAACCCAACTTATGGTACTCCAAGAGATGGAGGGGAGGTATTGTTTGGCTACAAAAACTCATGGGCTGCCAAGATCTTTGCGACAAAGGTATTGAATCTTAACCATCAAGATTTTTCAGTCATTTTATTATATTTTGACATATATTTTTCTATATATATCTATAATACAAAACAACATAGGTTTTAGAGCTTTGGACGGACGGATAACATTTTGGGAGACAAACAAGTGATCCGACCATCCCAGTCTCATCCCAGCCAAAGACATCTAGCGGTTGTGGTGTTTGTAACCTTCTTCCATCATGGAGATATTAATAACCTTCTTAATAAACTGAAAAAATAAATGCGCCATTAAGAAAATAATCTGAAAAACTAAATGTTACAACCATGTTTCAACCATTGAAATTTAAAAAATAAATCTTTGACCCATATCTTTAAAAAAAAAAAAAAACAAATTAGCCATCTTTTAAAAACCTGCAATATGCAAACAATTATTATTTTTAAAAATAATAAAAATAATTTTCATTGTACTCATTGTCTAAAAGGAAGAATCAAAAAATACAACTAATGATTTTCACTATACTCATTGTACAAATGGAAGAATGAGTAACGAATATATATATATATATATATATATATATATATCCAAAAAATGACTCACAAAAGATCTAACCTTACGCCGTGGGCCTAATTTTAATTTTAGCAATCGAATAAGCTTATTTTTATAATGATGCAAAAAAAAAAAAAAAAAAAAATTACGATGTAAAACCCAAAGCACAAAGAACTTTAATAGTATTTTCTAGCATCAGTAATAAATTTATTTTTGAATGAAACATTTAACCAATCGACATATGAACCATGTATTCTTGATCATGATCATGACTATCTTTGCATCAGATTTTAATGCCATGAATAATTTGATCAAAATCTATGGCACGGACAAAAAGAAGATAAAATCAAAAAAGAAAAAAAAGAAAAAAACAACAAATCCTGATCAAGCAATTGAAAAATAGAACAACATAAACAAAAAGAACCTAAACTCTAAAAAAACAAATCAATTAATCATGATTAGCCTCTTCCAAGCAATTGAAATATAGAGATAAACACTATAGAAACTAAATGGTGAAATGAACTGTCACCATATCAATTGATTCCAAGAAAAAGAAAAATGAAACTTATAAGCTTCCATGCCATTTACACACTTACTAGAGTAAAACTTACAGATGAATGAATCTCCAAACTCATAAATGTGAATTTTGATGGCGCTTGCGTTTTTCTGGAATCAATTTTTTTTTGTTGAAAGGTTTTCCTGGAAACGTTTAATGTCTTCTGATGGAATCAATAATTTTTTTCTTTTTTGGTGATCCACAACACAAACAAAGATGAAAGAATCTCAAAAAAGAAACATTTTTGATTAGACCAAAAACAAATCTCCTCCTCTTTTAATTCCAATTTTTTGAATTGCTTTGGATCCTCTATTTACTCCTCAATTATCCTCCCATGATTAAGAGAGTTGCTTACCCATAAATAAGTTAAAACTGTCCATGATCTAAGGTCTGCATGCAAACGGCTGCTCCTTTATGACTAGCACGTAATAACCCATTCCAAAAGAAAAAACGTCCAAAAAATCGAATGTGTCCCTAATTACAATTATCAATGAGCGGTGTATAAATAAAGGAGTGTATTTCTTCAACCATACACATTCACTCATTCCAACTTATTTTTTGGTGAAATTTTTAGCTTAAGAATATCAACATGTCAAACATGATTAGCCGCAGCCCACAAAAACCGTTGCCCAAAATGTATTTGCTTTCTTTTCGAGAATGCGTGATTGCGATGAAAACAAACCTGCAAGAAAATGGGAAGAGATCGATTTCATGGCGACCAACGAAGTCACTACTTTGGATTTACTAATGATTGATGAAAACTTGAGTATATTGTTATTTCGATCCGAATTAATTTTTTTTTTAAAAAGAATAAAATATTAGTGACGCCTTCTAATCATTTTTTACATAATTGCAATGAAAATAAACCTGCAGTACTCAAGTTTCGTGTTGCCAGAAAATGGGAAGATGTCGATTTCATGGCGACCAACTAAGTCAATGCTTTGGATTTACTAATGATCGATCAAAACGTGAGAAATCAGATATCGTCCTTCAAAGAATGATCAATGAGGAATTTTTATCAAAAACTATTATTTGTAGTCTAAACAATATCGTGAGAAGTTATTAAACTTTTATTTAAGTGTAACCGAAGTTATAATTATTTGGATTAAGATTTCATGTCTACAAGTTCTCATGGGCCGAATTAAGCCTTATAGTGTGTGGTAATTATTAAAATCATTTTAACCAAAAATTATTCTGTCTCATGCCATGTCGTTACGGCACGGGTTATTTCTAGTTAGTATATAAGATATGATGTTGTTTTTGTAGGATCATAATAATGGGTTTCGTGTTTTGAAACGTCAAAAGAAAAAGATATGGGATATGGCGAATGAGTGTGATGAGGTCCGGTTGGCGGTATTTGATTGTGTACTATGGAACGCGATACAACATGCGCACCAAAAATTTGATGTTGTCACTGTTTCTGCATTTGCCGGGAGGGTTTATCCAGAGACGGATACCTTTCATCTACCATTTGGCGAGATGGCAATAACTCCGGATGATTGCCATCGAATCACAGGCCTACCAATTATGGGAACAAGTGTTCGAGATGGCTACGATCCCTCGATGAATTATGAACTTCTTGAAAATTTGGTCGAAAAGTGTCTAGGATGGGGCGCTGACAAGGCACAATGTGAGTTTAGATGAGCTGTTAAAGAGCCTAAGAAAGGCGATGAGTATAATGAGTTTGAGGAAGACCGCACGTTCAAGAAGAAGTTGAAAAAATTCAAGATCAAAGTCTTGAAACAAGAAGTGTAACATCGGTCCTTTTTTCTTCATATCCCTTTCACTTGTTTCGCCCTTTTCCATAATAGTCCTAGCCCTTTTCTTAGAATCTTCTTGGTACTTCGCCTCGGTATGCTCATGCGCCAAAGGATCTCTAGTAAAATTGTTCATTTCACTTTGCCTCTTAGCCAACACCTTTGCATATTCTCTTACTTGTATTTTTGTTTCTTTGGTGCTTGGCCTACCTTTGCCCTTGCCTTTTTTCGGTTCTTGGACATTCTCCGAAGTGTGCGGATAAATGATTGGCTGCATGTCATCCCAAAAGATTTGCCTTTCGAGTTTGTTCATGTTCCGGTATATCTCGATAACGATTCTTCCCATTTCATTATCACCAAACTTTTCTCCGACATCACCCTTTGGAGGAGGGACAAAACTTAATTGTTGCCAATATGGATCTATATCGCTTAAAGGGATTATGCCATGTTCATAGTTAACTATGATATGGCGACAAGGGAGTCCCATAGACTTCATCATGTTGCAAACACACACCTCTTCCGGCTTGGTTCCCCATATGTCAATCAAATTCACTTCTACCATTAACCTCTTAATGCAAGCATGTGAAACATTATAATGGAGTCTCTGAACAACCGAAGGTCCTCCAATTTCTTGATGTTACCATCTTTTTGTACAATCTTTTTGTACTTCATGATGCGGATTTTTTGAAACTTCTCTTTAATTTTATCAATCTCGTGGTTGAAGTAATTCTCCATTGCGTTAAATACAATCACAAAATTATCGACACATCCAAAAAGATTTTTTTTTCAACCGGTGGTGAGCCGATTCTACCAAACTTGTCGCTTGATTCCCAAAGTGTTTATGGTGGTTGGTAAATGCATTAACGAAGCGCTCTTTGTGCGGTTCCAACCATTGCTCAACCACATACGTTAGAATATCCTCGGGATATTCGAGGCTAGACCAATGTTCGATAAATGCGGCAAGATTTAGATTATACTCTTATTCGGTGAGACACCAAGACAATGACTCCCATTCACCGGAGAAAGCAACCCATTTAGCGTGATTTATAATCTATTGTTTATCGAATTCCTCTTTTGCATCCGCTTGTTCATCTTCTGGTATCTTACTAATCTCTTCAAATGCTTTCCTCTTTGGTGGACAAATTTGAGGCTTGCACCTATTCATCACATTACACCATATATGGAACGTACAAAGCATATTATGTGCTAATGGGAAGATTCTCTCTATTGCGAACATTAATGCTACTTCATTGTCCGTCACTATAACCCCGGGGATATCATCATCTCGGTAGATGGCCTTCATTTGTTGTAGCGCCCAAGTGTAACTTGGTTCTTGCTCATCCTTTAGAAAACAAAAAGCAACGGTAAACGGTGACTTCGTCGAGGTACGACCAACAATGTTCAACAATGGCATCTCGTATTTGTTAGTCTTGTAAGTGAAATCCATTATAAGAACTTCATGGAAGCATTGAGCCAATTGAACACTCTTCGGATGCGCAATGAAGAGATGTGTTATTTCTTCTTCCGGACCTACCTTCTTTTGAACCTCGTAGCCTCTCTCTTGAGCCAAAAAAAAAAAAACAATTGTTGCATCAATTGTCTATCCTTCCATTCATTCCTTTTAATTGTCTCAATTGCATTGTAAATGGTGGACAACGATGATACGTTATACTTGTTATCATCCTTTAGTAAGCGAAGCATATTAAGTGGTGAAATACCCATTCTCCTATATTTAGCTATTTTCTCCATTTCTTGAGGAGTGGGCCTTGCGGACATTGAATGTCCTTCAAGATGCTCCGGACGAGGGTGGTTATGATGACCTTCCACAACATCCATAGATAGAACCCATCCCTTCATTTTTTTGCACTTCTTAAATACTAGCTTGAACGGACATTTAATTTTCTTTGAGAACGTTGTGTTCTTCCTCGCCGTCTTTCCTTTATATACATAACCCTTCCTCTTGTGACTAACATCCGGATCTCCACTTCCCTCACAAACCATTTCAAAACGAGTTTTGCTTTCTTTTCCATTCAAAACTAATACGCACATGGCTTTCTTGGCATGTTCTCTAGTCCAATTCTTCGCATCAATAGGTAAGTCAAATACCAAATCATTGACATAGTGATGGGATGTATCTTCGGACAACATATCAACCGGAGAAGGTTGATCATCCGTTGGTATAGGTTTGCATTCAATCTACAAGAAATGGAACAACATCAATTGCAATCACAAACAAGTTCGGCAACAAGATAATTTTATCGCAGTAACCGAACACACGGTTCGGTTGGTAAAGCAGTTTGAACATGTAACCGAACGAACAAGATGAACTCAAAGAAATTGTGAAGTATAAAGTTCGGTTACCTGCCATTTTATACTAGGTAACCGAATATCTCTCTGTAACTTTTGATTTTGTTTGTTTGTTAAGTTCAGTTAGATATGCTGTTGAGTTGAAGTTTGCGAACTAACCCAACTTCTTACACTTGGTATAATTTTATTTTATGTAAAGTTCGGTTAGATATTTGGTTGGTATGAAGTTTGCAAACCAACCGAACTTTGTACACTTGGTAAAATCTTATTTTACGTGAAGTTTGGTTAGATATTGGTTGCGAACCAACCGAACTTCTAGACCCTAAAGTTCGGAAACATTGCGGGCAAACCGAACATTACTCTGTAAATCCTATAAACAAAGTTCGGTAACATGTCTGTTAACCGAACGACTAAAAATCTCCATTAAGAGCGAGTTCGGTAACCTGCGTGTTTGGAAAAAGTAACCGAACTACACTTTCAGATGTGTTCGGTTACTTGTTCTTCACATAAGGTAACCGAACAAGCCCAAATCCACTTTAAAATTTTACATTTTTTTGAAAATTTGGATCAATTCAACCAACATTATCTAAGTTTGAAGCATACCTGGTTACCCAAATACTCTTCCTCCGGTTGTGGTTGGTAAAATCCATCGTTTTCATCTTGAGATTGAGTTTGGGGAAGAATACAATCACCATCTAAGAAATAACTCATATCCGGATCATTGTGAAGATTAACGAATACTCTAGGAGAGGAAGGAGATGAAGATTCAAATGAGCTATCATCACTTGAATCATCAAGCTTAGTGAACTCAAAAAAAAAAAAAATATTTTCCATGTTTTTCTTCTTCATCTTCTCTAACTTTACTCTCTCAATAATTCTACTTCTTTTTTAAAAAACCCATCTGATTTTTTAATCTCACTAATTATCTTTAACTTAATCATTTCACTAATCATTACACTAACTATTATTAACACTAACTAATCGTTACCCAAAATTAATCAGGAGGGTAATTTAGGTATTAATATAAATATCTAGATAAGGGGTGACCTAGATTTACTTATAATGTCTTACCCAAAATAAAACAATGGTCCCCAAAAAAAGGAACGCGTAATTGGGGGATATGGGAATTAATTGGGGGATATGAATTACTTCCTCCAACCCATGATTTTGGCTAAGGGGTGACCATTGGTTATGAAAATACTAAAATACCCTTCTCACAAAATAAAAATCAAAAACTTAAAATCAAAAAACAAAATCATATCCCCCATTTCCATCTCCACTTCTTATTAATCTTATTTAGGGGTGGAGCTTTGAAACCCAAATATTTCCCATTCCCTTTCAAATTCTAAACTCTCCCCACTCTATATCAAATTCTCTTCTCTTCACTTTGGAAACCAATTTTTTTATTCTAAGTGATGAAGATCATCTTTGAAAGTGATGATGACCATGCAGAATTGATGAAGACCATGCCGGTACCATGTTCCGGCATATGGTCTTCATCAATTCCGGCATGGTCTTCATCACTTCCGTTTTGAATTTTTTCTAGTATTAATCAGTCCACTGCCGGCATGGTCAGTTGATATGAAGACCATGCCGGAAAACAATTTATGAACATTTCCAACAATTGCCCGCATGGGTTTTTGGTTGAATACCATGCCGGCACCAAGCTTTTTCAGCTGCAACAATGGTGGATTCAAAGAAAAAAAAATCAATTTTTCAACCTCTTATTAGCGGTAATTCTCTCATCATAATCATCTTCCATTTTCAAAAAAAAATTCCACTCAATTTTTTTTTCTCTTCTACTACTCACTCACACACAAATTAAAATAAAAACACACACTAATCTATCCCCCAAATACTTAAGTTTTTTACTAATTATTATTAACCACTAAATATGATTAGTGAGGGCTAGATTAGGAATTAAAAAAATTATTAGATAAGGGGTGACCCAGCTTTGCTATTTGGATCCCTATTTTGTCTTGTACCTATATCCCCCAATTAGTTTTGACGGGTTCAAAAAAAGGCTGGTCCCCAAAAAATGGTTCAAATGAAAAGCTTCTACATGGATTCTTCCAAGAGTCTACCCAAGAGTCTACTAATGAAAGCGGCCTGGGTGAAACTGGGCTAAGAGGGGTGTGCCCAAAACTTGTACATGTTGCATAACAGCCATACTACATTGAGTAAAGCAGCAAAGAAAGAGCGCTTACCAGTTAGCAGCAGCACAAGCTATGGGCAGTTCAAAAATCAGAACTTATCCACACGTTGAAGATGGAAAAGGTGAATACCTTAGTTCAACACATGACATTATCTTAAGAAGATGTTAATACAGTGGGATAATATGCTTTAATTCATCCGGGCATGCCTAACAGTGTGTTCCTGACTCTTCTTCTCATTTGCTTATCTTATCCGAGTAAGTAAAGGATTTTCATATAAATAATGAGAAGGTACAGGATATTGCAAACTGTAAATACTTAACCAAAAGCTATACATTAAATACAAATGCTCTGTAGATGAGTTCTAATGCTGAACCGAGACTACCACAACTGGAATCCAGCAATTGTTCGGCTCATCTCATCACTGTGACCTAATTAAATCTCCACGCAATCTTTCAGGGTCCAGTCACATCAGGAAACTAGATGCCCCACACTTGGGAGAGAAGGATGACTTCCTTACGGACGGATGCAGAGTTGTAAATAGAACTGCATCACCAAATTCTGTTGATTGAAGAAAATTGACAGGAGAGATCACTTTTTAGGCGTGATTCTCACTGGAGTGAGTTGCTATCTCTACTTGACTGTCCAGTGGCATATATTGTGCCATGATTGCTCTAATCTCAGAATCCATGTATGACTGAAACAGAAATGAAGATATATCAGCAAGATTTTCAACACGAACATCATGTCATTTGGTGAATTATGACTTTGCCCTAAGACTTATCAAATTAAATTTTAAAAAAAGGATAAGATCCAAAGCTATAGCAAACTCAAAGCCTCGTGTGAATAATGGAATCATGCAAAACTTATAAATAAGAAATCAATATATAGCAAAATCAACTTACTCTTAATCTATATTTGTAAACTAGATAGCCTCCACCGGCAGCCATAGCCAAGCCTATGAAAATGATCCAAAAAGCAGTCCAGGCCGATCTTGCTCCACTAGAACGCTTAGCTGTTGGTTACCCCAAAATCAGTCAAACAAATCAGTTCATGGTTCCGTGGAATATAAATCTATCTTAGGTTAATTCGCTTCACTCACTTATGCAAGTGTCATGATCCTTCATATACAAGAGTCCTCCACTACAGGTACATTCATAGTCTCCCCATGTATTCTTGCAGCTGCATTCGGGGCACTGGCAAGCTGTCTTTTCTTTGCATTCATCAATATCTAGCAACGAGATGACACATAAACACACTTATAAAAGTGGGAAAAAAGACAAGGAAAAAATAATAAAAAGAATCTTCTATTTCTAAGTTTTCACGTGGTTTTGTGGTTACAGTTTCAAGTGAAACTAGAGTGCTTAATCAACTTGGGATTCCAAGTGAGCTCTGCAACACTGATCAGTCAGATAGGGCTTCAAATTTGTTTTCAGTGGCTTGATGTACATCTACTGGAACATTATGGGATATTAGCGTTTTATTGTCTTTTTGGTGCCACAGATAAACTAATCACATGATATGATGAGCAACAAATAGGGAATCCTACGAACCTACTCCAGAACCAAATGCATATTCCTCATGTGTGATTGTATAGAGTACAGAATACCCTCTACATAAAACCATTCAAATGGTTGAGTCCTGCATATCTGACAGATACAAATTCTTAAGCCTAGCACAACAGGCAGATCTTACCTATACAGCTTTTGACACCGTCACCTTTGAATCCATGCGGACAGTGGCATGTATCACCCATAGTTTCCTGTTGATAGGAATATGAGACCCCGTATTTACGTTCAAATATATTAAACAACCTAATCAAAGAGCTGTGTGTTTACTACGAAAGACATAATCAAAGAGATCACCAACCACGCAAGCAGAGGATGTCAGTCCATTGCGAGTTTCTTTCCAACATCCCCCATTATTAATCTTACACCGCCCTGGACCACTTGCTGCAAGGGGGAAATGGCATTAGGTACAATTAAAAGAATTGATCAAAAAAAAAAAAAATTGATACAGAATGTAGTTTGAGAGAACCTACACTGTCAGATCAACCCAATCATTTAGAACTGACATAAAAGAAGCATATGACTTATAGCTGAAAATAGTTACACTAGGTGCATAAAGGTAGCCATATAATAGTAATCGTTCAAACGATCCTCAATGCTCAAATTCTTTCGCTCGTTTACTTATATTATTCATCTACAATAGAACTAAGATATAATAAGTTTTGGAATGTCCGTAGTTTTATGACGAATAGCAGTCTAGCAGGCCATCCTAAGTTCTACACCTCACGAGCTTAGCTTAAGATGAAAATTATACTCCTAGGACGTGTGAGCGACTGATGGATTTTGAGGGAGATTGATTTATCCCAAGAAGGTTAGTTCGTCTACTAATCTTAATTGTACTAACAGACTCCCTTCTCGGTTAGATCAAAAGAAAACTACAAGGAGACAAAGGTGATATGCCTTGCTTATCAAATAGTACCAACACCATAAACAACAATCATAATAACATGCTTAACTTCAATGAGTTCGCAGAGGGGTAAATTTAATAAAAATGATAAGGCAAGAGGTGTTTCACCTGTGCAGTTGCTATAACCATCCCCTGTAAACCGCACACCATCAACCAAGGGACACTGACACACTTTCCCACGGAATGTATCCTAGTACCAGGGAAACAACCAATTTTAGTTATAATGAAATAGACAGAGTGTGCACTAAACGCAACTGGGATAAGTGATACCTTGCAGGCAGTGATGTTAGATGCCTTATCTTGCCAGCAACCACCATTATTATCCAGACACTCATTTGTCTCTATATCTGCAGGAGTTATACTTGATTGAGTAACCTATAGACAAACTTGATAAAACAAGCATCCTAGATATATGCCGTATAATTTGCTAGGGTTTATCGGAAATACTTACCACCGCTTAGACAAACAGCTGGATCAGTAGTTTCTTGAAAACCAGAACAAATGGCCTTCAAAACAGCACCTTTATCTAACTTTCCTGCAGAATTACAAAGTCAGGCATATAAACCATGAGGCTGAATAGAGAAAAATAAAATAAAAGTGACAAGTGAAGACTAACCTCGATATTGTCGGTTGTTAATAACAATGGTAGGGAGTATAGTAACATCACCTCTGGATCCTTTCCCAACCTATATCAAAGAGATTTCAAATTCAATCTGACAATATAATTGAAACTTGGAATACTTGAGAAACAAAAATACACGAAAACAACATAACACCTACTTGTGCATCCTGCTCTTCTTTCAAGACAGAATTGTCAGAGTCAGCATTTGGATCTCCCATACACTTCTCAATCTTTCCAGTGTCGAGGCCTATAGATGACAGATATCAATTATTTGTTCATGTCCATACTATAATGTGCAAAATATACATATGGTGACAAAGACACATACCGAGAGATTTGATAACACCATCCGCACATTCTTTGTTGTACTTTTTCTGCTTCATAGGGCACCGAATTTGAAAGTCAGTTACATAATCCCACCAGAGCCAAGGTTTCTTAGTCTCATTTGCTACTCTAAACACACAAAGCTGTCTCAAATTTTCAACAACCACATCTTTTCCTTCATACCCTTCGCTGAAATCTTGTTCTGGATCAGGCGCACAGTATCTTCCATGATTAATACACTGAGACTTACACTGCTTGCTTAACGTAAATGCCTGAGGACAGTACCAAGTTATATAATGCGGCGTAAACAATGTATAACCACCTTGCTCAAGAATCTGTGCAGCACCTTTGAAATCCTTGACAAATTCCATCAACATATTACATTTCGGCCCGCACTCATCATTACTGTTACTCCACAACTCATACTCTACGCGCTCATCGGGATGAGGAACAGCTTCTCTCCAGTCTAAGTTCACATTAACCATATCACCACCACTAATCGCCTTCTTCAGCTTCTCACCAAAATCCTTGGTAATAAGAGCAGATGGTATAGTTATGTTTTCAATGAACTTTGCAGATGCACCACCATCTTGAGATGAATCCATTGTTATCAATTGTTCATCGGTATCATCCGCAACAAGCACCGCAGATGCCCCGGCTTTCTCCGCATTCCAAACCTTCAAAGTAAAATAACAATCTGCACAAATCCAGTATAAGCAAACCAAATGTACACTAAAAAAAACCAATAAAAATCACAACTTTATAAAAAAATTACCTCCACGATCAAGCAAAACGAAGGTAGGAAGCCCACCAGCAGAGTTCTTATGAAATGAAATCTTATCAAATTCATTACAACCTTTTTGATTCTCTTTAGGATAAACAACTGTACCAGCCATACTACCTCCATACTGAGGAACACCAAAATTCGCAACAGCACTATCATGAGTTCCTTTAATACTATCTGGTGATGTTATTGCTAAACTATTCTTTTCTACAACAAATTTAGCCATTGTTAATGACATTAACATCATATAAAAAACCCCAAATACCAAAACCCCTATAAATTTCTTCATCTTCTTATAAAACGAAGAAATCACTTATTAGAAACCCAAAATTGAAAACTCGGGTTTGATTCAAATTGATTGAATTTTGATAAAGTTACCAACTTTATATGAACTTTTTCATGCTTCTGAAGAATTTTCGAAGGAAGGTGAGTTTTCAATGGCGTTCTGTTTTCGTTTCTTCCTGCTCCTCTTTGCTACATTCTTATTGGTTTCTTTTCAGTAGTACATTCATCACGTGGCAGGTTTTGAATCGTCGGTTTTGTGATTTTGTAAAATTGAACGGTTGTAGTTGTCTAATCTGAATGAATCTAGATGGCCTAGAGATGGGTGTGAGCATTAAACGGAGACTTGGAATTGCGAGTCGTGTCATCAATTTTTTACCTGCTCCAAGGAACAAGGGGTTGTTAGATGGAGCTGGTTATTTACACCCGAAAAAGCTTAATTGATCGCAAGTTGTGGCTTATTTACACTGCGTGTAGCAGGGGGTGGAAATTAAGGAGTCAACGTTGACAGGTACGAACCATGAGTCTTATTCTCAAAGACTTCTTTACTTTCGAGTAGTCTTATGACTTTTGGCAATGTCATTGCCCGTTTAAGGGTGTCAAAATATCAAATATTATTCGAAAATAATTTTGGATTCGGATATCCGGATTTTTTTATCCGAAAATGTAACTAATCGGATACGAATTCGGATATGGAGGTATTCGCATCCGAAATATCCGTATCCTAATTTATGTATGAATATATATATTTTTTAAACCTATGAAAGTGTAGATCATATCTATTTTTTTTATTTTTCTTTATATTTAGACATTTTGTTAAATTTTATTAAAAATAATAAATAATACTTTTAATTCTAATTAATTTTTATTATGTAAACATTAATCTTTTGTAAAAATAAAAATATTTTACTATTATTTTTTCTTATGATTTCGGATCGGATAATTATCCGATATCCTGGATAGAAATTCGGATACGAATTCAAAGTGAAAATTACGATATCCGTTCGGATTTCGGATCGAATTCGGATAACATATGGTATTTTCGGTTTCGGATACGGATAGTGCCTATCCGCATCCGTATGCATCCGTTTACACCCTTATGCCCGTTTTAGGAGTCACATTTGTTTTTTTCGGCCCTGTTCCAAGTAACAGCAATTCTACATGACCGCCATTTTAAACAATCTTGATATAGGGGCGGCAAGAAATGGTAGAGGGGAGGCAACATAATAAGACAAAAAAGGTCATTACAAGGTAATTAAAGTGTCCCTTATCAAAGAAAATTCTGGAAATGACTAATTAGCCCTTATTGTTAATAATCAAGATTAGTAATGATAATCAAGATTAGTGTTGATAATTAATTTTCACTTATTATAACTCTAAAATCAGATTTTTAGAGTTATCAAAAAAGAAAAAAAGTTTAGAGGAGAAGAAAAAGAAAACTTATGTGATATTTGTGAAACCTTAGATTTTGATTCACTCAACCAAAATGAGTGATTCCAGTGACCCGATATACTTCTAAATTAGTTCCCATTAGCTTTTTCTCGCTCAAAATTATCTAAAGTACATAACAAAATCAAAACTTTTGAATTTTCAGAAGAACTTACGGTTGCAATTTTGCTCGTGACCAAGCGTAACTCTTAGTTACGGTTCGTAAGTTATCGAATACTAACCGTAACTGGTTAAATTTGGGGAAGATCCAATCGTAAAACCAGTTACGGTTGGTAACTAAATGCTCTATACCAACCGTAACTTAGTTACGGTTGGTAACCAAATGCTCGATACCAACCGTAACTCAGTTACGGTTGGTAATTAAATGCTCGATACCAACCGTAACTGAGTTACGGTTCGTAAACTAAAATAGTTACCAACCGTAACTGAAGAAAATTCTCAGATATAAGAACATACGGTTGGTAATTGAACTATTACCAACCGTATTATCATCAAAATCTCCGATTCGGTTCGTAATTGAGTTAAAATCAACCGTAACTCGCATAAACCCAGAAATTTCAATTTCAATTTTCGTACAAAACCCTAATTTTTGATACAAAATTAACTTAAATCCAACACGATAAACTAAACCCTAACTGGGGTTTTCCAAACATTTTTCAAATCGCCGATTAATCGAAGACGATGAAATTTTCAGTTTTAATGGAGGTTACGGTTGATGGAGGAGAAGAGAAGATGAAGAAGAAGATGAAAAAAAAACTGATTTGATTTTTTCTGATTCATTAGGTTTAAAAAAAAATTGATTTGATTTTGGTTAATTTAAGGTGAAAAGGGTAATCTAGTCAATCTACACCCCCTATAGGACACCCCCTAACCAATAAGAGGGACATTGCTATCACACTTGCCGCCCTCTACCATTTCTTGCCGCCCCTATACCAAGATTGATTTTAAACCATGTAGAAACCGCCTAGACTCGTAGTTTATAAGGCCCCACCCCAAAAGAAATGTAGGGGGTCCCGGTTTTTGATTTTGTTGTGAGTAAGTTGTTTTTGTGTGGTTTAAAATGGCGGTCTGCCAAGAGTTTTTGATTTAGGAATTAAAAGGTGTGAATTCCCTCTTACGAAAGAGATGGACATAATATGAAGCATATGAGACACGCTTGGTTCGTAGGTCGTCGCCCAATTCCGCAATGCAAATCATAACTTGTTAATAAGCTTCTTGTTTGATAATATCCCATTAGAGATCTAAATGACTTCTTTCCACTTCATGCCCATTTGATAGCAAGGAAGTTGAAAGTACAAAGAGATACTTTTTGTACTTTCAACTTCCTTGCTATCAAAGGAGAAAACATGTTTGGGTGGTGGAAATTCAATGAAAATCTGTTTACATCATTAGGAAAATGCAAAGATACTCTTCAACAAATCCCTGTGCCATCAGATTTTCCACAAATGCATAGTGAAGCATCAAGCATCAAGGACATAGACTCCAGAATCTTCATATGTCATGTAAAAGGGAATATATCTTGGGGGTTGGTAGCGAAATCAATTTCTCAAAAACTTCAGTGGAATAGGTACCTGAAGCTATCAATTATTGATGGAAAATCTGCCATGTTTTATCCTCAAAATGATGAAGAATGGGACAAAGGCTGGAAACCACAATCATTCAAGGTCGGAGAGAACAACATATCGGTGAAAAGATGGTATTTGGATGTTGAAATCATCGATAGGTCAAATACAAATCAAACACAAATTGGGTAAAACTTAAAGGAGTTCCTCTGCATTTATGGTCATGGAATACATTCAATATCATTGGAGAAACATTAGGAGGGCTGGCTGAAATAGATAGACAAACAGCTTTGAAGAATCATGTATGCTGCAGAATCGGCATCAAAAGCCAGGTAACTAACATTCCAGCAGCAGTTAATGTCACAATTCAAGGAATTCCATTATTGATAGCTGTTGAATGGGACTATAACTTTCGTTAGAAGAGAAGACCATCGGAGAGAGAATACAATGAAACCGTCCGGTTGATGGGTGGCCGGAAAATTCACAACTCAAATTTTGAATCTCAAAACTCAAAAGATAAGGACAAATATAGTCTGGTAGCCCTGTCAGAGATACCAGAGGAGACAGATAAGGTTAAAGAAGACAACGGCACTGTTGAGCTGGAGGAGGGAGAATTTAGACCACAAGATTATCAAACGGGCAATTGGGTTTATCCGCCCAAGCATCAAAAGCCCATCAGCACCAAGACTGATGATAACCCGATAAAGAATTTATTTCTCAAATTTGAAGCAAAGAAAAAGGCGACAGGTGAAAAAGATAAGGATAAACCGGCATCAATCAGAAGCCTGTTTGAAAAGTTCGAGAAGAAGAAGATGAGTAGAATCGAAACCACAAAAGACTCAACGACGATAGCCCGGAACCAAAGGGAAGCCACATCTTCAACGGAAACAAATTTACTTTCAATTGAGATATCCACTCCAACTGAGGTATCAACTCCAATTTTCACTTTTCAAGACACTAGAGAAAGGAATTTCGTCTTAGCTCCAAACAGAAATTTTTGTTCAAGTCCGATAACACCCATTGAGGGATTTAACACCGAAAGATTACTTCTGGAAGCAAATAGACCGTTGGAGGTATACAATACTGTTGAGCTATTGATGGAAGCAAGTATTAATGTGGGAGCTATATTTGGGGAAAATGAAGAAAAAATGAGAATGGTTTTTTCAGATATTGTAGACAATCACAGAAGAATGGTAATAGAAAAACAAAAGACAACGGAGAAGATATCAACCAAAAACAATGTGGGTATAAATTCGTTGAATGGATCTTAAAATCCTTCAATGGAATATAAGGGGTCTAAATTCTATAGACAAAATTGATGCAGTAAAAGATCAAATACAAAGATTGAAGCCAACTTGTGTACTAATCCAAGAAACAAAAATGATGAAGGTGAGTGATTGGTTCATCAACAATATTTGGGGGAACAACAACAACAAATGGAGAGCAATACCTTCTAGAGGACTATCTGGAGGGATAATTTCTATATGGGATGATTCACAATTAATATGTGTGGATGAATTGATTGGGCCTAACTCTCTGTCTCAGAAGTTTAAATGCAAAAATGATAATTATGAATGGTGTCTCTCCAATGTGTACTCACCATGCGAGTATGATGAGCGATTTGAATTTTGGGTAGAAATGGAAGACCTCACTGGATGGGCATCAGAACATTGGTATTTAGATGGGGATTTCAATGCAACAAGGAGAAATGTTGAAAGAAATAAACCTGGTGGAAGAACAAGAAGCGGAAGATTGTTTAATGAATACATGGGGCAGCATAATCTTATTGACTTGCCACTGCATGGAGGATTGTATACATGGTCAAATATGCAGCCTCAACCTCTTTTATGCAGACTTGATAGAATGCTGGTGACCAACCAATTTGCAGGTAAATTCTCGCAATTGACTCAACATTTGTTATCCAGGTCATTATCGGATCATAATCCTTTGCTGCTTACAACATCTAGTATTGTTAGACAAAACCCTCCTTTTAAATTTGAGGCTTCTTGGCTAGATAATAAGCAATTCTTAACTAATTTGCAAATTTGGTGGTCATCTTTATGCTTCAATGGTACACCAAGTTATGTAATGTCAAAGAAACTTCAAGCCCTGAAATTCATTCTCAAGAGATGAAGTAAGGAAACTTATGGTGGAACTCATACTAGAAAGAAAGAACTAAATGAAAAAATGGATGCAATGAATCTGTTAGAAGAACAAGGACCTTTGGAGCAACAAGATTTTGTGAACAGGGTAGAATGGAAGCTGCAGTTGAAGCAAATAAGCGCTGACAATCAAAGGAAATTGTTATCTAGAGCTAAGACAACACACTTCCAGGAGGGAGATGACAATACTAAATATTTTCACAGCCTGGCAAATGGTAGGAGAAGGAAAAATACCATTCACAAGCTTGTGATAGATGGACAAGATAACTTCTGCCAACAAGACATTAGACAAGAGTTCACTGACTACTTCTCCAAATTGTTCCAAGACCCTCACCCTTGGAGACCTCAGCTGGACAATGAACAATTCACAAAGATAACATCTGAAGAACAAGCTTGGATGGAGAGAGCAATAGAAGAATATGAAGTCAAAAGCACCATCATGCATTTCAAAAACAATAAGTCGCCTGGACCAGATGGGTACCCGATGGAATTCTTCAAAGCAGCGTGGGAGATAATAAAAGTAGATTTAATGGCAGTGATTCAAGAATTCTACATGGAGGAGAAGATGGCATGGAGGACAAACTGCTCATTTATAAGTCTCATTCCCAAGAAAGAAGAATCAAACTCTCCTAAGGATTTCAGACCAATTAGCTTGGTGAGTAGTATGTATAAAATTGTATCAAAAGTATTGGCTGAAAGACTAAAGAAAGTACTACCAAAATTAATCACCGACAGTCAAGGTGCATTTCAAAAAGACAAGCAAATCCTAGATGGCATTTTGATTGCAGGGGAACTGATTGACTCAAGATTGAAGAGCAAAAAACCAGGATTGTTGTGCAAATTAGATATCCAAAAGGCATTTGATAATATTAGTTGGCACACTGGATTTGGAGAGAAATGGAGAAACTGGATTTTGTGGTGTATTACTACATCTCAACATTCTTTGTTAATAAACGGCACATCCACTGAAAGATTTAGCCCTCAAAAAGGATTGAGACAAGGGGATCCCCTGTCTCCGTTTCTTTTCATACTAGTAGCTGAAATATTTTCTAAAATAATGAAGAAGGCTGTTGAGATTAACATGCTCAAGGGATTTAGCATTAGCAACCAAGACATGATATCACATCTACAATTTGCGGATGACACACTTGTGTTCATTGATGCAAGGGAAGAAGAAGTGGAGAGTCTATTGTTAGTTCTACAGATTTACGAAGCCATTACTGGACTACGAGTAAACTTACAGAAGAGTTCAATGGTGAGTATTGGAGCCGACAGGAAGATCAAAGACTGTGCTGAGATTTTGAACTGTGCAATTGAGAAGCTACCACTAAAATACTTGGGAATGCCTGTGGGTGCCACTTGCAGATCAACATCAATATGGGATGCAATAATAGAAAATTTCCTGAAGAAGTTGGCACCATGGAGAAGAAAAATGTTCAATAAGGCAGGAAGAATTGTATTAATCAAGAGCACCTTATCAGCTTTACCAGTTTACTTTATGTCTATCATTCCCATGCCAGTCAGTGTTGAAAAGAAACTTACTCAAATAATGTGAAATTTTCTTTGGGGATCAACGGCACAGAAAAAAAAGATAAAGTGGATATCTTGGTCAAAGGTGTATAGATCTAAGAAATGTGGAGGATTGGGGGTCAGAAATTTAAGACTTTCAAATCAGGCTTTGTTAGCAAAATGGAATTGGAGATTCAAAATGGAACAACAAGCATCATGGAGGAAGGTAATTCAGGAAAAGTGAAAAGTGGAGAGGGGGATTTATGGGCCAGAACCACAAATGCATCTCATGGCAGAGGATTTTGGAAAGGGATTCAACAAACCAAACATTTGGTCCAACAAAACTGTTCTCTCACAATAAACAATGGAGCTGCAATCAGATTTTGGCAGGACATCTGGAGAGGCTCAAATAACTTAAAGTCACTTTTTCCTTTGGCTTACAAAAAGGCTGCTCTAAAAGAAAGCTATCTGCATCAACTGATCCAAAATGGGACATGGAATATTAAGTTCAACAGAGACACTACTTTGGCAGAGTTGCAGGACATCTGCAATCTAATTCAACACATTGGATCTCCACCACCTATCTCACCTCAACCTGATGAAGCTTCATGCCACTTTGGTGATAAATTTTCAACAAAAGCTTGCTATGAGTGGTTGAGCGCACAAGAACAGAAAATTCAAGTAAACCAGGTACAAGCTATATCACATAAATGTATTTGGGTAAAATTTGTCCCCCCTAAAGTGCAAATCTTCATGTGGATGGTGGCTCAAAATGCTATTGCAACAGTAGATAATCTGAATAGAAGAGGAGGTGCGATTGCAAACACCAGATGCAGCTTATGTATGAGGGAGGAGGAGACAATAAACCACCTATTTCTTCATTGCTCTTACTCCACAGAAATTTGGAATTACTTCATCAAAGGCTTTAATATGAGATGGGTACAAGGAGGAAACATTGAACAACAGTTGATGATGTGAAAATTGAGAAAGGGAAGAAACAGGGGCAGAAAACTCTGGCCTCTAATCATCTTTGCCATTATATGGGTGATTTGGGGGGGAAAGAAATCGAAGAGTGATGGCGAAAAAAAGGGGAAGATATGCTACAGTTGCCATCGATGAAGTGAAAAGCTCCCTATATTTATGGGTCTCATCTACAAATTGGTTCAGATTCATACCATTTAGTCAGCTAATTACGCATTGGAAGATAATAGTCGAAGGAAAATGTGACTGAATCGTAACTGATTGGCGTATTCTTGTAATTTCACTATTTTTTTTTTTATTAAAATCATAACCTTTTTTGCGCAAAAAAAAAAGTTGAAAGTACATTTTGATGTTTTCTATTTGAGAAAAAAAATGGTCTGTAGTGCTGCATTTTTATTTTTAAAAGGTATGTAAGAATGGCAATTGGATGCACTTGATGACTTGATCTACGTGTTTTTTTTACCGTTCTTTCACATTTCACAGCTGCTTTGTTTATTATTATTTGCTCAAAATGTCTCTTTATCGAGTAGTACCATTGTACCAGAACCTTCTTTGCATGGAGATTACCTGCGGACCAAGAGTAAATAAGTTAGTTGAACGGTGTATGTAGACACTCTTTGTAGTCAGTGTGGGGAATTGACTCAAAAAAAACTTCATCGCTAGGTTGTGGCTCACTTATACTGCGTGTAGCAGGGGGTGAAAACTAAGGAGTCAACGTTGACAGGTGGTATGACTTGCGAGTCTTATTCTTAAAGACTTATTTGGCACCATAATTTTTTTTTACTCATGGTTTTGAGGCTTTTGAGTAGTCTTATGGCTTATGGGAATATGAATTATATATTTTGGGAGTCACATTTGTTTTTGCCTTGTACTGAGGGGTAAACTTAGAACGTGGGAAAAGGTGTGGATATGAGTTTAATGATGATTTCATATGCTCATATGAAGCACATGAGACACGCTTGGTTTCTATGTCACTGCCAAAGTCAGCATGGTAAATCATAACTTGTTATGTGACCCTTAATAAGCTTCGTTGGCAGGTCCAAAATTCGTCCATGGTACAAAAGTTATGCGTGGATTGAAATCTGCCTTAGGTTTCCAAAAGAATGATCCATGTGGTCTTGATATGTTACCTAAATCTATCAAGGTGATTCAAAACAAACCTTATGGTCCGAAATTCATCTTGTGAACCTAAACTTTATCATTGTAATCCAATTATGTCGGTAGATCAAAAACAAAAAACAAAAAAATACTACATTTGTCCAAACGTTCTCATAGAACAAATTATATCAGTATGACAAAAAAAAATTGTACTCCTTCCATCTCACATATGAGGAAAGAACTGGTTGAATCTCTTGGATTAGGATACTTTTTTCCAACGACCATATGCCTAAAAAAGTTTGGTAAGAGGATGATGAGGATCCTGAAAGTTTAGACATCACAAATATGATTCAACAATTCTTCTGCACTGGTTTTATGCTGAAATGTTTAAACATCACAAATATAACCCTTGTCCCAAAATCGAAGAACAAACAATTCCCCTCTGATTTGCGGCCTATTGCTCTATGCAATACAAGTTATAAACTCATTTCCAAAATCCTGTCAATTAGGATGAAAAAGCTTATGGGAAAAATCATTTCACCACTGCAAGCAGCGTATGTACCGGGACGTCAAATCTCAGATAATATTCAGTTGGCTCAAGAAATTGTGCATACCATGAAGAATAAAAAAGAAGAAACTAAACATTTGGCACTCAAGTTGGATATGTCAAAGGCGTTTGATCGCCTTGAGTGGTCTTTTCTTTTGGACGTCATGGAACAGATGGGTTTCTATGTAGCCTTTCGAAATTTGATAATGCAATGCATAAGTACCACCAAAATTTCAATAATTTTAAATGGTGCTCCATGTGCAGCTTACCATCCTACAAGGGGAGTGCGATAGGGTGATCCTCTTTCACCCTACCTCTTTATTATTGTCATGGAGGCATTTTCACGTCAATTATATCATGCATAACAAATGAAGCAAATTGTGGGAATCAAAATTGCGCCTGGTGCATCTTCCATCTCACACTTGTTCTTCGCCGACGATTGTTTACTTTTTTTTCAATGCAGATCTGCATAATGTTAACAATGCTCTCAACATAATTGAAGATTTTGGAAATGCCTCTGGGCAGATTGTAAATTTCAGCAAGTCAAGTGTGCATTACAACACTAATGTCCCTCCTCGATTCTGCAAAATACTAACAAGGCGTCTGAAAGTACCAAGAATGGGAACAACGGAAAGATATCTGGGAATACCATTTCTTATTGGAAAAAAACAAGGTTCGGTGCTTCAACTACATCTATGACAGAGTTAAGAACAGACTATCTGCTTGGAATGGGAAGACAATATCGCAGTGTGGAAAATCTTTGATGATAAAGACTGCCACAAACACAATTCCTTCGTATTCAATGAGTTTCCTTCAAATATCAGCTGAAATCATCAAAAAGATAAATGCAGCGCAGAGAGATTTTTGGTGGGGATATGAAGAGCTTAAAGGTACTTATTACATCTCTTGGAAAAACTTGTATTTGCATAAAGCTGAAGGTGGACAAGGTTTTCGAGATTTGAGAGTTTTAAATCAAGCTCTTTTAGTCAGAGCAGCATGGAGATTATGCGTTAATAGAGAGACAGAATGGGTAAAGGCTATGCAAGCAAAGTACTACTCTGGAGCCAGTTTAAATCATGCTACACATAAGAAGAATTGCTCCTGGGCGTGGAATGGAATACAAAGACAAATCCCTTTCATAAGGCAGCACATCCGTTGGAGAGTTGGACAAGGAAACCACATCAAAATTTGGGTTGATGTTTGGGTTATGGGATTAGATAATCCACCAGTGCCACGAGAGGGGCTGACAGATTCAGAAGATTTCATTTGGGTCAAAGATCTTATTCTTCAAAACAGTAAGCAATGAGATATTAATATTGTTCAGCGGTTGTTTGATACTAACACAACAGAATTAATCTTGAAAATGAGTATACCTACTTCAGCAGAAGACAAGTTCATCTGGACTTTAACAAAGAATGGCAACTTTACGTTAAAATCAGCTTACAACCGCCTTTTTGAGATCAGTAGAGGCAATCTTCAGTCTTCTACAATCATTCCTGGTACAAGTATCAGCTGGAAAGACTTTTGGAGCATCCAGGTATGGCCAAGAGTTAAACATTTCTTTTGGAAATGCTTTTTGGATATCATACCCACCAAGGAAAGATCTGCACGTGTCTGCAGTTTCATCAACCAACAGTGCTCGCTTTGTAACCAGTTTGATGAAGATTTAATGCATGTGTTATTCACATGTCCTTTTTCAAAAGCAGTTTGGCTGCTAGTGCCTGGTGGATCTTCGGTTCTTAATATAAGTTCTAACAGTATTGCGAATATGTTTGAAAGCTGGTGGCAAGTACAGCGACAACAAACAAGCCAGACAAGCTGGTTAAATACTGCAATGTCAGTCTCGTGGATTTTGTGGAATACTAGATGTGATGATCAATTTCAGAAGATCAGTGCAGACCCAATGGAAGTAGCTAGAAAAGCAATAAGCTTTAGTAACTATATGGACAACCTTACTATTAAAAACCAAGTGAACAACTTTGCTCAGGCTTTTGAAGCGCAACATGCATCTCAGTGGAAACCACCAGCATTAAATTTCTCAAAATTAAACTGTGATGCATCTTATGATTCAAACAATGGTCTAACTGGTATTGCTCTTGTTTTACGTGATCATGCAGGCAAGTGGAGAGGAGGGCTTGCAAAGTGCTATGCAGGAATAGCAAACTCGGAGCAAGCAGAATGTATTGCATTCAGAGATGATGTGGGATGGAGCTTGGAGTTGCAGTTGAATGCAGTTATCTTGGAGACAGACCTTCAAGGAATTGATAGATACATCAACAACAATGCACCTATCATAGCATGGGAGAATGAAATTATTCTGCTCGACGCACTTGAAAAACTAAAAACTATTCAGAATTGGGAATGTTGTTTTTTCCCAAGAAAATGTAATAAGGTTGCTGATGAGCTTTCAAAATTCAGCAACAAATTTAGAGTAACTAGTATTTTGCTAGACATTCCACCTAGCGTCATTGAAGGTTATGTTACGTCAGACATTTCGACTATCAATTAATAAAACTTCTTATTCGCATCAAAAAAAAAAAAAAAAAACCGACTACAAAATTTGTCAGGATGACTTCTCACTCAGGCGCTAGAACTGTCAAATCCATCTTGGAATCGCTTCTTATTTACTAAATGGGTTGTTATTTGATTCCTAAGGCCATAACTAGCCAACTAACTTCCTTCCAAATAAATTTCTGGTGGGGAAAACGAAAGGATATAAAAGAACTTTTTTTAAGGCTTGGTAAGCCTTAAGAAAACCCATCTTTGATGGGAGGTTAGGGTTTCAAGACATTAACTCAATCAATCTAGTACAACTTTGGTAGATTCGCCTAGAAATTCAACCCCACATATAGTCAAGGAAGTTATTGACTGGTTGAAGCAGTAATAAGACACTTTGGTCGTACCAAAAACATGCATATTTTCTAACAACTCCAGCTCCAAAATTATATGAGGGCCAGCAGAAGAATCTTACCGTACATAGACGTACAAAGAGTTGCTGGAGTAATTCGAGGATATTCAAACAAATGATTGGAGAACACTTATTATCCACGAACTAAGCAACTAACTTCTTCAAAGGAAAGTCATCCTAAAAGATATAAATAAATTATTTCTACTTTATAAAATATTATATTACAATAACTCATATGGGTCTCTGTCATAGTGCCTTGGAAATGATAAAGCACAACAAAAATTTACTTGTGTTCACGGTGAAGTATGTGGACTAACACTAGTAGTTACTTTCTGTAGACACCTTCAACGTCTTGGGTATTACTGGCCGACCATGGAGACTTACTCTCGGGCACTACAATAATCTTGCTCCAACTTTCAGGTGTCATTCACCAATCAGAGACTCTAACAATATATACCATAATGGGGACTGGTGAGATCCCTACATCAAATATTTACGAGATAAAGTTCTACCACCAAATAAGTGAAAAACAATTAGACATACTCAAAAAGCTAGGAGATTTGTTTTCCACAAAGAGATTTTATATTGTAAGAGTTTAGGAGGTGATCTTTGATGTCTGGAATAATTTGAGATTTCCACTGTAATACTTGTTCTTTTGGCGCATGCTCAGAGATGCGTCATTTGCATGAGATGAAGCTTCATCTCAAGATTTTGTTGCATGTTTAGGGCAAGAATGAAATTGCACCATTATGGTGCATCACACCATTGGATGGTTGGACGAGAGAAATATTGCACCATAATGGTGCAATATTCATGTTATCCAATGGGCCAGAACTGAATAATGTATCATCATGGAGCATTACGAAATGGTGCATGGTGCAACCACCATGAATAGAGAAGCAGTTATGTCAAAGTACTCCCTAATTTTGAGTTATTGATAGCTGTCTCAAGCGATTATGTCAAAGTACTCCCTAATTTTGAGTTATTGATAGCTATCGTATGCGTCAAAAATAAATTACTTTCTCACTACTCAAAATATATAATATAGCAAGGGAAAGAAATGATCGTTCCCACAAAGAGGACTAAGGTTGTCAAGTTGTTTCGGTTTCCTATATAAAACAATGGGGGGATTTTCTGATTTTTATAAACTAAAATAAAATAAAAGCAAAACAATAAAAAGTGAACACGCAAATCAAGGATGTGAAATATTGGGTAAAGGTTTCATCTTTAATTGTAAACAAGTTTTTGAATATATGAATATAATTCGTATTTAATATCGCTATCATCAAAAGCCCTAGAATACCTTATTGCAAGAATACTCGTAAATTTCCTAAGTCATCAACACACACATTAGAGTTGCGTATGTGAATTCTCCCAAAAGAATAACCTAACGCCTTGCGCTAATTAAGTTCAATTCCTAGGAGCATTAAGTTTCAGAAATTGGATAATCAATGCAATTGTCATACATTGCGCATGACAATTCGGACAAAGGTCAAACTCTACGTATGATTACAAGAGTGTATCACTACAAACCGTAATCATATCATGCTACTCGTATTCAAGGTTATCGCTCGATGATGAACCCTAAATTAGCTATAGATATGGATATGAATTCAATCAATTCTAGACTTAACTAAACAAACATTCAATCATATTGCAATATGTAAATCATGCAATTATTATAAACCGTAGAAATCAAACGATGATATTGAGAGAAAACTATTTCATAAAATCAATAACTTGGTTGCAAAATCCAACTACATCTTTAACCAATAATAAAAACTTAGTTACTTGTGTTTTTGGATATCATCATAGAAAGTGATCGCTGTCGTAGGCGTCAAAAATAAATTACACTTTCTTACTACTCAAAATATATAATGAAGCAAGGGCAAGAAAGGATCGTTCCCACAGAGAGGACTTAGGTTGTCAAGTTGTTTCGGTTTCCTATAAATAACACCGGGGGGTTTTCTGATTTTTATATACTAAAATAAAATAAAAGCAAATGAAGAAAAGTAAACAAATAAATTCAAATATGTGAAAGCATTGGTTAAGGATTTCGTTTTCATTCACAAACATATTCTTATCTTAATAACTAGAATTGATATTTTAATCTCTATTTTATCAAAGGCCCTAGAATACCTTGATCGCAAGTATATCCTGCAAATCTCCTCTTATCATCAACAAACACATTAAAAGATGCGAATATGAATCTTATCTAAGAGAACAACCTAACGTGTAAAAGTACTAATCAAGTTTAATTCCCTAGATGCGTTAAGTTCTATGAAATCAGGCCAATCAAAGCAATCGAACGTGTAAAAGCACTAATCCGATTTAACAAAGGTTATGGTTCACATAAGATCATAAGAATATATCACTACAAACTATAATCATATTTATGCTACTTGCAATCAGGAATTATCACTTTTGCGTATAATAACCCTAATCTAGCAATAAAGATGAAAGAAAACTCAATCGATTCGCGACTCGACTAAACAAGCATTCAAATCATGTAACAATATTAATGGTGAATCATAAACGATAAAGCATGGAGACAAAACTAATTTATTGAATAAGAAAAATGTTATGTGAAATCAACTTTATCCATAACCAATAGAAAAATTAAGTACTCATGTCATAGGAGTTCATAACAAGGAGAAAAAGAAAAGACTTCATGTTTCTAAACCCTAGAACCAAAAGTAGAGGCAAAAGATGAGAGATGATCAAGATAATAAAAGAGATCCTTCTTTAAATCCTTTTTCTGCCTTTACGACTTCTAAGTGTCGGCCAAATCTGTCCAGCCCATACTTGTAGCTACAACTCTGGCCTCTAACCAAGCCCATAAGCCCATTAGATATTTGGCTTGTCAATTCTTTGGAACTGACAGCTTATTCTAGCCTTTAACCACACCTCCAGGCCACCGCAATACCAATTCTTCCTCCCGGTGCATCATATTCATTCACCTGGCCATTTGCAAACGCATTCATCCCAGCTTGCCTCTGTTTTCTTCTATATCAATTTAAGATCCAATCTTGGCAAAACATCACCCAAACAACAAGTATCTTCTTTTCATCATTTCAGCACAACCTCAAACCATTTCAGCTGTGAAGCAGCAGCGTTACCAGACTGCAGCTTCAAACTATTCTTGACCCTCACTGCCTCATACAAAAATCACAACTCAACTCCATATTCCCTGTAATCAACAGCATCGGCAGCAGCAACATACAACGACTACCATACTCAAATCCAAATGCAACCCATCTCTTAGTCACTGCAGCTCCCATCTGACCAGCTCAGTTCATTCACTAGCACTCCCTACACCTACGCTTCACCAGTTCCATTAGCTCGCAGCCCATCTGAAACTGTAGCAATTCATTACCACCAACTTCAGCTTCAGTGCTTTGACAATACTCTCATCTGCGTAACTCCATTTCAGCTTATCAGCTACAACTCTGACTATGCCATATATCTCATCTCAAACCAAAGCCCCTTCTTTACTTGCCTGCAATCCTAGGCATACATCTAACTTCTCAGCTCTTCAAGCATAACACTTCAAACCTAGCTGTTGCACCAGCAATTGAATCATCACTACCATCTGTAGCTCCAAAACCATTAAATACTTCATCTGCTCACAGACATACCCATTATCTCTGCATTCCACCAGCACCTGTAACTCTAACCATCAATTCTTCCCTGTCTCGAAGTATGCAGCATAAACCACAACTCAAATCCCTCATCTCAATATCATCTGCAACCACTACTTGAGAACACCATTCCTATGCATCCATCACCTACAGAACCCTCTCGTCTGCAGCTCAATCCGCACCTCAGATTCTTCCATGAGTTCAAGCTTCACGAACTGCTCATGACTTGCAACAGTGGAAACAACCACCAGAATTAAGCCCTGACAGTACTCCATCACTTCCTCATCATCAAAGCATCATTGCTTCTCTTCAATTTCAGATCCATCATAACACCAGCTCATCCTTCTTACCAGTATCACCACAATCTCTTCCTGAGTTGTTCTTTATGGCACTAGCACCTGCAATTCATAAACTACTAACACCACAAATCCTTTCAAATCTGTCTCGCAACCGTGCAACACCTGCAATCACCATTTCTATTTCATTCACTGACTGTTGTGCTTGGTCTCATCTCCAACACCTGCAATAGCTGCAATCTTCAGTCTTCTCAGCATCATCCTACGGCTGCAACACAGCCAAGCTTCCAGCCTCTGAAGTTCAGTTCACTTCCAGCTTCTTTACCACCGTCACAATCAACAGTTCCAACTCCCAGTTGCGCTAACTCCAATCCCAGACAACCTGCAATGCCTCAACTATTCCATTCAGCCTTGCCTGCAAGTGTACAATTCCACCAGCAAAACCTCCACTGCACCTGCAACATCAGCTTGCAATTCACTCCACCTGAACCTCAACAGAATCACAGCCACCTCAACCTGCAGTTTGAACCCATCCTAGCCAATTACACCACCGTAGATTCATCTCCAATTGCATCTCATAACCCTTTGAATCAACATCACCACCAAAATCATATTATTCTTGACCACAATTCCTAACAGTTCTTCCAACGGCATCAAGATTCAGTGGCACCAGTCTTCAAACCCCGTATCTCTTCATCAATTTCTCCACTAGAAGCTTACTCATCTCTGAATTCATCAAAAACCCCTTCTTTGTATGTCATTCCTTAACCTTCCATAAACCCTAACCTTCTATACCACGACCTAATTCTTTAACAGCTACAGAAGCCCATAGACTCAATCTTCTTCCTTGAATTCCTCTATCAAAACAACACAGCAGCAACAACTTCTCTCTGTTCTTCTCGGCACAGATTCACCACTAAATCAGGAATAGATACAAACCCAGTGTTCAATATCCTTCTCATACTCTGAATTATCTCTTCAATCAACATCGACCATCAGTAACACACCACAACCCATCTCCACTTTTCTGCAATCTCAGTTCAGCACCAGTTCCTGTAGCAGTTCACTCCAATTTCTTCTTCTCTGTGTTGTTACCAGCAACAACTTCGATCCGAGTTTCCTCCATGGCTGCTGCACCTATTTCTTCTCTATATTTCAGAAACAAATAATTGAGAATTGATTTTCTCTAATTTTTAGGTCTTATGTAGGAAAATGCAAGTTGATACAACTACCCAGATGAAATAGATAAGGGCCAACCCATGATGTCTTCCCTTTGCTTCTCTAGACTAAGCTGCAGTGGTTGTCCCCTATCATTTCGCTTAACTCGGCTGCGCTCCAAAATGATGCTTTTGCCTTTTTCTCTCCAAATGAGTGATTTTTCCTTCTTTTGCTCATAATGACTCCAAACACCTGTATACTCAAAAGTAAACATAAGATACATAATTCACACGAAAAATAGCAAAGAAAGCATAATCAATATATATAATAAATTTAGGTGTTTTAGACACCTATCAGATTCCCCCACACTTAGACTTTGCTAGTCCTCGAGCAAATAAAACAAAACAAATTCTAAAGCATACATACAACTCCGTGTCGTTGAGGCTACAGTCACACTTAGCACGTATAACAAGCCTTTAAACCCCTAGGTGTCCCTAGTGGACGAGTTATACTCTCGTGAGGGCTTACTAGAGATATACCCACAAAACCTACTTTTCCAACTTACTAGTTCTCCGTAATGATAGCATCTAACGCGCTAAGAAGACATAGAGATTCTGCACACTAGTCATAAGAAGTTAGACACATAAATGAACACAATCTCATCCTTAAAAGTTGAGAGAGAAATAACCATCCCTTGTCGAAGGAAATTCGGGTTCGAAGTGATCAAAAGTCTCGACTTTGCCTCACAAGAAAGGGTTTTATGAAGTTGCTCTCAATAACAAACAACTTTTTATGGGTCACACATGTGTCCAGGTAGGAATGAAGAAAGAATCCTGCGACACGTTGAATAGTAGGAAGGCAAAACCCTCCGAATCGTTTTAAAAACCCACATCTTTTATCATTTTTGAAAACCCATTTTTCTGAGGATCTCTAAGAAAGGAAATCAACCACTTAACGAAGGTGGGAATATGCTTACTTACCTCATTATCCGTTCGACGTGCAGCTAGCACCACTCTCACAGCATCCATAGAAACGTCTTCGGTCTTCAATCGGTGTCTTCATCTTCGTCTTCGGTCTTCAACTGTCGATGATAACTCTTGAACTTCGTAAAATCTTGACAATGTGATTCTTTCCTCTTAATCCTTATTGCTTGAAACTTCATTTTAGATATTCCTTCTTCCATTGGCTTTATTGAAAGAATACAAAACTAAAAACGAACTATACAAACCAAAATATAAATTTTTTCTTGTCTCTCTTTTCTTTCTTTTTTTTCATCATTTTTTTTTTATCATTTTTTTTAATATGAGACAAGAAAAATAAAACAAATACAAAATGAAAACAAAACGAAACAAAACAATAAAACTAGTAATGAACCTAAAAAAAAATTTCTCTTGTCTCTTGTCTCTTTTTTTTTATTATTTTCTTTTTTCATCATTTTTTTTTTCTTTCTTTATTTTTTTTTGAGACAAGAGAAATAAATACACACTGAAAATAAAAATAAAATAAGTACAAATGGCCATGGTGTAAGTACTTTACCGCTTGATTTTTCACAACGTGTATGTCTCGATTTCATAAACTTCTTGAAATCACATCTTGATATTATTCGCTCTTGTACAAAAGTCTTCAACTTGTAAAAATTCTGCTCCTTATCTTGTTGCTTTACTTGAATCTGAAATCTTCTCATTTCTATACTGTTGCTCGTAAACCTTGAACGTCTTCAACTTTCCTTCGAATTTGTGATACTCCTCTTGTTGATGATGATGGTGTTTCTATGGACCTGTTGGTGTAGAGAGAGATAAAGTGGATGGTGCTAACTGCGAACAAGATTACAAGTGGTATGTAAGTTAGCAATTCGATGTCACCATCATGATTGACAAAATAGCACTCAAGAGATCAAAATAGTGCTTCTATTGGTGGGAGGTTGGGCAGCTCACCATTCTGCCCGGAATTTACGTACGATGACACACACTCTAAAAGCACATATTTAGATAGGTACAAAGAATTGAAGGTCGGTGCCTCACATTATGTAACATGGGTAGTCTCCACTATAGGGGACCACAACTCTACTACCGAATTCAATCTGCACCTCATTTGCCACTGGCATGGTTAAATCCAACTTTAACTCTCATACAAGTAAGAAACCCGATCATGTTCTCTGTCATCTCTAAGTTCAGTCACTCTTATGAGATTCTCGATGTAATCTTAGCGACATGTATACTATGTGACTCTAAACTAACCACAAGTTGGAGTTTTTTTATTCACTATTTTACACAAAAGTTGAAAAATTTGAAAAATTTACAATGCAAATACTTAACCACTACCCCATACTTAAACTTTACATTGTCCTCAATGTAAATTGAATCGTCCAAAGAAAGTCAAGGTGGGAAATCTTATAATGATATGCGACAAGAAAAAGTAAAAACAAGAAAAGAAAAATAAAAGATAAGAGATACAAAACCTATGGGTTGCCTCCCATGTAGCGCTTGGTTTAAAGTCGTCAGCCCGACTATATCCTTGCAAGATTCATTCCCCATATACCAACAATCTAAAAAGTTGGGGATCCTTCCATAAATGAAGCTATTAACCGATAAAAGTTTTCCCCCACACCTATTCTTGTCCACACTTGGAAGTGTATAAAGAATATATAAGTCAGGGACTTCCACGGTTTCTTGTCCCAAAACCTGCATAGTATGAGAATCAAGTATCTCCAATGGAGGATATCGAGAAACAAAGTCATTCAACAATATTCTCGAAGCACATACATTCAAACCAATAAGAGGTAAAGGAGAAGAAACAATAGGCAACGGGTTAGACAAACTTATCACAATCTCTTGTATCACGGAATCCTCTCCATCCTTGAAAAACTCAAGTGAATTACTCACCTCTTGTATATCATGGTCCTCTATCAAACCTTGCAACCATTCCTCGTCCGTTTCTGCCTTAACCAAAGTCTCGACATAAACATCATCATTACAATCATATGCAAGCTCAATTGGGTCTTCCACAATATTGGTCATATCGGTCACATTCTCAACACACTCCTCTTCATTAGACTCAAACCTTGTTTCAAAGTTGTCATCAAATGTCTCCAAAGGTTGGTCCTTTTTAACACAATCATCTTCGTCTTCATTTTCAGACTCACCATAATAAGAATCGTCGTCGGTTTCCCAACCCTTATCACGACGTCGTTTAAGTTCCATATGAATGGTCCTACTAATTTCATCGACAAGCTCTTCCGAGGCTCCATCATCTTCCAACTTATATAATTTCTGCGCAAGTTTCTTGACGTTCACACGCTTACCACCGCTGGCTACAATAGGTTCTCTTTCCCATGACTCTTCCCTTTGAATGGGTGAATGATCATAACTACGATCTGGAGTCGGTAAGAAGAAATGTTCCAAAAATTGGTTTGTGCGACGTTCTCTCTATCACGGTCAACTTGGTCTAGCCTTTGTTGCATGTCTTGTAATCCATTCAAAATCTGCATACAACTCGAATAAAGCCAATTAGAAGTAGAATTATCCCACCTATGTGCTTGACTTACATACCCACTACAAGGTTGTTGTTGGTATTTATGAAAATCACCATAAGGTTCTCTAGGATATGCATCATAGCCAATAAATTAGTTTTTATGGTATTCCATAGATGGTGGGTACTTGTCATAGTGTTGAGGTTGTTGAAAACCGTATCCATCGCTCCAATATGCTCCGTCCATAGAAATTGGTACCTGAAACAATAGTTCTCAAAACTATGTAAAAACCAGAAAATAAGAAAAACTAAAAATAAAACTAAAAACAAAAATAAGAAACCAAAAACAAGTGACAACCGCTGCCTCCCCGCAACGGCGCCAAAATTTGATCGCTGTCGTATGCGTCAAAAATAAATTACACTTTCTTACTACTCAAAATATATAATGAAGCAAGGGCAAGAAAGGATCGTTCCCACAGAGAGGACTTAGGTTGTCAAGTTGTTTCGGTTTCCTATAAATAACACCGGGGGGTTTTCTGATTTTTATATACTAAAATAAAATAAAAGCAAATGAAGAAAAGTAAACAAATAAATTCAAAGATGTGAAAGCATTGGTTAAGGATTTCGTTTTCATTCACAAACATATTCTTATCTTAATAACTAGAATTGATATTTTAATCTCTATTTTATCAAAGGCCCTAGAATACCTTGATCGCAAGTATATCCCGCAAATCTCCTCTTGTCATCAACAAACACATTAAAAGATGCGAATATGAATCTTATCTAAGAGAACAACCTAATGTGTAAAAGCACTAATCAAGTTTAATTCCCTAGATGCGTTAAGTTCTATGAAATCAGGCCAATCAAAGCAATCGAACGTGTAAAAGCACTAATCCGATTTAACAAAGGTTATGGTTCACATAAGATCATAAGAATATATCACTACAAACTATAATCATATTTATGCTACTTGCAATCAGGAATCATCACTTTTGCGTATAATAACCCTAATCTAGCAATAAAGATGAAAGCAAACTCAATCGATTCGCGACTCGACTAAACAAGCATTCAAATCATGTAACAATATTAATGGTGAATCATAAACGATAAAGCATGGAGACAAAACTAATTTATTGAATAAGAAACATGTTATGTGAAATCAACTTTATCCATAACCAATAGAAAAATTAAGTACTCATGTCATAGGAGTTCATAACAAGGAGAAAAAGAAAAGACTTCATGTTTCTAAACCCTAGAACCAAACGTAGAGGCAAAAGATGAGAGATGATCAAGATAATAAAAGAGATCCTTCTTTATATCCTTTTTCTGCCTTTACGACTTCTAAGTGTCGGCCAAATCTGTCCAGCCCATACTTGTAGCTACAACTCTGGCCTCTAACCAAGACCATAAGCCCATTAGATATTTGGCTTGTTAGTTCTTTGGAACTGACAGCTTATTCTATCCTTTAACCACACCTCCAGGCCACCGCAATACCAATTCTTCCTCCCGGTGCATCATATTCATTCACCTGGCCATTTGCAAACGCATTCATCCCAGCTTTCCTCTGTTTTCTTCTATATCAATTTCAGACCCAATCTTGGCAGAACATCACCCAAACAACAAGTATCTTCTTTTCATCATTTCAGCACAACCTCAAACCATTTCAGCTGTGAAGCAGCATCGTTTCCAGACTGCAGCTTCAAACCATTCTTGACCCTCACTGCCTCATACAAAAATCACAACTCAACTCCATATTCCATGTAATCAACATCATCGGAAGTAGCAACATACATCGACTACCATACTCAAATCCAAATGCAAACCATCTCTTAGTCACTGCATCTCCCATCTGACCAGCTCAGTTCATTCACTAGCACTCCCTGCACCTACGCTTCACCAGTTCCATTAGCTCACAGCCCATCTGAAACTGTAGCAATTCATTACCACCAACTTCAGCTTCAGTGCTTTGACAATACTCTCATCTGCGTAACTCCATTTCAGCTTATCAGCTACAACTCTGACTATGCCATATATCTCATCTCAAACCAAAGCCCCTTCTTTACTTGCCTGCAATCCTAGGCATACATATAGCTTCTCAGCTCTTCAAGCATAACACTTCAAACCTAGCTGTTGCACCAGCAATTGCATCATCACTACCATCTGTAGCTCCAAAACCATTACATACTTTATATGCTCACAGACATACCCATTATCTCTGCATTCCACCAGCACCTGTAACTCTAACCATCAATTCTTCTCCGTCTTGAAGTATGCAGCATAAACCACAACTCAAATCCCTCATCTCAATATCATCCGCAACCACTACTTGAAAACACCATTCCTATGCATCCATCACCTACAGAACCCTCTCGTCTACAGCTCAATCCGCACCTCAGATTCTTCCATGAGTTCAAGCTTCACGAACTGCTCATGACTTGCAACAGTGGAAACAACCACCAGAATTAAGCCCTGACAGTACTCCATCACTTCCTCATCATCAAAGCATCATTGCTTCTCTTCAATTTTAGATCCATCATAACACCAGCTCATCCTTCTTACTAGCATCACCATAATCTCTTCCTGAGTTGTTCTCTATGGCACCAGCACCTGCAATTCATAAACTACTAACACCACAAATCCTTTCAAATCTGTCTCGCAACCGTGCAACACCTGCAATCACCATTTCTATTTCATTCACTGACTGTTGTGCTTGGTCTCATCTCCAACACCTGCAACAGCTGCAATCTTCAGTCTTCTCAGCATCATCCTGCAGCTGCAACACAGCAAAGCTGCCAGCCTCTGAAGTTCAGTTCACTTCCAGCTTCTTTACCACCGTCACAATCAACAGTTCCAACTCCCAGCTGCGCTAACTCCAATCCCAGACAACCTGCAATGCCACAACTATTCCATTCAGCCTTGGCTGCAAGTGTACAATTCCACCAGCAAAACCTCCACTGCACCTGCAACATCAGCTTGCAATTCACTCCACCTGAACCTCAATAGAATCACAACCACCTCAACCTGCAGTTTGAACCCATCCTAGCCAATTGCACCACCAGATTCATCTCCAATTGCATCTCATAACCCTTTGAATCAGCATCAGTCACCAAAATCATATTGTTCTTGACCACAATTCCCAACAGTTCTTCCAACGACATCAAGATTCAGTGGCACCAGTCTTCAAACCCCATATCTCTTCATCAATTTGTCCACCAGAAGCTTAGTCATCTCTGAATTCATCACAAACCCCTTCTTTGTATTTCATTCCTCCACCTTCCATAAACCCTAACCTTCTATACCACGACCTAATTATTTAACAGCTACAGAAGCCCATAGACTCAATCTTCTTCCTTGAATTCCTCCATCAAAACAACACAGCAGCAACAACTTCTCTATGTTCTTCTCGGCACAGATTCACCACTAAATCAGGAATAGATACAAACCCAGTGTTCAATATCCTTCTCATACTCTGAATTATCTCTTTAATCAACATCGACCATCAGTAACACACCACAACCCATCTCCACTTTTCTGCAATCTCAGTTCAGCACCAGTTCCTATAGCAGTTCACTCCAATTTCTTCTTCTCTGTGTTGTTACCAGCAACAACTTCGATATGAGTTTCCTCCATGGCTGCTGCACCTCTTTCTTCTCTATGTTTCAGAAACAAATAATTGAGAATTGATTTTCTCTAATTTTTAGGTCTTGTGTAGGAAAATGTAAGTTGATACAGCTACCCAGATGAAATAGATAAGGGCCAACCCATGATGTCTTCCCTTTGCTTCTCTAGACTAAGCTGCAGTGGTTGTCCCCTATCGTTTGGCTTAACTCGGCTGCGCTCCAAAATGATGCTTTTGCCTTTTTCTCTCCAAATGAGTGATTTTTCCTTCTTTTGCTCATAATGACTCCAAACACCTGTATACTCAAAAGTAAACATAAGATACATAATTCACACGAAAAATAGCAAAGAAAGCATAATCAATATATAATAAATTTAGGTGTTTTAGACACCTATCAGAAAGCAACGAAGAACTATCATGTGAAACCCTAGAAAACAAGTAGAAGCCTCCCTAATGGAGATCCCTAGGTTTAGAGAAAGACTTTTGTATTTATATGCTTCTCCAATTCCAAAAGGATACTCTTTCCAAATTTAGGTCTTCTCAGAACCCGTCTCCAATTAGTCCACCAAGCCCGTGACAGAAAATAACTTCTCTGGCCTTCTGGGTCAAAACTGCTCGACGGGTTGCTGACGTCATCGTCGGCATCCGGTCACTGTCGCCGGAATTCATCACCTAAAAATGTCTATGGCCACCTGAATGATCAGAAACTATCACCAGACAATTCTACACTTCCAGTAGCTCAACTTTGCTTCTCTGCAGTCCACACATTCACAAAAGAACCATTTAAGCCAATTCATTGTTCTTGCGAAAACGTGCCCAAAAGCGTTACTCGTAGCTCATGTGTCCCGCGACTGTCTCTTACATCCAACACACTCTACCTTTATGATCCACTGAAACTTTACGATTCACACTCTAATATCTGAAATTCGGCATCCCGGCCTATGCTCACTGGCTCGCCATTCTTGCTGCGTTTTCGCACAGTTTCTGCATTCTCATTCCATTTCAGCTCCTTGAAGAAGCAAACAAACTTTTGCAATTTGAGCTACATCCACCACCAATGCCTTCGCTGCCATTTTCCTGCAATCTCGAGGCCGCCTCTGTCACTTGCAAACTCAACATCCATTCATACATTCAATCAATCACAACCTGCGACAGTAACTTGTTCTTCTATCAGTTCGATCACCATGCCCTGCATCTCTGCCTCATACCCCTTACTCAACCATGTCTTCACTGCACCTGTAGCTCTATTTGCAACTCTTGCTCAACTCAGCTCTCACCAGAACAACATTATCAGCTCTCATTCAATTGCAAAACCAGCACAATATCAGTTTAACTGCAGCTGCAACTCTATTTCCTCTCTGCATCAGACAATTTCTCCATTCCTTGTACCACCTTGAGTCAGTTCACCCCAGAGACCCAAATACCAACCTTCCTCCACCACTGGTTCTAACTGCATAGCCTAACCACAACTGCTCCATGTAACTTCTTAACCCTTCAAGCATATTCACTAACTTCAATTGCATCAAATCCTGCCTCCTTCAAATCGAATCAAACCCACCAGTTCTCAATCAATCGCTTCGAGAATCAAAACCCAACTCATAATCTCATAAATCCAGTGCCTCATGAACATCTTCTCTTTCATTTCACGAACCAACATCATCTTCCTTCTCGTTCTTCTCTTCAATCCAATTCAAGTTGAACCCAAGTTTCCTTCTTCTATTAACAACCCATAATCACCATCAATCCCTGCTTAATCTCTTCTTTCATTCTCGAATTTCAAATCCTTGATTGCAAACCCTAGATGTCAGCAGAAACACCCATCTCTAGATTGTTCTTCTCGATTGATTCTTTAGCCAACATCAAATAGCATATCGAACATCATCTTCCACAACTCCAATTTCTTGATCTCTCTGAAATACGGTGCCGCCTCCATGTACTCCTCTCTTTCTTTCTCTCTTTCTTTCACCTTGGCTTCGTCTTTTCGTCCTCTTCAAGATGTTGAGAAGAAATCCTAAATTTGAGCGAGTTCCACTTCTTTTTGTTCCAATGACTCCAAAACACCTATAGAACTCAAAAGCAAACATAAGATACATAATTTACAAGAAAACTCGCAAAGAAAGCATAAACAATAGATAAATATAAAGGTATTTTAGACACCTATCAAATTCCCCCACACTTAGAATTTGCTAGTCCTCGAGCAAATCAAGTAAAACAATTCTAAAACATACATACAACTCCGTGTCTTCGAGGCTACGGTCACACTTAGCATGTATAACAAGCCTTTGAACCCCTAGGTGTCCCTAGTGGACGAGTTATAGTCTCGTGAGGGTTTACTAGAGATATACCCACAAAACCTACTTTACCAACTTACTAGTTCTCCGAAATGATAGTGTAGATGGTGGATTTTCGACAAGGGCTAAAATCGTAAAACCATAATTATCATGCTCCTGATTCAAGGAAACTCCTTGATTTCATGATATTTTCATAAAGTTATGAAAAATAATATAAAATTAGGTAAACTCGTGGGACCGGGCCCTAGACGGCCGGTCATGCCCTAGCCGGTCCCACACGCCTCTTATTTTATTATTATTATTATTATTTTCTATGTTTCATTCACCTCATGGAAACTCCTTCACTTCAAGGAAACTCCTTGATTTCAACAAAACTCCTTAGTTTCAACAAACTCCTTGATTTTATGATATTTCCATAAAATCATGAAAAAGTATAACAAAATTAAGGAAATACTATGGGACCGGGCTCATTGGCCGTCCGGCCATGCCCATAGCCGGTCCCACACTTCATGATTCCTTCATTTTATTATTATTTTCCTTCATCTCATGAAGTTTCCTCAGTTTCAGCAAAAATCCTTTATTTCTTCATATTTTCCCAAATGATTGCTCTAACGCACATCAGAAAATATCAAAATTCCCAGGACTGAGACACGAACACTTTGGTGACATGAGCATATTACCTTGACCGACCAGGGTTGGCTCTTTGGCTTGCAAGAGGCCGGTCCCTCATATTTTCATCATTTGACCTAATTTGTTCATATTAGGTTCAAACTCTTCCGAACAATTTTGAAATTTCATGAAACGATCGTCATTCGATCCCGTGACCACCCAGGGCCGGTTTCATGACCCTTTGGTTGGTCCCTCATCTCTTCATAATTAATTAGGTTTTATCACCTAAGGCTCAGACGAGCATTATTTTAATAAATGATTAAACCAGCATTTAATCATTCTTTCATCAACAAATCAACAAATCTTCAAGAGACCTTGGTATTTGCTCACTTGAGCATCTGGACGCTACATGGTCGACCCATGATCCCATGTAGCCGGTCCCTCCTTCACTCCGTGGTGAATTTTAAATAAACCATCAATTGATCGAATTAGGGTTTTGAGTCCAAGGTTCATAATTCGAGATTCAAACACTAATAATTTTATGATGATCTCATGGTCAACACTTTATTAATTATACTTGGTTCAGTTGCCAATATTTAAATTAATATTTTATTTGGTCATGCTACCAATAATTCATCAAACGAGCAACATTTTCTCAGATGAGCAGTATTTGCTCAAACCAAGGAACATTGGTTCAACCATCAATATTCAACAGTTCATCGAATGAGCAATATTTGCTCACGTTAACTATGTTTATTCATACATTATACCTCTGTCTCAAAAGACATGTTCAAATTCATGAGTCTCAGAACATTTTCAAATCATGTTCGACTCAACAATACAAGGACTCATCGTCCCATGAAGTCAGCAACTAACTAACTAATCACGAGACATCAATCGTGTCACATGGGGGATATTAACTAGGGTTTTGGTATGGCGGTCTACGGCACGTGTGTTCATACAAACGATGAGAATGTGAGCAAGTCGTGCAATCAGTTGAAGGAGTTAACAAAGTAGTGGATGGAAAATCGACCAAGTCTCCGCACGTTGAGCAAATGGTTTTAACACGATTTCCACTTCTCCACTCTTTAATTCCATCAACTTTCACACTTCATGGGATCATGGTGTTTACAATTCTAGCAATATAAATAAGTTCCTAAATCATGATTGAAACACAAGAAAATCTTTCGTCAAACAGACAACGAGAGATTAAGAACTTGACGTCTGAGCAATTACTCTCAACAAAGCAAATTCAATCAATCAGAACTTATCTTATTTCTTCACGCAGAATACACAACACACCTACAATCTTCGATCACCATTGATCTCACACATTTCTCAGCTTCCCTCCTACAGATCGACCCATCCTCTCTTGTGACCGAATTGACTCTGGAACGACCATTATCTTGGTTTAGGCCGGAGTCCTACAGCTTGATCTCTCGAATTAAAAGCACTCCCTTTTTTGCAGTGCATCTGTGTGAGGTTAGACAGTTCGCTCGGTTCAAGGAGTTTCCTCCGCACGGTCGTCTCCTCAATTCCTTAAAAACCAACAACTCATTTTGCCCCATCTACAGATTGGCGACCACAGTGGGAGATCATTCTCTCGGTTGCAATCTCAATTCTCACAAAGATGATCGGTCTTAGGTATGGTTCAGTTACCAATCCGGGTTCAACACCCTACCCTAATGTCGCAAGCTCTAGTGGTACTGCCAACACCACTCCTCCGGCGCAACCTACTACTACCACTCCTCCGGCGCAACCTTCCACTACTACTCCTCCAAGCACTGGTACTCCAGTGATCACCCCTGCAAGTGAAGGCACTGGCGCCATCAACAATCCACCTCCTAGCAAACCTCCTGAAGAAACCAGAGGAAATTAGCCTACCATAGTTGATCTCATGAAGGTTCAGACTGAAATGGCTGCAACGCATAAAGAGTTGTGTGATTATCTCAAAACTCTCACGGACTAGCTTGCGACTGAACAAACTCAGCCACAACACGAGAAAGGAAAAGCTAAAGACTTGGAGCGCTTTTTAGAAGATTGAGGAAAAGACAAGACATCATCTGTCCACCGTCACCAACCTCCATACCTTGCTTCTACACAAAGGATTCCTCTGCCAAAAGGTTATACCTCTCTAATGTTCACTCTTTACAACAGAACGTGGAATGCTCGAGAACATGTCTCTCGATTCCTGGAAGCACTAGGCGGACATGAACACAATCATGTCGTCAGTTTGAAGGAGTTCTCAAAGTCTCTGACATGCCGAGCATATACTTGGTACAACAACATTGCACCAGGGAACATCACTGGCTAGGGAGAAATGGTTAATTCCTTATACCGGAAATACTTTTTCGTCTCAGAGCAGATCACTTTCTTTGATTTAGGATTAATGTCTCAGAAGAACAATGAACATCCGAACGATTGTGTGAAGAGGTTCAGAGTCCAAGCTTTGGATTGTCATGACCTGAATGTCACTGAACAACAACCGTTGGACTTGTGCATCAACAGAAGGATCCCAGTCTACAGAGCCTTGCTGGAAAATCTCTGGTTCCAGATTTTCTCAGAGCTTCATGAAGCAGCCAAACGATCAGCGACTACTGCACCTGCTTTATTGGAAAGATCAAAGTCTGCAAGATCAAGGAAACTCGAAGCAGCCGACGCCTAGTCAATAATCAGTACAATCTCCAGCCTTCAACAAACGTTGTTGCTGAAAAGAATTAGAGGAAAGTCGAGACACATCATCGAAGCGCTTCTCCAACATCCCAGGATCCTCTGAAGGCGCAAAGAAAATATAACCAATCCTGAAATGCACAAACCTCGACCCGGCATCAACGAATGGGAAATGATCGGACAGACTCAAACTTCTCTCTTCTCATGAAGGAGTGATCGAGTTACTGGAAGTATGGGTTCAAGATGGTGCGATCAAATTGTCGTTCATCAGGAGAGAGCCAACTGAAGAAGAAATGGAGAATCCCAAGTACTGTCTCCTTCATAGGTTCATTGATCATCCAACAAGTAACCGTAATATTTTGAACCACATCTTCAAAGAGAAGGTTGATCCATAATAGCTTCAACTGGGGACTGAAGGAGCACACAAGAATATTCTCCAGTAAGAATCTTTACACTCTCTGAACAACCAGTCAAAGAAGCAGTCCAATCCTTAATCGAACATGTCTGTGAATTGCTGTACTTATCAAAGGCTCAAAGGAATAACATGTTTGCTGCATTGAATCACATCGTGTCAGGGAAGCGTTTATTGATTCAAGAGACACTCCCTGAGCCTTCAGTAACAGACAAAGAAATGTACGACTGGGGACTTCTTACCACAGTCCATCTCAGAGGAAATGAATTCGGAAGAACGTTGATCAATGCTCACACCTCCATCAACATCATTCCACTTAAAACCACCCACAGAGCCGCAGGCATCATTCGACAAGAAGCTACTCATGCTCTCATCTCAATCAGAAACCATGAAGGAACACTCAGAGATACTTGTGGATACATCACTCTCAAAGTGAACATAAGTTCAACCTGGACAGAAACCAAAGTTTCACATAATCAGGAAGATCCAGGATATGACATGGCCTTCAGACGAGTGTGGATTCATGCTAAAAAGATGGCCACTGACAAAGGCCTTTGGTTGCACATCTCTCCAATGAGGAAAAGTTCTGATCCAGAAGATTCGGTGGACATTCCATCATCAGAGCACCTGGAAGAATTTCAAACTTTGACGAGGTTGAAGCAAGAACCTGCAAAAGATGCATAGATATTCATCAAGAGGTTTCACTCAGGCAAGTCTCATTCCTCCCATGTCTGTGTCATTTATTTCCTCACATGCTATCCTAGCATGGGGACTCAATTCTGATATCAACTCTGCTATTGCAAGACGTTATGAAAGCATAACTTCACCACATTTTATTAAGTGGTTGAATCTGACACTTCTCGAATCGAGCATCACACTGAGACATTCATTATTATATGATGTCCAAGCATGGCAAAGAACACTTTGGACGTTTCTCCATAGCATTACTGGAGTGTCCATGTGTGTCACAAAATCAGAAAGCTCTGATGTCTGCACAAGTGTTGAATCCCACTACCGCAACGAATGAGTGCTGAAAATCAATAGAAGATAGTCGGGACCGAGGCGATCAAACCTAAGACATTCGGCGCTCAAGGGATATGACGCTTTAACGCTCAAGCATCTAAGAAGCCTTCAAATTGTACTCCCAATCAAAGAGTGCACCTTCGATAATGGCGCCTCTGGATTCAGCACAAATATCTTGACGATGATTCAACACTAACACGATCAAAGTGTAACAGAACTACAATCGATAAGCCTTCATTATCCCATGATAAGACTTTTAAAGCATATGCAACATCATTCATACATGGATGGCACTAACTCCTTCAGCATACGCTGGGAAACCTGAGGTGATTCCATGAAACTTCATCAACGTGATTTCTCTACATCACAAGCGCTTGCAAGATTGAGGAACTTCCTCTCTTCACCAATCACATCCAGTATGAAGACTGATGCTGCTACTACCGCAACAACGTCGACTCACTGATGAAGCTAGTTCATGATAAATTCATGCTTTCAGGAGCATTCAAGTTGAACTCTCAGTACACCTTCATCTTAGGGACGCTCAACTCATCAACTAGTTCGTGAATATAAAAGGCTCACTGGATGGAGGAGAAAAGATTATATCTATAATCATGGTTCTAGCCTTTTCGGTCTTTGGAACAACTTCAACCATGGTATCAGCATCAACAATAATCTCTATAAGAACACCGTCCATGATCTCAGCATCTACAAGGATCTCTTAAGCGTAATCATTCGTGATCTTAGCATCTACAACGGTTTTATGAGCAACATCCCGCTTCATCAACTGTCTATTCTCTGAAGCGTTACTCGATGGATCGTATTTCTTCAAGCCCTAACGATTCATATCAAGATGTGTAGACATGAAAACATGTTAACATGAACGTCTTACCAAAGCTTGCACGACAGACGGGCACAAGCCAAAGTCTTCTACAAAATGTTCTCATCGCCTCTACAAAGGAGATACAACACATTTCAGGCCATGGGTTTACAAAAAAGTATCAATGGATGAGGAATGGGAAAATGCTTCCTCAATGAAAGATGTTCGTATATGTCTCTTCTACGACATACCAAAACGGCGCATCAATCGAACATACGAGCTCAAAGATGTGGCCTTTACCGTCAGGTCTATGAAATCTGAAAAATTTGTATGGGATTACAAATTACAAATGTGCACGCTACGTTGGCTGACTTAGACAACTCCAAATTGAGTGCTTATTTTCTCATTTGATAAATCAGTCTCTTAGCTTCAAAATTTGGGGTCAAGCACCGAATTCTGACGTCGTATGAGGTTTCTACAGCTTTCAGAGCATACAACATGCAAACAGAAATTCGTGGACGGGATTCATAATCTCTACAGTCGATCAAAGTCCACCAGGTCATTCCACTAAGTCCTTCATCAAGGTACCTACAACTTCGACCACCTAGGTCTTTACATCAATTTTTCTACCCTGGTCCTCTATCTAGGTCTTGCCAGAAGAAGGGAAAATGAAAGGGAGAGATTCAACAAAATACTAGGGACTGACGGTCCACTGGTCATGACGATCAATTTCACAGTCCAAGACTCATGGAGCCGGGCTCTTCAGTACTAATCATTCATCATAAAAGGAATGCTACCACCGGGACATGCAACCATGGTCATTACATTATCCCCTCTTGAGAGCAACCTCAGTTTTGGTCCCGTGACCAGGGTTTCAGAAGTGATGTTTCTACGACTGACAGAAACAAGATGGCACTGCAAGCACCATGCTCATGTATCAATCAAGGGGTCCTGATCTCAAATGAATCAAAGACATTAAAATCCTTCACCAACCGTTCAAGACACAAGCGAATGGTCTAAAGACACAACATGAGTGTTTTACAACAAGCTCGTCTGAGATGATTTTACACTGTTCCGCACAAAGCATTGATCTGGGAGAATTGGTGAAGAATCTAGAGATGAGTCATATACCATTCTCTTCGTATGGATGTCCTCTACAACATATCCAAAATTCACAACAATTGGATAAACGAGCAAAAAGATGTGGCCAAAACTTTGGACTACGTGACAGCTGAAAATTTCCTGAAAATCTCCTGGAAGTTTACTGTTTCATCAATTTAGGTGCTTAAACGTGCTCAAAAGCTGAAAATCTTCTTTTAAAAAGCTTGAAAATTTTCCGAGGATGAAGAAACATGGGTAGATCACAAAAATCCGACATTGGATGAAGATTCTACAGCAATTTCAATGAAGACCTAACTTCTGAATTTTCTGATGACGAATTATGACGAAATTCTTCATTCATCCACATCTGAATCAGGAGCTACACAGTCAACACAAGGCCGAACTTCATCTTCAGCCGATAGTCTCACTTGCAAGTCGGTGGTGCTTCTGCTGATGAGATATGAGCTTTTCATCTTCAGCTCTTTTCTTCTGTGATATTTCATCATGCTTTCCCTCCGCATCTGCTAAGACCAAGAAAGCATATATCTTAGCACGAACCACTCTAAGAAGTCTTCATCTTTGACTTGATATTTATGGAGCGTTCCCCGGAAGAGCCAGAAGGGTGGTTGTAATTGGAAGTCACCATTATCTAAGGAGAAAAAACATGGAGTCATGGATATACCAATAACAAACACGCAACAAAAATGGTAACAATCCAACTCTTACCTATTTACAATTTCACTAGTTGTAGTGATTATAACGTCAGAATTTCGAAAACTTGCTCGTTCCTCAAACCTGCAAAGACGAGCAAAATTCATTATTCAAACTCATGACTTGATTTTCATAAAACCGTGAACAACCCATGTGAATTTTAACATCCACTGGTTTTTCAAAAATTGGACAGATGTCCATTCTACAATTGTCAAAACTCACATACAGACATTATTTCACCATGTATAATTGTCTACTTTCAACAGTTGTTCAAAATCAAAACGTTGATTTTACAAAAAATATGTTTTAACGTGAAACTCACGTGAGTTTGAAAAACATATACATATTATTTTTGCTCCCTCGAGAGTATATTTTCAAAAATTTGTGAAAGCTTACATATCGAAAATAATTTTTTTCATGAAAGCTCATAGACAAATTTTTTACTAACAGACGCACGTCTATTCAAAAAAAAAAAAAAAAAACTTTTTCTCTCGTACAAGCATCCACCTTTGAAATGAGAGTTTATTAAAATCTCACATATTTAAAAAAAAAAAAAAACCTCTCCTATATTAGGGATTATTTCTAGTTTCTTAAACTAATGATAGAACGAACGTTCGTTCCTAAAACAAGGGTTTTTACAAAACTCACGTCTATACATGCATATGTATATATAATTTTAACATGAACGACTCATGAAAAAGTTATCAACTTCTGAAAAAGAAAAAAAAAACGGTGCTACATCAATTTACGCTCGTCAAACGATGCTCTATCATGCTACTGGGATCTTCGTTCAACCCATGGTTCGCTCGTACAATCGAAAGTCCGGTAACACTCTATCTTACGACTAAGTTCAATTACTTATTTCGTCTATAACTAGAAAATCACCATCCAGTGTTGACTAAGGAACATGACTGTTCCTCACTAAGCAGGGGACTTAATGTAGATGGTGGATTTTCGACAAGGGCTAAAATCGTAAAACCATAATTATCATGCTCCTGATCCAGCAATTAGACGAGTATTGAGGCTCATGTCTCTTATCGAAAGCATGAAGGCTCATGCCACAAGAATCTCTGACTGAGAATACTTTCTCTCAGAGTGTAGTAGATGTGTAGTCTCTCAGCTGAGGCAACGGCATATCTCATGAATACTGAGCAACTTCAGTAATTACTTTTGTATAGAATTGAAAGATTGGACGGCTCCTAGACAACTTGCCTGCTAGTATAGATCAATAACGTCTTCAGGATGTAACAATGTTTTCCCTGACTATATAAAAGAAATATGACGCTTCATGAATAATTAATGCTCCTAGACGATCATACTAGTATAGAGCCATCAATTAATTATTCCTAAATCATCAGATTCATCAACTGAATCCCTGGAAAATATTATATGTTTTCCATAATATTTCATTACTTCAATTCATGGTTCTTCCCAACAGAATTCCATGGGTTAGTAATAAATATTCAACACACGGGTATCTGAGCTACTATCGAGTAAGCCTCGACAAAAATGGTGCAAGTGTACTCAACAATAATGCACTAACGAGCACCTGAAATCACGAATGAATATTTCAAAATATGACGGGACGATGAACCTATGCAAAATAGGAAAGAAAATAATAAATAATAAAATACTGACCAATGCGCTGGGGGACTGGGCCCACCGGCCGGCCGGCCGTGCCGTGACCAGTCCCACGCCCAATTTTATATTTTATCATATTTTATTATTTTCCTTGATCTCATGAAAATTCCCTCATTTGAACAAAATTCCTTCGTTTCAAGGAAACTCCTCAATTTCATGGTGTTTCCTTCACATCAAGGAAATAATAAATAATTAGGAAAGGTATGCGGGACCAAGCCTACTAGCCGGCCGGTCATGCCCTATGTAGTTGCAGGAAATCCTACACTACACCCCTCACAAGAATCCACACAACTAAGCCATTGAAAATGAACGATTAAAACTTTTAATGATTAATTTCTTGAATGTTTACAAGGTAAAGATAGAAAAGAGCTAAAGAAATTATAATCTCTACCAACTTTCTCTCTCTTAACGACTCACTCAACACTCGGAAAAATATCTCTCTTCAACAGTCCTGCTCGACTCCTTATATAGGGTATTACACAATGGATGACAGCTAAGTTGTCCTTTATTTTCGGGAATGACTTGCGAAATATCGCAAGTGTACAAATATATAATCTCGCAACTTTCCTAAATCTCGCTAGGTCTTCACATCTTTCTCGTGTTTTAGCTGTCGTCATTCATTGCGTCATTTATATTACTCATTTGCGACACTTTCGCAATGTTGTCGTTTATTGATCTCGCGAAGTATTGATGTCTTGTGAAGTATTGAAGTATGGGAATGATTAGAAAATTAAAGATCAAGAGAAAGAAGAAAAGGAAGATTTACAGTAGCAGGAACGTGAATTGCGGAGGAGAAGAATTGAAGAAGATTTGCAGAGAGAAAGTAAAAAAGAAGAGGAGGAGGGTGAGAAAACTATATATAGAGGAGAATTCTCGAGAAGATAAATGCATTTAATGCGAGAGGAGACGTGAATGGTCAAGAAAAAATGGTTGAAAGAGACGTGTCAAGAAAAGAGTGGAAGAAGAAACATGTGTAATAAATTACGTAAAAGTACGGGATCGTAATGTATAAATATGAACAATTGCGGCATTTTAAAATACTAGTTCTCATGACATTCTCTTCTTCGCAGAGAAGACATGAGAAGAGGCAAGATGTAGGATCGAATATCGCGACATCAATACTTCGCGAGATCAATAAACGACGAGATTGCGAAAGTGTCGCAAATGAGTAATATAAATGACGCAATGAATGACGATAGCTAAAACACGAGAAAGATGTGAAGACCTAGCGAGATTTAGGAGAGTTGCGAGATTATATATTTGTACACTTGCGATATTTCGCAAGTCATTCCCGAAAATAAAGGACAACTTAGCTGTCATCCATTGTGTAATACCCTATATAAGGAGTCGAGCGGATCACATTGAAGGGAGATCTTTTTCCGAGTGTTAGGCAAGTCATTAAGAGAGAGAAAGTTTGTAGTGATTGTAATTTCTTTAGCTCTTTTCCATTTTATCTTGTAAACATTCAAGGAATTAATCAATAAAAATCGTAGTTGTTCATCTTCAAATGTCTTAGTTGTGTGGATTCTTGTGAGGGATGTAGTGTAGGATTTCCTGCAACTACATATTGGCGCTAGAAACAGGGAGAGAGTAAGGATTGACATCGTGATTTGAAAGAATTTGGAGTAGTAGGGAAGGAATTTCATATAATTTTCAACAGTTTACCAAAATTAAGAAATGGCTAGAAGAAGAAATGCATCCGAGCAACCAATAACTGTTAGAAGGAGTAGGAGACTTGCTGGAGAAGGGAGAAATGAAATGGGAGAATCCTCAAGAAGGAACATAAGGAATAATGAAGAAAATCAAATTCAATCACCAATTCAACCAGTAGCGAATAGAACTTTGGATTATGATAGAGTAAGCGTGCATACTTGGAGATCAGACTCTGTGGACGAAAGGGGAGAAGAACAATAATTGGTAAACAATGGACAAGAGGAGAGAGACCGAGAAGGGATTGGAGAAATAATTCATGGAAATGAAGAAATCGCAGCATTAGAGGCGTTGAGACAAACAATACATAAAAGAAAGACGATTAGAGGCAGAGGAACGTGCAAATTTGACAAGACAGAATCATGAGTTGAGGATGGAAAACATGAGATTACAAAACAGAAGGTCGAGAAGCACTACAAGGTCAAGCTCAACATCAGTTAGAGAGGAAAGAAGGAGAATTTTACCTACAGAAAATGCTGATGAAGAAAACCAAGAAGAAGCGCAAAATCCAGGCATAGAACATTGCGAGAGAAGAGAAATGATGGAAGATCGTTATATCCCATGTCCCGAGACTCTTCAAAATGGGCAGAATGATGGAAATCAAGGAAATAGGCAAATCAGAGAGCGCGAGAATAATCCAGTTGATGAAGAAAATCAAGAAGAAGGAAGAAGAATATTGCATGGGAGAGAAGCACGGAGGAAGCAAAAAGAGATTGAATATGAAATTGAAAGACATTATGTTGAACAAGCACGTCTAGCTTGCGAGAGAGAAAGATTGAGAGCAGAAATGGAAGAACAGGAGTTAGAAGAGGCAATTCGCCAAAATAATCATGATAATCGAGAAAGAAGGCGAGAACAAAATCGCAACAATTGTAATATCAATGAAGAATATGAAAGAGTACAAAGGAGAACCGATAGGCAACAAAGAAGAGAAATTGATAGATATAACGGTGTGCGAATTCGTGAAAGAAATGAAGGAGAAGATCGCAGAGAAAGACGAGAAGAGAATGATGAACAAGAAAGTCAAAATAGACATGAACGCAGGAGAAGAGAAGCGGAACTAAAAAGACCAATGGATTCAAATTCTGATGTAAATGAACAAATTTTAAGAGAATTGGCTGAAATGAGAGGAATGATGAACAGTAAAAGGGGAGGAGGAAAGAGACAATTGGATGAAGCCATAGAAGAAGCTGCGAAAACTCCGTTCACACAAGAGATACAATTAGGAGGAATACCACCGAAGTGCAACTTACCAACATTAACCAGCATTTTCGATGGAACAACTTGTGCGATACAAAGATATCAAAGCTTATATGAGATGTATGTTACAATGGGAGAATCATGATGCTATATTGTGCAAATATTTTGCATCAAGTTTGACAGGAGAAGCTTTGAAATGGTTTGAAGGACTACCGAAGAATACAATAACATCTTTCAATCACTTGCAGGCTATATTTTTAGGGGCATATATAAGTAATAATTCCTCGCGACCTGGTATTGAAGATGTATTTGGGTTAAAACAAAGGGTTGGTGAAAGTTTGAAGCATCTAACTGTGAGATGGAAGACAATGTGTAGCGAAATGGCTGGTCGTGTGGAGGAGAGATATCTCATCTTATTATTCATTAATGCTATGTTCGCGACAAATCTGTTATATATTCAAATTTTTAGAGTCAAGAATACAATCACAATGACTGAGTTGCGAGAGCTTCAGGAGGAGTATATTGCTCTAGAGGAAAAGCAAAATGAGATGGAATCATACCCTGTCGCGAATACAAGTTCAGGAGCTGCGAATGCAAGTTTGTTACCCAAATTGATAAAAACTGTGGCGAGTACCTCGCAAGGTCAACAAGGAATGATGATACTGGATGATGGTCAGCAAAAGTTGGTAGCCATGGGAAGTCGCGATCAGGAAGAATTTGAAAGAGAAAGAAATTTCTACAACCGTGGCGGAAATAATAAAATTCAAAGGCTTGATCAACCGCAAGAAACCTATGGAGGTCAGAGGCATAATTATCATAGAGGGCAGCGAGGTCATAGGGTAGTATGGGAAGAAATCAAGATGCCTCCACTAAACGCTAGCGTGGAGAAAATATGGGAAGCTATAATCCCGATGGAAAACATACCGCACCATGGAACATGGGGAATGAACCGCCTCCGTGTGACACGAAGTCATGAATTTCGTTCCTATCACCATTTTCATGGACACCTAACGAATGATTGTAGGAATATAAAAAAAATCATTCTCAGAATGATAGACCAAGGGAAGCTAAATCATTTCTTAAAATGTGAAGAGAAGACTCAACCATTACCAACACCTCAAGAAATTCACAGAGTAAATACAATAAAAGGGAAAGAAACGTTTGTAGTAGAAGTTGGAGCGAAGGCCAAAAACTTGTTCTGCAATTCTATCGTACATTCGTACAGGACAATCAAAGATTTTCATGATAGTGTTCTCAGTAGGGTTTTTGCAAGAGATGCTGACAATAGAGAAGTAATGAACATCGCGAAGACATCGCCACTAAAAGAATGGCAAACGCAGATTATTTGTTTTATCGCAGAAGAGGTACCTGAGGGTGGCGAGATGCATGACAGTCCATTAGTGGTAAGATTGGAGATTAACCCAAAACCTGTTGATGATGAAGATGATGGGGCAGAAAATTCATGGGCAATAAATAGAATCTTAATTGATACTGGAAGCTCTGGAAACATCCTTTTTTACCACACTTACAAGACTATGGGAGGGAAAGACGAAGATTTGATACCTTCAACCTATAAGATTTATGGTTTTAATGGTACTGCCAATAAACCTAAAGGAGAAACTCGTATGCGAATACCACTGAAAGGATTATCAACTGAAATCTTGTTTTGTATAGTCGATGTGGAATCCCCCTATAATGCATTAATTGGGTGACCTTGGTTACATGAGATCTTGGGTGTAGCATCGACTTACCACCAGTGCATCAAATTTCCTCATCCCAGTGGTATTGGAGTTATAAAAGGAGATTGGGCTGAGGGACAAAAGTGCTATGAAGTTGATGTGGAATCTTGCGAGGAAAGGGCTGCTCAAAAGAAGAACTGTAAACAAAACATTAAAGAAGCACAAAGAAGAGATAGACTGATGGTGGACGCAATAGAAGTGAGAGCTGAAGATACATTGCGAAACCAATGTCTGAAGATAGTTGGAAATTGCAATGGTTTCGCAAAAGGGAAGGAAATATCAGGAAATTTAAATGAAGAAGCAGAGAGCAACAGAAGTAAGAAGTGTAAGAAATGAATAATTGACTTTAGATTTGTGTAAAAAAAAAATTGTTTTGAAGGAAAAAGACATGTCGAAAGTACAAAGAATATGACGATTGAAGAAGGAGTACGCGAAAGTCTCGTGAGACAGAATATATGAAAATCTGGTTAAATAATTACAACGAAGATCACAGCAAACAAAGCAAGATTACGTGATAATTTCGCAAAGATAATGAGAAGAAATGATCAAAAATCAATGATATATACGAATGGGACGAACCTTTATGGCGTACACCCTAGTTCGCGAATGATATTTCGTAAGAGGCAAATGTAAGACCTAAAGTGCGTCATATAAGGGGTATCTCTTGACATGACTCGGGGAAAAGGTTACACCGCCCGGAACTGAGTCATGAAAATTTGGGGTCAATAAAGCCCATCCGGGAGAGATACCTTGGATTTCCAACTATATAAGGTTATACCCTGGTTGGAGTCGACCAAGGCGTTGATGCGTGTCTCTCAAATTAATTCAATATTTCCACCAATTAAAAATAATATAATGGAAGTCAAGTTCGTTCCCACGAGGAGCAAGAGATCTTAGTTGTAAAAGTTGTCACGAAAGGGGGGTGTAAAAAGCAAAATAAAAATAAACAAAGCAATTAAAATCGAAAGTTGAAAGATGAAAGCAATAAGAGAGACAAGATCAAGGAATCCTTCTTCGTTACGAAACAATGATTAAAGTTATGTTCTTTTCCACTTGTTATTAGTCACAGATTATCACCAACCGTAGGATAGCAGGTCCGCTTAGTTATCAGATTCTATTCAAAAGAACCACCTTGAGGTCCGCTTACAAGATGTAATTCCCAGAATGCATTAAGATTTATGAATTTAGGTTTAGTACTAGTAGTTAAACTCGGTTCCACTTTCTAGCGTTGTTTCTACACACAATTGCTCCACGGAATCCCTCCCGTCTCGTGGCTACTTATCAAGAAACGATTACTTATCTCCTAACTTTCACTAGCTTTAGATCAAATTAACAAATCAATTTAGTTGGCCACCTAAACAATCTATCAATCAATCATGAATGTCTTTAAGATCACTCCTATTAGTAAAAACAAACGATAATTGTGTGAAAAACTTCAAGATAGAATTGAAACAAAAACTCAAATCATATGTTTAAAAACTAGGATTCATCCTCAATCAATAAAATTAGCTACTCATGTTAAAAGAGTTCACACAAAGAATAAGAAAAGAAAAGAATTGTGTGTGTAGAGATGTGTGTAAAGTTGTAGAAAACTTCTCTATTTATAGCTTCAATATTCTCCAATTCTTCCAAGGAATAGAATCCTTATTCTTTTGCAATTCAATTTCCAAATCCAAGCTTTTCTCAACTCTTCATCTTCTCTTTCCAAATTTGAGTCCATATCCAATTCCTAGCCCAAGTCTTCATACCCATGAGAGAAGTCCATAGAAAATTCTGGAATTTTGCTCGCCGGAAAACTGGATTATGGCCGGAATTTGGCTGAAAACGTCGCTGCCGGTCGTTGTCGTAGAATATTCGACGGAATATTCCGTCGCCCACCGTTAGACTAACGGTCAAAGGTCAAACCGTCGCCCAGCTAAGGGATGAGTCTTGTCATCTAGCTAACTCGGCCGACTGATCCTAGCTGTGCCACTTTGCCTTTGTCCTTGTTGGTCGAGTCTCCGCAGGCCAAAATCAATTGCGCCATTCAAATCCATGCTTAAAGCACCTGCTCCACAGCCTTTCATTCTAGCTTCACCAACACATACAAAACCCTGAATTCTCAACCTCATTTGATCTCCATCTCATAAAATCAACGGCTTTCTTTCAAGTCATTTGCACCTTTCTTTGAAACCCACAAACCGTTGACCGCAATCATCAATCCACATCAAGCCCATTATCTCGGCAAGACTCAACTTCACCAATTCCGTGATAAGTGCTCGGCTGCAATGTTGAGACCAAACCTGACAATTCGTTGCATTAGTTCCTTAGGCCACCTGCAATTCTATCACATGCCTAGGCCCTCAGAATCATTCCTACCGCAAAGATTCTTGTACTCTCTCCCCGCAAGATCACTTTCTCTTCAAAGACTCACAAAGCGGGCCGCACTTTACACATAGCAACTCCATTCATTTCTATGGCAGCAAGCATCCATGAGCTCCACCAATTCAATCCAATCTTCATTTCGCTCATCCGATCTTGACCAAAACCGTCATTAGCTCAATAATCTTCTACACAAGCCACCTTCCCCGTCACTCTACACCAGTCACAAACTGAATGCCACACTCAACTTGCACTGGACCTCGCATTGAACCCAAATCCATTGTTTCAATCCAATTTAGCATCTCCTCGCTAATTTCACATCTTAACACCACCTGAGCCTGCATTCATCTTTCCCTGTACTTCATTTATGCATCTGCAAGTCATAATCATTCTCCCCTGCCATTGCATCTGGCCATACCACCACTACCATAGCAGAACCACCACTTCAGTGCACCATTTTAATTCCAGCACAACACAGCAACATCAGTCATACCCATTTATCTCCAGCTACACCTAATGTCATAAAGACTAAGTTCATAACTCCACCGCTCCTCAAACCCATCTTTGATTTATCCGAGCCACAAACCCATCTCCAATCTCCGTAGAACCCATTTTATCAATTCCAGCTCAATCTCGACATCACTAATCAAACCCTAACTTAGAATTTCTCCCCATTTCTTCTTCTCTCGTCAATCTAACGTCAATTCAACTCAAACCCAGAATTCAACTCACAACAATGCTATTAAACCTTCCTCAGCTTCTTCAACATCCATCAACACAGTCTGTTTCACCGAATCCCTCGATCTCTTTCCTTTCATCACCGCACTCATGGCATCGACAACCAGCCTTGTTCTTCCATGTTCCTCTATTTCCCATCTCTGAAATCAACATCTTCTCCCTGGAATCATCATTAGCAGCTCGTTCTCCTTCTCGATTCACAAATCCCATTTGATTTCAAATTTCTCACGAGCTTCCTCTCGATTTCACTCAGCGGCTGTCTGCTTTCCTTCTCTGTCTCTCTCGATTCTCACTTCTCAACATACGCCGTTGACGACCGAGGGTCTCTTCCAAGGAGTCGGTCGTGTATGACCAAGGCGTCGAGGTACACGGTTGAGCCAAGAGTGCATTTGAAGTGTCTCGGCCATTCTTGGAAAAGTCTTGGCACATGCCGCACTCGGCCAAGAAAACTCCACTTAGGGTGCAGTCTCGTAACCATAAGCCCTATAGGTATAAGGGATAAGAGGCTGCGAAAACAACTGGTTGTTGTTAAGACCGGATGGGAGTAGCTAGTCTTGTATGGCCGATGTACGCCTCCTTGAAGGGGCAACCAGGGAGATGATAAGGGCGGCACCCTCCATTAGGGAGCTGATAAGTGTCTTAAGACACAAATGTCATGAGGCTCTATTTTCGCAAGAAAATTAGGCTTGTCATATTTGTACGATGATCCTGAAGAGGCAATAATACTAACGCGAGGTTAAGACGAGATCAATGGGTCTGTACATGAAAGTGTAAAGACGTCCTGCGATTTCGTCGCAAGATTTAACAATTTCATGGGGCTTTAAGTTCGAGAGAATTTTTTAGGCCTGTCATATTGTCGCAACAAAAACATCCTGCAGAGGCAACAATACTAAATAAATGATAAGGCAAGATCAATGGGTCATTACATGAAAATGTAAAGACGTCCTGCGATTTTGTCGCAATGAGGGGTGGCAAAATAAGACCTTTAACTAGGAAGGCAAAATAAGACCACACAAGAGCAATGATAAGGCAAGATCAATGGGTCATTACATGAAAATGTAAAGACGTCCTGCGATCTTGTCGCAATGATGAATTTCAACATAAATGAAGATAAGACCACACAAGAAATTGAGTAAGCAAATAAGCTTGCGAAAATGGCTATATTTCTTCATTTATTTGTGAAGAGTTAGCAACAGCAGTTGCGAAACTAAGAAGTATTATTACTTAAAGATTATCGATTTAATCTCTCATGTGAAAATAAATAACAGAGGCAAGTATGGGAATGATTAGAGTAAAAACTTGTTATTTATTTTCATATGATAGATTTACTGATAAGAGATTATGAAATGGAAGGCTAGAAGGATAAATGTACAAATATCACAAGAAGAGAAAAAGGAAAATGGAGCTATCTCTCGCTCATTCTTCTTTTCATCGACTCTTTAATCGGACTCCTCTTCTTCACTAGCATCACTATCAGAGACATCCAAGGAAGGCATATTTTCAGGAACTTCATCAAGAAGACAAGGATATGAAGAAAGAGGAATACTATGGTCACCGCAAACTGTCTTAATAGTTTGATTGCTAAAACGGACAACATCATTATTGAAATTCGCTACAGTAGTTTGTAGTTGCTTCTTCAACTTGGAATACTTGTCGTTGCGAAGAGAGAGGTCCTTTGCAAGTTGCTCTTTTTCAAATCAAGTTCTTCAATTCTTGTTTGATACCTCTTCTCAGCTTCTGCGAACGTATGATAATGGATTAATAACTTAATAGCAGTTTCACAAAAAAGAAGCGATAAAATAAAGAAGAACCATTAACAACCTTCTCTGTCAGAAATCATGTCTTTAACCAAGGCAGTTTGATCAAAGATGAAGGCTAACGTTAACACCTAAGTTATTTCTGGCATTATCTAGAACTTTCGCAGCCCAAGCGAATTCATCGTCATTATTTATAAGAAGAAGAGAACGAATTTGATTCTCTCTTTCGCTAAGAACAATATTTTGACGAATAGATTCATCACGCTCAATTTGAACTTCAAGAAGAGCTTTTTGAAATTCTTCTAATGCTTGAGCGCCTTGATTAGCAATGCGATCTTTATCATCATTAAGATCGCTAACTTTCTTCCTTAAAATACTAATTTTCTCTTGGGAACTAAGATGCAGGTGCTTCATTTGGTTGGCTAAACTTAAGCTAGATCTATGATCTGCTTCTAAGAGACGGAATCTGGATTGAAGTTCGTTCAAAGAAAGATGTTTGATTCTGTCATTTGAAAAGCTATTTAGAGAATTATTGAGATGGGCAAGAAGAGCATCGTTATCGATAGGCTCGGGAAATGAGTGAAGAAGAATAGCTTCTTCAGAAAGGTTATAAATGTCTGCGAAAATGATAAGTCAGATAAAGAAAAGTAAATGACAAAATAAGAATAAGAAAAGGAGAAGAATTTTATACCATAAAGTTGTTGATTAGCATTTTGAAGGCTAGATATTTTATCCTTCTGAGAAGAAGATTCAACTTCCAATTGTTTGATTTTTTCACGAAGAGCAGCAGTTTCATTTCCAAGTTCTTTATCTCTCTTGCGAAGAGAAACAGTTTCAGCCTCCAATTCTTTGTTCTTCTTCTTAAGCTGAAGGTTTTTCTGTTCAAGACTGTTGCGCCTTTTCTCGAGATCTGAGGCAACAACAAAGGAAGCTCTCCCAGACTATAAAGGAAAATAAAGAAATTGTTAAGATAAGATTTATAATTGAAATCACGCAGAAATAAAGAAATATGAACATACCAAGGCACTAAGTGCATTTAAGAAACTGGGAGTCATTGTTCTGGAAACTCCACGGAAAGAATCATTATCCTCAAGCAAAGGGGCGTCGCAGATATTTGCGAGAGCTTCGCAAATGGCAGAAAAACGATCATCTCCCATTCCTTGCATAGAATCAGAGAAAACACTAGATAGTTGCGCCATTGCAGATTCAACTGAATGATTCTCCTTCGCAAAAGAAGTGTCAACCTCATCATTATCTTCATCGGAATTCTCGCTGGTTTGGGAATTAGAATGAGAAGAGGAGTGGATTTTCCGTTTTTAGAAGATGGAGCAGAAGATTTATCCTTGCGAAGAGTAATCTTATTCTTGCCTTTAGCCTTCGCAGCTTCAGAAATATCATTTTCTTCAACGCCGACCTTCGCACACGAATGAAGATAAGAAACAGAGGCAACAATATTGTTAAAAATAATAAAGAAAAGTATTTCTTACTTCATCCGTGATTGAATGAAGTATCGCCAGAGTACTCTCGCCTTTGGATTTCTTTCGTAACTCCTTCTCAATTTGGTGATCTGAAAAATTCGCAAGATTAGATATAAGAGGAAATGAAGATTGTAAAATAAGTAAAAGTTAGGAAGTATACCTCTTTTGCTTTCTCGGGCCAATTAAATACCCAAGGATGATAATTTGCGAGATTCGCAGGGAGTATATTGGAACCTGAAATGTAAGGTCCGTTCAAAAATAGCGGAAAAAAAACACCACTTGTCGTCTTTAGAGTAGAGAGGAACATTGTTCTTGCCAGAGTGCCAATCAATATCTAGCATGAGTATCTTGTCGCTGGGAATATTCTCTTTTCTTTTCAGACGAGCACCCCAGCGAGATTTATTGTTCTTCATATTTATCACTTCATAATTTTCAAAAAAGTTTTCTACTGAATATTTTTCAGCAATTATCTCCAAGTTGGCGAATTTAGGATCTTTGACGTTATCGGGATACAGAGAACCCTTACCAGCGCCACGATTGGCGAACTCAAGCATTAGACGGATGCAATCTCCACTTAATTGATAAATAGCTCGCGAGAATTTCTCATGAGCAAGAATTTCATAGAACAAGGGAAGTTCGGGATTGTAGAGAGGAATGGGAAGGCCTGCGAGGAGTTGACCTAGCGAGATTATGATTTTCTGATCATCACAATGATGATCAGTAAACAATTTTGCAGAAAGAATAGATGATGATTCTTGATTGGGAATAGTGGACAAGGTGAAACCCTTCTCTTGTAAATTCTTTTGAGTCTCACCCAAAAGAGTTTCATATTTACGGCCGGATGGAGCCATTCTCAGAGTATGGGAATGATTAGAAAATTAAAGATCAAGAGAAAGAAGAAAAAGAAGATTTACAGTAGCAGGAACGTGAATTGCGGAGGAGAAGAATTGAAGAAGATTTGCAGAGAGAAAGTAAAAAAGAAGAGGAGGAGGGTGAGAAAACTATATATAGAGGAAAATTCTCGAGAAGATAAATGCATTTAATGCGAGGGGGGGCGTGAATGGTCAAGAAAAAAAGGTTGAAAGAGACGTGTCAAGAAAAGAGTGGAAGAGGAAACATGTGTAATAAATTCTGTGTAAAAGTACGGGATCGTAACAGATAAATATGAACAGTTGCGGCATTTTAAAAATACTAGTTCTCATGACATTCTCTTCTTCGCAGAGAAGACATGAGATGTAGGATCAGAATATCGCGACATCAATACTTCGCGAGATCAATAAACGACAGCATTGCGAAAGTGTCGCAAATGAGTAATATAAATGACGCAATGAATGACGACAGCTAAAACACGAGAAAGATGTGAAGACCTAGCGAGATTTAGGAAAGTTGCGAGATTATATATTTGTACACTTGCGATATTTCGCAAGTCATTCCCGAAAATAAAGGACAGCTTAGCTGTCATCCATTGTGTAATACCCTATATAAGGAGTCGACTGGGCCCTAGTCGGCCGGTCATGCCCTAGCCGGTCCCACACGCCTTTTATTTTATTATTATTATTATTATTTTCTATGTTTCCTTCACCTCATGGAAACTCCTTCACTTCAAGGAAATTCCTTGATTTCAACAAAACTCCTTAGTTCAACAAACTCCTTGATTTTATGATATTTCCATAAAATCATGAAAAAATATAACAAAATTAAGGAAATGCTATGGGACCAGGCTCATTGGCCGGCCGGCCATGCCTTGGCCATAGACGGTCCCACACTTCATGATTCCTTCATTTTATTATTGTTTTCCTTCATCTCATGAAGTTTCCTAAGTTTCAGCAAAAATCCATGATTTCTTCATATTTTCGCAAATGATTGTTCAAACGCACATCAGATAATATCAAAATTCTCAAGACTGAGACGCGAACACTTTGGTGACATGAGCATATTACCTTGACCGACTAGGGTTGGCTCTTTGGCTTGCAAGAGGCCGGTCCCTCATATTTTCATCATTTGACCTAATTTGTTCATATTAGGTTCAAACTCTTCCGAACAATTTTGGAATTTCATGAAACGATCGTCATTCGATCCCGTGACCACCCAGGGCCGGTTTTATGACCCCTTGGTCGGTCCCTCATATCTTCATAATTAATTAGGTTTTATCACCTAAGGCTCAGACGAGCATTATTTTAATAAATGATTAAACCAGCATTTAATCATTCTTTCATCAACAAATCAACAAGTCTTCAAGAGACCTTGGTATTTGCTCACTTGAGCATCTGGGCGCTACATGGTCGACCCATGATCCCATGTAGCCGGTCCCTCCTTCACTCCGTGGTTAATTTTCAATAAACCATCAATTGATCGAATTAGGGTTTTGAGTCCAAGGTTCATAATTCAAGATTCAAACGCTAATAATTTTACGATGATCTCATGGTCAACACTTTATTAATTATACTTGGTTCAGTTGCCAGTATTTAAATTAATATTTTATTTGGTCATGCTACCAATAATTCATCAAACGAGCAACATTTGCTCAGAATATTTTCTCAAACCAAGGAACATTGGTTCAACCATCAATATTCAACAGTTCATCGAATGAGAAATATTTGCTCACGTTAACTATGTTTATTCATACATTATACCTCTGTCTCAGCAGACATGTTCAAATTCATGAGTCTCAGAACATTTTCAAATCATGTTCGACTCAACAATATAAGGACTCATCGTCCAATGAAGTCAGCAACTGACTAACTAATCACGAGACATCAATCTTGTCACATGGGGGATATTAACTAGGGTTTTGGTCTGGCGGTCTACGGCACGTGTGTTCATACACACGATGAGAATGTGAGCAAGTCGTGCAATCAGTTGAAGGAGTTAACAAGTAGTGGATGGAAAATCGACCAAGTCTCCGCACGTTGAGCAAATGGTTTTAACACGATTTCCACTTCTCCACTCTTTAATTCCATCAACTGTCACACTTCATGTGATCATGGTGTTTACAATTCTAGCAATATAAATAAGTTCATGAATCATGATTGAAACACAAGACAATCTTTCGTCAAACAGACAACGAGAGATTAAGAACTCGACGTCTAAGAAATTACTCTCAACAGAGCAAATTCAATCAATCAGAAGTTATCTTATTTCCTCACGCAGAATACACAACACACCTACAATCTTCGATCACCATTGATCTCACACATTTTTCAGCTTCCCTCCTACAAATCGACCCATCCTCTCTTGTGACCGAATTGACTCTGGAACGACCATTGTCTTGGTTTAGGCCGGAGTCATACAGATTGATCTCTCGAATTCAAAGCACTCCCTTTTTTGAAGTGCATCTGTGATAGGTTAGACAGTTCGCTCGGTTCAAGGAGTTTCCTCCGCACGATCGTCTCCTCAATTCCTTAAAAACCAGCAACTCGTTTTTCCCCATCTACAGATAGCATCCAACGCGCTATGAAGACATAGAAATTATGCACACTAGTCATAAGAAGTTAGACATATATATGAACACAATCTCATCCTTAAAAGTTGAGAGAGAAATAATCATCCCTTATCGAAAGAAATTCGGGTTCGGAGTAATCAAAAGTCTCGACTCTGCCTCACAAGAAAGGGTTTTATGAAGTTGCTCTCAATAATAAAAAACTTTTTTATGGGTCACACATGTGTCCAGGTAGGAGTGAAGAGAGAATCCTGCGACACGTTGAATGGTAGGAACGCAAAACCCTCCGAATTGTTTTGAAAACCCACATCTTTTATTGTTTTGAAAACCCATTTTTCTGACGATCTCTAAGAAAGGAAATCAACCACTTAACGAAGGTGGGAATATGCTTACTTACCTCATTATCCGTTCGACGTGCAGTTAGCACCACTCTCACAGTATCCATAGAAACGTCTTCGGTCTTCAATCCTTGTCTTCATCTTCGGTCTTCAACTCTTGATGATGAAATCTTGAACTTCGTAGAATCTTGACAATGTGATTCTTTCATCTAATTCCTTGTTGCTTGACACTTCATTATGGATATTTCTTCTTCCATTGGCTTTATTGAAAGAACAAAACTAAAAACAAACTAAAATATGATACAATGCTTTTTTCTTGTCTTTTTTTTTCTTTGTTTTTTTTTTTCATCCCTTATTTTTTAAGACAAGAAAAATAAAACAAATACAAAATGAAAACAAAACAAAATAAAACTAATAATGAACCTAACAAAATTTTCTTTCGTCTTTTTCTTTCGTCTTTTTTTTTTTTTTTTTAAGATAAAAATTTATTATTCATCATCAACAGAAAGGGTTTACAAGAATTGGATGGGAGTCTCGCAACAAGCTGAGCTCCAATCCCTTTTTGAATGACAACACCTAATCTATGGAAAAGGAACTCTCCAACTTTGACATTCGTATCATGACGGGCCATGAAATTACGTAATCTCTTCAGAAAATCTATCGTATCGCTGCCCAACTCCCCTAAGGTGGTGAAAGCAAGAACACCAAAACCAAACCCTTAAGCTGAGCACTTTTCGAGATATTTAGCATTTTTATTGGCCACAACTTTAGCAATCGCTTGCCCTGGGGAAAAAAGCCGATACACCTTTACCTATGAGAGGAGAAACACCCGTTACGTCCAAACACATGTTATGTCCATTAACCCAATTATAAACTAGTATATCAGCGGGTCTCAACGCCGATCCATCATCGGATATTAGCCCTAAGCCTACTTCCTTCCTGGCTGGGACTGTTGCACGATAACAAATATCAGCAAAAGTGTCACGAATAAGGTCATGATGGAATTTGAGACCAATCCCTTTAGTGCGATTTTAGTTGTTTTATTTTTCTTTTTGCTTTATTCTTGTGTACAAAGATGATCCCCATAAATATCCATCTCCCATCCACATGCAGAACATACATCACCCACCTCAAAAAGGGGGATACCCAATCCATAGCGCACAACCGACCGAAACTGCCTAGGTCCAATATGCTGGTTCAGTCCATCAATGGGTACAACCAACAAATAATCGCGTGCTTAGTCTTGTTGCATTGCAGTAAAACCGTATCACGTGAAGACATAACAAAGTTAGTGGGAAGTTTCTTCATCACTGAATCAAAGTATTTAATCGCCATGGAATTCATAGAAAGGGGGGCGATCTCATTAATGCTAAGCGGTGAGTTTACAATACACATAGGAATGCCGCAAGATGTTACGTTGCTTTGAGAAATTATTTGTGTACAAGATGCCATATAACAATACCGCATCGTGTCCTTCATGGTATAAACTCCCATCCCCCGTGTTTGAAGAAGTTGTCGTAAGTATTCGAACAAGTTCTCATCATACAACGGCTGAGCATCAGATAAGTATTCAGGCTTAGTCGTGCGCATAGAAAAGTAGAGTCTGGAGACTCCACTGCAGTTCCGTAAGAGTAATAGCTCATACTGCGGATCTTCAAGCTTCATAATAGCTTCCATGATGCGTGTCGTACCACAACAAATTAATTAATACTTTACTACCTAATTAACAAGTAATATAGGGTAGTCAAGGTCGATCCCACGAGGAGCACGAGATTCTAGTTGTAAAAGTTGTCACGAAAGGAGGATGTAAAAAGCAAAAGAAAATAAACAAAACAATTAAAAGGTAAAGTTGAAAGCAATAAGAGAGACAAGATCAAGGAATCCTTCTTCGTTACGAAACAATGAATCAAGTTATGTTCTTTTCTACTTGTTATTATTTAATCGCCATGGAATTCATAGAAAGGGGGCGATCTCATTAATGCTAAGCGGTGAGTTTACAATACCACATACCTCATTCCGTTGCTTATAAACCTTAAACTTTTCCAACTTTCCTTGTAGATTTTGATGTCGCTCCTTGTTGATGATGAATGATTATACGCACTAAAAGCACGGCCAAGACTGGGGCTCAAACCATCCACATAGGAATGCCGCAAGATGTTACGTTGCTGAGAAATTATTTGTGTACAAGATGCCATATAACAATACTGCATCGTGTCCTTCATGGTATAAACTCCCATCCCCCCGTGTTTGATAGGAAGGGTAACAATTAATCAAAAACTTAAATCATATGTTAAGAACTAGGAATTCATCCTCAATCAATAAAATTAGCTACTCATGTTAAAGAGTTCACACAAAGAATAAGAAAAGTTGAAGAAACCCAAAACCAGGCTCATCACCCATAAGAAGTTGTCGTAAGTATTCGAACAAGTTCTCATCATACAACGCCTTGCACCACCAGACAGCCGAGCATCGATAAGTATTCCATGCTTAGTCGTGCGCATAGAAAAGTAGAGTCCATTTCATTCCCCTTACTAATTCATCCGGTCACCAGAGACTACCACTCGGACTTGTAACGGAGACTCCACCGCAGCCCGTAAGAGTAATAGCTCACACTGCGGATCTTCAAGCTTCATAATAGCTTCCATCAGACCCAAAGTCTTATGCAACCTACTAACAACCAGGTCCTTGCAAAATTGTGGATCTTAACTAACCGGGCCACCAAGTAACTTCACACCTTTTGTTGGCTTGTTGATCCCATCAGGAAATACCCCTGGAGCTAAACCCCTAGCGTCAACAACAGACCAGTAAATCTTCGTTTTAGATATATTAAGGTGCAAACCAAGAGAAGGACCATGTTGTTAAATTATTTGTAGGGCTTTCGAGACCATCATAGTATCACCAATCAGCGTACCGTCGTCAAGATACCAGGCCTGAAGCTCCAAAGTACATTTCTCAGCAATTTTGCGAACAAGTGGGTGGAGTGTTAGAGCCAATAGGAGGGGACCAAGGGGATCACCCTATTGTACACCCTGCGCAGAGAATAAAGTATGATCCAAATAGTAAAGATGCGCAGGATTGAAGTAGCAAAACTCCACCCAATAAGCAATAAAGGGGCACCGTAATCTAACTTCATTGAGCATTGCAGACCTGTCAACTAGGTTGAAAGCATTAGAGAAATCCACCATTAGCATCATACGTGAATTAGTCTCGCCATACACTTCCACCAAACGATTAGCCGAGTGAAGAATAGATTCACCACCGCACTGCACACCAACACCAAACTGATAGTAGCTTAAATAGACTTCCATTTCTTTCCCCACATGAGTGGCTGCAACTTTAGATACCAATCTTCTCCAAACAGTGCCTACGGCTATAGGGCGTAAACCTCTACCTGGTTTTAACAAAGGTGTGAGTGGTGCAAACGCAACGAACACTCCCAACTCTGGTGGGAAGTTTCCAGCCAGCCAAATATTCACAATTTTTATTATAGAGGACACCAGCTCGTCTGCCACAGCCGCTGCTGCACCACTAAGTGCGTCAATCATATGTTGAGCATGCAAACCGTCTCTTCCATAAGAAGTACCCTTTGGGAAAATTCTAATCCTCCCCAAAACTAAATCATGAGTAGACGTAAGAGAAGATTGGGTGAGGGGAATGGAGGGGGTTACCGGTGGTCTGGCAGGTGGATATTTGATCCGTAACTCAGCCAATGTATCAACGTTAGCTGGTGCAACACCACATGAAGTAAGTGTACGGATGGCTGTTGTGTACATGCCGTAGCTAATCTTCTTACGACATAAACGTAAGTTGGAAGATTCTTGCTTCTTCTGGATGCGTGACTCTTGCTTCTTCTTATTATTATTACGTAATTCCTGCAAGGCTTCATGTTCCTCTAAAGCCTATTGAACCAAGATGCTGCAGCCATTCGTTTCAGCCCAAGTAGCCAATGCAGAGTTAATGGCAATATCTGTAATCTCTTCCTTGTACCTAACCTTTCCACCTCACTATTTTTAGGAGTGAAAATGCGCGGCACACAGATGGAAAGAAGAAGAAGATGTATCCAAAAAGTAATCTCTCTAGGCGATGCAATAACTAGTTGAATCGCAACATTGAAAGTTCTAGAGAAAGCAAGCTTACAAATGGCTAGCACACTGGAAACTGTAGTGATATTATATTGCAGTACTTTATCCAACAATTCCAAGCTCAAGCAAGGAGGAGCATCACTGACAGTTACATCATCAGATGAACTGACAACCACAGACGATTCTGGTGGGCATGGAATACCGTGGATCAAGAAACTAGCACCCACTCCATTGAAGGGTCCTTGAATTGTTTCTCCTGTGTGCTTGCAAAAGATTCTCCACTTGTGCAAACACAAGCAACCAACGCAAATCCACACCTTCAACTGTGACAGGACCTCCTCCCATGCTTTGTAAACCCTATAGTCTCTGAACCTGCTACGACTTAGGGCTTGTCTTTCCTCATTAGGGTAATGTTGATCTCTGAGATGAGTAAGCAGCGAACCCTCCTTATATCCGTTCCTTTGAACCCCATTATTGCAGCCATCAAATCCAGCGAAAGGACATCGATAGCTTACCACTTCGTCTGCTTAAGAGGAAGATTGCAGGGGGGGTTGAGATGCAGAACCGCGAGTACATACCATGTCAGTCGAAACCCAAACAGTTAGAGCAAAAACCCTAATGCTGAGATATGCGAAAGGCAAAACTAGGGTGTCATTCGACAGCTAAAAAAAGAGAGTATAAAGATGAAACAATCTATATCAATGGAGGTAGCGCGTAGAACATGATTGATCTAAAAATCCGAATTCCTACGGCAAGAATCTCCAAATCGCCTCTGGAGCGGGAAAAACGACTCTCTTTTATTTTATTTTATTTTTTTATTATTTTTTTGAGAGACAAGAGAAAATGAAATACAAATAAAGGTTAAAAAAAAAGCGAGTACAAAGGCCATGGTGTAAGTACTTTACCGTTTGATTTTTCACAACTTGTATGTCTTGATATCATAAACTTCTCGAACTCTCATCCTTGATAATCTTCGCTCTTGTACATAAAGTCTTCAACTTGTAAAAATTTTGCTCATTGTCTTGTTGCTTTACTTGAATCTGAAATCTGCTCATTTTTGTACCATTGCTTGTAAACCTTGAACGTCTTCAACTTTCCTATTATTGATGATGATGGTGTTTCTATGGACCTGTTGGTGTAGAGAGAGATAAAGTGGATGGTGCTAACTGCGAACAAGATTACAAGTGGTATGTAAGTTAGCAATTCGATGTCACCATCATGATTGAAAAAATAGCACTCAAGAGATCAATGTAGTGCTTTTATTGGTGGGAGGTTGGGTAGCTCACCATTCTACCCGGAATTAACGTACGGTGACATAGACTCTAAAAGCACATATTTTTACATACGCACCCACTGGAGAATTAGATGTTTCATCTCCTATATCGGTTTCTTCTTCTTCTTCTTCTTCTTCTTCTTTCATCCCTTTACCGTCATCATCTGGAGTACTTACTTTCTCTACCGTCTCTTCTGATTTTAAAACTGCTTCAGTATTAATGACTGAGTCCATCTGTATGGAAGCCGCTACTGCGTTAACCCGATCTCCATCACACGATGTCTCCCCCGCTGCGGTGTTTTTATCCACATAACTAATGTTGGCTGGAGCCAACTTCTCTCGTAAGAAAATAGCAAACATATTTGTTAGCTGGGACTCCGTAAGAGTGTATAAAGTATCTGACCCATGTCCTACGCCAACCTCCCGCGCAAATCCCTTGGTCGTTCCCGACCAAGAGGATTCATATACCTTGCTAGATTCTTTTGGAACATCAGACGGTTCCACAATATCCTCCAACACCTCCTTATCATCTACTATGCCAAGAAATCTAAGGGAGTCACCATTGTACAGATCGTACTCATCACAATCCACTATTAGCCTCTATCTCAAGGATACAAGTTCACTGTATCTCGGTTCGTTTGTGCAGGATACACGTTCCATGACAGTGCACCACCGACCGCAAGTATGCTTCGACACAACCCGTCCACATAAACCCCTAATTGCAGGAATACTTGCCAATGCCCAAGCCTGAAATAGCAGCAATAGTTAGAACTTGAACTGTACAAACTACAAACCGCCCAAGTATACAAGATGAATAATACCATTTAAACAGAATATGCGAACTTACTGTCAGAGCGTATGACATGCCAAACACCCTGTAATGAGCCGGAAAGCCCAACCGACCACTATTATTTGGTTCCTTGTCTTTCTTGACAACACTGGCTTTCTTAGTTTTCTTTCCATCCTTCACAACCAGAGCTGATCGAAAGCTGCGGATTGTTTTTCTAAGACTAACATGACCCCATGGGAACTTGTTGAAGTTATTCAAGTTGTCCACCAAATGGAAATATGCTCCCTTTACTACATCTCTCGCCGGGCAGCCTAAAAGAATAACGTACACAAATAAGAGAAGCGCCAACTTAATGTTCTCATCGTCAGTGCAGGTGGTCAAATCTCCTTTCTCAAATCGCATCCAGAGTTTGCTTACTGTTACCCTTTTTTCTCCAGGGAAATGAGTTTTCATGATTGGTGAATCCGTGATACATTTTGGGAGTGGGTTATCTAGATCTTCCTTTGTTGCAGCTGTCAACTTGAAGTTAAGTCCCGTAGCAAGTACAAATTCTTTCATCCCAAACCTCAAGATATGCCCTCCAACCCCAAAGTTCATACAAAATGGATCACCATCATCTTGTCTCTCAATTTGCCGTGAGAGTAGATAATGCAAAATTGTACTGCTGTTAAGGGTTCCAGGCATATCCAGGAAGTGGCCAACTGCCGTTGAAGCAAATACTGCATAAGCCTTTTCGCTCAAACGACCCTTGATCGTGGGAATAAGATGCATAACTGTGTGATTTGTTACTCTCGGGTAGTCATCCCGATACTTCTGTGGGTGAACAAACTTGCTATACACATGAGATGCTTCAAGTCAGTTTCTTCCAAGGATATCCAGCAACTACAATATTTTGAAGTGAGGAGGATTCTTTGACATGGTTATTCTCAAACCATCTAACAATTTCAACACCAATGTAGATATAAAATGCAAATGCTAATGAATCTAAAAGACTAAAACTAACTTTTGGTAATATGTTCATCTTACAATCATCTACATTACTATTAAAAATTACTGCATCTCCAAATGGCAAACCTCACCATCTACAAAATTTAATGCATCTCCAAATGGTAATATGTTGAAAACTTATCTCTAAACAACACACTGAAAGAAAATACTTTATGAGAACGAATGAAACAATCAAACAAACATACTATGGTTCGGTTCCTGATGAATTACATTCCGACGATTCAACAGATGCAAAAGCCGTCTCTAAAGATTCTTTGGAATTGACATCATCTTGGAGGTAAGTATCCGCTGAACCTCCCGATGTAGTAGCAGACATCTTTCCCTAACACCATGGACAAACAATCAATTTACCATCACAACAATTCACTCAACTGCCGATATATAACAAATCAGGTTCATAATTTCAGTGGATTTCGAGAAAGAAGAACTACACATACTTAAGTTTGCAAAGAATTCTACATCCACTGATTCTTAATCCCAAAGGTGTCAAAGGGCTAAAAATATGTATTTAAGATATATGGTTTCATAGGGTCAGTATCTGAAAGGAGAAACAGTTTTCTTTTTCAAGATGTTGAACTAAACCATGGTCTTGACAAATTAAATTCAGCGATAAAACCTTAATTACCTGTCCCAATTGGGTCTCCAATTGTAAAATAAACAAATAATTAAGTATAAGCAGGATGCATATGATTTTTGCATATCACCAACATGACTATGTAGTAATTTATTATTTTCAGAATTGAAATAACTATTAGAAACCCATGGAACCACTTTACAGAGATGAAGAAGAATTTACCAGTTATGAAGCTTTTACCAGTGCCGAAAGCCCAAAACCCTGGACACAATAAAAGCAAAAGTTAGGAAAACACCCAAATTCATTGAAATCATTCGAGTTATGGTGAAGGTAGGGATTCAATTTAGCTCACGTTTAATGAATTTGATGGAGAAAGCACTAGTGTGGGTATATTTTGCACCAAATGAACTAGGGTTTGAAGGCGACGAAGGGAGATGCTCGCTGCATATCTCAAGAGAGAGAAATGGTTTGGTATCCGGAGTATACTTTTCCTATTTATATGTCCCATCCAAACGCGACATCAGTGCGAAATTTTTTGGATACATCCGTCATTTGCTAATTAGATAGTACCCGGCTCGGGTATATTGGAAAGCACGTGGTAAATTGTGGTAACTATTAGCAAGCCGTGGTATTGGACATAAATATACCTCCGGATGTGCCTTCCAAACATAATTTCACCCTTTTGCCACCGTCATGGTTAAATCCAAGTTTAACTCTCATACAAGTAAGAAAACCGATCACGTTCTCTGTCATCTTTAAGTTCAGTCACTCTTGTGAGAATTTCGATGTAATTTTAGCGACATGTATACTATGTGACTCTAAACTAACTACAAGTTGGAGTATTTTTCATGCACGAATTTACAAAAATTTGATTCTTTTTTTTTTAATGCAAATGCTTAACCACTCCCCCACACTTAAACTTTACATTGTCCTCAATGTAAATTGAATCGTCCAAAGAAAGTCAAGGTGGAAAATCTTATAATAATATGCGACAAGAAAAAAAAACAAATACAAGACAAGAAAAATAAAAGATTAGAGATACAAAACCTATGGGTTGCCTCCCATGTAGCGCTTGGTTTAATGTCGTCATCCCGACTATATCTTTGCAAGAGTCATTCCCCATATACCAACAATCTGAAAAGTTGGGGATCCTTCCATAGCACATATTTTGCAAACACTTGGTTCGCACAAATATTAGTAATATAAAACAGAAACGAAGCTATTGACCGATAAAAGTTTCCCCCACACTTATTCTTATCTACACTTGGAAGTGGATAAAGAATATAGAATTCGGGAACTTTCACGGTTTCTCGTTCCAAAACCTGCATAGTATGAGAATCAAGCATCTCTAATGGAGGATATCGAGAAACAAAGTCATTCAACAATATTCTCGAAGCACATATATTCAAACCAATAAGAGGTAAAGGAGAAGAAACAATATGCAAAGGGTTAGACAAACCTATCACAATCTCTTGTAGCACGGAATCCTCTTCATCCTTGAAAAACTCAAGTGAATTATTCACCTCTTTTATATCATGGTCCTCTATCAAACCTTGCAACCATTCTTTGTCCGTTTCTTCCTTAACCAAAGTCTCGACATCAATATCACCATTACAATCCTTTGCAAGCTCAATTAGGTCTTCCACAATATTGGTCATATCGGTCACATTCTCAACATACTCCTCTTCATTAGACTCAAACCTTGTCGCAAAGTTCTGTAAAACACTAGTTTTATCATACTCATGTACCTTTTGAATAGGTGCTTGATCATTATAAAGATCAAGAGTTGAGTCAACTACACTAATGTCATCAAATATCTCCAAAGGTTGGTCCTTTTTAACACAATCATCTTCATTTTCAGACTCACCATAATAAGAATCTTCATCGGTTTCATAACCTTTATCCCGACGTCGTTTAAGTTCCATATGAATGGTCCTACTAATATCTGCGACAAGCTCTTCCGAGTCTCCATCATCTTCCAACTTGTATAATTTCTATGCAAGTTTCCTGACGTTCACACGCTTACCACCATTGACTACAATAGGTTCTCTTTCCCATGACTCTTCCCTTTGAATGGGTGAATGATCATAACTACGATCTGGAGTTGGGTAACAAAAAGTGTTGCAGAAATTGGTTTGTGCGACGTTCTCTCTATCACGGTCAAGTTGGTTTAGTCTTTGTCGCATGTCTTGCAATCCATTCATAATCTGCATATAACTCGAATGAAACCAATTAGAAGTATAATTATCCCACCTTGGTGCTTGACTTACATACCCACTACAAGGTTGTTTTTGGTATGTATGAAAATCACCATAAGGTTGTCTAGGATATGCATCATAGCCAATAAATTGGTTTTGATTGTATCCCATAGATGGTGGGTAATTGTCATAGTGTTGAGGTTGTTGAAAACCGTATCCATTGCTCCAATATGCTCCGTCCATAGAATGATACCTGAAACAAGAGTTCTAAAAACTATGTTAAGAACCAGAAAATAAGAAAAACAAAAATAAGTAACCAAAAACAAATAACAACCCGTTGCTTCTCCGCCAGCGGCGCCAAAATTTGATCGCTGTCGTATGCATCAAAAATAAATTACTTTCTCACTACTCAAAATATATAATATAGCAAGGGCAAGAAAGGATCGTTCCCACAGAGAGGACTAAGGTTGTCAAGTTGTTTCGGTTTCCTATATAAAACAATGGGGGGATTTTCTGATTTTTATAAACTAAAATAAAATAAAAGCAAAACAATAAAAAGTGAACACGCAAATCAAGGATGTGAAATATTGGGTAAAGGTTTCATCTTTAATTGTAAACAAGTTTCTGAATATATGAATAGAATTCGTATTTTATCTCGCTATCATCAAAAGCCCTTGAATACCTTATTGCAAGAATACTCCGTAAATTTCCTAAGTCATCAACACACACATTAGAGCTGCGTATGTGAATTCTACCTAAAGAATAACCTAACGCCTTGCGCTAATTAAGTTCAATTCCTAGGAGCATTAAGTTTCAGAAATAGGCTAATCAATGCAATTGTCATACATTGCGCATGACAATTCGGACAAAGGTCAAACTCTACATATGATTACAAGAGTGTATCACTACAAACCGTAATCATATCATGCTACTCGTATTCAAGGTTATCGCTCGATGCTGAACCCTAAATTAGCTATAGATATGGATGTGAGTTCAATCAATTCTAGACTTAACTAAAGAAACATTCAATCATATTGCAATACGTCAATCATGCAATTATTATAAACCATAGAAATCAAACGATGATATTGAGAAAAAACTATTTCATAAAATCAATAACTTGGTTGCAAAATCCAACTACATCTTTAACCAATAATAAAAACTTAGTTACTTGTGTTTTAGGAAATCATCATAGAAAGCAACGAAGAACTATCATGTGAAACCCTAGAAAACAAGTAGAAGCCTCCTTAATGGAAATCCCTAGGTTTAGAGAAAGAATTTTCTATTTATATGCTTCTCCAATTCCAAAAGGATACTCTTTCCAAATTTAGGTCTTCTCAGAACCCGTCTCCAATTAGTCCACCAAGCCCGTGACAGAAAATAACTTCTCTGGCCTTCTGGGTCAAAATTGCTCGTCGGGTTGCTGATCTCATTGCCGGCATCCTGTCACTGTCGCTGGAATTCATCACAGGAAAATGTCTCTGGCCACCTGAATGATCAGAAACTATCACCAGGCAATTCTACACTTCCAGTAGCTCAACTTTACTTCTCTGCAGTCCACACATTCACAAAAGAACCATTTAAGCCAATTCCTTATTCTTGCGAAAACGTGCCCAAAAGCGTGACTCGTAGCTCATATGTCCCGCGACTGACTCTTGCATCCAACACACTCTACCTTTATGATCCACTAAAACTTTACGATTCACACTCTAATCTCTGAAATTCGGCATCCCGGCCTATGCTCACTGGCTCGCCATTCTTGCTGCGTTTTCGCACAGTTTCTGCATTCTCATTCCATTTCAGCTCCTTGAAGCAACAAAGAAACTTTTTCAATTTGAGATACATCTACCACCAATGCCTTCGCTGCCATTTTCCTGCAACCTCGAGGCCGCCTCTATCACTTGAAAACTCAACATCCATTCATACATTTAATCAATCACAACCTGTGACAGTAACTTGTTCTTCTATCAGTTCGATCACCATGTCCTGCATCTCTGCCTCATACCCCTTACTCAACCATGTCTTCACTGCACCTGTAGCTCTATCTGCAACTCTTTCTCAGCTCAGACTCTCACCAGAACAGCATTATCAGCTCTCATTCAATTGCAAAAATAACACAATCTCAGTTTAACTGCAGCTGCAACTCTATTTCCTCTCTGCATCAGACAATTTCTCCATTCCTTGTACCACCTTGAGTCAGTTCACCCCAGAGACCCAAATACCAACCTTCATCCACCACTGGTTCTAACTGCATAGCCTAACCACAACTGCTCCCTGTAACTTCTTAAACCTTCTAGCATAGTCACTAACTTCAATTTCATCAAATCCTTCCTCCTTAAAATCGAATCAAACCCACCAGTTCTTAATCAATCACTTCGAGAATCAAAACCCAACTCATAATCTCACAAATCCAGCGCCTCATGAACATCTTGTCCTTCATTTCACGAACCAACATCATCTTCCTTCTCGTTCTTCTCTTCAATCCAATTCAAGTTGAACCCAAGTTTCCTTCTTCCATTAACAACCCAAAATCACCATCAATCCCTGCTTAATATCTTCTTTCATTCTCGAATTTCAAATCCCTGATTGCAAACCCTAGATATCAGCAGAAACACCCATCTCTAGCTTGTTCTTCTCGATTGATTCTTTAGCCAACATCAAACGGCATATCGAACATCATCTTCCACAGCTCCAATTTCTTGATCTCTATGAAATACGGTGCCGCCTCCATGTACTCCTCTCTTTCTTTCTCTATTTCTTTCACCAGTGGCTTCGTCTTTTCGTCCTCTTCAAGATGTTGAGAAGAAATCCTGAATTTGAGCGAGTTCCACTTCTTTTTGTTCCAATGACTCCAAAACACCTATAGAACTCAAAAGCAAACATAAGATACATAATTTATAAGAAAACTCACAAATAAAGCATAAACAATAGATAAATATCAAGGTGTTTTAGACACCTATTATAGAAATGTCGATAAGACATATATATGGAGGGATAGTTGGTTGAAGTTGTATTGTGCGGAGATGCACCAATAAGCATCAAAGCTTAGAAGGTAAAATCATATATGATGCGAAAGTATCATTACTTCTTGTTGCTTACTCAAGAGAGTTTCATGATGCGTAGGCATCATCTTTTCTATGTTGCTAAACCAAGAATGTTTCACCATGGTGCAAAACAAAGGAAAGAAAAATAATGCACACTTTTACGCATAATTTGCAAAAGTTCCTTTGGCCTATACAGACTATGATATTGTTTGGTTTTGCCTTGCAACATGAGTTGGCTTTAGTAGCTTGTCCCGACATATATGAACTACGTTCAGTGCTTGATCCATACGTAATGAGTTGCAACATTAATGGTCCAACACCTTGTCGTTCATATTATCTAATTGCGAGGTGATTGCGACATTATGGTAACTCATATCACTTGGATAGGCTATACAAGGTAAGAAATGATTGTTGCCATACTTGATGAGGTAAGCAGTCCATTCTTTGGAAGTTCATACTTATTATCAATCCATCGACAAAGGCATGCACCAATTGAGGATTGGTTGTAGCCACAGAAAAAAACTAACTGGTGTGTAAGTAGGGCGAGCTTTTATAAGCCGCTTGCATCACAAGGATGATGCAAAGGAAATAATAAAATGAGCCTAAATGATGCACGCCATTTGCACAAGCAAGACAAGTGCATACATTTTTTTGAATGCCAAGGAGAAGTAAGGAAGCGTAAAATAGGCTTGCAATGGTCTATGCTCAAGTCCAAGGCATGCCCTTATGCCTAGAAAAGACTCGGAAGTCAGTGACGCATGCAAAATACATTAGCATTAGCCTTCAAGAGTTTATTCCCTTGGCATAAAAAGGGCCAGCTGGAAATGTGGGGAAGCTGCGTTCAAGGCATCATGCTTGTGAGGCATAATTGCAATGGAAAATGGACGTGTATTTTCCAAAAAATATATTGCAAATTCAAGTTGGACAATGAGTGATAGGGTGTAGAATACATCCTATTTACTATCTATTGTTTATGCTTTCTTTGCTATTTTTCTTGTAAATTATGTATTTTACGCTTGTTTTGAGTTTTATAGCTACTTTGGAGTCGCACGGAGGAAAAGAAGAAGAAATTATCCAATTTGAGCAAAAAGGGTAAAATTGTCATTTCATGGGCAATCGCTATCTGGAGCCCAGCCAAGGTTAAGGGGCTATAACTTGGTTACCCCTTATCAGAAGTGCCCGAGTACCAATATCCAACTCATTATACAACCCTAAAATCGAGTCTCGCATTCAATCACTTTCTCAATCATTAGTTAAACACCTGAAACAAAGAAGGCACAACCATGGAGGAAATCAAATAAAGAGATTAATGTTGCAAGGCTGTGAAGATAAAGTTGCGATTCATAGACGGGTTCGATCTGTTTTGTATGGTTAGGGGATCTGTGGGATTGAAGCAGCTCGGAAGATATGGGTGTCTGATTTTCAGATCAAGAATTGGAGTAGATCGAGAGATGGAATTCGGTTTGATTTAAGGTTTCGCTGAGATTGAATGAACATGGGTTCAACTTAGATTTGTGTTTCAGGGATTGAATCGATTAGGGTCTTTTGATTTCAGAGATGGTGGTGGCTTGTAGAAGATGAATCCGGTGATAGAATGAATGGGTATCTGATTAATTCGCAGAAGAAAGAGGTTCTGTTGTCTTTGAAGCTTGAGAAGAAATGAACAATTAGGGTTCTGTGTTGAAGGCAAGAGCCGTGAAGTAGATACAGAGGAATTTGATCAAAATGGTGGCCTGAGAAATGGGGATGTATTGACGTGGTTCTGTTGCTGGCAAGTGCCTGAGATGGAAGGATTTGAGAGTGTATGAAGCTGAATAATGGGTTTTGGTGGTTGTTCAGATGGGAACTGGTGGTTGCTGTTGAATCTTAGGTTGAATTGAAGAAGAGAGAATACAGTCTAGAGATGAAGATGGTGATTGTGGAATTGAAGTTTAATGGAACTGCAGGTGATGGCAGTGCAAGGGAAGATGGAGCATGACTCAGGTGATGGCAGTGCAAGGGAAGATGGAGCATGACTCAGGTGATGGAATGGCGTGCTGCCTAGATTGTGCAAGGCTGGTTCTGGTGGAGTTGCAGTTGCAGTTATGGAGCTGATTGGAAGCAACTGATGAACTTGAATTGCAGGTGATGAATTGTTGCTGTAGATAGTTGGAGTTAGCCTGAGATGGAGATGGTGTCTGAGCTGAGAAATTGCACTTGAGAAGATGCAGGATGCAAGATAGAGATGCTGAGAGAGACAGTGAAGGCATTGAGCCAGGAATTGGTAATGAACTTGGAATGGATTGTTAAAGCTTAGAAGCTAGGATGTATGTGAAATGCAGGATTGATTGTTGGTGACAATGAAGCTCAGATGTTGAAATGAGAGATTATGGTGTTGTTGGAATTATGTCATAAGGGAGCTGGAACTGGAGGCTTGAGTAGGGAAGAGCTGAAATGATGCAGGTGTGGAGCCAAAGGATACGGCATTGTCGCAGGGAAGGCCTGGTGTTGTCACTACAGGCTTGAAAATGGAATTTTTGAGTCGCGACTTGCAGACTAAGTTGGTGCAAAGGAAATGATGGATTTGGTGGCCCGAGGTGATATTGCGGTGGTATTTGAAGCTAAGAAGGTTTAAGAAGTTGCGGGGAAGGCAGCCATCATGGCTGAAGCACAATGATTGTGCTACACAACTCGAACCACCGCAAAACAAACCTAGGCCCAAGTGAGTCGAATGAGTCGACTCGACTCATCTGTTTGGCTAACTGACTCAACCCAGTTCAGATTCTGAGATGACTCGATGACTCGGTGATTGACTCGCTGTGACTCAGTGAGTTTGACTTGACCGATTTGGATCGTTGACCGGTGACCGGGCGGACTTTGCCGGTCACCTGAGCTATTTTCCGGTGACTTTTTCGGCCGGATTCCGGCCATAATACCAGTTTTCCGGCGAGCCAAAAATTCCAGAATTTTCTGTGGACTTCTCTCATGGGTGTGAAGACTTGGACTAGGAATCGGATGGAGAATTGGGCTAAAATTTGGAAAGAGAAGATGGAGGATTTGGGAAAGGCTCAAATTTGGAAATTGAATTGCTAAAGGAAAGGGATTCTATTCCTTGGAAGATTTGGAAAACATTGAAGCCTATAAGTAGAGAAGTTCTCTACACATCTTTACATATCTTTTACACACATCTCTACACACACAACAATTCTCTCTTCTTTATTCTTGGTGTGAACTCCTTAACATGAGTAGCTAATTTTATTGATTGAGGATGAATTCCTAGTTCTTAATATATGATTTGAGTTTTGTTTCAATTCTATCTTGAGATTTTTCACATGATTATCGATTGTTTTTACTAATAGGAATGTTTATTCATTCATGATTGATTGATAGATTGTTTAGAGTGCACGCTAAATTGATTTATAAATTTGATCTAAAGCTAGTGAAAGTTAGGAGATAAGTAATCGTTTCTTGACTCTTTACATAAGTAGCAAACACGAGACCTTGCGGAGGGATTCCGTGGAGCAATTGTGTGTGAAAACAACGTTAGCAAGTAGACCTTGATCTAAGAGTCTAACTACTAATATTAACCTAATAAGTTCATAAATCTTAATGCGTTTATTTAAATTACATCTAGAGTGATCTACTACTAGGTGGTTTGGTAAATAGAATCCGGTAGTCGAGAACTTCCGTATCCGGTGATACAAGGGATTTAGGGGTTTAGCACTGATCTAGCTGCTTTACCTACGGTTGGTGGTAATTTGTGACTAATAACAAGTAGAAAAGAACATAACTTTAATCATTGTTTTGCAACGAAGAATGATTCCTTGATCTTGTCTCTCTTATTGATTTCAACTTTATCTTTTAATTGCTTTGTTTATTTTCCTTTGCTTTTTACACCCCCCTTTTGTGACAATTTTACAACTAGAATCTCTTGCTCCTCGTGGGAACGAACTTGACTTCCATTATATTATTTTTAATTGAGTGGAAATAAGATATTAATTTGATTGCACCTACGACACGCATCAAATTTTGGCGCCGCTGCGGGGGACGATTTTAGTTGTTTTTATCTTTTCTTTTTGCTTTATTCTTGCTTTGTTAGATTCTATATCGTATCTAACTTAGTTTCTGAGAATCTTATTTCAGGTATCGGTTTTCCATGTATGGTGGACAAGAGCAAGCATATTACAACAATCAATATAGTTTTCAACCTCAACATTATGGCAACTTCCAACCATCCTTAGGATACAATCAAAACCAATCTTTTGGCTATGATCAAATTCCTACAGAACCTTATGGATATTCTCATACATATCAACAACCTTATGACGGGTATGTAAGTGGACAATCACAAGGATGGGAGGATAGTTTTGTTTATCATCGAAATTCTCTAGTTTTGCGAGATAAGATGTCTGCCATGATTGGGGATCTTCAACAAAAGTTGCAAGAATCACTACAAGACCAGCAACCCTATGTTTGGGAGGAACCACGTCGAGACGGCATTGCTAAAGAACGAAGAGACATGGATCAATACAAGGAGGATAGGGATAAAGAAGAATTTTGCTATCAAAGCAATAACTATTCTAATGTGCCTATGGTGTGTAGTGAATATTTGATCGATGATTATGTTGGAAAAGGCCAACCTTTGGAGACTTTTGAAGACGCTAGTGTAGCTTACTCGAGCCTTGATCTTAGTAATGATCAAACACCTATTCAAAAGGTAGAGCTTGAGGAAGATGCAATTAGTGCTTGGAAAAAATTCCTTAGGGAAAGATATGAGTCCGCGGAAGTGTATGAGCGTTGCAACAATGAGGAAGTTATTCCAACTCCGGATCATAATAACGATCCTTCACCTATTCAAAAGGAGGAGATTGGGTGTGACTTACCTATTGTTATAAACGGTGTAACACCCGCACAAGAGGATCTTACAATCTATACCTACGAGAATCATTTTAGTGAATGGCCCGATTCCGATGATGAGAATGTTGAAGAGATGATGCTAGAGGATGAAACCAAATTGATTGATTTTGTGGAAGACTCAATTGAACTTGCCAATGATTATAATGATGCCAAAACTTTGGTTAAGGTAGAAAATAACGACGATTGGTTGCAAGATTCGATAGAGGACCACGATATACAAGAGGTAAGTAATTCACATGAATTCTCTAAGGATGAAGAGGATTTCGCAAAACAAGAGATTGTGCAAGGTTTGTCTAACCCTTTGCATATTGATTCTTCTCCTTTACCTCTTATTGGTTTGAATGTTTGTGCTTCGAAAGTATTTTTGGATGATTTTGTTTCTAGATATCCACCATTGGAAACACTTGATGCTAACACTATGCAGGTTTGCCAAGAAGAATACATGGAAGTTCCCAAATTCTATGTTCTTTATACACTTCCGAGTGTGGACGAGAATAAGTGTGGGGGAAATTTTTATCGAGCGATAATTTCACTATTGTTGTCTTGTGCTAATATTTGTATGGAGTTATTGTTTTCAAAACAGGTATTATGGGTGGATCCTCAAATTTTCAGATTGTTAGTATATGGGGAATGAATCTAGCAAGGGCTAAGTCGGGCCGTCGACTTTAAAACAAGCGCTTAATGGGAGGCAACCCATAGGTTTTGTATTTCTTATCCTTTTGCTTTTTTGTTATTTGTTTTTCTTGTTTCTTATCATGTTAAAATTTCCCACCTTGACTTTACTAGGAGGATTCAATTACATTGAGGACAATGTAAGGTTTAAGTGTGGGGGAGTGGTTAAGCATGTATTTAAAAAAAAAATTACAAAAAAATTTAAAAATTAAAAAAAAAAAAATTTTACATAAAACCTTCAACTTTTAGAGATTTTAGAGTCACTAGCATACTTCTAGGTATGTTTACATAGAGATTCTGACCGACATAATTGAACTTGGAAGTGTTAGGGAACTACATTCGGATTTCTTGCTTGTTAGAGTGTTAAATAATGGATTTAATCATGCCGGTGATGCGAATTTGGTGCAGGGAGAAATGCATTATTAGAGTTGCTGATCAATCATTAGTGGAGACTACCCGTATTCATATCATGTGAGGCACCGACCAGAAATTTTTCCATATACTAAAGAGCTTTCTTTTGAGTGTGTGTCACCATACGTTAATTCCGGGTAGAATGGTAAGCTACCCAACCTCCCACCAATAGAAGCACTACTCTTTGATCTCTTGAGTGCTAATTTTGTCAATCATAAGGATGACGTCTATAGATGAAAGCCTCCTTCTTGTAGTTCGATTTGCAGTTAGCACCATTCTCTCTCGCAACAACAACGGATCCATAGAAACACTATCATCATCAACAAGGAGCGACATCAAAATCTACAAGGAAAGTTGGAGAAGTTCAAGGTTTACAAGCAACGGAACGAGGAAAAAAAAAAAAAAAAAAGCAAATTTCAAACTCAAGTAAAGCAACATACAAATGAGCGGATTTTTACATATATGTTGAGGACTTACAATATAATGAGGTAATTTTATATCCAAGTATGAAGACTTATTCACAAGAGCGAAGAAAATCAAAGGTGAGAATTATTGAAGTTTATGATTTTGAGGCGATACAAGTTGTGAAGAATCAAGCGGTAAAATACTTCTTCCACGGCCATGGTTTATTTTGTATTTAATTTCTCTTGTGTTCCAAAAAAAAAAAAAAAAAAAAAAAAAAAAAAAAAAAAAAAACAAGAGAAATATTTGTTTTGTTAATAAGCCGTGGGGAAGGAAAATCTATAAGGAAGTTTCAAGCGACAAGGATTTAAGGTAAAAAGAGTTACAAAGTGTCAAGGATTTATGAAATTCGAGAGTTTATCATCAATAGTTGAAACCAAAGACGAAGACCAAGAAGAGTATAAAGACGAGGAGCGGAAGACGTTTCTATTGGATTCTGTGAGAGTGGTGTTATCATAATTGGCGATCGGATGTGAAGGTGAGTAAGTAATCTCATCCTCGATTAAAGTGGTTGATTTCCTTTCTTAGAGATCGTCATAAAAATGGTTTTTCAAAATATTAAAAGATGTGGGTTTTTAAAAATATTTCGGAAGTTGCCCTTCCCACCAATCAACGTGTTGCAGGAATTCTCTCTTCATTCCTACCTGCACACATGTGAGACCCATAAAAAAGCCGTCTTTTTGAGTGCAATTATCATAAAATCCTTTTTGGTGAGGCAGAAGTCGAGGCGAAATGCTTATTGATCGTTTCTCAAACACGCGTTCTCTCATTATGGTGTGGTTATTTCTCACTCAACATTTAAGAATGAGAATATGTTCTTTAGTATTTCTAACTTCTTATTACTAGCATGCAGAAACTCTATGTCCTCATAACTCTTTGGATGCTTGGGACGCTTGAATGCTTTGAAGTTGTGAGTTTTTAGTTTGATTTGCTCGAGGACTAGCAAAGTCTAAGTGTGGGGGAATTTGATAGGGTGTAGAATACATCCTATTTACTATCTATTGTTTATGCTTTCTTTGCTATTTTTCTTGTAAATTATGTATTTTACGCTTGTTTTGAGTTTTATAGCTACTTTGGAGTCGCACGGAGGAAAAGAAGAAGAAATTATCCAATTTGAGCAAAAAGGGTAAAATTGTCATTTCATGGGCAATCGCTATCTGGATCCCAGCCAAGGTTAAGGGGCTATAACTTGGTTACCCCTTATCAGAAGTGCCCGAGTACCAATATCCAACTCATTATACAACCCTAAAATCGAGTCTCGCATTCAATCACTTTCTCAATCATTAGTTAAACACCTGAAACAAAGAAGGCACAGCCATGGAGGAAATCAAATAAAGAGATTAATGTTGCAAGGCTGTGAAGATAGAGTTGCGATTCATAGACGGGTTCGATCTGTTTTGTATGGTTAGGGGATCTGTGGGATTGAAGCAGCTCGGAAGATATGGGTGTCTGATTTTCAGATCAAGAATTGGAGTAGATCGAGAGATGGAATTCGGTTTGATTTAAGGTTTCGCTGAGATTGAATGAACATGGGTTCAACTTAGATTTGTGTTTCAGGGATTGAATCGATTAGGGTCTGTTGATTTCAGAGATGGTGGTGGCTTGTGTTGTTGGTTTGTAGAAGATGAATCCGGTGATAGAATGAATGGGTATCTGATTAATTCGCAGAAGAAAGAGGTTCTGTTGTCTTTGAAGCTTGAGAAGAAATGAACAATTAGGGTTCTGTGTTGAAGGCAAGATCCGTGAAGTAGATACAGAGAGGAATTTGATCAAAATGGTGGCACGAGAAATGGGGATGTATTGACGTGGTTCTCGCTGCTGGCAAGTGCCTGAGATGGAAGGATTTGAGAGTGTATGAAGCTGAATAATGGGTTTTGGTGGTTGTTCAGATGGGAACTGGTGGTTGTTGTTGAATCTTAGGTTGAATTGAAGAAGAGAGAATACAGTCTAGAGATGAAGATGGTGATTGTGGAATTGAAGTTTAATGGAACTGCAGGTGATGGCAGTGCAAGGGAAGATGGAGCATGACTCAGGTGATGGCAGTGCAAGGGAAGATGGAGCATGACTCAGGTGATGGAATGGCGTGCTGCCTAGATTGTGCAAGGCTGGTTCTGGTGGAGTTGCAGTTGCAGTTATGGAGCTGATTGGAAGCAAATCGATGAACTTGAATTGCAGTGATGAATTGTTGCTGTAGATAGTTGGAGTTAGCCTGAGATGGAGATGGTGTCTGAGCTGAGAAATTGCACTTGAGAAGATGCAGGATGCAAGATAGAGATGCTGAGAGAGACAGTGAAGGCATTGAGCCAGGAATTGGTAATGAACTTGGAATGGATTGTTAAAGCTTAGAAGCTAGGATGTATGTGAAATGCAGGATTGATTGTTGGTGACAATGAAGCTCAGATGTTGAAATGAGAGATTATGGTGTTGTTGGAATTATGTCATAAGGGAGCTGGAACTGGAGGCTTGAGTAGGGAAGAGCTGAAATGATGCAGGTGTGGAGCCAAAGGATACGGCATTGTCGCAGGGAAGGCATGGTGTTGTCACTACAGGCTTGAAAATGGAATTTTTGAGTCGCGACTGCAGACTAAGTTGGTGCAACAGGGAAATGATGGATTTGGTGGCCTGAGGTGATATTGCAGGTGGTATTTGAAGCTAAGAAGGTTTAAGAAGTTGCAGGGAAGGCAGACCATCATGGTGAAGCACAATGATTGTGCTACACAACTCGAGCCACCGCAAACATCCTCCTAGGCCCAAGTGAGTCGAATGAGTCGGACCCGACTCATCTGTTTGGCTAACCGACTCAACTCGCCCGGATTCGAGATGACTCGATGACTCGGTGATTGACTCGCTGTGACTCAGTGAGTTTGACTTGACCGATTTGGATCGTTGACCGGTGACCGGGCGGACTTTGCCGGCCTTCTGAGCTATTTTCCGGCGACTTTTCCGACCGGATTCCGGCCATAATACCAGTTTTCCGGCGAGCCAAAAATTCCAGAATTTTCTGTGGACTTCTCTCATGGGTGTGAAGACTTGGACTAGGAATCGGATGGAGAATTGGGCTAAAATTTGGAAAGAGAAGATGGAGGATTTGGGAAAGGCTCAAATTTGGAAATTGAATTGCTAAAGGAAAGGGATTCTATTCCTTGGAAGATTTGGAAAACATTGAAGCCTATAAGTAGAGAAGTTCTCTACACATCTTTACATATCTTTTACACACATCTCTACACACACAACAATTCTCTCTTCTTTATTCTTGGTGTGAACTCCTTAACATGAGTAGCTAATTTTATTGATTGAGGATGAATTCCTAGTTCTTAATATATGATTTGAGTTTTGTTTCAATTCTATCTTGAGATTTTTCACATGATTATCGATTGTTTTTACTAATAGGAATGTTTATTCATTCATGATTGATTGATAGATTGTTTAGAGTGCACGCTAAATTGATTTGTAAATTTGATCTAAAGCTAGTGAAAGTTAGGAGATAAGTAATCGTTTCTTGACTCTTTACATAAGTAGCAAACACGAGACCTTGCGGAGGGATTCCATGGAGCAATTGTGTGTGAAAACAACGTTAGCAAGTAGACCTTGATCTAAGAGTCTAACTACTAATATTAACCTAATAAGTTCATAAATCTTAATGCGTTTATTTAAATTACATCTAGAGTGATCTACTACTAGGTGGTTTGGTAAATAGAATCCGGTAGTCGAGAACTTCCGTATCCGGTGATACAAGGGATTTAGGGGTTTAGCACTGATCTAGCTGCTTTACCTACGGTTGGTGGTAATTTGTGACTAATAACAAGTAGAAAAGAACATAACTTTAATCATTGTTTTGCAACGAAGAATGATTCCTTGATCTTGTCTCTCTTATTGATTTCAACTTTATCTTTTAATTGCTTTGTTTATTTTCCTTTGCTTTTTACACCCCCCTTTTGTGACAATTTTACAACTAGAATCTCTTGCTCCTCGTGGGAACGAACTTGACTCCATTATATTATTTTTAATTGAGTGGAAATAAGATATTAATTTGATTGCACCTATGACACGCATCAATGAGCCAGAACTGAATAACACACCATCATGGTGTATTACGTAAGGGTGCATGATATAACAACCATGAATAGGGAAGTGGGCATGTTAAAGTGCTCTCAGTTTGAAGTTGTAGAAATGTCAATAAGACATATATAGGGAGGGTTAGTTGGTTGAAGGTACGTCGCGCGAAGATGCACCAATAAACTTCAAAGCTTAGCCGGTAAAATCATATATGATGCAAAAGCACCATTATGGCGCGTCGCTTACTAAATAGATTTTCATGACCAATAATGCATCATCATGGTGCAAACGAATGAAAGGCCAATGATGCACACTTTTGCACATCATTCGCAAAAGACCCTTTTGTTAGAGCATTGCTGGGTTGAACCCACATGTTTTGCTATCCCAAGCTTGTTGTCAATCTTAGGTGATCAAAACTATATCTTGATTTCTATTCTACTAAGTCAAGTTTCGGGTAACGTTAGAATTGTAGTTGAGTATCGGAGATCACCCTTGAAGACTGAAGATCGACCAAGACATTTGGAGAACTTCTGTATCAGGTATGTGAAGACTAAACCATTATATTTTACTCACTATACCATCATTCTATTTATTGAGACTATGTCGCAGATGTTTCGAGTCAAGCTTATCTTGTGAAAAATCTTGGAATATGATTTAGTGAATAGATGTTCAAAGGTCCTTAACAATATTAGTTCTATGAATTAATCTGTCGATCAATTGAAAAATTATCCATGTAAATGATTATATCACTTGGGAATGTTTCAACCATCTTAAAGACAGAAATATGAACTTACTGAAATTTCTACGAAGGGTAGGTTGGCGAACCAATTCGCAAACGATAAATATCTGAGATACATTAATACACGAAGGTTGGCGAACCAGTTCGCAAACGCAAGTTCTGTGGGGAACAGTTCACGAACCTGGTTGGGTAACCATGGTGAACTGAATTTTATGATAAATAGGCTAGCAGTTGGCGAACCCGGTTCACGAACTGTGGACAACTGAGTTCCGTAGTCTAGTAGGGTTGGAGAACCCGATTCACGAAACGTAGAACCCTGCCTGGTGAACAAGCCCTATGGTTGGCAAACCGTTGTACCAACTGTCCCGATAATGTTTAGCAGATTTTCAAAGACTTATTATTTTAATATGTTTAGCATTGCTATAAATTTCTTAAACACTTTTAAGACTTCATTGATTACCTAAACATTTATGTGTTTATATCATGATTAATTTCTTAGGTGTTTAAATGAACATCAAATAGCTTTCAGTTCTTTGGATAACTTGCTAAACCGAACTATCATTATACACGGTTCCATAACCGAACCTATTTGTATAGTCTTCTATTATATTTTGAAAACCTAAATTGCTTGCTTGATCTCAAGTTATCTTATCTTGAATTCGAAGTTAACCATGGTCTTTGAAAGCTATAAATAGAGCATCTCTGTCAATTAGGAAAATTAATCCCTGACACTTTGTGTCCTAGTTGATTCTAGAGTCGTCCTCTATTGACCTAGGTTTCCTCTGTCAAATGTTATTAGGTCTATGACTAAAACACTTCGCTTTCAGGATTCGTGAAGCCAGGTCTGACTATCTATTCCTTGATAGTTCGTGAATCCTGATCTTGCTTTTCTATTATCGAGGTTTTCGTAATATCTTTCAAGCAAGATATATAGTAATTGCAAAGTTCTCTTCATCTCATACTTTGTGATTCCTCAAGATAGATTTCTAAAGACTGATCTTAGTTGATCTTTCGAAGATTGTTCTTGAGAATTGCTTAAGAATCTAGGCTGCTCTTCGGGAATAGTAAGTTTCGGATTTGTGAGGTTTGCTAGCTTTGTCTATTGCAAACATATCTCCACACCTTAATCTTTGATATAAACAGAACTCAAATAGGCTTATCTATTAGAGGCATATTGGTATCAAAAGCTTTCGCTTCGGCTGAAGAAATTTTTAGGCTGTAAAGGACGTCAGATAAGAAAATTATGTGCATAGAACCTTGCGAGGTTTAAAAGACGTAAGGAGCGCGACTATAACTGAATCGCTAGGAGGGTGGATTCAGTATTAACTACATTCCAACCCAATATATGATAGTAGGCTAGTGTCTAGCGACTTAAAGTGTGGTATTCAACCTGGACGAGGTCCCAGATTTTTCTGCTATTGCGATTTCCACATCTTTTGATTGTTAAAAATACTACATACGTTCATAATCCTATCAATATGAAAAGTTGAGTGTATTTGGTATCCTCTGCGTTTTCACCTTTGACTTATACAGACTAGGCTTAGCTTAGCTTTGGCATTGCAACAAAAGTTGTCTTTAGTATCTTGTCTGGACCTTGATGATCTGCGATCAATGCTTGATCCCTTCAAGTCATAAAGGAGATTACGAAGGTAACCACAATGAGCTGTAACATCAGTGGTCCAATATTTTGTCGCTCATATCATCTAATCGCGAGGTGATTGTGATACTATGGTAACTCATATCATCTGGATCAGCTATGCGAGGCAAGAGATGATTATACTTTATGAGGTAGGTTGCAGTCCATTCCTCGGATGCTCATGCTTTGTTAGAGCATAGCTCAGTTGAACTCACCAAGCTGGTATGTCAAGTTTGGTTGTCATATTTTAGTATCAAAACTCATCTAGAGTCACTTGATTAAATACTAGAGTCAACTTCGTTTAGGTTAGACTAGAAAGTTTAGGAATGTTGAGACCTACAAGTATTACTCCGAAGACCTGAAGAACGTGAAGAAGTAACGAACTACAATGAAGACATCATCCTTCCACAAGGTTAGTAATATTGACTTGAACTGTTCCATTCCTAACGTATCTTTCAAGTTGTGATATATTGAAAACATAACCAAGATTTGACATGATCATAATATTATGATCCTAGTATTAATGAATTAGACACTTGTGACTAATAGAAGTATAATGCTTATCTTTTGAACTAATATAGCTCTAGTAGATATGACATCGACATAATCTTGTATATTATGTGAATGGGTTATGGTGAAGATTTCATCCTAGGAAACAATTTTTTACATTTGTTTACAGGAAGTACATTCATGAACTTGTTTCGTGAATCGAAAGGGAAATCATTAGGCTTATTGGTCCGGCCATTCATTGCAAATCTTTGGATGACCAATATGTGTGAGATGGTAAAACCGATTGGTCGGTTGTCAATCCGTCAAATATAATTTCACTTTCTCAATCAACTAAATATAAATATAGTATTCGATAAGAAAGAGTTCGTATCCACGTTTTGTTGTTATAAATTTTCAGTTTCTAAGTAACCCAAAGTATGTTTGTTGTATTTAAGCAAATAAAAGTAATTAAAAGCAAAATAATTAATTGGAATTATCAATAAGGAGAGAATATTGGTCAAGGGATGGTATCATTCACAAACATGTATTTTCATCAATGATTAGAATTGGTATTTTAATCTACAATTAAAAGATGCAAGAAAAGCACAATTAAGTTTAACTCCCTAAAAGCATTAAGATTTATGGAATAAGACATCATCCTTCCACATGAGGTTAAAAGACAAAAGTGGCTCTCCAAAATTCCAAGAAAAAGATATATATAAGTTGTAGAAAACCTTCCCTTTTATAGATTTCTCCAACTTCTAAAATTAGTAATATTGAACTCGGTCCGTCCGTTTTAAAGTGAGTCGATTGTGAGATTCTCAGTCGTGGTCTTTGTCATCTTGCTGTGCCATGAAATCCTTGTGCATATCCAAGAAATACTCATCCTTCGGCCTGTTCCATTCCTAACGTATCTTTCAAGTTCAAATCGCTCATTGTAGCTCAACCATCTCTCCTTGTCCACGTTAAGTCGGCTCAAGTGATCCACCTCCACAAATCCAACTCTTGCAAGTGATATTACCATCTCTAGAAGCTCCAACCATAGCACAAACTAGCCATTGAAAACATCTTCTTGGAAAAATCACCTCACACTACCTCCACCGTATCTATCTTAGATTTATCAACTCCATCTTCTAACCCGCGCTTTTGTTTCAACGGATTAGAGACTTAAATCATAATGCATATACATATTGTATAATACTTGCTAGTGATTTGACATGATCATAATATTATGATCCATAGTATTAAGAATTAGACTACGAAGTATAATGCTTATCTTTTTGAACAACATCCACAGTCTCCATTGAGACAAATCATCAATTGGTTCTAATTCATCTTTGAATTCATATGACATCGACATAATCATTGTATATTATGTGAATGGGTTATGGTGAAGATTTCATCCTTCAAACTCCATCAACTCTCATTATTTTGAACCAAATTCATCCCGAAACAACTTTTTACATTTGATTTCAAGTTTTCAAATGTTATAACACTATTAATTGTGAATCACAAACAATAATTAAACGAATCCACCTTCCTTATTGAATCCTCCATCACACATCTCAATCCTCGCCTCAGAAACTCAAACCCCATCTCAAATCGCTTGAGCTTGATTCTAATTCGTCACCAGCAATCACTCGATTCCGTTTAAGTCGAAATTTATCAACATGACTCTTTGACAGGAACCCATCAAGAAGTAGATTCTTCATCATCCTCTTCCCCGAACTTGTTCATCTTCCCCGAACTCTCTACTCATGAAATTGAATTTGTATGAAAAACCACAACATGATTTTTTTCTCTTTGCAATCTTAAAAAGAATCATTTGCTCATCAAAAGGGAAATCATTAGATTCACCCAAGAACCCAACCTCTTATTGGTCCTAGCCATTCATTGCAAATCTTTGGATGACCAATATGTGTGAGATGGTAAAACCGATCTTAACTTAGGTTATATATCTTGGTATAACTAATCACAATTCCTAACTTATGAATTGGTATGACCGGTTTTTGTTAATCGGTGTAACTGATCCTAAGTAATTACTATGTGATGGTATGATCGATCCTTGTAATTGGTGTGACTGATCCTAGTAATTGGTGTAACCGATCATGAGTATGTGTGACCGATCCTTGTAAGGTGTAACCGGTCCTGGTAACTGGTGTGACCGATCACAAGTAAACCATGTGTAGATGGAATCGATTCTTGTAACTGGTGTAACCGATCCTAGTGACTGGTGTGATCGATCACAAGTATTTCCATATTTAGGTATAACCGATCCTAGTGATTGGTAGAACCGATTGAAACCATGTATGTGATTTTGTATGATCAATCACATAATAGTCTTGAAATACAGGCAAACCAATTCTAAACATTTTTGGAAGTGTGGTATAACCGATTGCAAGAATGCAAATCCATGTAAATATAAAATAAGGATTTGCAGTGAAAAGATGTCAACATACTTTGAACACGAGCAGTAACTCTTATCATTTATTGTTCAAAGATATTCCTTAGTACTCAAGGTGATCTTGTGCCGAAATAAATTAAGAATCTTCTAATTAAGGTTTTTGGTTTTATTAGCTTTAATTACCAACAATTAATGCATATCTCTAGAAAATAAAAATTAGTAATGTACATTTACTAATTATAGATTTCTATTGAGAGATTTCGGGAAATATTGGACAAGCATTTATTGGAATTAGGAAAACCGAATTTTGCCATTCATTGCATATCTTGACAATATCTTCGGTTTTGGAAATTCCTTGGTGTCCAAACATCCTTGGTCTATAAATACCTAAGTTTGAATTTCTAGCAAACTATCATAAGAGCCAGGAAAACTTCATTTCTTGTTGTTTCTGGTGGAGCCGTCTACTCGGAGAAGAAAGTATCTTAATTGGGTAAAATCTCTTACGACCGCTCATTAAAAACTTCTATGGGATCAAGAAGATCTACGAGTACCATTGGTGGGAAACTAGATAATTACAATGTTATTAATTTTTGATTGATTTGATTGACTAACGGTTGTTGAAACTTTGATTGCACCTAGTTTGTTTATGCTTGAAAATCTTCTTTTCTGATATAAGATTCACTCAAATTAGATCAGAGTATCGACGGGATCTTTAGAACTGTTGTTAGATCTAAAGACATCCTGTGATAATCCATTGTTAACAGACTCCGTTCTGTGCGTGATTGATCACAAGAGATTGTGCAGGTTATTGAAGATAAAAAAAAATTTGAAGACGGAGAAGATTTCTTATTAGTTTTCGTATCTTGTGAGGTGTGCACAAACCTTGATCGGCTGGGATCCAACTAGAATCGAATTTATTCGATTGATTAGTTACGTGATATTGGCATTCTCTATATTTCTCTTTGAGATCTATATTGATTGAGTGTGAATCTATACTTGACTATTTCGGTAGTTAAAGTTAGATTGATCTAACCAGACAAAGGAATTTATTAGATTAAACGGAAGAGCCTTTGTCAACGACTCATCTATATTTTCATCAAGATTGATTAGAGTGGTTACCAAACAGATTGTTCCTTTGATGTTTGGAATACGATCCAAAGAACTTGTTATTCACATGCGTGACTCTAGAAGTCGAAGGCGCAGGGATAATGAGGAACTAAGTAGCTAGGGGTAGTCTGCTTGGTCTCAACTATACGATTTTGGTATTAGATTTTGTATAGCGGCTTAATTATGAGAGTATTCAAAACTGGACTAGGTCCCGGGGTTTTTCTGCATTTGCGGTTTTCTCGTTAACAAAATCTTGCTATGTCTTTTACTTTGATTTCCGCATTATAATTGTTTTACTATAATAAAGTAAAATACACATATATGTTAACTATGTAATACTTGATAGTGATTCTATAGAGTTTGGTTATTACCGAACCTATTATCAAGTAACACACTTTGTTGTAGTATTGTCTCGATCTTGTATCCATAGTCAATCACACAAGTTATCTTGTTGTTGTATTGTCTCGATCTCGTATCCATAGACAATCACATGAAGTGTGAACCAAATTATCATATTGTCTCGACTCTTTCCATAGACGATCACATTCGGTAGAGGACTTATAGGTTGAAACAAAAAGATTGTGGTGTATTTGGGTACCCTCGTCTTTTCATACTTCTTGTCAAGCGATAGACGTAGGCATGCACAAATTAGGGATTGTTCATGGACATAAAAGGAAACTAACTGGTAGGACGCACTTCCATAAGACACTTGCATTGTAAGGCAAAAATGACATGATCTTGACTGGTGGGCACCCTTGGCACAATCAAAACAAGTGCGCGCATTCAGCTCAATGCCCAGGCAAATTAAGGAAGCGGAAATAGGCTTACAATGGCCTATGCTCAAGTCCAAGGCATGCCTTATGCCTGGACAGGACTCAGAAGTCGGTGATGCATGCAAAATGCATCAGCATTATCCTTCAAAGCTTTATACCCTTCGTCGAACAAGGATAAATTGGAACGGTGTGAAAGCTAAGTTTAAGGTGTCATCCTTGCGAGGCATGCTTGCAATGGAAAATGAACTTGTATTTTCCTGATGGGTAAATAAGATTTAGGATCCAATCACTAGTATCAGAGTAGTGCATATGAGAGTTTTGGCATGCACGCCTTAGCGCCATAGGCAGAATTTTCCGGTCTGTCACACCCACAGTGTTAAGATAAGCTCATGAGGGTGAACATCATGGAAAAAGAAATTATTCCTCCAGGTTCATGAAAGGTATTATTGGACGCCTATGAAAAATTATGTATCCATATATATATATATATATATATATATATACTAGGTATCACCCCGGCCTACGGCCGGGGCTCAACCTCTTTCCACTTTTGCTTGTTGTTTCGTGGTCGGTCAGTGTCCCGTCACAATATTTCAACACTTCTTTTTAATTAGCTAGGTCATAATATTGTGTTTAGTTAGTTTGGACGACATAGTAGCATGTTTAGTTAGTAGGGTGATAGTATCGTGTTTAGTCATACGGATCATCAAAGTAGACCCCGGCCGTTAGGGACGACCATAATATTTAGTTAGTCGGATCATAGTAACATGTTTCGTTAGTTGGGTCATTAATTAATTAGTCGGGCCATAATATTGTGTTTAGTTAGTCGGGTCATAATAATTTGTTTAGTTAGTCTGGCCAATATTTAATTAGCTAGATCATAATATCATATTTAGTTAGTCGAAATTTTTTTACACATGATCACCATAATATTTAGTTAGTCGAAACCGAACCGAACCGTCAATCCAATAGTCGTTCACAGTTTGAAGATCGGTAACCGTAGGATTCTCGGCTCGGTTCATAGTTTAACCCTTAAAACCGACCGAACCGAACCGAAGAACCGATATAATATTAGCCATTGATATAAGCTTTAATTTAATCTTAGCCGTGTATCTAACTTATGTATACGACTTAACCTAACCTTAAAAGAGTAAATCTTGTCCCTGTGTCTTTTACTTTTCCTCGTTCTCTTCTCCCACCTCCTTAACAGTTGCAGTCACCACCACCACCACAATAACCACCTTCTTCATCTCCTTCTTTCATTACTTGTATTTCTGAAACTAGATCACTATGATGCAAATGGGTTTTTAAATTAATAATCACCATTAGTAGAAGAATCGAGAAATTTAGTGTTAGAGGTAAATCTATTTCTTTACTTCTATTTTTGAGTTTACTATTTCAATCTTGTTTTAATTTTGATGAAGTTGTTCTTTCATGGAAATCAAATTTGGGTTTCTCATGATAATAAAACCGTAAGTTTTAAATTGGGGGTTTCTCAAATTGAGATGGAAGCAGATTGTATGATTTATGTGTTGTATCAATCTTAATTTTGGATTTTCCATTAAGGGATTTAGGGTTTCTTTTAATTTCTGTAAAAAAATTTTAGATCGGAAGGTCGATGGTAGTGCGAAATAGAAGAAGGGTTCAAGGGGATTTCATGTTGGGAAGAAGAAGTTAAAGACTAAAATTACTGCACTGAATAAAGCTAAAGCTGCTCAAGCAATGAACCTTGACAAATAGAACAATTATTCTCAATTAGTCTTTAGTTATTCTTTCTTGTAAGTTGATTGATGCATGATTAAATTGACGGAGACTTGTTCTTAAACTAGTTTCCATGTGTGTACAGATCAAACAATTGAATCACAAACTTAAAATTGCAAGATAAATTTTTGATTATTTTGTTTGATTTTTTTTTTCTTTTGGAATTAGTGAAAACCGTAGAAAACCGGGAAAAAAACCGCACCGGCTCGGATCGGTTATAAACCGAACTGAATCATGAACGGCTCGGTGGAAGTTTTGAAATCCAAAACCTAGGTTTGTACAGTTCGGTCAACCATTTTGCCTGAAAACTGGACCGACCGACCGTTGTGCACCCCTAAAGGGAACCACTGAAACAGTTACTAAAGGCATCTGGGTACATGATATTACTCTCCCCTCAAAGAATATCCTTGTGCTTAATGATAAAATTTGGGTAGTGTGCTTGAATATTCAATATGTCCTCCCATGTTGGGTCCTCAAGTGTCGAGTTGGTCCATTGAATTACCAACTGGGGTACCTCCTTTCCTTTTCTAGTCACCACTCTGGATTATAGCATATTTTCATGTACCATGATGATCTGACTTGTATGATCAACCATTGGTACCACAAGAGATTGAATGTGAAGCTTGCCAATCTGCTTCTTCAACATGGTGAATCCGTGAAATGGGTGGTAAATCTAACTTGTAAGCCAATGAATTCCACCTTTTGTAAGATAGGGAAATGACCATAATAGTTGGCTGACAGTTTGAAATTCTCGCGCAAGGATATAGAAACTTGTCTATAAGGATGTAATTTCAAATACTACATATCTCTTACTTCAAAGGATTTGTCAGTTCTATTTTGATTTGCAAAGAATTTTTTTCTTTCCTATACCCTGAGTAATTTTTCCTTGAAAAAATCCAACACTACTTTCCTCTGTTTTAAGTATTCTTTTACTGCAATAACTGAAGTGATCACTGTAGTTGAAAAAGCCATGTGGGGAGGATTGTAACCATATAAATCTTGAAAAGGTCTCAACTTTAGGTCGGTGTGGTAGTTAGTATTGTACCACCATTCTTCTAGTACAAGCCATTGAAACCATTTCCTATGTTGATATTTAGTGATACATCTCAGATAATTCTCTAGACAAATATTTACCCTCTCTGTTTGACCATCAGTTTGTGGATGGTATGTTGTGCTCAGGTTCAAACTTGTACGTACCCAAAGCTTTAAAAAATTTCTTTCCAGAAGTTGCTTGTAAACACCTTATCTCTGTCAATACAATTGAAGAAGGATGACCATGAAGTTTAAATACCTGATTCAGAAATACTTTAGCCACAATGGCTTCTGTAAACATATGTTTAATTATTCCAATAAAATGGATATACTTGGTCAGCCTATCCACCACTACCATAATGACACCTCTTTTCTCACTAATAGGTCAGCCTTCTTTGAAGTCCATAGTTATATGCTTCCATGCCTGTTCAGGAATGAGAAGTGCCATAAGTAGTCCGCCATGGAATTGATGATCTCCCTTATTTCTTTGACAAGTATCACAAGAAACAAAAATAAAGACATGCTTCTTTAATCCAGGCCAATAAAAATGACTTTTATCTCTGACATAAGGTGCATGTATACCTGAATGACCTCATATTACTGATGCATGAATAGATTCCAATATGGTGTTTCTAACATTGTTGGTAGTACCCACATATCCTTGTAGCTTAATACTTCATCCATGAGTGAAAAGTGCTCTACAACTGCAGAGGATATGAGAAGTAGAATGATAACCAATCATGCTTTTGCATCTTGTGAGTAATTAGAGATAATATCTTGACTACATATGGGTCTGGAGAGTGTCAGAGTTTTGCATTCTCATGTCTCTTGTGGTCTCCTAGAAAGTGCATTTTCCACCACATTGTCGACCCCCAATCTGTACATAATCTCCTGGTCTAGAAAGTATTTGATACTTTGGTGGACTGTTTGAATAACAAATCTACTTCTTTGCAAATATTGTTTCCATTTAGTGACTGCCATTAAAACCACAAGTAGCTCCTTTTCATACAAAGACAATGCCTTTGCTGAAAAAAAAAACAATTGATTTGCCTTCTTGAGTCAGTAAAACTCCCACACATGTGTTGCCAGCATCAGTTTCTACAGTAAACTGTTTGGAGAAATCTGGTAATGCTAAAACTGGAATATTTGACATAGCTTGCTTGAGCTTTGCAAATCCTTAGTAGCAAACTCATTCCATGGGAATGAATTCTTCTTCAAAAGTTTTGTAAGTGGTCTGCTTATGACCCCATACCCTTGAACAAACTTCTTGTAATACCCTGTGGGTCCAAGAAATCCTCTTAGTTCCCTGATATTAGTTAGTGTAGGCAATTCTGTCATGCTAGCAATCTTGTTGGATCTGCAACCACCCCTTCTGCTGTGATGATATGTCCTAGATATTCCAATTATGTTTGAGAAAAACAACATTTGGAGAGCTTGCCATACAAGTCTCTCAGCAAGGAAAAAGTTAGATGCTTAAGATGTTCTTCTAGAGATGAACTATGATGTCATCAAAGAAGACTAAAATGAATCTTCTAAAATATTTTTGAAAAACATTATTCATAAGAGCTTCATAGGTTGTCGGGGCATTTGTGAGACTAAAGGGCATTACCTTAATTCATAATATCCTTGATAAGTCCTAAAGGCTGTCTTATGGACATCTGATTCATGCACCCTTATCTGATGATAGTTAAACCTTAAATCTATCTTTGTAAAAATAATAGACCGCTTAAGCTTATCGACCAATTCATATATGACTAGAATTGAGAACTTGTCCTTGATAGTAATATCATTCAACCTTCTGTTATCTACACAGAATCTCCATGAGTTTTCCTTCTTTTTGACCGAAAGTATAAGTGCAGCAAATTAACTATGACTGGCTTGAACTATGCATGTATTAAACATCTTCTTCACTAACTATTCTACCACACCCTTTTGTATGTAAGGGCATCTATAGTGAAAAAGCGGGGGTCTAACAACCACACCCAACAATTCGATTAGCAATCTGTATGGACAAACTCCAATATACTTTCTAGAGAATCAACTAGACAATCAGACTCAATCTAGATAAAAAGTATATCAAAGAGTTTATATGTCAATATCTCAATTTGATCTTTACTCAAGCAAATAGAAATCTGCGAGTCTTTATCAAAGAGAGCTAACTTGGATGGTACGAAAGACCAATATCCAAGTGCCAATCAATTTAAATCAACAACCAAAAGGTCGGATATTCTAATTGATTGAACAACGCACAACCTGTGATTTTTCAATTATATAAACAAATATATAATGTGGAATAAAAATAACACAGACACCAGAATTTTGTTAACGAGGAAACCGCAAATGCATAAAAACCCCGGGACCTAGTCGAGATTGAACACACAATGTATTAAGCCGCTACAGACACTAGCCTACTCCAAATTAACTTCGGCCTGGACTGTGGTTGAACCCCAACCAATCTCACACTGATTCAAGGTAAAGTTATTCTCCTACGTCTCTAATCCTATCATGATGCTACGTACTTGATTCCCTTAGCTGATCTCACCCACAACTAAGAGTTGCTACGACCCAAAGTCGAAGACTTTAATAAACAAAACTGTATCACACAGAAAAGTCTACAGAATAGATAAATCCGTCTCCCACAAACAAACCTATGAATTTTGTTCCGTCTTTTGATAAATCAAGGTGAACATGAACCAATCAATAACCCGGACTTATATTCCCGAAGAACATCCTAGTATTATTGATCACCTTGCAATAATCTTAATCGACGCAGCGAAAAAAGATATTGCGGAATCACAAACAATGAGACGAAGTTTTTGTGATTTCTTTTCTATCTTGCCTATCGGAGATATAAATCTCAAGCCAATTATTTCAATTGTACTCGTACGATAGAAACAACAAGATCAGATCACACAACTACAAGAAAAGTAGTATCGGTCTGGCTTCACAATCCCAATGAAGTCTTTAAGTCGTTAACCTGGTTTTAGAAGAAGAAAACCAAAGGTTAAAGGAGAATCGACTCTAGCTTAGCAAACTAGTATCACACGTAAAGTGTGGGTATTACGTTTCCCAGTTGCCAGAGTTCTCCCTTATATAGTCTTTCAAATCAGGGTTTGCAATCAATGTTAGCTTGGTAACAAAACATTCAATATTCACCGTTAGATGAAAACCTGATTAGATTCAAGCTAATATTTCTCAACCGTTGGATCGAAAACTTAGCTTGTTACACACAAATGAAATATTCAATTTTGGGTTTATGAACCGTACCCAAACATTAACATTTGTTGGTTCAACAATAGTCAACTAAATGGTTATCCATATGATCACTCTCATATCAACCATATTCTTCTTCACCATAACTAGTTCAAATGACTCAAATGAACTAGTTAGAGAGTTGTTCAATTGCTTAGATCTTATGTAACTACACAAGACACAATCGAAGCAAAAACGGTTTGATTCACTCAAATCGGTTCATGAACTTTATAGCCACGGTTTGCAAAAGCATTCCTTAGTTTATATAAACATTAGTTCAAGAACAACCGGTTTTAGATATAACCTACTCAAGTTCGCGGACTGGGTTCGCCGACTTCAGCTCATGGAAGGAGTACACAAACTCCAGCAGAAATTCTCGGGTGAGAACTTCCGCCAGTTCGCGGACTGAGTTCACGGACTTGGCTTGCGCCACTTCCATTTCTCTTGATCAACAAAGTTCGCAAACTTTGGTTCAAGGAATAAGGACTTATACATATATTTGTTTCCACAACAATGCTTATATCCTACCAATGGTTATGTAATCTAAACTCTCATTTAAATCATTGAAACATTCTCAGAGAACGTTATATAGCCGTTATTCACAGACCATTTTTCATCAGAGCAATTTCCAAAGTGATTGAAACATATCATGACTTTCGTCACTAGGTAAATATGAATTCGGTTAAAGCGAAATCTTACCAACACATATTTCGAGAAATAGATAGGCGAGTTAAACTCGGCTCGAAATAACAAATGTGTATAATGAAAGTCTATACGTCTAAACGACTTTTGTCTCAAGAGTAGGAGATAGAGTAAATAGACTTTTGAGTGATAGATAAGTTCAAGTCTCCACATACCTTTTAGTCGATGAAGTTCCACCGGTTCCTCAAGTAGTCCTTCGTCTTGTATGATGATTGCCATGGAGTTCTTGAGCTCAACTACACTTTTTATCCTAGTCCGAGACCTTTAGCTACATAGGCTAGAAATCAAGACTTATAGTTTTGATCACTAACATTGACAAACATGCTTGAGATAGCAACGCATGCGAGTTCGACCGAGCAATGCTCTAACAATCTCCCCCCTTGTCAATTTTAGTGGCAAAACTATTAATACATATGGAATACAAAAAATAAATAAATTAACTTTTGTAGCTCCTATTCCACATGTCTAATCTTCAACATTACTCGAAATCTTCGTCACTTCCAAGTACTCCAATGATCCCAAAGGTTGTAAGTTTAGTATCATCGTTGTTGAAAATCCGTAGCTATAACAATAAGAAAAAAAGAGTTCTCAATCATTGTTATACAAAGGTCATAGTATCATTACACACAGTGTCAAAGTTCAATTGTATCACAACTTCAACAACAATACTATGGTGATATGTATCACTCCCCCTTAGTCAATACTCCATCTCACATGGAAACCACTCCCCCTTACATAATGATCCGAAAACCATATGTATTTGTAGTGTGAACTACATATTAATTCTCCCCCTTTTTGTCAATAAAATTGGCAAAGGTACAAGAACGGGATCCTAATGAAATTTCCGAAAGAGACATTTCATGACCAAAAGAAAGAAACACACATCATCTTATTTAGATGCAATCATAAAGCCAAAGATAAATGCATTCATCAAGGAGTTTAAAGATACAAGATAACCCCTATATTATTCCACAGCCGCACTCCCCACAAAGATATGGCAATTAAGCGCAAGTTCAAAAAGAACTCTCCCCCATAATATGTCATTCCCGAAAGAACAACAAGAGCGACCTTAATTTCGAAAGAACAACAAGAGCGACCTTAATTTCAAAAGAAAATAAGGATTTCTTTGGACATATATACCAAATCACATACAAGTATGAATACTTAATTAAATTAACCACAAGAGAACCCATGATTAATTTAATAGAAATACACAATCAAACTAATCACAAAGAGTAATCAATTTAATTGGCCATACTCACATAAGAGAATCTATGGAGCAATGACTAAGTTAATCATGAAAATAACCAACCCAATCAAAAGTGCTCAAACATAAGAAAACTTATGGAGTCATAACTAAATAACCAAACAAGATGATTAATTTAGTCCAATAATGCTCGACATAAAGTACCTTATGGAACAACAACAAAGCTAACCATGAAAATAATCAACTTTGATTGTTTTAGTGCTCAACATAAGACACATTACGGAGCCTCATAGTAATACAAAAAAAATATGGATCAGGGAAGATCAATTACTGCGGAATACACAAGGATTCATTCTATTTTCCATCACAATTTTCACCATGACATACAATAGACATAATCCTTGAAAAACAAAAGATTTTAACCTATCTTCCATCAATAATTGACAATATAGGCTTAACTTTTGTATTTGTCAAAAGTCCATTCATTCCTTTATCAATATAAGAATATCGACTTACGAAAGACTTTACTTTTGACAAGATATGGGACAATCATAGTTCACGGACGCAAACACACATATCCCATAAACAATTGCAATATATAAAACCATAGAGATTAATACCGCAAAAATCATCTTCCAAACAAGTTTAGAATTTAAACCAATAAATCTAAAAACATGAAGATGAAAGCGTTGGACATAGATATGTGTAATCACAATAATGGTTATTCCAAACTCTAGTAATCCTTCTCAAAAACAAGAATAAATTCTCCTAAGAAGTTTCCTAGGCATCAAGACAAACTCGTAATGCACATATAAGATAATTTGTCCTTAGAGGGTAGAATCAATCTTTTTCGCCCGGATTCATACCAAGAATACCTACCAAAGGCGTATAAAAATATTTTATTAACAAAGAAGATCATACAAAGTCATTAACGACCATGCACCATAGTTCACATAAAATGATTGTGAATATTCAAGAATTCCATAGTAATGCGTACTACTGCCCATTCTTGAACTCCATTCTTTGTGATTCACCAACAACATTCTTGTAAAAGCTATAAATTAGCTTAGAATAGTAGTACTCCAAGAATCCAAGTGCCCAATTCCAAGAGAAGTGGAGCAAGTGTGACGAAACGGAGCAAAACACTCAAAAACAAGAGACAGGACAAATACCAATCTTAACTCATCCAAATTCAAGGTTTCTCATCTCCATTTTGAAGAGAATTCAAATAGAAAGAGAATTCAAAAATAATGAGGTCATTCCGAGTTCGGACGAAGAAATTACGGCCAAAACAAGTTTACCGAATATCGACGTCTACAGGCAAGTATGCATACGGGTTTGCAAACGAATTTTCATGACTTGGAGCAGTTTGCAAACTGGGTATGCGAACTTAAACCCCTGGATTTTGATTTTAAATGATGTTATGCATACCAAGTATGTGTACCATAAAGTCCAAACATCCCGAACTACTCTTTTCAAACCTAACCATTTAAGAACCTTAAACACAGATCAAGTTAGGTAGAAATGAACGATAAGCAAGGTACATGGATCATTATAAGTTTTTTAAGCAAATAAAAACACATGTATTTCTCAAGTTTATAGACATACCTTTTTAGATGAATCCAATCGAATTCTACAGCCTTACCGAACATGATCTGTGTGCCCCAATTCTCGTGCTTCCCTCACCGTATACATAACAGGGCATTCCTTGGTGAGGATGGACTTACAACACAATCAAGTGGTGTTGGGGTGAACAGTGTCTTGCTCACTACAAATTACCTTTGGATTATCATGAAAGAAATCACTTTTAGAACCTTTCACATTCAATTCCATTTTTCCAAAAAACTTGTTAAGTTCCAACATCATGGATACTACCTTCTCCATAGTCATGGAATTTTCTGGAAGATCATTCATTTTCACACTCAAAGCATCATTGGCTTTCTTTGGTACCCACCTCTGAGTGCGTTTAGGAACAATTGGAACCTTCTTCTCATTACTCTCTTCTAGAATTCTCGGAAGAGAATTGGATTGACTATTCTTTTGCAAGTTAGTCTTTCTCCAATTGGGAGCATCGGATCTTGTCTTCGTCTTTACTTTGTGAAAAGGATTCGTATGACGTTTACGGGCAAAACTAGGATTATCACATCACTGATTCCTTTGCCTAAAGGTTGGAAAGTTACAACCTGTAACGTTAAGGGGATTAGTCTTAACATATGATCTTGGTTTCACAACTTCTTGTGATGCCCAAACAAGAACATCATGAAGTTTCTCATTCCTTATACGAAAACGACATCTCCTTTCCAGGTGACCTTTATTTCCGCAATAGTGGCAAACATAAGAAATGTTCTTACCTCGATCTGTGTGTGCTGACTTTGGAGGTTGATACACTTTGCTCTTTCGGACCTTAATTGCCGTTGAAGGTATTTCACTTTTGCCATCAGTGGAAACCTTTTGTTGAGAAGAATCACTAGCCTTGACAAATTTTACCTCTTTGCTAATACTTGGAGCATCTATTCCCTTATAGCCCAATCCTCGTGTATCACGATGATTTTTACTTGCTCCTAGAATAGTGGTTAATTTGCTTGAACTAGTATTGAACTTTTTCAAGTCATCTTCCAACACCTTGATTTTATCAAGAGCAGCAGCTAAATCAGCCTCAAGGCGTTTTTCTCGTGCGAGACAAACATTTTCTCTGTCATCAAAACTAATTTGTTGAGAGTTAAACCTTGCTTCAAATTCTGCAAGTTTCTCTTCTAACAAAAAGTACTTTTGATAAAGATTATCACATTCAAGTGACTTCATACGTAGGTTTTCCTCAGAATCCTTGAGGATCGACTCGTTAGAACGATTCGAAAAATAAACACCTGCGTAACGTCTTCTCATTTTCTTGTTTTCTCGACAGAGAGGAGTCCGAAGAGGTGAGACATGAGAAGTTGTAATCTTCTTCATATTCCAAGAATCCAAAAACTTAACATACTCTGAGACTTCCTCATCAACATCTCTATCAATATCCGAATCACCTTCATCATAAAGTTCATCCAACTGTTCTTCTAGGAGAGTTTCCCAATCAACAGTTTTTACAGCAAGAGAATGTCTAGATATTGACTTACATGTGACAGTTCTCTCATGTAAATCCAAGCTTTTAGAATCATCTGGTAATTTCTGAACCGGTACGTTATTAGTGATAGACTCGTCCATAATCATATCGCTACAAACACAGACTTATAAGGTCTTTAACGTGTTTGCCCGCTCTGATACCAATTAAAAAAGCGGGGGTCTAACAACCACACCCAACAATTCGATTAGCAATATGTATAGACAAACTCCAACATACTTTCTAGAGAATCAACTAGACAGTCAGACTCAATCTAGATAAAAAGTATATCAAAGAGTTTATATCTCAATCTCTCAGTTTGATCTTTACTCAAGCAAATACAAATCTGCGAGTCTTTATCAAAGAGAGATAACTTGGATGGTACCAAAGACCAATATCCAAGTGTCAATCCATTTAAATCAACAACCAAAAGGTCAGATATTCTAATTGATTGAACAACGCACAACCTGTGATTTTTCAATTATATAAACAAATATATAATGTGGAATAAAAATAACACAGACACCAGAATTTTGTTAACGAGGAAACCGCAAATGCAGAAAAACCCCGGGACCTAGTCCAGATTGAACACACACTGTATTAAGCCGCTACAGACACTAGCCTACTCCAAATTAACTTCGGCCTGGACTGTGGTTGAACCTCAACCAATCTCACACTGATTCAAGGTAAAGTTATTCTCCTACGTCTCTGATCCTAGCAGGATGCTACGTACTTGATTCCCTTAGCTGATCTCACCCACAACTAAGAGTTGCTACGACCCAAAGTCGAAGACTTTAATAAACAAAACTGTATCACACAAAAAAGTCTACAGAATAGATAAATCCGTCTCCCACGAATAAACCTATGAATTTTGTTCCGTCTTTTGATAAATCAAGGTGAACATGAACCAATCAATAACCCGGACTTATATTCCCGAAGAACAGCCTAGTATTATTGATCACCTCACAATAATCTTAATCGGCGCAACGAAAAAATATATTGCTGATAGACGCATTTATGTGTCTAATTTGTCCTCAATGTTTCGTATTGTTAGTACTCGTTTTTGTCCTTATTACGGTGTTTTGTGTGTTTGTAGGTATTTTTTGGAAATAAACATCGGCTCGAAAAATTATGCGGAGCACCCCCGGAGGACACTTGTTATTCGGACCCTGACTGTTGGATAAGGGGTAGCCTAATCGCTAAGGGGTACCCACCTGCTATTCGCGCCCCAGTTCCGGATAGGGGGCAACCTCTTCTTCACGAGTTCAAACTGGATTTGGCGGGAAACTCGGTTTCAAATAGTTTTCACCTGCGTATCTGATGTATTGATTTCGGAGGGATTCTCTCGAGATTTTCTCACAAATTTGGTTTGGCAATGACCTGTTGAATCAAAACAGGGGTGGTAATCAATTCATGCACGCAAATAAAGAAGTTTTGAGTTAAATCTCGCAAAACAGGGGAAGAAAAGATATCGAGCCTCTGTTTGATTCTCTGGCGTCTTTTATGGGATGTACATGAGTATTGGGAGGATATTGTACTCTGAGATTTGATTCTATCGAATCTGGAGAAGTTTTGGAAGGTTTCACAGCTCAGAAACACGAGAAAGGGGAAAGAAAATATTCCCGAGGATATAAATCATGAATGGAGATATCTTGGGAGTTATTATGGATGATTCTTGGCCCAGCGAGTATATAAAGAGGTTCTGGGGATCTTGAGCAAGGTAACGGAGAGTTTGGGAGAGTTTTGGAGAATAACAGAGCAATAGAAATCAAGTTACACAATTCTGCTGCTGTTGCTGTGAAGGAAGAACACGAAGAACATTAAACTTCTGAAGACCGTCGCTTATCAACAGTGTTAACGACGCAGAGACGAGGGTCGTAATACGGAAGGCAGTCTTAAAACAACATAAATACTTTATCTTTTTCGTTCTTTTGTAACAGTGTTTGCAACAATTATAATTGTTGCAAACACCCGATTTTCACCAATTTACTCCATTTCATCATTTGTACACCTCCTTCGAGCAATAAAATGAGTTTTGAGCGTGTTTCCAACATGATGAGAGGCTAATTCTCCCACAACCAAGGCAATGAGGAAGCTATTTACGCATGAATAATTGGTAACTATCTTATTTGCTCTAATTTATAATTTATAATTCACTCGATCACTGCTTTTGCAGAGTTTAAATTGTTCGCAAAATTCTTTTCATTAGTTGTGATTCAATTAGATAGGTTATGCTTTGTATTAAGATAATCTATGCTTAGGAATACAATTAATTTTTGAGAATTTGTCTGATTATTTGTGAATTAAGAAACAAGGGATTTAAACAAATAATAATTAGAGTTTGGGTTATTTACCGTAATTCATTCATGTGTAATAGTGGAATCAGTTTTTTGGTTATTTTCTCATATCTTGAATCAATTTTGAGCTAAGTTTTGTTTGTTTTTAAGTTTTATAAGTCTAAAATCTTTTGCTTTCACAAGTCTCAACGAACCTTTTTACTACAACATTATTGAGTCACATCAATTGCAGAATCACAAACGATGAGACGAAGTGTTTGTGATTTCTTTTCTATCTTGCCTATCAGAGATATAAATCTCAAGCCAATTATTTTAATTGTACTCGCACGATAGAAACAACAAGATCAGATCACACAACTACAAGAAAAGTAGTATCAGTCTGGCTTCACAATCCCAATGAAGTCTTTAAGTCGTTAACCTGGTTTTAGAAGAAGAAAACAAAAGGTTAAAGGAGAATCGACTCTAGCTTAGCAAACTATTATTACACGTAAAGTGTGGGGATTAGGATTCCCAGTTGCTAGAGTTCTCCCTTATATAGTCTTTCAAATAAGGGTTTGCAATCAATATAAGCTTGGTAACAAAGCATTCAATATTCACCGTTAGATGAAAACCTGATTAGATTCAAGCTAATATTTCTCAACCGTTGGATCGAAAACATAGCTTGTTACACACAAATTAAATGTTCAATTTTGGGTTTATGAACCGTACCCAAATATTAACATTTGTTGGTTCAACAATAGTCAACCAAATGGTTAGCCATCTGATCACTCTCATATCAACCATATTCTTCTTCACCATAACTAGTTCAAATGACTCAAATGAACTAGTTAGAGGGTTGTTCAATTGCTTAGATCTTATGTAACTACACAAGACACAATCGAAGCAAAAATGGTTTGATTCACTCGAATCGGTTCATGAACTTTATAGCCACGGTTTGCCATTCCTTAGTTTATATAAACATTAGTTCAAGAACAACCGGTTTTAGATATAACTTACTCAAGTTCGCGGACTGGGTTCGCGGACTTAAGCTCATGGAAGGAGTACACAAACTCCAACAGAAATTCTCTGGTGAGAACTTCCGCTAGTTCGCGGACTGAGTTCGCGGACTTGGCTTACGCCACTTCCATTTCTCTTGATCAACAAAGTTCGCAAACTTTGGTTCAAGGAATAAGGACTTATACATATATGTGTTTCCACAACAATGCTTATATCCTACCAATGGTTATGTAATCTAAACTCTCATTTCAATCATTGAAACATTCTCATAGAACGTTATATAGCCTTTATTCACAGACCATTTTTTCGTCAGAGCAATTTCCAAAGTGATTGAAACATAGCATGACTTTCGTCACTAGGTAAAGATGAATTCGGTTAAAGTGAAAGCTTACCAACACGTATTTCGAGAAATAGATAGGCGAGTTAAACTCGGCTCGAAATAGCAAATGTGTATAATGAAAGTCTATACGTCTAAAGGACTTTTGTCTCAAGAGTAGGAGATAGAGTAAATAGACTTTTGAGGGACAGATAAGTTCAAGTCTCCACATACCTTTTAGTCGATGAAGTTTCACCGGTTCCTCGAGTAGTCCTTCGTCTTGTATGATGATTGCCATGGAGTTCTTGAGCTCAACTACACTTTCTATCCTAGTCCGAGACCTTTAGATACATAGGCTAGAAATCAAGACTTATAGTTTTGATCACTAACATTGACAAACATGCTTGAGATAGCAACGCATGCGAGTTCGACCGAGCAATGCTCTAACATATAGGGTCTTTGATTTGCAGGTGTAGAATTAGGTTGAGGGGAATTGTGTGACCAAGAGTTCTGGTTGGTGGTAATTCTTTAAGCTATTTAAATATATTATGAAACTTTTGCAAAAGTAGGAGAATGGATGGAGGCATAACAGGAGTTGAAGTTTGAGTAGTGATGGAAAAAAGTTGGCCAATGAGACCATGAGTATTCTTTATGAAAAAGTTTCTAACTGTAATACTACATCTTCAATGTTCGACCCTCTGTAACCCCTGTAAGTACAATATTCTTACGATGGTAATTGAATGAGATGATTAGTTTGGAGAGATTAAACATGACATCTCCTAATTTTCTCAACCAGTGAGCACCCAATACCATGTCACAACCTTCTACATGAAATAATCTTAGGTCTTCAGTGAATTGGTAACCCTGCATTTTTCCACTGTAGTCCTGAACAAATTTCGGTGCTGACTGTTTTATCCCCATAGGCAACAGTGACTAACATCTAACCTGTGGGTTTTATTGTGCATCTCAGTTTTTTAGCTAAAGCAAAGTCAATAAAACTGCTTCCAATATATACTAATACTAATATCTGGTGATTTTTTATGACTCAAGGTATTCTAATAACATCTCCACAGACATTGCTAGTTAATGCATGAAGAGAAATCTCCATGCCAGACTAAACTGGAGACTCCACAACTTCTTCATGGACTTTTCTTCTACCTTCTCAGATGATTCTGGTTGCTCAACTTGCACCATGAATAATTGTTACCTTTTGCACATATGTCTTGGTGTATAACTGTGTCATAATTGTAACATAAACCCTTCTCTTTTCTTAACCTCATTTGCTCTTGTATTAATCTATCAATGAGCGGTATTGCTGGATGGATTTTGGAGTAGTATTGCCAGATTTAGGTGTGAAGTGTGTAGAGGTTTTGTTAGAGCATTGCTCGGTTGAACCCACAAGTTTTGCTATCTCAAGCTTGTGGTCAATGTTAGGTGATCAAAACTATATCTTGATTTCTAGTATACTAAATCAAGTTTTGGATAAGTTAGAATTGTAGTTGAGTATCAGAGATCACCCTCGAAGACTGAAGATCGACGAAGACATTTGAAGAACTTCTGTATCAGGTATGTGAATATTGAGACATTCTATTTTACTCACTATACCATCATTCTATCTATTGAGACTATGTCATATGACTTATAGTATAATCACAAAGAATATATTTCGAGTCAAGCTTCTCTCGTGAAAAATCTCGAATTATGATTTAGCGATTAGATGTTCAAAGGTCCTTAACAATATTAGTTTTATGAATTAATTTGTGGATCAATTTAAAATTGACCATGCAAATGATTATATCACTCGGGAATGTTTCAAACATCTTAAGAGAGAAATATGAACTTACTGAAATTTCTACTCAGGGTAGGTTGGCGAACCAGATCGCAAACCGTAGATATCTGAGATATAGAAATACAGGAAGGTTGGCGAACCAGTTCGCAAACCGCAAGATCAGTTGGGAACAGTTCACGAACCCGGTTGGCGAACCATGGTGAAGTAAATTTTATAAGTTGGATAAATAGGCTAGCAGTTGGCGAAGACGGTTCACGAACTGTGGTCAACTGAGTCCGTAGTCTGGTAGGGCTGGATAACCCGGTTCACGAACTATAGCACCTTGAATCGTGAACAAGCCCTACCGTTGGCAAACCGTTGTACCAACTATCCCGACAATGTTTAGCAGATTCTTAAAGACTTATTATTTTAATATGTTTAGCATTGCTAGAACTCTCTTAAAAACTTCTAAAACTTCATTGATTACTTAAACATTTATGTGTTTGTATCATGATTAATTTTTTAGGTGTTTAAACGGACATCAAATAACTTTCAGTTCTTTGGATAACTTGCCAAACCGAACTATCATTATACACGGTTTCGTAACCGAACCTATTTGTATAGTCTCATATTATATTTTGAAGACCAAAATTGTTTGCTTGATCTCAAGTTATATTAGCTTGAATTCGAAGCTAACCATGGTCATTGAAAGCTATAAATAGAGCATCTCTGTCAATTGGGAAAACTAATCCCTGACACTTTCTGTCCTAGTTGATTCTAGAGTCGTCCTCTATTGACCTTTTAGGTCTACGACTAAAAGACTTCACTTAGGGATTCATGAATCTAGGTCCAACTATATTTACCTTGATATTTCGTGAATCCTGACCTTGATTTTCTGTTATCGGGGTTCTTGTAATCTCTTTCAGGCTAGATAGATCGTAATCGCAAAGTTCTATTCGTCTCAGACTTTGTGATTCCTCAAGATAGATATCTAAAGACTGATCTTAGTTGATCTTTCGAAGATTGTTCTTGAGAGGTGCTTAAGAATCTAGGTTGCTCTTCGGGAGTTGTAAGTTTCGAATTTGCGAAGTTTGCTAGCTTTGTCTATTACAAACAAACTTCCACACTTTGATCTTTGATCTAAACGAAAATCAAGTAGGCTTTTCTGTTAGAGGAAGATTGGTATCAAAAGTCTTCACTTCGGCTGAAAAAACTTTTAGGCTGTAAAGGACGTCATCTAAGGGAATCAAGTGCGTAGAACCTTATGAGGTTCAAGTGACATGAGGAGTACGACTGTAACTGAATCACTTGGAGGGCTTGATCCGGTCTCAATTACATTCCAGTCTGAAGTCTGATAGTAGGCTAGTTTCTGTAGAGGCTTAATACAGTATGGTGTTCAATTTGGACGAGGTTCCGGGTCTTTCTGCTATTGCGGTTTCCTCGTTAACAAAATTTCTAGTGTCTTGTGTGTTTTTCCTTTTCCGTATTATATTGTTTAATCTTTATAATTGGATTTAAATAGGTTTGTATGTATTCAATCTGAGTTGATACGTCCACTTAATTGTAATCGATTGCGAGACTAGTTTCTTGTAGAATTTGTATCTTCAACAAGTCTAATCACTTGGCAGAATTCTGATTGAATTATTTGGATACAACTAGATTGATCTTGGATATTCATTTTTGAGATCGTCCAAGTACTCTGCTTAACAGTCAAGTTCACGTACCTTGTGTCTATATACATACTAATTGAGTAGAGGTTGAGATATTAACTCTATATACATATTGTCAAGGATCTTTCAGTTGGTATAGTTGCAATTGTATTAAGTTTAATCTATATAGGTTGCCGAAGGAAAACGTTGGGTGTATTTGGTATCCCTTGCATTTTCAGGTTTTAGTGGAGGTTTGAATTGGTTTTGAAGGAAATTGAGGTGTTGAAGTTGAGTTTGGTCTAATGTTGGCAATTGAACAGGTAAATATCTTTGGAATGGCCTCATAGGTTTAGCCTGCAACACACACTTTTGCTCTTGCATTCTAGATAAAGAAAAGGCTTGTAATAGGGTGTAAGGATGAAACATTAATACAAAATTTTGAATCTCAGCCTTCAAGCCACTTAAGAAACTCATTAAGAAATATTGTTCAGTTAAGTGAGGGATATTACTCAACATAAGAGACTCAAATTGTTCAAAGTATTCTTCTACTGCAGTAACTTTATATAATTTGTTAAAACTTCCCACGTAATTATCATCCACTGGATTTTCAAATCTAGCAAAAATACCATCTATTAAATCTCTTTGTGACATAAAAGGTGTTAGAGCACTGCTCGGTCGAACTTGCACGCGTTGCTATCTCAAGCTTGTTTGTCAAAACTATAAGTCTTGATTTCTAGTCTACTTATATCTATGTCTCGGATTAGGATAAAATATTTAGTTGAGCTTTAGAATTCACGACGTTCATCGATTGAAGACGAAGAACTACTAAGGGGAGCTTGTAGAACTTCATCAACAAAAGGTATGTGGAGACTTGAACTCATCTATCACTCAGAAGTTTATTTCTATTTTATCTCATATTGAGACAAAAGTCGTATAGCTATATAGACTTTACTTTGTACACATTTGATATTTCGAGCTGAGTTTAACTCATCGCTTACATATTTCTCGAAATATGTGTTGGTAAGCTTTCGCTTTAACCAAGTTCATCTTTTATTCTTGACGAAAGTCAAAAGATGATCATGTGAGAATCGCCTGGTAGCATCTTATATGATTTGTGTGAGACAGTCAATTGATGTAGACTCAGAATATTTTGTATTGATCATTTGATCACTTGAAAATTGCTTTGAATCTAATAGTTTGTGTGAGACAGCTATTCTCGTCTTCTAAGAATGTTTCAATGATTAAAATGCGGTTTAGAACAATTAACCATTGATTGGATATAACACAGTATGCGTACTTGTATGCTAACTGTTACATGTATATTCCAAGTCCGGAAATTTAGTATGCATACCCGTATACGTACTGATTCAACAGTTGAAGTCCGGGAACTATAGTATGCATACCCATATGCGTACTAATTTCAACTGAGTTCGGTCGTGAATGATAGTATGCGTACACGTTTGCATACTGGCGAACAAACCAGGTCCGGGAACTCTAGGTATGAGTATCCGTTTGCATACTTGAGTGGGTTAAGTTCTAAAATCGATTTTTCATGAATAAATACATTTATATAATTAGGAATGCAATCTTTGCAAACCGTGGCTATAATGTTCATGAATTGATTCGAGTGAATTAAAACCGATTTTGCTTCAATTGTGTCTTGTATAATTCTATGAGAATATAAACAATTGAAGAAATCTATAACTAATTTCATCTAACGGTGTGTAGGATCAGAATATCGCAACATCAATACCTTTGCGAAATCTTTGTACAACACACTGCGAAGATATCGCAGATTGGTTACAGAAATGACGCGACAGATGACGACAGCCTAAACACGATAAAGATGTGGAGACCTAGCGAGATTTAGGAGTGTTGCGAAGTTTAACACTTGCATACTTGCGAGAATATCGCAAGTCAGAACCGAAAATAAAGGACAGCTTAGCTGTCATCCACTATGTAATATCCTATATAAAGAGCCGAACAGGCTTAAGGTTGAGAGAGATCTTTTTAGAGTGGAGAGAAAGTTTTGAGGAGAGAGAAAGTCTAAGATAGCGGTTGTATTCTTGATTTCATTTCCTTCTTGTAAAACTTCTAACTCAATTAATAAAAAGTGTGATTGTTGATCTTAAAGATGTGTTGATTATTATGAAATCTTGTGAGGGATTTATTGTGGAAATTCCTGCAACTACATAATGGCGCTAGAAACAGGGATTGAAGATTGATATTGTGATTTGAAAGAATTTGGAGTAATAGATAAAGAATTTCATATAATTTTCAACAACTCATTAAGGTTGAAAAATGGATAGAAGAAGAAATACGTCAAAACAACCAACAACTATTAGAAGGAGTAGGAGGCTTGCTGGAAAAGAGAGAGATGAAATGGAGGAATCTACAAGAGTGAACACTAGAAACAATGGAGAAAATCAAGTTCAACATCCAATTCAACGTATACCAATACAAAGTAGAATTGTGGATTATGACAGAGTAAGTGTACATACTTGGCGATCAGATTCCGAAGAAGGAATGGAAGAAGAGCAGCAATTAGTAAGTAATAGATGAGAAGAGAGAGATCAAGAAGCAATTGGAGGAATAATTCATGGAAATGAAGACATTGAAGCATTAGAGGCATTGAGGCAAAGAATACACGAAGAAAGGAGATTAGAAGCAAAAAGAACGTGCAAATTTGACAAGGCAAAATCATGAGTTGAGGATGGAAAACATGATATTACAAAGTAGAAGTTCAAGAAGCACTACAAGATCAAGTTCAAGATCAGTTAGAGGAGAAATAAGACGAAATCCGCCTGTAGAAAATGTTAATGAAGATACTCGAGAGGAAGTACAAAATCCAGACGAACAACGTCGTGAAAGAAGAGAAATAATGGAAGATCGTTATATTCAAAGATGGCGAAATTCTTCAAAATGGACAAAACAACGAAATCAGGGAAATAGGCAACGTCAGTAACGAAATGATCAAGATGGCGAAAAAAATCAGGAAGAAGGAAGAAGAATATTACATGAGAGAGAAGTTCAAAGAAATCGACAAGTAATTGAAGATGAAATCGAAAGACATTACACTGAACAAGCACTCCTAGCTTGCGAAAGGGAAAGATTGAGAGCAGAAGTGGAAGAACAAGAGCTCCAAGAGGCAATTCGCCAGAACAATCATGATAATCGAGAAAGAAGGCGTGAACAAAATCGCAATAATGGTAATATCAATGAAGAATATGATAGAGTACAAAGGAGAGCTGAAAGGCGGCAAAGAAGAGAAAATGAGAAATATAATGGTGTGAGAATTCATGAAAGAGATGAAAGAGGAGATCGCAGAGAAAGACGAGAAGAAAATGATGAACAAGAAAATCAAAACAGATATGAATGCAGAAGAAGAGAAGCGGAGTTAAAAAGACCAATGGATCCAAATTCTGGTGTAAATGAACAAATTTTGAGAGAGCTAGTGGAAATGAGAGGAATGTTAAATAATAAAAGAGAAGGAGGTAGGAGACAACTGGACGAATCCATTGAAGAAGCTGCGAAAACTCCATTCACACAAGAAGTACAATTAGGAGGAATACCCCCAAAGTACAATCTACCTGTGTTAACCCGCATTTTTGACGGAACAACTTGTGCAGTACAACACATCAAAGCTTATGTGAGATGTATGCTACAATGGGAAAGCCATGATGCTGTATTGTGCAAATATTTTGCATCAAGTTTAACATGAGAGTCCTTAAAATGGTTTGAAGGTTTACCAAAAAATACTATAACATCTTTCAACCATTTGCAGGCTACATTCTTAGGGGCGTATATAAGTAACAATTCTTCGCGACCTGGCATTGAAGATGTACTTGGTTTAAAGCAAAGGGTTGGCGAAAGTTTGAAGCATCTAACCACGAGGTGGAAGACAATGTGTAGTGATATGGCTGGCCGTGTGGATGAGAGATATCTCATTCTATCATTCATTAATGCTATGTTCGCAACCAATCTGCTGTACATTCAAATTTTCAGAATCAAGAATACGATCACAATGACTAAGTTGCGAGAATTTCAGGAGGAGTATATTTCTCTTGAGGAAAAGCAAAATGAGATGGAATCATACCCAGTTGCGAATACAAGTTCAAAAGCAGCGAATGCAAGCTTGTTACCTAAGTTGATAAATACAGTGGTGTTGATGGTGGATTTTCATTTAAGGTTAAAATTGTAAAAAAACAGAAAATCATGCGCTGACATCTTGTAAAAGATAAAGCCATTAATAAGTGTTGGATACTCCCTCACTTAATTCACCTAGAATAGAGCATGTGGCAACAATCCCATTCTATGAATACACGAAATTCATCCAGGTTGGAGCATGTAGCAACAATCCCATATACCCTGTGAATTTCTAGCATTATTAATTAATGCGCAATCAGCCTTGTATTTCGTACTCATTATCGGTGCGGCATGACGATCGAGTGTTGCTCTTACGAGCAACAGAACCTCCAAGCATTATAATGAAACCATGTACGAAATACCCGTACAGCCGACTCTCGGTGTGTTATACTAGCCCGATTGAGCCCCTCTCGGTGTGTTATACTAGCCCCGATTGAGCATCCGGATCCGATCACAGCCATCCAACTCCACAAGCATGATTGGATATGATCATCACCCCCAAGCCATCCAACTCCACAAGCATGATTGGATGACCAGAACGTATCAAATTCCATCACCCCCAAGGTATGGAATATCCACATGTCAAACAACGCAGGGCCCGTACCCCACCTCCAAGCTCGACATTGCAACTCCCGACATGGTCGGGACCACCCTACCCACAACTTCACCCGTAGTTTCTTTTTGAACAAAGAACATCAACTCACCATCATCCTCCCGCAGATTGGCCTAGCTTTCCAAACGTCCAAAACAAATCCGAACGGATATGGGCGGGAAAACCCTAAATTAGGGTTGCGGCATATTATATGTGTCAAAAACAATCTCAACCATCCATCTTCGCAGTATATATGGAGGGTGTAGATGCGATCCTGTTCAAAGGGCCCAGAGCATGTCAACACAATCACCGTGGCCACGGGGCTTTACGGGTTAGAGTTCACTCCCGCCTGCATACCTGACCAATCGGTCAGGACCAACCATGATTGGTTATCTCAATTCGTACACCGAATCAAATATTGACGCATGGCCTTGAAACCCAAAATTAGGGTTTTGAGCATCACGAGCGTCCATCTTCTCCGACACGAATGGAGGGTCCAAGATCAGATTAAGCAGGTCCGGTCATACCAGCATGACCACCGTAGACCCATCTATCCCCTCACCCGATCGGCCAAGGCATGTCACGCCTGGTCATTCCAAGACGCGCGCCCAAACTAGCGTGGTCGCACCTCCCAAACCGCAAACTGATCTCGACCGCTCAACTTCGCCAGACGATTTAGATGGCTCAGATCACGTTTTCATGGGATATTCAAGTATAGGCGTGAACACCAGCCAACCACCTTCACACTGCACCAATCGGCCAAGACCGACCAAGATTAGTTATCTTGGAACGTGCGCCCGAAGTGGGCATGACGCGCGGCTCTTGTGGCACTGGTTTTCTATCACAAATCGATCTCGACCACTCAACTTCACCGGACGAATTGAGTGGCCCGGATCATACTTTCGTGAGGTAATGGGTATAGGCGCCTACACCGTCATGTTGTCTACACACATGCACGGTCGGCCTTGTCAAAATTATATCCCATGCTTGGTTTCGACCAAGTCAAGAGTGATGCTTGCGCACCTCTTCAAAAAACCCTAATTCATTAACTATTCGCAGATGAGTGTCTCAAAGATCATCTCGTCCGTTCAACTTCACCAAACTTGGTTATACAACCCCGGTCAGGAGTTAATCGGTCAAGTAAGGTGTCATGGTAATCACCACCATCACTCTACCACACCAGGATGCAGTACCTGCATATAAAATACACATGATACTTCACAAGTATCAACTTCCTGAATAACGCAGTTATTCAATTCAGCATTACATGCTACCTTTCGTGGATCCACGATTCACACATTCCAGACATCAATCATGTCACAAATCGGGGATACATACGGGGTATTGGTCTGGCGGTTTACAGCGTGCGGCGTGCAACGCGCCATCACAAGAACGTGTTAGGAAGTTATGGACGGTTAGAGATGACAAGAGAAGTGGGGAAGACCGGTCGTGTAACACCAACACACACCTCCACTACTCCATCACTCCACTTCCTCCACTTCCCACGAGAGACGTATAAATAGAATAAGGCTCAAATGACTTGTATAAATAGGTTCTCCTCCCTATTTTCCAAACAGATAAACAAGAGCAAGTCCAGACAAGAAACAAAACCAAGTGTTGATACAAGACACCATCCAATGGAATCGATAGCTTGCAATAATCCTTCACTTTGTGACCGAAACAAGTCCTGGAACGGCCATTTCTTGGTTTAGGCCGGACTTGCACGATATTGATTTCCGAATCTACAAGCACTCACCGCGCGCAGTGCATTTGTTTAGGCTCAAATGACTTGTATAAATAGGTTCTCCTCCCAAAATTTTAAGGAAGAAAATTAGTGACCATATAGATGACAAAGATCGCAAATAATGGTGCCCATTAGCAACATTTCAAAAGTCCCTTCTCGAAGTGCAATGGAGCGAGATGACTTGCTTCCAATCCCTTACCTCACCGAGCGAGAAAACCAAATTCGCTTCACTTCTATTATAAATAATGATGATGAATTCAAAAATCTTAGATAATGCCAGGAATAATTTAGGTGTTGATGTTATCTTCATACCTACTTTGAGGATTTCAAGCAAGGATTAAGAACTTGAATCGAGAAAGCACAAATAAAAGAATCTCAACCTTCGCGAGAATAGATATTCCAAGTTGAAGAAACAATTTCAAACTACAAACGGCGATTTAATAATGATGCACTTTTCGTAATTGGAGTATGTTTGTAAAGATCACAAAATCCCTCTTGTTCATATCCTTGGCTTTCCGAAGAAGTTCCCCGAGAATTTGCCTGGACATTTCGATAGTGAGGCCAGCGAAGAAGAAAATTAGCCAGAGAATAATAATCAAGAATCGGATAGAGGAGAGGAATCGCAAAAGAGATAATCTTTTTATTTCTTTATCACAATATCCGTACATTTCCTCTTTTTGTAAACTTCTTGGGGTTTATCCTCGTAAAAATCTTCATTCCCCTTTCTTGCAGAACCTAATCAAGCAACATTATTAATGTATAACCCCAATATTTCGTCTTTTCCATTCCCATATTTGCCTCCGTATGCATCTTCATGAAAGAATGAAATTTTACGAGATTCGCACTTTCTTCTCCCACGAGAAATGGTGTTAAATTTATAATTGCGCAAGAACTTTTCATTAAAGAAGAGATTTTTGATCTCGCTTATCATTTTGGTGGTCTTCTGCTTGACCTTCCTAAGTAAAGGTCTTAATTCGCAGTGGACGCCTTTACACTTGCATGTAAAAACCACCTTGTCTTATCATTATCCAAGTATTTTTGCCTCTGCAGATATTTGGCTTTATGCGACAATATGACAGGCCTAAATTTTCTTCAAAAGTAAAGCCTCGTAACATCAGGCATCTTTCTAGCATGTGAGACCCATTGATCTCTGCCTTACCTCGCGTTAGTATTATTGCCTCAATCATTGCTAAAATATGACAAGCCTAAGTTTCTCATGATACCTATAGAGTTTATGGTTACAAGGCTGCACCCTAAGCCGAGTTTTCTTCTTGGGCAGAAAAGATGCGCCAAGACTTGGCAAGAGTGGTAAGGGAAGTTCCATGCACCTTGACTCCAACTTCCTGGCGCTTTGATCATACGCTTTTGAAAGAGACCCTGAACCGATAACCTACATATATAGTTGGAATCCAAGAGTATCTTCCTCCTGGAGCATGACATTCCGGGCGGTGTAACCTTTCCCGAGCCATGTTAAGAGATACCTCTTATATGACGTATCTTAAATGTAATTCAACTAGGGTGTACGGCAGTTAAATCATTCAATCATTCATATTTAATTGATGTCCTGACTGTTGTTCATTCATTTTTGCCTCGATTCTAGTACAATCTTCTTGTCGAAATTCTCACGTATCATTTCTTCTTAGTCTTGCCTTTGATATACCTTTGTCGACTTATCACAGACTATCTAAATTTACTTTTATGTCTTTTGTTCATTGTACTCTTTGCCTGGCCATGCTCCCGATCCTTGAAGGACTCCTTCCCATCGTAACACTCTACCATGCATCTCATCGGACTTCGATGTTTTCCAACCGCGATGAACTACAACCAATATATCGTCGTAACATTCGCCTATTCTTCACGGCACTTCGCGATGCTTCTTCATTTCTTATCTCTATAGTATCCACCATCGCCTTCTCTTTTCTCCTCATTTCATCTTTGATATTCTTCAACCTTTCCTTTTAGCATTTCTCTCTTTCACAAATTTCTCTCACGTCAACCTCATAACATTTCGACCTTCCCTTCCAATCTCCCTTTATAATTCCAATACCATTTGGATGGGGAAATTTTATGCATTGATGGTATGTTGATGCTACTCCCAAGATTTCGGCCATGGTCGCCCGATTAATGCGTTATAAGGAGATTCCACGTCAACCACGCAAAATAAAATGTCACCGATAATCCTTGTAAAGGTATCCTCATGAACCTCTCCTTTAGGTTTGTTCATTTGCTGCTAAAAACTGTAGATTTTGTACGTTGAAGGAATCAAATTTTCATCCTCTCCGCCCATGGTCTTATAAGTATGGTAAAACACAATATTCACCGAACTACCATTGTCGATTAGGATTCACTAATTGCCCAACAATTTTCTCGTCATCTTCTCCATCAATCGTCTTGGATTAATGTCTAGTCGCACCACCAACGGGCTATCATGTGCTTCTCTTCCTTTGGGTATCTAATGGTTGGTCTTAGGACCGCCTCGACAGCCTCAAATTCCGATGGTTCCTCCGGCGGAGACACCCCTCCTCCTAACGGCGTATCTGACGGCATGATCAGGAGATTTCCAACATTAAGCGAACTAGCACGGGTACAGGAGATTTACACGAAGAACATGGAGCTAATCAAAGAAGCGGTAAACGGCATACTTGATCTCCTCATCAAGATGACATCATAGATGATCGTTCCGGAGACCTTTACACCGGGGACTAGTCCCCCTCAGATCAGCAGTTTTACTACGAACCAGAGACCAGTGGATCAGGAAGCGGCATCTCTAGTGGAAAGATTGTGTGAACTCTTGCACCTCTCGAAGAATCAACAGGCAGAGACGTTTGCTGCAGTTAATAAAATAGCTCTGGACGTACACCTGGATCCTTCTCGTCCAGAAGTCTTAACTGCATCGGAAATATCTGTAAATAAGGTTACATTTACATAAGACGACATGATGGCAGAGGAAGGTCACAATCGGGCCCTACATGTTACCGCTCACATCAAGGATTCAGAGTTCAGGAGAGCCCTCGTCGACACAGGAGCATCTTCGAATGTGATTACTCTCAAGACTCTCAAGACAGCCAAGGTTAGCCTATGCAAGATTGTATGACATCCCACCACGATGACGGACTTCAAAGGAAATCAGACCAGCACATACGGGTATGTCAATCAATTTATCAAGAGGGCCTGTTCGATCAAGAGCAAAGTTTGAAGTCATAGAAAATGAGCCGGACTACCATATGATATACTGGGAGACCGTGGCTTCACGACAACAAGGTCATTCCCTCAACGTATTACCAAGTGCTCGAAGACCATGCTAAATGAGAAAGTCATCCGCATTCCCGCATCATTGTCTCCGTACGCACCAATATGCGGAGTGGAGCTGTTTCGAGCCAAAAGGTACCTCGCAGAGAGGATCGACAAAGTCCTGTGCACCCCACTACCCACGTGGGCTTCAATCCGGGAAGAAGACCGACTTGCATCACCGAGGGCCAAGCACCACGACACGCCTTCTCGACGAAGTGTCCATCTTTATCCAAAGGTGAAGCTTCAACCCACGTTCACACCAAAAGGGAACGCACTTTTGAAGCGAAACGTGACCCGAAGGGAAGACAATATACCGGCGCCGCTGTTAGCAATTAGCGGAGAGATCGGCACCCGCCTCTCCGCCCAATTGAATGCCGCAAGAACGACGGAATACAAGAGGAGGTATTGGACGCCCGCGACAACTACAAGATGGAACCAATTCCACGACCGACGAGCTCGAGATGTTAACATCGGGAATGAAGAATCTCCCGGGCCGGTCTCTATCGGGCTCGACTGGTCCACGACGAACGAACGTTTAGTCTTGTTCAACTACTCAAGGAGTACCAAGATGTGTTCGCCTGGACATACGAGGAAATGCCTGGTCTGGATGAAAAATTGGTCACCCATCACTTACATGTCATACCTGGATCCAAGCCAATCAAGCAATCTCCGAGGCAATTCAGACATGAGGTAGAAGAACAAATCAAGAACGAAATTCAGAAGTTACTAGCTGCTGGCTTCATCGGACCTATTCATCATCCGACCTGGTTAGATAATGTGGTCCCGGTAAAGAAGAAAAACGGACAGATTCGGTGTTGCGTGGATTTCAGAGACTTGAACAAGTGCTGCCCCAAGGACGACTTTCCCATGCCTAACATCGACATGTTAGTAGACGCCACTAGCGGACACGGCATGTTTTCCTTCATGGATGGTTACAACGGCTACAATCAGATAAGGATGTATGAGCACGATGCAAGTAAGACAGCCTTCCGAACCCCTCTTGGCAATTTTTACTATACTATTATGCCATTCGGTTTAAAGAACGCCGGCGCAACATACCAACGTGCTATGACAACAATCTTCCATGACATGATGCATAAACAAGTAGAAGACTACGTAGATGATATTGTGGTCAAGTCGAGGGCTCGAGCAGATCACACCAACGTCTTACGGCAAGTGTTCGAGAGGTGTCGATAATACAAGTTGAAGATGAATCCTTTGAAATGCGCTTTCGGTGTCTCTTCAGGAAAATTTCTAGGATTCCAAGTAACCGCGGAAGGGATCAAGGTAGATCCGTCCAAGACTCAAGCTATCCTCACAATGCCACCTCCACGAACTGTGAAGGAACTCCAAAGTTTCATGGGCAAGGTAAACTACATCCGACGTTTTATACCGGGTCTAGCCCAACTTGCCGCCTCATTCACTCCCTTGCTAAAGAAAGGAGCTAACTTCATTTGGGCCACAACCCAGCAAGAGGCTTTTCAAAAGATTCAACGAATACTGTCATCTCCAATCGTTATGAAGTCTCCTGCACAAGGAAAGCCGCTACATCTCTACACTGCCTTCAGTGACACCGCAGTAAGAGCTCTACTCGCTCAGGAAGACGACGAGGGAATCGAACATCCCATATACTGCCGAATATTGAGAGATGCTGAACTCAGATACCCCAGAGCGGAGAAAGCATGTTTAGCCTTGATCCATTCCATTCAAAAGTTCAGGCATTACCTACTGTCTAATAGGGTGATACTCGTGTCTAAATCGATCCTGCAAAGTTTTTACTTTCAAAGCCGGCCACGATCGAAAGGACATGCAAGTGGCTTCTCCAAATGTCGAGCTGGACATAACGTGTGCGTCACCTAGAGCTATCAAGGGTCAAGCAGCTGCGGACTTACCGACATTTCTGGAGAGGGCACTACGGGGCTACACGAAGATCTCCCCGAGAATTCCCAGACGTCTCTTTTTGGAAGAAGAAGCGTGGCTTTTGTATTTTGATGGCTCTGCTACCCCTAGCGAGAATCTTTGACAAGCGGGCGTGGTATTAGTATCTCCAACTCGGGAAGTATTCTCACACTCCTTCAAGCCGGACTTGGATGCACCAACAACTCGCAGAGTATGAAGCCTTTCTCATAGGGCTGTCAATAGCCAAGCAAGCGGGAGTCACGCGCCTGGAGATAAGAGGTGACTCCAAGTTACTGGTGAATCAGATGAATGGGGTATACGCACTAAAGGAAGTAACACTAGCTCCATATCGATCAGAAGCACAAAGGTTATCGAATTATTTGCCGATGCAACCATAACCCATGTCAGTCGGAGCAACAACAAACACGCCGATTGTCTAGCAACACTGGCTTCCAAATTGAAGTTCGAAGGTTTGGAAGAAACCCTGACAGTAAAGAGGAGAACCATAGAATCGACATGGTTATCACAATACAAAGCCACCAATACCGACGATTGGCGAACTCCGATCATTCAAGAGCTCAACAACTCACTCTCCCAAGGAAAGGTCAGTCTTAAAACCATGCAGAACTTCTTCATGCTTCATGGTATGCTATATTATCGGAACCCGGATGGTTCCCTGTCAAGATGTCTTGGGGATGATGAAGCACAACTACAGCTGAATCATGTTCACAACGAAATTTGTGGACAATCACTGGTGGTAACGCTTTACCGACGACTTCAACGCCTGGGCTATTACTGGCCAGAGATGGAGACTCAATCCAGACTACTTCAGAAGTCCTGCTCGAATTGTCAACTACCGCCACATCAATTGGAAGTTTTTAACGTAAACCACACTGGGACGGAGAGAACCGTACATTAGTTATCTCCGTGACGGAACAACTCCCGCCAATCAAAAGGATGCTATCAAGATGAAGCAAAAGGTTAAGCGGTTCATATTGCATGAAGGGATCCTATATCGCAAGAGCTTCGGAGGTGATCTACTATGATGCCTGGATGGAGAAGAAATCCCAATCATGCTGAAGGAAGCACATGAAGGGGAACATCAAGGGAAGAGGAAACTGTTTCTCCAGATACACGAGAAATACTATTGGCCGACCATGGAGGATGATGCAGCCGCTTTTGTACAAAGTCTGTCACAAATGCCAAATTCATGGGAACCTTGTTCACGCTCCTTCCACCCCTTTACACTCATTAGCGGTCCATGGCCATTTTACGCTTGGGGACTGGACATTATCGGAAAAATCAATCCTCCATCATCGAAGCAGCATGAGTACATCATAACTGCGACAGAATACTTCACCAAATGGGTAGAGGCCATTCCCCTGCGAGGAACTACAGGAGCAACAATTGCGGCGTTCATAAAAGAACATATTATTTGTCGTTTTGGCGTGCCTAAGCATATCATCACTGATAATGGCACTCCCTTCGCCAATAAACAGGTACGAGAGTTACTTGAGGAGTATGGGATTAAACAGGTCTTCTCCACCATCTACTATCCTCAAGGGAACGGACAAGCTGAAAGTACCAACAAGACATTGATCCGGATCATCAGTCGAACAGTACACGACAATCCTAGGGAATGGCACGACCAGTTACCAATGGCACTATGGGCATACCGGACATCACCCAGAAGCTCCATTGGGGTTTCCCCATACTCACTTGTTTACGGAGCGGATGCAATTCTCCCAGCAGAGATCAAAATCCCATCAGCCAGGATCGCAGCGGCAACCGGAATCCACTGGAACGAGGCTGAAGCCTCTAACTCTAGAGTAGCGGAGTTAGACACTCTGGATTTCAGAAGAGACAAAGCAGAAGAACTTACTCAGGTGTACAGGAACAGAATTTCCAGGGCATACAACAAAACTGTGAAATCATGTGTTTTCAAAGTGGGAGATTTGGTTTTGAAAACGGCCAAACACATCCAACAAGACATGTCCGCACCAAAGTTCTCACCGAAATGGGAAGGTCCTTACACAGTCACAAAGTTCTCACGGAGGCAAATTGGAAGCAGTCATCAATGGGAAGTGGCTCAAGGCATATCATGCCTGACCACTATCTCGCTCATCAACAATACATGCATTTATTTTCATTACATGTTTGAATCATCAATTATATTCAGAGATGCATCAATGAAATACCCGTTTCACCAATCAAAACCCATGCAATTTATTCTGCAAAGATGTTCAATAAACTTTGACATAAAAGGAATACAGCTGGATACGACTTAGAAAAGGCCATCTAGAAGATTATAGTTCCTTGAGAGCATCATCTCCAGCCTAGCTTGATATCTTTCTGTTCTTTTCTTCAAGTCCTGTACAGCCTGCTCTACCTCCTTTGATTCTGCGGCCAGAGCCTTCACCTCTTCCAAGATAGCTTTCGCAGCAGGAACAACATTCACGAGGATGCCCGCTCGATCGACCTTGATAATATCAAGACGCTGCCGCAACCAGCCCACGTTGAACTCCATGGATTCGCAGGTAGACACCATATTCTCCCACTTTTCGAGGCTTGATTCAAAGAACGTTGCGGATAGAAATATTCTCCATCTCAACAATCATGGGAAGAAGGCAGTTTACCGCGGTGACCAAAGCAGATGAACAGTGCCGGACCACATTCCTGGTTGCGATATGACCGTACTTCCTCCATAACTTTGTGTACAAAGACACAAACTCCTTCCGCACTAAGAATCCACCGACATCTCGGTAGCTGGAGGATAAACATTTCATACGAACATCGAAGGAAAGACCTGCATTGGGGTATTCATAAGATGAGATACCCAGATCAGCATCTTCGAGGTTCACAGGGCTAGGTATGTTTGATTTTGAAGGAAGAGGACTGTTTAAGTCATCATCATCGATAACCGTCACACATGTTCCTAGGATATCTCTGCAAGGATGAGAGGATTATTCACCTGATCATTATGAAGAACAAACAATTATTCAGAAAAGGAAAAAGAGACGAACCGGTATGATCTTCTTGACTCGGAGAACACGAGCAGGGGATTCATCATGAAGCCCAGACGCAGGTCGTGCACGTTTAACGGAAGATCCTGGATGGTATGAAGAAGACGATCCACTGGTGTTCGACATGATGAGGAAACAGAGTTTCTGAGAAAGCCCTATTGCAAAATCGTAAAAGTGGTTCAAAATCTCTATACTTGCATATGTGCTGGGGAAACCCTAAAACGATTACGGTGCCCGATATATGGGGATTCTACACCGACCAAGTCAGGCTTTCTTTTAAGCCCTAATCAGAAGAGCATATGGATACACGAACGATTCAACCAGCAGTGTGTAAGCACCCACGCCCAGGATCCCAGTAGAAGAAGAATCATATCCCTGACTCAAACACCTAAGGGAGGAAGCCGGCTCATCAAGGCCTGTGGTCACGCACGTATGGAGGATTGCCCACGGCCAGAATCCCTCAAGGTAGACATCCTTTATCTTGTCTCCTTACGTTTGTATATGTCACCATCTCATGCCTACCCCACAACAGTGTAACCATTATGTGCTAGGCAGGGTAGTTAATGTTGATGGTGGATTTTCATTTAAGGTTAAAATTGTAAAAAAATTGAAAATCATGCGCTGACATCTTGTAAAAGATAAAGCCATTAATAAGTGTTGGATACTCCCTCACTTAATTCACCTAGAATGGATCATGTGGCAACAATCCCATTCTATGAATACACGAAATTCATCCAGGTTGGAGCATGTAGCAACAATCCCATATACCCTGTGAATTTCTAGCATTATTAATTAATGCGCAATCAGCCTTGTATTTCCTGTACTCATTATCAATGCGGCATGACGACTGAGTGTTGCTCTTATAGAGCAACACGAACCTCCAAGCATTATAATGAAACCATGTACGAAATACCCATACAGGCTGACTCTCGGTGTGTTATACTAGCCCGATTGAGCCCCTCTCGGTGTGTTATACTAGCCCGATTGAGCATCCGGACTGACCATATCAATCCGGATATGATCACAGTCATCCAACTCCACAAGCATGATTGGATGACCCGGATCAATTCCATCACCCCCAAGCGGTATGGAATATCCACGCGCCGAACCAACGCGTATCACGCATGGTCGGCCACCCCAAAGATTGGCCTAGCTTGCCAAACGTCCAAACCAGAACGTATGGGCGGGAAAACCCTAAATTAGGGTTTGCGGCATATTACATGTGTCGCAAAATAATCTCAACCATCCATCTTCGCAGGTATAGATGGAAGGTGTAGATGCAGATTCAAAGGGCCCAGAGCATGTCAACACAATCACCGTGGGCCCGCCTGCATACCTGACCAATCGGTCAGGACCAACCATGATTGGTTATCTCAATTCGTACACCGAATAAAACATTGACACACGGCCTTGAAACCAAAAATTAGGGTTTTGAGCATCACGAGCGTCCATCTTCTCCGACACGAATGGAGGGTCCAAAATCAGATTAAGCATGTCCGGTCATACCAGCATGACCACCGTAGACCCATCTATCCCCTCACCCGATCGGCCAAGGCATGTCACGCCTGGTCATTCCAAGACGCGCGCCCAAACTAGCGTGGTCGCACCTCCCAAACCGCAAAACTCCGATCTCGACCGCTCAACTTCGCCGGACGATTTAGATGGCTCGGATCACGTTTTCATGGGATATTCAAGTATAGGCGTGAACACCAGCCTACCACCTTCACACTGCACCAATCGGCCAAGACCGGCCAAGATTGGTTATCTTGGAACGTGCGCCCGAAGTGGGCATGACGCGCGGCTCTTGCGGCACTTTGGTTTTTTCTGTCACAAATCGATCTCGACCACTCAACTTCACCGGACGAATTGAGTGGCCCAGATCATACTTTCGTGAGGTAATGGGTATAGGCGCCTACACCGTCATGTTGTCTACACACATGCACGGGCCGGCCTTGTCAAAATTATATCCCATGCTTGGTTTCGACCAAGGCAAGAGTGATGCTTGCGCACCTCTTCAAAACCCTAATTCATTAACGGTCGCAGATGAGTGTCTCAAAGATCATCTCGTCCGTTCAACTTCACCAGCTTGGTTATACAACCCTGGTCAAGAGTTAATCGGTCAAGTAAGGTGTCATGGTAATCACCACCATCACTCTACCACACCAGGATGCAGTACCTGCATAAAATACACATGATACTTCACAAGTATCAACTTCCTGAATAACGCAGTTATTCAATTCAGCATGCTACCTTTCGTGGATCCACGATTCACACATTCCAGACATCAATCATGTCACAAACTGGGGGATACATACTGGGGTATTGGTCTGGCGGTTTACAGCGTGCAGCGTGCAACGCGCCATCACAAGAACGTGTTAGGAAGTTATGGATGGTTAGAGATGACAGGAGAAGTGGGCAAGACCGGTCGTGTAACACCAACACACACCTCCACTACTCCATCACTCCACTTCCTCCACTTCCCACGAGAGACGTGAATAAGGCTCAAATGACTTGTATAAATAGGTTCTCCTCCCTATTTTCCAAACAGAGAAACAAGAGCAAGTCCGGACAAGAAACAAAACCAAGTGTTGATACAAGACACCGAACCGATAGCTTGCATCCCGTAAGCGGTTCAACTTTCTGTTACAAGTCATAAGCAAGCCAACACCTTCACAATCTCAACACCTTCTTCGCTTCCCTCCCTAAGATCAACCCCATATCCTTCACTTTGTGACCGAAACAAGTCTGGAACGGCCATTTCTTGGTTTAGGCCGGACTTGCACATATTGATTTCCGAATCTACAAGCACTCACCGCGCAGTGCATTTGTTTAGGGTTTAGATTCATTCCTCATCCACACACCCCAAATTACCAAATCCGGCAGGAATAGTTTTCACCCATAAACAATTGGCGACCACAGCGGGAGGTTAATCTCTCGGTTGTAAAGTCAATTTCTTCAATACCATTCAATCAATTTCGAGATGGTTGGTCTTAGGACCGCCTCGACAGCCTCAAATTCCGATGGTTCCTCCGACGGAGACACCCCTCCTCCTAACGGCGTATCTGACGGCATGATCAGGAGATTTCCAATATTAAGCGAACTAGTACGGGTACAGGAGATTTACACGAAGAACATGGAGCTAATCAAAGAAGCGGTAAAAGGCATACTTGATCTCCTCATCAAGATGACATCATAGATGATCGTTCCGGAGACCTTTACACGGGGACTAGTCCCCCTCGGATCAGCGGCTTTACTACGAACCGAGAGACCAAAGTGGATCGGGAAGCGGCATCTCTAGTGGAAAGATTGTGTGAACTCTTGCACCTCTCGAAGAATCAACGGGCGTAGACGTTTGTCAGCAGCTTAATAAAATAGATCGGACGTACACCTGGATCCTTCTCGTCCAGAAGTCTTAACTGCATCGGAAATATCTGTAAATAAGGTTACATTTACATAAGACGACATGATGGCAGAGGAAGGTCACAATCGGGCCCTACATGTTACCGCTCACATCAAGGATTCAGAGTTCAGGAGAGCCCTCGTCGACACAGGAGCATCTTCGAATGTGATTACTCTCAAGACTCTCAAGACAGCCAAGGTTAGCCTATGCAAGATTGTACGACAGCCCACCACGATGACGGACTTCGAAGGAAATCGGACCAGCACATACGGGTATGTCAATCAATTTATCAAGGGCCCGTTTCGACCAAGAGCAAAGTTTGAAGTCATAGAAAAGGAGCCGGACTACCATATGATACTGGGAGACCGTGGCTTCACGACAATAAGGTCATTCCCTCAACGTATTACCAGTGCCTGAAGACCATGCTAAATGAGAAAGTCATCCGCATTCCTGCATCATTGTCTCCGTACGCACCAATATGCGGAGTGGAGCTGTTCGAGCCAAAAGGTACCTCGCAGAGAGGATCAGACAAAGTCATGTGCACCCCACTACCCACGTGGGCTTCAATCCAGGAAGAAGACCGACTTGCATCACCGAGGGCCAAGCACCACGACACGCCTTCTCCGACGAAGTGTCCATCTTTATCCAAAGTGAAGCTTCAACCCACGTTCACACCAAAAGGGAACGCACTTTTGAAGCGAAACGTGACCAAAAGGGGAAGACAATATACCGGCGCCGCTGTTAGCAATTAGCGGAGAGACGGCACCCGCCTCTCCCGCCCAATTGAATGCTTTGCAAGAACGACGGAATACAAGAGGAGGTATTGGACGCCCACGACAACTACAAGATGGAACCAATTCCACGATTGACGAGATCGAGACCGTTAACATCGGGAATGAAGAATCTCCCGGGCCGGTCTCTATCGGTTCGACTGGTCCACAAGTGAACGTACGAGTCTTGTTCAACTACTCAAGGAGTACCAAGATGTGTTCGCCTGACATACGAGGAAATGCCTGTCCGGATGAAAAATTGGTCACCCATCACTTACATGTCATACCCGGATCCAAGCCAATCAAGCAATCTCCGAGGCAATTCGGACATGAGGTAGAAGAACAAATCAAGAACGAAATTCGAAGTTACTAGTCTGCTGGCTTCATCGACCTATTCATCATCCGACCTGGTTAGATAATGTGGTCCCTAAAGAAAGAAGAAAACGGACAAATTCGGTCTTTGCGTGGATTTCGAGAGACTTGAACAAGTGCTGCCCCAAGGACGACTTTTCCCCTCGCCTAACATCGACATGTTAGTAGACGCCACTAGCGGACACGGCATGTTTTCCTTCATGGATGGTTACAAATGGCTACAATCGATAAGGATGTATGAGCACGATGCAAGTAAGACAGACCTTCCGAACCCCTCTTGGCAATTTTTACTATACTATTATGCCATTCGGTTTAAAGAACGCCGGCGCAACATACCAACGTGCTATGACAAAGAATCTTCCATGACATGATGCATAAACAAGTAGAAGACTACGTAGATGATATTGTGGTCAAGTCGAGGGCTCGAGCAGATCACACCAACGTCTTACGGCAAGTGTTCGAGAGGTGTCGATAATACAAGTTGAAGATGAATCCTTTGAAATGCACTTTCGGTGTCTCTTCAGGAAAATTTCTAGGATTCCAAGTAACCGCGGAAGGGATCAAGGTAGATCCGTCCAAGACTCAAGCTATCCTCACAATGCCACCTCCACGAACCGCAAGGAACTCCAAAGTTTCATGGGCAAGGTAAACTACATCCGACGTTTTATACCGGGTCTAGCCCAACTTGCCGCCTCATTCACTCCCTTGCTAAAGAAAGGAGCTAACTTCATTTGGGACCACAACCCAAAGAAGAGGCTTTTCAAAAGATTCAACGAATACTGTCATCTCCAATCGTTATGAAGTCTCCTGCACAAGGAAAGCCGCTACATCTCTACACTGCCTTCAGTGACACCGCAGTAGGAGCTCTACTCGCTCAGGAAGACGACGAGGGAATCGAACATCCCATATACTGCTTCAGCCGAATATTGAGAGATGCTGAACTCAGATACCCCAGAGCGGAGAAAGCATGTTTAGCCTTGATCCATTCCATTCAAAAGTTCAGGCATTAACTACCGTCTAATAGGGTGATACTCGTGTCTAAATATGATCCCGCAAAGTTTTTACTTTCAAAGCCGGCCCTGACTGGAAGGACAGGCAAGTGGCTTCTCCAAATGTCAGAGATGGACATAACGTGTGCGTCACCTAGAGCTATCAAGGGTCAAGCAGTTGCAGACTTACTGGCAGCATTTCCTGGAGAGGGCACTACAGGGCTACACGAAGATCTCCCTGGAGAATTCCCAGACGTCTCTGTTTTGGAAGAAGAAGCGTGGCTTTTGTATTTTGATGGCTCTGCTACCCCTAGCAGTAATACTGGACAAGCGGGCGTGGTATTAGTATCTCCAACTAGGGAAGTATTCTCACACTCCTTCAAGCTGGACTTCGGATGCACCAACAACTCAAAGAGTATGAAGCCTTTCTCATAGGGTCACAATAGCCAAGCAAGCGGAGTCACGCGCCGGAGATAAGAGGTGACTCCAAGTTACTGGTGAATCAGATGAATGGGGTATACGCACTAAAGGAAGTAACACTAGCTCCATATCGATCAGAAGCACAAAGGTTACTGAATTATTTTGCTGATGCAACCATAACCCATGTCAGTCGGAGCAACAACAAACACGCCGATTGTCTAGCAACACTCAAGCTTCCAAATTGAAGTTCGAAGGTTTGGAAGAAACCCTGACAGTAAAGAGGAGAACCATAGAATCGACATGGTTATCACAATACAAAGACACCAATACCGACGATTGGCGAACTCCGATCATTCAAGAGCTCAACAACTCACTCTCCCAAGGAAAGGTCAGTCTTAAAACCCTGCGGAACTTCTTCATGCTTCATGGTATGCTGTATTATCGGAACCCGGATGGTTCCCTGTCAAGATGTCTTGGGGATGATGAAGCACAACTACAGCTGAATCATGTTCACAACGAAATTTGTGGACAATCACTGGTGGTAACGCTTTACCGACGACTTCAACGCTCGGGCTATTACGGCGCCGAGATGGAGACTCAATCCAGACTACTTCGAAGTCCTGCGCCGAATTGTCAACTACCGCCACATCAATTGGAAGTTTTTAACGTAAACCACACTGGGGACTGGAGAGAACCGTACATTAGTTATCTCCGTGACGGAACAACTCCTGCCAATCAAAAGGATGCTATCAAGATGAAGCAAAAGGTTAAGCGGTTCATATTGCATGAAGGGATCCTGTATCGCAAGAGCTTCGGAGGTGATCTACTATGATGCCTGGCTGGAGAAGAAATCCCAATCATGCTGAAGGAAGCACATGAAGGGGAACATCAAGGGAAGAGGAAACTGTTTCTCCAGATACACGAGAAATACTATTGGCCGACCATGGAGGATGATGCAGCCGCTTTTGTACAAAGCTGTCACAAATGCCAAATTCATGGGAACCTTGTTCACGCTCCTTCCACCCCTTTACACTCGGTAAGCAGTCCATGGCCATTTTACAGTTGGGGACTGGACATTATCGGAAAAATCAATCCTCCATCATCGAAGCAGCATGAGTACATCATAACTGGGACAGAATACTTCACCAAATGGGTAGAGGCCATTCCCCTGCGAGGAACTACAGGAGCAACAATTGCGGCGTTCATAAAAGAACATATTATTTGTCGTTTTGGCGTGCCTAAGCATATCATCACTGATAATGGCACTCCCTTCGCCAATAAGCAGGTACGAGAGTTACTTGAGGAGTATGGGATTAAACAGGTCTTCTCCACCATCTACTATCCTCAAGGGAACGGACAAGCTGAAAGTACCAACAAGACATTGATCCGGATCATCAGTCGAACAGTACACGACAATCCTAGGTAATGGCACGACCAGTTACCAATGGCACTATGGGCATACCTGGACATCGCCTTAAGCTCCATTGGGGTTTCCCCATACTCACTTGTTTACGGAGCGGATGCAATTCTCCCAAAAGAGAGATCAAAATCCCATCACCAGATCGCAAAAGCAACCGAATCCACGGAACGAGGCTGAAGCCTCTAACTCTAGAGTAGTGGAGTTAGACACTCTGGATTTCAGAAGAGACAAAGCAGAAGAACTTACTCAGGTGTACAGGAACAGAATTTCCAGGGCATACAACAAAACTGTGAAATCATGTGTTTTCAAAGTGGGAGATTTGGTTTTGAAAACGGCCAAACACATCCAACAAGACATGTCCGCACCAAAGTTCTCACCGAAATGGGAAGGTCCTTACACAATCACAAAGTTCTCACGGAGGCAAATTGGAAGCAGTCATCAATGGGAAGTGGCTCAAGGCATATCATGCCTGACCACTATCTGCTCTGTCAACAATACAGGCATTTATTTTCATTACATGTTTGAATCATCAATTATATTCAGAGATGCATCAATGAAATACCCGTTTCACCAATCAAAACCCATGCAATTTATTCTGCAAAGATGTTCAATAAACTTTGACATAAAAGGAATACAGCTGGATACGACTTAGAAAAGGCCATCTAGAAGATTATAGTTCCTTGAGAGCATCATCTCCAGCCTAGCTTGATATCTTTCTGTTCTTTTCTTCAAGTCCCGCATGCACCCGCTCTACCTCCTTTGATTCTGCGGCCGAGCCTTCACCTCTTCCAAGATAGCTTTCGCAGCAGAACAACATTCACGAGGATGCCCGCCGATCGACCTTGATAATATCAAGACGCCGCCGCAACCAGCCCACGTTGAACTCCATGGATTCGCAGGTAGACACCATATTCTCCCACTTTTCGAGGCTTGATTCAAAGAACGTTGCGGATAGAAATATTCTCCATCTCAGCAATCATGGGAAGAAGGCAGTTTACCGCGGTGACCAAAGCAGATGAACAGTGTCGGACCACATTCCTGGTTGCGATATGGCCGTACTTCCTCCATAACTTTATGTACAAAGACACAAACTCCTTCCGCACTAAGAATCCACCGACATCTCGGTAGCTGGAGGATAAACATTTCATACGAACATCGAAGGAAAGACCTGCATTGGGGTATTCATAAGATGAGATACCCAGATCATCATCTTCGAGGTTCACAGGGCTAGGTGTGTTTGATTTTGAAGGAAGAGGACTGTTTAAGTCGTCATCATCGATAACCGTCACACATGTTCCGGTAGGATATCTCTGCAAGGATGAGAGGATTATTCACCTGATCATTATGAAGAACAAACAATTATTCAGAAAAGGAAAAAGAGACGAACCGGTATGATCTTCTTAACTCGGAGAACACGAAGCGGGATTCATCATGAAGCCCGGACGCAGTCGTGCACGTTTAACGGAAGATCCTGGATGGTATGAAGAAGACGATCCACCGGGTGTTCGACATGATGAGGAAACGGAGTTTCTGTGAGAAAGCCCTATTGCAAAATCGTAAAAGTGGTTCAAAATCTCTATACTTGCATATGTGCTGGGGAAACCCTAAAACGATTACGGTGCCCGATATATGGGGATTCTACACCAACCAAGTCAGGCTTTCTTTTAAGCCCTAATCAGAAGAGCATATGGATACACGAACGATTCAACCAGCAGTGTGTAAGCACCCACGCCCAGGATCCCAGTAGAAGAAGAATCATATCCCTGACTCAAACACCTAAGGGAGGAAGCCGGCTCATCAAGGCCTGTGGTCACGCACGTATGGAGGATTGCCCACGGCCAGAATCCCTCCAGGTAGACTTCCTTTAACTTGTCTCCTTACGTTTGTATATGTCACCATCTCATGCCTACCCCACAACAGTGTAACCATTATGTGCTAGGCAGGGTACTTAATGTTGATGGTGGATTTTCATTTAAGGTTAAAATTGTAAAAAAACAGAAAATCATGCACTGACATCTTGTAAAAGATAAAGCCATTAATAAGTGTTGGATACTCCCTCACTTAATTCACCTAGAATGGATCATGTGGCAACAATCCCATTCTATGAATACACGAAATTCATCCAGGTTGGAGCATATAGCAACAATCCCATATACCCTGTGAATTTCTAGCATTATTAATTAATGCGCAATCAGCCTTGTATTTCCTGTACTCATTATCAGTGCGGCATGACGACTGAGTGTTGCTCTTATAGAGCAACACAAACCTCCAAGCATTATAATGAAACCATGTACAAAATACCCGTACAGGCTGACTCTCGGTGTGTTATACTAGCCCGATTGAGCCCCTCTCGGTGTGTTATACTAGCCCGATTGAGCATCCGGACTGACCATATCAATCCGGATATGATCACAGTCATCCAACTCCAAGGGCATGATTGGATGACCCAGATCAATTCCATCACCCCCAAGCAGGTATGGAATATCCACTGCCGAACCAACGCGTATCCCGCATGGTCGGCCTCCCCAGAGATTGGCCTAGCTTGCCAAACGTCCAAACCAGAACGTATGGGCGGGAAAACCCTAAATTAGGGTTTGCGGCATATTACATGTGTCGCAAAATAATCTCAACCATCCATATTCGCAGGTATAGATGGAGGGTGTAGATGCAGATTCAAAGGGCCCAGAGCATGTCAACACAATCACCGTGGGCCCGCCTGCATACCTGACCAATCGGTCAGGACCAACCATGATTGGTTATCTCAATTCGTACACCGAATAAAACATTGACACACGGCCTTGAAACCAAAAATTAGGGTTTTGAGCATCACGAGCGTCCATCTTCTCCGACACGAATGGAGGGTCCAAGATCAGATTAAGCGGTGTCCTGGTCCATACCAAAGATGACCACCGTAGACCCATCTATCCCCTCACCCGATCGGCCAAGGCATGTCACACCTGGTCATTCCAAGACGCGCGCCCAAACTAGCGTGGTCGCACCTCCCAAACCGCAAACTGATCTCGACCGCTCAACTTCGCCAGACGATTTAGATGGCTCAGATCACGTTTTCATGGGATATTCAAGTATAGGCGTGAACACCAGCCTACCACCTTCACACCAGACCAATCGGCCAAGACCGACCAAGATTGGTTATCTTGGAACGTGCGCCCGAAGTGGGCATGACGCGCGGCTCTTGCGGCACTGGTTTTCTGTCACAAATCGATCTCGACCACTCAACTTCACCGGACGAATTGAGTGGCCCAGATCATACTTTCGTGAGGTAATGGGTATAGGCGCCTACACCGTCATGTTGTCTACACACATGCACGGTCGGCCTTGTCAAAATTATATCCCATGCTTGGTTTCGACCAAGATGAAGAGTGATGCTTGCACACCTCTTCAAAAACCCTAATTCATTAACGGTCGCAGATGAGTGTCTCAAAGATCATCTCGTCCGTTCAACTTCACCAGCTTGGTTATACAACCCTGGTCAGGAGTTAATCGGTCAAGTAAGGTGTCATGGTAATCACCACCATCACTCTACCACACCAGGATGCAGTACCTGCATAAAATACACATGATACTTCACAAGTATCAACTTCCTGAATAACGCAGTTATTCAATTCAAAGATTACATGCTACCTTTCGTGGATCCACGATTCACACATTCCAGACATCAATCATGTCACAAACCGGGGATACATACTATTGGGGTATTGGTCTGGCGGTTTACAGCGTGCAGCGTGCAACGCGCCATCACAAGAACGTGTCAGGAAGTTATGGACGGTTAGAGATGACAGGAGAAGTGGGCAAGACTGGTCGTGTAACACCAACACACACCTCCACTACTCCATCACTCCACTTCCTCCACTTCCCACGAGAGACGTGAATAAGGCTCAAATGACTTGTATAAATAGGTTCTCCTCCCTATTTTCCAAGCAGGAGAAACAAGAGCAAGTCCAGACAAGAAACAGAAACCAAGTGTTGATACAAGACACCGGAACTGATAGCTTGCATCCTGTAAGCCGGTTCAACTTTATGTTACAAGTCATAAGCAAGCCAACACCTTCACAATCTCAACACCTTCTTCGCTTCCCTCCCTAAGATCAACCCCATCTCCTTCACTTTGTGACCGAAACAAGTCTGGAACGGCCATTTCTTGGTTTAGGCAGGACTTGCACAGATTGATTTCCGAATCTACAAGCACTCACCGCGCAGTGCATTTGTTTAGGGTTTAGATTCATTCCTCATCCACACACCCCAAATTACCAAATCCGGCAGGAATAGTTTTCACCCATAAACAAGTGGCGAGCACTTCGCAATGACAACAAGAGAGGATAATGGAAGATAGTCAGCAAAAACTAGTAGCTATGGGAAGTCGTGATCAAGAAGAATTCGAGAGAGAAAGAAACTTCTATAGCCATGGTGGAAATAACAAAATTCAAAGACTTGATCAGCCACAAGAAACTTATGGAGGTCAGAGGCAAAACCATCACAGAGGACGGGGAAGTCATAAGGTAATATGGGAAGAAATCAAAATGCCACCTTTATATGCTAGTGTGGAGAAAATATGGGAAGCTATAATCTTAATTGAAAACATACCCGCACCATGGAACATGGGGAGTGAACCACCTCCAAGCAACAAAAGTCGTGAATTTTGCTCTTATCATCATTTCCATGGACATTCAACAAATGACTGCAGAAATATAAAGAGAATCATTCTCAGAATGTTAGATCAGGGAAAATTAAATCATTTTCTAGTAGGACAACCTCAGTCTCAACCATTACCACCACCGCCAGAAATTCGCAGAGTAAATACAACAAAAGGAGAAGAAACATTTGTAATAGAAGTTGGAGCAAAGGCAAAGAATCTGTTTTGTCACTCTATTGTACATTCGTACAAAACGATTGAAGACTTTCACGATAACATTCTCAGCAGGGTTTTCGCAAGAGATGCCGATGATAAAGAAATAATGAACATTGCGAAAGTATCGCCACTGAAAGAATAGCAAAAGCAGACTATTTTCTTCACCGCAGAAGAAGTACCTGAGGGTGGAGAAATGCACGATAACCCATTAGTGGTAAGATTGGAGATTAACCCAAAACCTAGTGATGATGAAGATGATGAAGCCGAGAATTCATGGGCAATCAACAGAGTTTTAATCGATACTGGAAGTTCCGTGGATATCCTTTTTTATCATGCTTATAAAACTATGGGAGGAAAAGACGAAGATCTAATACCTTCAACTTACAAAATATATGGTTTTAATGGTACTGCCAATAAGCCTAAAGGGGAAGTCAATATGCGAATTCCATTGAAAGGATTGTCCTCTGAAATTCTGTTCTGTGTAGTCGATGTGGAATCACCATACACCGCATTGATTGGACGACTTTGGTTACATGGGATTCTAGGTGTAGCATCGACTTTCCATCAATGCATCAAGTTCCCTCATCCCAGTGGTATTGGCATCATAAAAGGAGATTGGGTTGAAGGAAAGAAGTGTTATGAAATTGATGTAGAATCTTGCGAATAAGAAGAATTTGAAACACAACATCAGAGAAAAACAAAAAAGTGAAAGATTGATGGTAGATGCAATAGAACAGAGAGAAGAAGAAGGGATAATTAGAGTTTAGTACTCATGTTTAGACCAACACTAGGCTTTGGTCTAACATTTGTCCAACGTTAGGGCTTGGTACCTGGACCAGACGTTGACCCGGTTGACTTTTTATGACCTGACTTTAATTAAAATTTGTAAAATAAAAATCTGTAGAAATAGTGAGTTTACAAGTCTAGCCCTGGAAAAAATATAGTCAACAACTCGGATGAGTTTGTCTCGCTCTTCTAACCCTTCATATACCTCCTTTCCTGTATTCAATTCGTACATTCCTAACATTCATATCAATGACAGATACAACCCCAAATCAATTCAATCCTACCTTCACTACAGAGATTTCAACAATCTACAATAACCCATTCTAACCAATTTCAATCAGGTCTTGGGTTCAATTTTCCAATTCAAGAACAACTTCAATCTCAATCCATCTCTCTGACAGACATAAATCCAATGCAGACCCATTTTCTAATTTTGAAATTCTTATTTCTTGGCTTCAGTTTTTGTTGTAAACCCAAATAGAATTGTACCCAATCTTCATTACCTTCTAACTTCGAAATCCCTGTATTTCTCCACCAAACCAACATCTTATCATTCAATGTTGTCGCATCTCAATAGCAGTGTTCGCATTGCATGTATACATGGACATCAAGTGTTGCTTCCTCTCTTTCTTTTTACTCTAATTTGTTTTTGTGAAACCAGAGAAGGTCTTGACGGTGATTTGGGAAGGTTTGAGTTTATGGGTTAGGGTTTGACTGAAGAATCGAGATGGATCAGATCTATGTTGGGTTTGATTTGCAGAAGAATCTTCAATTTGAGGTCGAGAAGATATGATGTTGTTGCAAGATTCATCTAGAATTCGAGGAATCCAAAATTGAACAAGAGATTGAGAAGAACATATGGGTTTGACTGAGATCGGAAGAAGAAATTCAAGCTGCTGGTGTTAGACTGAGAGACCGAGTTTTGAAGAACATGAATTGCAGGTGAAGAATGGTTAGGGTTTGTGTGATTCTTGAGTTTGAGAAGGGTAATGGAACTGTTGGTGATTCAAACCCCATCAACTTCTTCCCTGATTTCTTCAGTCACAAAGCGATTTGATCGATTACTCTCCCAAATCAAAATCCCAACTTTTGAAGCAAACAAAACCCAGATTTATTACTGAATCAAACAAAACCCTGGTTTAGACATGGTGGTTCTACTGGCAGTGATAGAGAGACGGAAACGTCGATGGGTTTGGAGAAGGAACAAGAGATGTTTCCTGGCCTTGTATGGTTATATGATGTAAATGATGATAAAATTAAGGGCATGATTGTAAACTGATTTGGTAATTTAATTTATTTATTTAGAAATTTTTTAATAACATCTAGACAGGAGTCAATTATTAAGACAGTCAACTCGGGTCAACGTCCGGTCCAGGTACCAAACCCTAACGTTGGACAAATGTTAGACCAAAGCCTAGTGTTGGTCAAAACCTGAGTACTAAACTCCAATTATCCCGAAGAAGAAACGCTGCGAAACCAATGCATGCTGAAGATAAGAAACAAAGAAGATTTCGCAAAAGATAAGAAAATAGCAGAAAATTTCAAAAATGTAGAGGCAGAAAGTAGCAGAAGTAAGAGACTTAAAGAGTGAATGCATTTGTTGATTTTATGACTGCAAAAGTAAAATTGGGAGAAAAAAGAAAGATGTATGGCAGATTTGTTAAAAAAAAATATGAATAATAAAGAGGAGATTGCGAAATTACAAAAGAGCTGATATGCAGAAGAAGAAAATATATTTTATGAATGACAAAGATGAGATTGCGAAATTACAAAAGAGCTGATATGCAGAAGAAGAAACAAAACAATCAGAAAGGGGCGAACCTACTATGGCGTACACCCTAGTTCGCGAAATCAAAATTTCGCAAGAGGCAAATGTAAGACCTAAAGTGCGTCATAGAAGGGGGTACCTATTGCATGGCTCAGCTAAAAGGTTACACCGCCCCTGGAACCTGAGTCAGGGAGATTTGGGGTCAATAAAGCCCATCCAGGAGAGGTACCTTGGATTTTCAACTTAAGCTTATGACTTAGGTTGGACGACTGAGGGTCTCTTCTAAGGATTGCGGCATCTGATCAAGGCGCCGAGGTACACGGTTGAGCCAAGAGTGCCTGGGGCATTTGAAGCGTCTCGGCCATTCTTGGAAAGTCTTGACTTATGCTGCACTCGGCCCGAAGAAAACCCCACTTAGGGTGCAGTCTCGTAACCATAAGTCATATAGGCAAAAGGGATAAGAGGCTGCGAAAACAACTGGTTGTTTTTAAGACCGGATGGGAGGAGCCAAACTTGTATGGTAGAGGTACGTCTCCTTGAAGGGGCAACCAGGGGGAAGATAAGGGCGGCACCCTCCATTAGGGAGCTGATAAGTGTCTTAAGACGCAAATGTCACGAGGCTTTATTTTCGCAAGAATATTTAGGCTTGTCATATTTGTGCGACAATCCTGAAGAGGCAATAATACAAAAGAGAAAGATAAGGCGAGATCAATGGGTCAATACATGAAAGTGTAAAGACATCCTGAGATTTCGTCGCAAGACGGCAATGTCATGGGGCTTTATGTTCGCAAGAATATTTAGGCCTGTCATATTGTCGCATGAAAAACATCCTGCAGAGGCAATAATACTAGAGAAATGATAAGACAAGATCAATGGGTCATTACATGAAGGTGTAAAGACGGCCTGTGATTTTGTCGCAATGACAAGGGGTGGCGAAATAAGACCTTTAACTAGGAAGGCAAAATAAGACCACATAAGAGAATCAGAAAGAATGAAATCTTGGGAAAAACCAAGAAATATCTAATCGCCAAAATTCAGAAACAGCTACGAAACTGAGGCATAAATACATGTTGATATTTAAAAATGACTTGCTTAATCTTTCATTTGGATAGAAATAACAGAGGCAAGTATGGGAATGAATAGAATAAGAACATGTTATTTGTCTCCATATGATAGATTTATGCACGCATGAAATGAAAGATTAATAGTTATATATTGATTAACCGTATTGCAAAAAAGAATTGCTTTTTTAATATGTGCAGGAAGAAACAAAAAAAAAAGGTAGAACTTGTATTTGAAGATTGAAGAAATTCGCAACAAAAGATTACAAAGATAGGTGATTAAAAAACGAATGTACAGATATTACAAAAAGAGAAAGAAGAAAACAGAATTATTTCTTGTTTGATTCTTCTTCTTCTTCTTCTTCATCTTCATCAAATTCTTCTTCTTATTCACTAGCATCACTATCAGAGATATCCAGAGGGGGTACATTCTTTGGAATTTGTTCTGAGAGGCAAGGGTATTGGGAATGAAGAATGTTATTATCATCACAGACCTTCTTAATAGTTTGATTGCGAAAAAGAATAGCGTCATTCTTAAAGTTCGCAACAGTAATCTTTAATTGACTCTTCAGTCTGGAACATTTATCATTGCGAGAAGAAAGATCCTTTGCATGAGCTGCTTCTTTTCGAGACTCAAGTTCTTCAACTCTTTTGCGAAATCTCTCTTCAACTTCTGCGAACATATAACAATAAGTCAGCAACTTGATAATAATTTATGAAAGACGAACAATTGATAAAGAAGAACAATTAACAACCTTCTCTGTCAGAAATCATATCCCTAACCAAAGCCGTGTGCTCATCTTGAAGACTAACATTTACACCTAAATTATTTCTGGCGTCATCTAGAACTTTCGCAGCCCAAGAAAATTCATCATCATTATTTATGAGAAGAAGGGAGAGAATTTGATTCTCTCTTTCGCTAAGTACATCATTTTTGCGGTTAGATTCATCTCGTTCAATTTGAACCTCAAGAAGAGTTTTTTGGATTTTCGCTAACGCTTGAGCACCTTGTCTAGCAATGCGATCTTTATCATCTATGAGATCACCGATCTTGGTTCTTAAAGTATTGATTTTCTCTTTAGAATTAAGATAGAAACGCTTAAATTTGTTGGCTAAGCCCAGGCTGGATCTATGGTCAATTTCTAAGAGGTGAAGTTTGGATCTGAGTTCATTTATGGGAAGAGAATTAATCTTGTCATTTGAAAAACTATTCAAAGAATTATTAAGGTGTTCAAGAAGGGTATTATTATCCATAGAATTGGGGAATGAGTGAAGGAGAATGGCTTCATCAGAAAGATCATAGACGTCTGCGAAAATGATAAATTAGATGAGGGAGGATAATGAGAAAACACAATAAAGGAAAAGAGAAAAATTTCATACCATAAAGTTGCTTATTGGCATCTTGAAGACTAGATATTTTGTCCTTTTGAGCAGTAGAATCAGCTTCTAATTGTTTATTCTTTTCACGAAGAGCGACAGTTTCAGTTTCAGTTTCAGCTTCTAATTCTTCATTTTTCTTGCGAAGTTGAAGATTCTTCTTTTCAAGAATCCCACGTCTTTTTTCCAAATCTGAGGCAACAGCGAAAGAAGCCTTCCCAGTCTGCGAAGGAAAATGAAGAAATTGTCAAGGTATAGTATAACTTTAAGTCATAATTATGAATAAATAGAGAAACGAAGGCATACCAAGATACCAAGCGAATTCAGAAAGCTAGGAGTCACTGATCTGGAGACTCCATGAAGAGAATCATCACCATCCAGTAAAGGGGTATCACAGATATTCGCAAGAGCTTTGCATGTGCTAGTGAGATGATCATCCCCAATCCCTTGCATGGAGTCAGAGAAGATGCTAGACAGTTGTGCCATAGAAGATTCAGGTGGAAAATCTTCCCTTGCGAAAGAAGTATCGACATCATCATCAGAGCTTTCACCATACTGAAGATTTGAAGGAGAGGGAGAGTGAACTTTTCGTTTCTTTGAAGGTGGGGCAGCGGACTTCTCCTTGCGAAGAGAACCTTTACCCTTGCCTTTGGTCTTCGCAACCTTAGACCCTTCTTCTTCTTCAACTACAACACCAACCTTCACACACGAATGAAGATAAGAAACAGAGGCAACAATATTGTTAAAAATAATAAAAGAAAGTATTTCTTACTTCATCCGTGATCGAACGAAGCGCTGCTAGGGTGCTTGCCTTATTAGTCCTTTTGTAGCTTCTTCTTAGCTTGTTAACCTGAAATTTTCGCAAGATTAATAGGTATAAAGAGGAATGAATACTATAAACTGAGCGAAATTTAAGAAATATACCTCTTTCTCTTTCTCGGGCCAATTAAATACCCAAGGTTGATAAGCAGCGAGATTCGCAGGGAGCACATTTGAACCAGAAATATAAGGCCCCTTCAGAGTTAATGGAAAGACACACCATCTGTCATCTTTAGATTGGCGAGGAGTATTATTCTTGCCAGAATGCCAATCAATAACCTGCATAAGTATTTTATCGCTAGCGACATTTTCTTTCCTCTTCAAGCGAATACCCCAGCGAGTTTTATCATTCTTCATGTTTATTATTTCATAATTTTCAAAGAAGCTCTCTACTATGTATTTTTCGGTAAGTATTTCTAAATCCTCAAATTTAGGATCCCTAACTTCTTTTGGATAAAGAGATCCTTTACCAGCACCACGGTTGGCGAATTTAAGTATCAAGCTAATGCAGTCCCCACTCAATTGGTAGATGGCTCGCGAGAAATTCGCATGAGCAAGAATTTCATAAAACAAAGGAAGGTTAGGATCATATATAGGAATGGGAAGGCCAGCGAGAATCTGACCAAGCAAAACTATGATTTCTTTATCATCATAATGATGATCAGAAAACAGTTTAACAGAAAGAATGGATTTAGCTCCTTGATCGGGAATGGTGGTTAATGTAAAGCCTTTCTCTTTGAGGTCTTTCTGAATTCCTTCAAGAGAAGTTTCATATTTGCGACCAACGGGAGCCATTTTAAGTATGGGAATGAAGAAAAAATTAAAGATCAAAAGAGGAAGAAACAAGAAAATTTACAGCAGCATGAGAGGAATTTACGGAGAAACGATGAAGAAAAGTTGCAGAAAAGATAGGAAGGAAAGTAAAAAAGAAGAAGAGAAGAATGAGAAGAATATATATAGAGAGAAGAATTCTCGAGAAGATAAACACATTTAATGCGAAGAGTAGACATGAACGGTTGAGAAATAGCGGTTGAAAAGGACGTGTCAAGAAATGGATGGAAGAAAAGATACGTGTAATAAATTTTGTGTAAAAGTACAGAATCAGGTCAATACAAAAGAATATGGAAGAATGAACGGCTACGGCATTTTGAAACACTAATTCTCATGACATTCTCTCCTTCGCAGAGAAGACATAAGAAGAAGCAAGATGTAGGATCAGAATATCGCAACATCAATACCTTTGCGAAATCTTTGTACAACACACTGCGAAGATATCGCAGATTGGTTACAGAAATGACGCGACAGATGACGACAGTCTAAACACGAGAAAGATGTGGAGACCTAGCGAGATTTAGGAGTGTTGCGAAGTTTAACACTTGCATACTTGCGAGAATATCGCAAGTCAGATCCGAAAATAAAGGACAACTTAGTTGTCATCCACTATGTACTATCCTATATAAAGAGCCGAACATGCTTAAGGTTGAGAGAGATCTTTTTAGAGTGGAGAGAAAGTTTTGAGGAGAGAGAAAGTCTAAGATATCGGTTGTATTCTTGATTTCATTTCCTTCTTGTAAAACTTCTAACTCAATTAATAAAAAGTGTGATTGTTGATCTTAAAGATGTGTTGATTATTATGAAATCTTGTGAGGGATGGATTGTGGGAATTCCTGCAACTACACGGTGAATATTGAATGCTTTGTTACCAAGATAACACTGATTTCAAACCCTGATTTGAAGACTATATAAGGGAGAACTCTAGAAACTGGGAAACCTAATCCCCACACCTCCAGTGTAATATTAGTTGCGACTAGAGTCGATTCTCCTTTAACCCAGGTTTTTGTAAAACCATTATAGGTTAACGACTTAAAGACTTCATTGGGATTCTGAAGCCAGGCCCAACTATTTTCTCTGTAGTTGTGTGTTCTGATCTTACTTTGTTCTATCGTATTGAGTACTATCTTCTCTAAGATTTTCTCGAGATTCAATCTCCGATGGGTAAGATAAAAAGTAATCACAAAGCTCTTCCTCTCATTCTTTGTGATTCCACAATATCTTGTTCCGCTACCATACAATTAAGATTATGTGAGGTTATTGATATTACTAGGCTGTTCTTCGGGAATATAAGTCTGGTGTATCAATTGGTTCGTGTTCACCTTGATTTATCAAAAGACGGAACAAAAACTCGTAGGTATTTCTATGGGAGACGGATTAATTTATTCAATAGACTTTTATGTGTGAGACAGATTTGTTTATCAAGTCTTTGACTCTGGGTCGTAGCAACTCTTAGTTGTGGGTGAGATCAGCTAAGGGAATCAAGTGCGTAGAGTCCTGCTTGGATTCAGAGGCGTAAGAAACGCGACTGTTCCTTGATCAGTGTGATATTAGTTAGGGCTCAACTACATGCCAGTCCGAAGTTAAGTTGTAGTAGGCTAGAGTCATAGCGGCTTAATACAATGTGATGTTCAAATCTGGACTAGGTCCCAGGGTTTTTATGCATTTGCGGTTTCCTCATTAACAAAATTTCTGGTGTATGTGTTATTTCTTTTTTTGCATTATATTTTCTATATAATTGAAATATCACAGGTTATACGTAGTTCAATCAATTAGATAATCCAACCGTTGGTTTTTGATATAAATTGATTGACACTTGAACATTGGTCTTTGGTACCGTTCAAGTTGTTTTTCATTATAATCAGGCTCACGGATTTATATCTGTTTGATTTGATGATTAAATTGAGAAACAAAGATATAACTCTTGGATGTATTCTCTTTGATTGAGTATGATTGTCTAGTTGATTCTCTTGGAAATATATTGGAGTTAGCCTATACAGATTGCCTAAATAAAATATTGGGTGTGGTTGTTAGACCCCCGCTTTTTCAATTGGTATCAGAGCAGGCAAACACGTTTGAGACCTCATAAGTTTGTGTTTGTAGCAATCTGACTCTATGGACAGAAATGTTATCTCTATAAACGTACCACCAGTCTTCGATAGCTCGAATTACTTATGGTGGAAAATTGCTATGCGTGCCTTTCTTCAAGCGCGTGATTTTTAATCATGGGTTCGTGTAGTTAATGGCTATGATCCTCCGGTTGTTGCAGAAAGCGATGTAACTGTTCCAAAGGATATTGGTGCATACGATCCTGCCGAGATTCTCGCTGCAAAGTAAAATTTTGACGGATCAAATGCTATCATCCATGCCATTACCCCATATCTTCATCACCATGTGACTACGTGCACTAAGTTTAAAGAATCCTGGGATATCTTAGAAATTGTATTCGAAGGAATTTCCTCTGAGAAAGAAGCTAGGCTTCAAAACCTAAATTCTGATTGGGAAAACCTTCGTATTGCTGATGAAGATTCATTTGATGAGTTTAATCACAAAGTGTCTGAAATTGTTAATGCATCTTTTGCATTGGGTAAGACTATCTTGAAAAGGACATTGTGATGAAAATTCTTTTGCATTGGGTAAGACTATCCCTGAAAAGGACATTGTGATGAAAATTCTCAGATCACTGTCAGTCAAATACGATTCTAAAAAGCATGCCATATCGTTGAAGGAAATAACCTTAATACTTTATCCAGATATACTCTTGTTGGGAAGTTAAATATCTTTGATCATGAGCATACATCCAAATCTGGAAAGGATATTGCTTTCAAAGCACAAAAAAACACTAAATTGCTTGACAAAAGTGAAAGTGTTGGCAACTCTGTTGTTGATCCTATTGAGACTGATTCATTGGATGAAGATCTTGACAACTCAGTTTCTCTGATCACCAGACAGTTTAGAGATCTTCTTTTAAAGAGAAGTAAACGGCTCATCAGAGATAAACCCAGGTCATCAGTCAAACTTCATGACCGTGCTCCTCCTAAAAATAGGGACACTGTTGATACTGATGATGAAGATATGCCACAATGCTTCAAGTGTAAAGGTTTTGGTTATTTTGCTAATGAGTGTCCAAATCGTAGAAATTACACTGGGAACAGAGGTCTTGCTGCAACTCTTGATGAAATGTATGATCACTATGATTCTAACGATGATGAAAAGTCAAGTGTTGCACTCCTTGGTGAAAATATTGATTTTGATAATTGTAGCAATACATACATCAATCTTGATATTCTTCCTGGAGAAACTTTGTCAACCACTATGGAGGATAAAATGGATTTTTCCCTGTCTACTTAAAATTCTTTATTTCACATGTTTCAAGTACCTCAATTTGTTTAGCATCATGCTCAGCTATGGTGTCTGAACCGTCCTCCACACTAACATGTTCTTATTGTACGTTTAAGGGTCATGAACTCTCTAAGTGTTACAAGTACAAACATAAAATAAGATATGTCAATAAACTTCAACGGAGAGCAAATCGATTAGCAAACAAGCTCAAACTTGTTCAGAAGTCTAATTCATCTGAGGTAAGTAAACTCAATTCTTCCCCGAAAAAGTTAATTTCTAAAGAATTGATTAGACCTCTCTGGAAAAGAACAAGGTCTAAACATTATGTGAAAAGGGGTATTAGGAATTCCATACAAGAATTAAATGGTGGACATATTATTGTTCACCCCAACACAACTTGATCATGTTGAAGGTGCATCTTGTCTCATGTGCCTGGTCAAAGAGTCAAGAGTTGAGCACAAATCAGGCTTTAAGAAAAGAAATTTCTTTTGTTTTATTTTATTTTTTTTGTTTTTCTGGAATTCTATTGATCTTTCATATCATAAATTGGTATTGAAAATGATTTTCACTTTTGATTAAGGGTGCACAGGAACCGAGCCGAAAACCCGGACCGGCCCGGAACCGGTGGAACCGTACCTATTTTTGTACCGAACCGAGGAAGGGGGTACAGGTACCGGTCCAAAAAATAGGAACCGAGGCTAGGGAGGTACAGGTACACGGTCCTATCCAAGTCCCGTACCATCCCGGACCGAATGTACCGAGTAGTAATAGCCGTTAGATTTAGGGGTAATAAACTAATAATATCCATTAGATTTAAGGGTGGTATATATAAAACAATAAGGCTAGGATTTCTCATTTTCTTTTCTGTTTTTTTTTCCCGTCTTCTCTCTCTGAGAAGGAACTCCATTAGATTTACATGGAAGAGTTTTCTACTGAATCTTCTCTTCTCCATTAGACTTCAACTCTACGAACATCAGTTACACTTACACCACCTCTCAATCCAGAAGAAGAAGGAGAAAAAATCTCTATTGTAAGTTTTTTTGCTTTTTTTCTTCTCCAAATTTATTGATTCGTTATTTATTTTGTTTTATTGTGTTTCACAGAACTTGATTCGTTATTTTTATTGTGACTTTTGATGACCAATTTATTGGAATGGATTAATTTAATTTAGGGTTTGATACAGGGTTATATCACGCCAAGGAGAAGACGAAGGGAAAGGATTCAAGGAACCATCCAACTCAGAAATTGTTAACCAAGGGTAAGTTCATCAAAATCTCTCATTGATTCCTGTGAAATCTTCTTCTGTTTCTGTGAAATCTCTCATTTTTGTAGGGTATTTATGTTTGTTTGATCTTGGGATTTCTAATTCAGTGATTTGAGATGCTAATTAAAAAATTTATGTGAAAAATCATGAAACCTGAAATTCAGAATATCTAAAATTTGTTTACTTGTGTAGGGTTTCTTTGGTTTGATTTAGGTTTGGTTGGGGAACTGTATATGAGTGATGAGTGCCAAATAGTGCATATTTATACACCTTTTTATTGGCATTTTACTCATCTTTTGCGTTTAGAAATCAGATATTATCCCAGATTCTGTATTTTCTTTGTTTTCAAGAATAAATATTTGTATTAATTAATTTTGTGTTTTTAGGTAATACATAAAGCTCGGAGAATCTGAGGAGCCAAAAGAGAGAAGAATTGGAGTCGAGCATCTATGGAGCGAGAAAGCCAAAGCCGCGCGCAACGGTTGCAACCCAACAAGTAGCAACTCATCTACAAGACATGGGCTTGAGCTAGACCCGACCCGCGACCCGGATCCGAGCCCGTACACTCCAAGCCGTTGAGATCTCATCTTGCTGCATCCTACGCTCGCTGCCTCCTACGCATCGACCCTTGATGTCTCCGCTCCACACCCCGAGATCACCCCGATTCATCCCGAGCCGTTGAGATCTGTCCCCCAAAGATCCAACGCTCGCTCGAAGCCTTCCCATCATCCGTCGTTGTCCACCGCTTCACATCGAAGCACCCTATACCTATACCACTCGAGCTAACCCTCATTTCTCCCTCACCTTTCTCTTTCTTCACCCACGATCTCTCGGAAAACCCTGCCCAACCTTACCTCCACCTCCTTCTTCCCACGCCTATAGCGAGCTCCATCATCACATCCATCCCCTTCTTCCGTCGCAACAACTGCCCGGCTCTACTTCGACTTATCTCGGTCTTAGCTTCTCCGTACCTTAGAAGCTAGGTTAGAGATAAGTTAGACTTAGGGTTTTCCTCCAACCACCATGCATGTTCGATTCGAGAGGCAAGACAAGGTCGACATCGGTTTGGGTCGAGTAGTGGTTAGTTAGGATTGTTTTTGTGAGTTATAAATTGGGTTTATGATGTAAGAGAAAACTAGTCAGTTTTAGTTTCAATTTAGGGTTCATGTTTAGTTTATTTTTCAATAAAATCTGTTTCTAATGTTCATCATGTGCTAAACTTATTTGCTAGGATTTACATGAAGCCTTAATTCTTGTTGTTGTTCAACTATGTTGTGATTGTTCTTGAATGCTTAACTCTTAAGATAATTTCAATCCTTGCACTTCAATACTTTGCTTTCACAATGAATATCATGTATTCATTGTAGCTAGGATTAAAGCTGTATTGATTGTGCTCGGCTCATGCTTAAGAGATAGTTGCCAAACCCTTGACTAATTGTGCTTAACTTAGACAATTAGTGCTACGGCTTGGTACTCTAGTTGTTGATTGAATTATTACATTGGTGAATCTCCTTAGATAAGAGATAGTCTTGACACATTGTCCTTGTGCTCGATAGGATTAAGAACTTTCCAACTAGTTGACACACATAACTTGAACCGGTGGTGGAATGGACAATCCTAGTATCCTTCAATCTTAACATTTACAATACATCTTGAGTTCTTTTAGTCACCACAACATCACTTAGTCTTAAAGACTATAAACAAAAGCTTTGCATTTACTGTCACTTGCCCCACTGAAAACACTTGAGATAGCCTTAGAATAACTTAGCATCCTCTAGTTCCTGTGGAAAGACATGTGCTTGCCACTTTGCCTTCAAGGCTCATGCACTTGCATATTAAGACATAGGAAAAGCCTCTTTTAGCTCCTATCAAGTTTTTGGCGCCGTTGGGAACTTATAGTGTCTTTGTTTTTATTTTGTTGCTTTACTTCAGATTTCAGTTATCTCCGTACATTTGTGTTAAAACTTCCCTTGTTACCATCTATTGTTAGCATTTGTAGCTTAGCATTTCCATCTCTTTGTTTTATTATTATCTTGTGGCTAATTTGCAACTCGGGCATAGCTCGAGCTCGCCATAGCTTTCTTGCTACATCTTTGAATGTAACCTTGTAATGAGATTTTCCTCTTGAGTGGCCAGTACATGGAGCACTGGAGCAAAACCACCGTGGAGTGCCTAAACCCGTGTTTCGGTGGTAATGTATCTATAACCTTGAATGAATGAAGAAAGAATATGATATGCTTATTTGTTTACTTTATGCACTAAACCTTGTAAGCATATTCATGCACAATGTTACATTCGGCATCTAAGCATTTGTTGACCTTGTGATAAGTGAACCATATACCACCACCGCAAGCCCCGTAGCTGCAGTTTGAGCTTAGCTTTGTATTGCCTTGTGTGTTCTCGCAATAAACCCCGAGCCTGAAGTTTGACATCAACTCGAGTGTTGGTATCTGAGTGAGTTGATGCAACAAACTCGGGTGAGCCCGGCTACCCCTTGGAAAACCAAGTGTGGACAGGACCATGACACCCGAAGTTGTGAGCATTGGAGTCATATAACCCTGTGTTGATCCCCGGAGCATCTTTGTGAAGTTTTATATTCTCGCTAAGACCTGCACCCTTGTGATTTTGATCCCTAACAAGTTGAGGTCAATCGACCCGAGTTGACATGAACTGTTAGCTTCATTTTTGTGCAATCTGTGTGATCTTGTGACAAATGATTGAGTTGTTGAGTAGTAGATTTGTGATTAGCAGTTAGATTGTTTTTCAACAACACAAACCCTGCACAATCTTTGCACCATTGAGTGAGCACAACCTCTACCCTGTGCACAAATCACAAAATTTTTCTTCTTTGCCTGTGCTGTGTTGTTACTCAAGCTGTGCTCTCCTTGCTCCATCTGATTTGTGCAAGACCAACAAGGCATGTAGTCACTAAGCCGAGCCGTGACCACCTACCCGGGCTGTGCACACGCCCAACCCATCGAGTTTGCCAACCTAGCACCAACATAAACTTGTCTGAAATCAACTGGCCCGCAATCTTCCTCACCATTGCCCTCGCCCATCTTTTGGGCTGTTTACGAGAACCAGGGTTGCCTAAGCTAAAACCCATTTTTTGGGCTTGGCATTCCACTAAACCCTCGACCCTGAAACCTGGGTCAGAAGCCTACAAAAACAAAAACCAAACTACGGGCTCACTTGATTAAGGTTTGTGCATTATCAACCCACTTAAGGCTTGCACAAAACCGAGCCCAACACCACAACAAGCCGGGCTATATATTTCTCAACCCAACTTTGGGCCGTGCAACAATCAAACCTACACCTTTTGGGGCTGGAACCAACCTTTTCAGGCTGGGCTCTACAACACCAATAACCAATTTCTTGGTTTTGAGTCTTGTTTTAGTGGGCCATTTTGAGTCTTTGCTTTCTGTGTTGAACTTGTTTGTGTATTAACATGCTAGAGGCGCGTGCTAGGCTATGATTGTGTCTTTTAGAGACCAAACAAACCGACTAGTTAGAATCCGCCGGGAGAAATCGTTAGCATACCCGTTCTTCTACAAAGCCCAATTCCATCGAAAGCCCATCCGAATCGAAACCATGGGTGATGAACCAAACCACCCCGTAGTCTCAAGGACTACATGTACCCAACTAGGGCAACCCGACCCTCTTGCATCATTATGCCCAGGTAGATGCTTGTCGGTTTGAGCTGAAAGCAAGCACCATTCACATGCTACCGTGTTTAGAGGGGTCAATCTTTGAGAACCCCTACCATCACGTGAGAGACTTTGAGGATATTTGTGGGACTCTGCGTTTTAACCAAATGACAGAGGAGTCCCTCAAATTGAGATTGTTTCCTTTTTCTCGAAAGACAAGGCCAAGTCTTGGCTTCATGCCCTACAACCACAATCCATTAGAACACAGGATGACCTCACAAAGAGTTTTTCAAAAGTTTTCCCCAAACCATAAGGCTGCGGCAATTCGCGAAGTCTAAATGGTTTTGTGCAATTAGAAGACGAAACTCTAGCAAAGTATTTGGAGAGATTCAATGAATTATTACTCCAATGTCCCCACCATGGTTTTGAAAAATGGAGACTCGTGCAAATATTGTATGAAGGTCTAGATGTTAGAACCCGAACCACAGTCGAGTCAATGTGCAATGGTGCATTTATTGACAAGAGTGCCGATGACGCTTGGGCTTTTCTAATCGAAGTCGCTGAAAAGACTCAACAATGGGAGTCCATCCAGAACCAGAAATGGACTACCCCTACCAACAATGTTCATAGAATCGAGTCGACTTTGAGGGAAATGCAAAAATGGCTTCTTTGGCAGGAGAATAGAAGTGCTTGAGTTGGAAAAGAATGTAAAATCAAATTCCCCTACTCTCAGTGACCAAATTGATAGGGCCACTTGTGCGCATGCCATAGTTCGACCACTTAGTGGACAGGCTGTCCAGATTTATATGCATTTCAAGAGTCCAAGTCCGAGCAAGCCAATGCATTGTACCGAGACAAGAGAACAACCCTTATTCTCAAACCTACAACCCGGGGTGGAGGAATCACCCTAACTTCTCATGGTCCAAGGGACCTGTACAAGGGGACCAACACATAACAACCAAGGATACTCATATCCTAGAAACCCCCAAGTACAACCACCCCCTCGGTTGCCACAGAGAGAAAAAGACTAGCTTGGAAGACGTGTCATTACGGTGACCCAAGGTCTTTCAAAACTTGAAAAACTACCGACCAACGTCTCACAACCCTAGATCTTAAGATAGGGCAAATCTGTGATGCATTGAATGAGAGAGAAAGGAAAATTCCCTAGTCAACCCCTACAAAATCCAAAGATCGTGTTTCGGGCGGGCTCTCTACCCGCAATGAAACTTCACATAGTCAAGCGAATCTTGTCACCACTCTCCGTAGTGGTAGAATTGTTGAGAACCATGTAGGTGTACCACCATCAAGCGAGTCTACATCGGACTCCCAAGTACACACAACACCACCTGGAAACATCTAATGTAGAGAAAGAATATGAGCCCATTGAGAAAACCAAGAGTCCTACTAATATAGATGTTCTGTGCCAAGTCATGTTCTGTTGCTCCATTTCCACAACGGTTGGTGCAACGAGAGGGAGTACCCAATACAACGAGATGTTGGAATTGTTCAAAAGAGTTAACATAAACATTCCATTTCTCGAAGCAATCGAGCAAATACACGCCTATGCTAAGTTTTGAAGGACTGTGCACACAAAAGCGAAAGCTTCATGTGCATAAGCGTGCCTTTCTCACCGAGCAAGTAAGTTCAATTATTCAAAACAAAACCCCACCTAAGTTTAAAGACCCACCTATCTCTTGTTAAAGGTGAGCATACAATCGAAAAAGCTTTATTGGACTTAGGAGCTAGTGTGAATCTACTTTGCCATATTACTGTGTATGTGCGGTTAGGTCTTGGGGAATTGCAACCCCACTCTGTCACGCTACAATTAGCGGACAGATCTGTGCGAATCCTCGGGGAATCGTTGAAGATGTGCTAATCAAGGTTGATAAATTTTATTTCCCAGTGGACTTCATTGTGTTAGATACACAACCCGTGCATAATCTGAAAATCATATTCCCGTTATCTTAGGACGTCCCTTCTTGGCAACGTCAAACGCTATCATAAATTGTCGTAGCGGGATATTGAATTTGTCTTTTGGCAACATGACCAGAGAACCGAATGTCTTTCGTGTGAACCAACAACCCATAGAGTGTGATGATGATGAATTGCACGAGGTTAACATGATTGAGAGTCGATTCAAGACTCATTGCCCGACATTTTGTCGATGGACCTGTGCAAGCATGTTTAGATAACTTTGACTTAGATCTCTTTGAGTTACGAGTACATTAGTGAAGTCCACTCTTTGCTAGAGTCTTGTGCCACCCATGGATATTGCTAAATGGCAGAATGCAATGGAACCCCTTCCACTCTCTAATACCATATCTGCCCCACCTCTTGATACACCACCTAAGCTTGATTTGAAACCTTTACCCGATACCTTGAAGTATGCATTCTTAGGTCCTTCTGAGACTTTACATGTGATTATTGCATCATGTTTAGACACGGACAGGAAAGTCAACTTTTAGAAGTACTTAAAGAGCATAAAGGAGCCTTAGGTTGGACCATCTCAGATCTTAAGGGTATAAGTCCCACAATTTGCATGCATCACATAAACCTTGAGGAGAACACTAAACCATCTAGGGAAATGCAAAGGAGACTTAACCCCAACATGAGAGATGTTGTCAAGGGTGAGATTCTGGCTTACTTGACGCGGGTATCATCTACCCCGTCACGATAGCCAATGGGTCGATCCTATTCGGGTAGTACCCAAGAAGTCGGCATTACTTGTTGTTCAAAACGAGATGAATGAGCTCCTTCCCACCCGTGTGACCAATGGGTGGCGAGTATGTATTGATTATAGAAAAGCGAACACGGTAACCAAGAAAGACCATTTTCCCCTTCCCTTCATTGACCAAATCTTTGGAAAGGTTAGCCAAACATAAGTACTCTGCTTCTTAGATGGCTATTCCGGCTACAACCAAATTCACATAGCACCCGAAGACCAACAAAAGACCACATTTACATGTCCTTATGGAACATTTGCTTATCGTCGTATGCCTTTTGGGCTGTGCAATGCACCCGCTACTTTTCAACGTTGCATGATGAGCATTTTTTTGAGCATGGTAGATAAGTTTCTTGAGATTTTTATGGATGATTTTTACGTGTTTGGATCTTCATTTGATGAGTGTTTGCATCACCTCACATGTGTGCTAGTTAGGTGTAAGGAGAAGAGTTTGGTCTTGAATTGGGAAAAATGCCATTTTATGGTTAATTCGGGCATTGTTCTAGGGCATATCATCTCGGAAAAAGGCATAGAAGTAGACAAAGCCAAGGTAGATCTCATTCAACAATTGCCTCAACCTCGTTACGTGAGGGACATTAGATCATTTCTAGGCCATGCGGGTTTTTACCGCCGATTCATCAAAGACTTTAGTAAAATTTCACGACCTGTGTGCAATCTTCTTGCAAAAGATGTTGCATTTGTCTTTGATGATGCTTGTAAGGAAGCATGGGAGCAACTGAAGGCTCTCCTTACATCTGCCCCTATAGTCAGACCCACGATTGGTCATTACCATTTGAGATTATGTGTGATGCGTCGACTATCTTTGTAGGAGCTGTTTTAGGCCAAAGAGTAGACAAACTCCCTTATGTGATCTACTATGCTAGTAAAACACTTAATGATGCTCAATTGAATTATTCCACTGCGAGAAGGAGTTGCTAGCTGTTGTGTTTGCATTAGACAAGTTTAGATCTTATTTGATAGGGTCTAAGGTCATCATTTATTACGATCATCTTTGCATTGAGATATCTTTTGTCTAAGAAAGATGCTAAGGCTCGTCTAATTCGATGGATACTCTTGCTACAAGAGTTTAACCTCGAAATTCGAGATAATAAAGGGTCGAAAAATGTTGTTGCCGATCACTTGTCTAGGTTGAATGTTGAATCTTCGATGAGTCTGTGTTGATTAGGGAATCATTCCACGATGAGCAATTGATGCTTGTGTCGAGATGCCTTGGTTTCTTGATATTGTGAACTACCTTGCTACGGGTAGAATGCCCTTGCATTGGTCTAAACAAGACCGTTCCAAGTTCTTGGTGAAGTTAAATATTTCCTTTGGGATGACCCATATTTGTTTAAGTGCGCAAGACCAAATCATTAGGAGATGTGTCCCCAATTACGAACAAAGGGACGTCATCTCTTTCTGTCATGACCATGCATGTGGAGGCCACTTTAGTGCCAAGAAAACTGCTTTGCAAAGATCTTGCAAAGCGGTTTCTATTGGCCAACAACTTGTTTAAGGATTGCCATGCATTACGTGTTGCTTGTGACCGATGCGAGAAACTAGGAAGTATATCTAGGAGAAACATGATGCCCTTACAACCCATATTGATTGTTGAGCTGTTTTTGATGTTTGGGGCATTGATTTCATGGGTCCATTTTCGAATTACGAAGGTAAGTTGTACATCCTTGTAGCTTGTCGATTATGTCTCTAAGTGGGTAGAGGCCATTGCATCCAAAACCAACGACCATAAAGTTGTTCTTTCTTTTCTTAAGGAGAACATTTTCTCCCGTTTTGGAACACCTAGAGCGATAATCGGTGATGGAGGTAGTCATTTCTGCAATAGACCCTTTGAATCACTAGTGCGCAAGTATGGAATCACTCATAAGGTCGCAACACCTTACCATCCTCAAACCCAAAGGCCAAGTAGAAGTTTCTAATAGGAAATTAAGCATATTCTTGAGAAGACCGTCAATCCTTCTAGGAAAGATTGGTCTTTGCGCTTAAATGATGCTTTATGGGCCTATAGGACTGCATACAAGACTCCCATTGGGATGTCTCCTTACAGACTTGTGTACGGAAAAGCATGTCATCTACCTTGAGTTAGAACACCGTGCATCTTTGGGTTGTGAAAAAGTTGAATTTTGATCTTGATAAGGCTGGTACCCATAGGAAACTTCAACTCAATGAGTTAGAAGAATTGAGAAACGATGCATATGATAGTGCAAAAACGTACAAACATAGAATGAAGGTGTTTCACGACAAGCGCATTCTGCGCAAGTCTTTCACCCCGATTCAAAAAGTTTTATTGTACAACACTAGATTGCACTTGTTTCCGGGGAAGCTACGTTCTCGATGGTCGGGACCATTCGTGGTGCGTCACGTTTTCCCCATGGAGCTGTAGAAGTTGAAAACCCGGCAAACAAGAACATTTTCAAAGTCAATGGTCAAAGAGATTGAAACCATTTACGGAACATCTTCCACCCCGAAGTTGAGGCCGTTGACTTGGAAGACCCCATCTATGTGGTGATCTAGTTCACTTGTGTACATACTTATGGACTAAACATCCATCATCTTTCCCTTTTCTTTTTCTTTTTGCATAATTTTGATGTGTGCTAACCAACCTTTTTGTCTTGCGCTCGTGATTGTTTGCTTTCAAAGCATTCATCTTTCTATGGTTTGGCAACACCCTCTTGCATCCGGTAATCTCTTCCCTTTTCTCCTCTCAACATAGTTCTCTTGGTATGTGAATGTTTAAATTCTTATTATCTGTTAACACATTGAGGACAATGTTTGATCTAGGTTTGGGGGTGTGATTTGCATATAGAGTTTTTAGTCTTTTTGTTTTACTTCTTTGTATATTTAAAAAAAAAAAAAAAAAAAAAAAAAAAAAAATTGAAAAACTCAAAAATTTGCATAAAAACCTCCAACTTTTAGAGATTTTAGAGTCACTAGCATGCTTTTAGCTATGTTTACATAGAGAGTCTGACCGAAATAACAAGAACTTGGAAGTCTTGGAGAACGCAATCGGGTTCCTTAGTTGATTAGAGCGTTAAAGTTGGATTTAACCATACGGAGGGCGAATTAGGTGTTGTTTAGATATTCGGTAGTAGAATTGTGATCAACCATAGTGGAGACTACCCATTTTACATCAAGCGAGGTACCGACCTTCACTCTTTGTGACTTTCTAGAAAAGCTTTTAGAGTGTGTGTCACCGTACGTCAATTAGGGTAGGAATGGTGAGCTACCCAACTTCGCACCACTTTCAGCACTACTTTTGTTCTCTTGAGTGCTAATTCCGTCAATCATGAGGGTGACGTCTAAAGATGAAAACTCCTTCTAAATATCGATTTGCAGTTAACATCACTCTCTCTCTCAATCAGTAGTTCCATAGAAACACATCATCGTCAGCAAGCGGAGCAACATCGGAATATTTGAAGAAAAGTTGATATAGTCCAAGGTTACGTGCAACAAAGAAAAGAAAAGAAAATAGGATGAGAATTAATGAAGTTTGTAAAATCAAGACAATACAAGTTATGGAAATTGTGTGATATAGTCCTTCATCCATGGAGTTAGTAGTTTTATTGTTTTTATTTTCAATTAATGTATATAGTAAAGTTCAAAAAAAAAAAAAAAAAAAAAAAAAAAAAAAAAAAAAAAAAAAAAAAAAAAAAAAATCAAAAAAAATTATTAATAGTTTATTTTCTTAGTTTTGATACCACCATGGTAAAGAAGAAAATTCCAAGTAACAAGGAAATTGAGTAAAAAGTTAAAAAAAAATTGTCAAGTTTTGTGAAGTTTAGAAGTTCGTCATCAACATTTGAAGACCGAAGACCGAAGAGTGAAGACGTTTCTATGGTTCTTATGAGAGAGTGATATTAATTACCGATCGGGTGAAAAAGTGAGTGAGTACTCCCACCCCTTGCTAATGGTTGATTTCCTTTCTTAGAGATCATCGAAAAAAGATTCTTTTTGTCCACACTTTTGTGGAGTCTCCGATTTTATTTCGGAAGGTTATCCTTCTTACCTACAACGTGTGCAGGATTTCTCTCTTTATTCCTGCCCGCACACATGAGAGACTAAAAAAGCGATCTTTTTGAGTGCAATTATCATAAAACCCTAATGGTGAGGCAGAAGTTGAGACTTATGATCACAATCGAATCAGAATTCTTTCATATGGTATGGTTACTTCTCGCTCAGCACTTAAGGATGAGAATGCGTTCTTTAGTAGTTCTAACTTCTTGTTACTAGCATGCAGAAACTCTATGTCCTCATAGCTTCTTGGATGCTTGAGACTCTTTTACACTCGAAGTTGGAGAAGGTTTTGTGGGTACACCTCAGGTAAACCCTCACGAGACTACAACTCGTCCACTAGGGACACCTAGGGGTTTAAAGGCTTAGTGCATACGCTAAATGCATTCGAGAGACCTGCGACAGGGGTATAGTTAGGATTTCTTATTTTCTGTTTCACTTGAGGACAAGTAAAATTCAGGTTTGGGGGTATTTGATGAGTGCCAAATAGTGCATATTTATACACCTTTTTATTGGCATTTTACTCATCTTTTGCGTTTAGAAATCGAGATATTATCCCAGTTCTGTGTTTTCTTTGTTTTCAAGAATAAATATTTGTATTAATTAATTTTGTGTTTTTAGGTAATAAATAAAGCTCGGAGAATCTCGAGGAGCCAAAGAGAGAAGAAGGTGGAGTCGAGCATCTATGGAGCGAAAGCCAAAGCCGCGCGCAATGGCGGTTTGCAACCCAACAAGTAGCAACTCATCTACAAGACATGGGCTTGAGCTAGACCCGACCCGCGACCCGGATCCGAGCCCCGTACACTCCAAGCCGTTGAGATCTCATCTTGCTGCATCCTACGCTCGCTGCCTCCTACGCATCGACCCTTGATGTCTCCCGCTCCACACCAGATCACCCCCGATTCATCCCGAGCCGTTCGAGATCTGTCCCCCAAAGATCCAACGCTCGCCGAAGCCTTCCCATCATCCGTCGCTGTCCCTGCTTCACATCGAAGCACCCTATACCTATACCACTCGAGCTAACCCTCATTTCTCCCTCACCTTTCTCTTTCTTCACCCACGATCTCTCAGAGAAAACCCTACCCAACCTTACCTCCACCTCCTTCTTCCCACGCCTATAGCGAGCTCCATCATCACATCCATCCCCTTCTTCCGTCGCAACAACTCGCCGGCTCTACTTCGACTTATCTCGGTCTTAGCTTCTCCAACCTTAGAAGCTAGGTTGGAGATAAGTTAGACTTAGGGTTTTCCTCCAACCACCATGCATGTTCGATTCGGAGGCAAGACAAGGTCGACATCAGGTTTGGGTCAGTGTAGTAGTTAGTGAGGATTGTTTTTGTGAGTTATAAATTGGGTTTTTGATGTAAGAGAAAACTAGTCAGTTTTAGTTTCAATTTAGGGTTCATGTTTAGTTTATTTTTCAATAAAATCTGTTTCTAATGTTCATCATGTGCTAAACTTATTTGCTAGGATTTACATGAAGCCTTAATTCTTGTTACGTTGTTCAACTATGTTGTGATTGTTCTTGAATGCTTAACTCTTAAGATAATTTCAATCCTTGCACTTCAATACTTTGCTTTCACATTGAATATCATGTATTCATTGTAGCTAGGATTAAATTGTATTGATTATGCTCGGCTCATGCTTAAGAGATAGTTGCAAACCCTTGACTAATTGTGCTTAACTTAGACAATTAGTGCTGCGGCTGGTACTCTAGTTGTTGATTGAATTATTACATTGGTGAATCTCCTTAGATAAGAGATAGTCTTGACACATTGTCCTTATGCTGCAATAGGATTAAGAACTTTCCAACTAGTTGACACACATAACTTGAACCGTGGTGGAATGGATAATCCTAGTATCCTTCAATCTTAACATTTACAATACATCTTGAGTTCATTGTCACCACAACATCACTTAGTCTTAAAGACTATAAACAAAAAGCTTTGCATTTATCACTTGCCCACGAAAACACTTGAGATAGCCTTAGAATAACTTAGCATCCTCTAGTTCCCTGTGGAAAGACCTGTGCTTTCCACTGCCTTCAAGGCTCTGTGCACTTGCAGATTAAGACATAGGAAAAGCCTCTTTTAGCTCCTATCAATGAGTATATGACTTTGTTTAGTTGTACAACAAATCTTAGTTGTCTATTGTTTGGTGTTTTTCTAGTTACATGGAAGCTGTAGTATTTGGTTGAGCATATAGTTCTTGATTTTAAGAATATTGGAATTGAATCAATTGATTGCTCTGCCTCTGCCTCTAATTGATTTCAGTTCAATACTTTAATACTTTAATTTATATGAATAGAAGTCTAGGGAGAAATCATAAGATGAGTGCAACTGTGCAAGTGTAAATTTAATGTGCTCTGAGTCTCTGACTTGATGAAGTTTATTATTGCAGGTAATCTTGATTAGTTGTTGAAGTTTGGAGCTAGTTGCTCTTACTAAGGTTAGCATTTTACCATGTTAGTTCTTAATTTGTTGTGTTCTGTGTTCATGAACATGTGTGTAGTTTGGAACTTTGGCTTGTAATCTTCTTATGTAATCTGCTTAGTAATAGACTAGTAGTTACTAACTGGCTAACTGTTATTACTTGTTTTTGCAGCGGTAGTTGGTCCTATTAACAATAATGCCACCACCACCAGTGTTGCTGCCATGGAATAGATTTTCAAGACTTTGTATTTGCAACCAGTGCTACTTGTTACATTTTTACCACCACTGTCCAGTCAGTGCTACTGCTACTTGTTACTTTGACTCTTTTGCTACTTGTTAAGACTACTTTTTAATTGTGTGTGTGAGTGATCGTGTCTCACATCGGTCTTTGACTATTTTGCTACTTGTTAGTTGTTACTTTTCATTTTTTCAAGACTTGGTATTTGAGACTTTTCTTTGCTAGTATTAATATTATTGCTACTTGTTGTTAGTTTTTAATTGTTATGTATTGTGCTTTGAGATATTTCTTAATATATTGTTGCTCAGTAAAACAGGTTCTTAACAGGAAAAAATTTATCTGGAAAAATTAAGGACCGAGACTAGTACCAGAACCGTACCTGGTACCGTACTGGTCCCGAATAGTACCGGAACCGAGGTACAAGGTACAGGTACCAGTCCAAAAAATAGGAACCGAGGCTAGGGAGGTACAGGTATTCGGTCTCGGCAAGAACCGATCCGAACCGTACCGTGTGCACCCTTACTTTTGATTATTGAAAGAGGGTTAATTTCAACAATTCAGCCTTTTATAGGGATGTGAATTGGTCGTACGTGAATCCTTTTACTTTTATAAAGGTTCCGTAACCCTACATTCCTTTTCCCTTTCTTGAAAACTCTTTTTTATCACAAGACTCCTTGTAGAGTCTGTTTTGTGTATTCTCACAATCCCATATTTGGAATGGAGACTCCAAGTACCATGTATGCTGATGGAAAAGATGTTAATATGATTGTTAAGCCATCAATCATGAAGGAAAAAGATAAATCTCATTCCTCTACAACTTTGAAAAGAAAAAGGAAGAATATGAAGAAACCAAGGGTTATTCCCTCTAATCTTCAGAAGTTTTCTGGTATTCATGAAGAGTTGAAGGAATCAAGGAAGGAGATTCAATAGATAAAGGCTATTGTTTTAAGGACTCTTGAAATACAGAAGGCCCTGGTTCGGCATCAGTCAAGAAGGTTTGTTGGAATTGACTCATTTCATCATGAACCTTATGTTTCAATGGCTGTTGACGACAAGAAGTTCGGGGACGATACAGAATTCTTCAAAGGTCTTAATGTCTAGAAAACTTCTTATTATAATTTATTCTTGTGTTTTAAGAAGCATAACTAGGGTTTGAAATAATAATGATTGTGATTACACATAGCTATTGCCAACGATTTTCATGTTGCAATGTTTTTAGATTTATTTATTTAAATTCTAAAGTTTATTTGGAAGATGATTTTGCAGTATTAATCTTTATTGGTTTTATATATTGCAAATAATGTTATGGGATATGTGTGTTTACGTCCGTGAAATGATTGTCCCATATATGTCAAAAGTTAAGTCTATTATGTCATTTTGCAAATATTGATGGAAAATAGAATGAACTTTTATGTCAAAGATTAAGTCTATGGTATTGTTATGAAAATATTGATAAAAACTAGAATGAATCTTTGAATATTCTGCAGTATTGATCTTTCCCTGATCCAGTTCTATGTGAAAGTACTGTACGGCTCCGTAAGTTTCTTATGTTGAGCATTTTCGATTAAATTAATCATTGAGGTTCTCTTGTGGTTAATTTAATTGAGTTTTATGGACACAAATTCATGTTTCATGTGATTTGTTAATGTCCAAAGAAAGCCTTCTTTTCTTGTAAAAGTAAGGTCTCTCTTGTTGTTCTTTCGGGAATGACATTTTATGGGGGAGAGTTCTTAATTGAACTTGTGCTTAATTGCCAAATCTTTGCGGGGTTATCTTGTATCTTTATAAACTCCTTGATGAATACACTAAGTTTCGACTATGTGAAATCATCGAAACAAAGTTGATATGCTCTCTTTTAGTCATGAAGTATCTCTATGAGAATTTCATTATGATCCCGCTAGTTTTTGTACCTTTGCCAATTTATATTGAAAAAAAAGGGTACAATTATTGTGTAGTTCACACTACAAATACATATGGTTTAAAGATCATTATGTAAGGGGAGTGGTTTTCATTGTGAGATGAAGTATTGACTAAGGGGGAGTGATACATATCACCATAGTATTATTGTCAAAGTTGTGATACAATTGAACTTTGATGCTGTGTAATAATACTATGACATTGTATAACAATAATTGAGAACAATTGTTTTCTTATTGTTATGGCTACGGATCTTCAACAACTATGATGTTGAGTTGAACACGTTCAGAATCACTGGAGTACTTGGAAGTGACGAAGATTTCGAGTAATGTTGAATAACCAAGGAAATCAAGCATTTGGATGAGAAGCTACAAAGTTTATTTATTTTGTAATCCATATGTACTGATATTTTTGTCATTAAAATTGACAAAGGGGGAGATTGTTAGAGCACTGCTCGGTCGAACTCACAAGCGTTGCTATCTCAAGCTTGTTTGTCAAGTTTAGTTGTCAAAACTATAAGTCTTGATTTCTAGTCTACTTATAGTTATGTCTCGGATTAGGATAGAATGTGTAGTTGAGCTTTAGATTTCACGACGTTCATCGATTGAAGATGGAACTACTAAGGGGAGCTTGTGGAACTTCATCAACAAAAGGTATGTGGAGAACTCATCTATCACTCAGAAGTTGATGCAGGGCGGAAGCATTGAATAGTATTAAAATCTAAAACCACATGTTTCCGAGATACCACTCTCAAGGAAAAACACTACTTTTCATTAATCAAAATCTTCTCCCCTAATACAAATACATGGAGCTCTTTATATAGATAACTCAATTCCAAATAATCAAATATTTCATAAATAAATTATCAAAATACTTATTGCCTAAATAATAGATATTTTCTAAACTAATATGAAATCCATAAATAAATAATTCTAGTTCTAAAATATTCTTAATAAATGGAAATAACTTAATTAATTACAATATATTTTGCTAGTAAATTAAAATAAACTAAATAATAATGAAAATATTCAAACATATTTTCATTCCATGCATACTCCACTAGAAGTCTATTTTTATTCTATCTCCTATCGAGACAAAAATCATATAGCTATATAGACTTTAATTTATACACATTTGATATTTCGAGCTGAGTTTAACTCGCTTACATATTTCTCGAAATATGTGTTAGTAAGCTTTCGCTTTAACCAATTTCATCTTTTATTCTTGACGAAAGTCAAAAGATGGTCATGTGAAAAACGGGCACCTAGCTCAGCTGGTCATCCTCATTCCCCAAAGTTCCATGCGTTCCAGGAGGTCCCAGGTTTGAGTCCCCAATGTCGTAATATTGCAGAAATTAACATGGAAGGTAGATTTAGTTTGCCCCCGAGTTAGTTTGCCCCCCTTGTGACACAATCTCAGCCCCCCCATCCGCTTCGGCTCCTTTGGATAGGTTACCCATGAGGCTCGCTGGTAGGCTAGCACAACAACCTGTTCAATTAATGTAATAGTATGTCGTTGGAGCTTATCTTGATAGGCTTCCAACTAGTTTCATGTAATAATCGTTATCCAATAATTTAATGTTAAAGAAATTAAAAAAAAAATAATGAAAATATTCAAACATATTTTCATTCCATGCATACTCCACCATTCTCCCCTTTTCGGAAAAAATTCTCCCTCGAATTTTGCCAGTATTTGTTATTGGGTAAATAATTCTTCGATGAAAATCCTTATAATCCTTCAATTTAAATAATCTTGGCATTATTACTATAGGACTGAAAAATATTTGTGCATCGAAAAAGTGAAGTTGATGTCGTTGGTCCACTTGATTACATACTGCTTCAAGAGAATATGGACCAACATAACTAGAACATAATATGATCTCATCATCAGGATAAATATCATAAATTGGTGGTGAATTCCAATCCACGATAACCTGATATTTTTCAATTACTGATAAAGAAAAAATGCCATCAAATATTTGGATTTCAAGCTTTAATCCGGACTCCAATGAATCTCGTAGATTATGTGCAACTCCTTGAAATCCTCCCTCGTCACCGACAAGGTTTTTGTTGTCATCAACGGTCTCCTCCTTCACTCTCTGTAGGCTAGGACCATGATGGGGCTCTTGCTGATGATGCATTTCAGCCAGTTGGAGGGTGAGCGCCTTAACCTTCCGTTATAGATTATCTATTACCACTTGCTCTTTCTCATCGTTGAGAGCGGCTCTTCGAACAACACCATAATCTCTTATTCGAAACATGATGCAGGAGCGTTGCCTGTCTCTAAACCAACTGATGCAGGGCGGAAGCGTTGAACATAAATAATACTAAAACCACATGTTTCCAAGATACCACTATCAAGGAAAAACACTACTTTTCATTAATCAAAATCTTCTCCCCTAATACAAATACATGGAGCTCTTTATATAGATAACTCCATTCCAAATAATCAAATATTTCATAAATAAATTATCAAAATACTTGTTGTCTAAATAATAGATATTTTCTAAACTAATATGAAATCCCTAAATAAATAATTCTATTTCTAAATTATTCTTAATAAATGGAAATAAATTAATTAATTACAATATATTTTGCTAGTAAATTAAAATAAACTAAATAATAATGAAAATATTCAAACATATTTTCATTCCATGCATACTCCACCAGAAGTCTATTTCTATTCTATCTCCTATCGAGACAAAACTCATATAGCTATATAGACTTTACTTTATACACATTTGATATTTCGAGCTGAGTTTAACTCGCTTACATATTTCTCGAAATATGTGTTAGTAAGCTTTCGCTTTAACCAAGTTCATCTTTTATTCTTGACGAAAGTCAAAAGATGATCATGTGAAAATCGCCTGGTAACATCTTATATGATTTTTGTGAGACAGTCATTTGATGTAGACTCAGATTGTTTCGTATTGATCATTTGATCACTTGAAAATTACTTTGAATCTAATAGTTTGTGAGAGACAGCTATTCTCGTCTTCTAAGAATGTTTCAATGATTAAAATGGTTTAGAACAATTAACCATTGATTGGATATAGCACAATATGCGTACTTGTATGCTAACTGTTGCAGGTATATTCCAAGTCCGGGGATTTAGTATGCATACCCATATGCGTCTTTGGTTCAACGATTGAAGTCCGGAACTATAGTACGCATACCCGTATGCGTCGATTTTCAACCGAGTTCGGTCGTGAATGACCAGTATGCGTACACATTTGCATACCGGCGAACATACTGTGTCGGGAACTCTAGGTATGCGTACCCATTTGCATACTTGAGTGGGTTAAGTTCTAAAATCGGTTTTTAATGAATAAATACATTTATATAATAAGGAATGCAATCGTTGCAAACCGTGGCTATAATGTTCATGAATTGATTCGAGTGAATGAAAATCGATTTTGCTTCAATTCTGTCTTGTATACTTCTATGAGAATATAAACAATTGAACAACTATAACTAGTTTCAGTTGCGTCATTTGAACTAGTTGTGATTAAGATAAACAAGGTTGATATGAAAGTGTTCATATGGCTAACTTTGGTTAACTATTGTTGAGCCAACTAAGTGTACACGTTTAGGTACGGTTGCTCATATCTAAATATAGGTGCATTTCATTTGTGTGTAACAAGCTAAGACAATCTAACGGTTGAAAGATATTAGCTTGAATCTAACTGAGTTTTCATCTAACGATGAATATTGAATGTTTTGTTACCAAGGTAACATTGATTGCAAACCCTAATTTGAAGACTATATAAGGGAGAACTCTAGCAACCGGGAAACCTAATCCCCACACCTCTTGTGTGATACTAGTTGCGACTAGAGTCGATTCTCCTTTAACCTAGGTTTTTCTAAAACCATTATAGGTTAACGACTTAAAGACTTTATTGGGATTCTGAAGCCAGACCCAACTATTTTCTCTGTAGTTGCTTTTACTGATCTTACTCTGTTCTCTATCTTGTTGAGTACTATCTTCTCTAAGTTTTGCTTGAGATTCAATCTCCGATAGGTAAGATAAAAAGTAATCACAAAGCTCTTCGTCTCATTCTTTATGATTCCACAATATCTTGTTCCGATATCATACGGTTAAGATTATTGTGAGGTGAATGATATTACTAGGTTGTTCTTCGGGAATATAAGTCTAGTGTATCAATTGGTTCATGTTCACCTGATTTATCAAAAGACGGAACAAAAAACTCGTAGGTATTTTTGTGGAAGACAGATTTATCTATTCAATAGACTTTTCTGTGTGATACAAATTTGCTTATCAAGTCTTCGACTTTGCGTCGTAGCAACTCTTAGTTGTGGGTGAGATCAGCTAAGGGAATCAAGTGCGCAGAGTTCCGTTGGGATTCAGAGGCGTAAGGAACGCGACTGTACCTTGATCAGTGTGAGATTGGTTAGGGCTCAACTACATTCCAGTACGAAGTTAACTTGTAGTAGGCTAGAGTCTGTAGCGGCTTAATACAGTGTGGTGTTCAAATATGGACTAAGTCCCGGGGTTTTTCTGCATTTGCGGTTTCCTCGTTAACAAAATTTCTGGTGTTTGTGTTATTTCTTTTCCGCATTATATTTTCTATATAATTGAAATATCACAGGTTGGGCGTAGTTCAATCAATTAGATAATCCAACATTTGGTTGTTGATATAAATTGATTGACACTTGAACATTGGTCTTTGGTACCGTTCAAGTTGTTTCTCATAATAATCAGGCTCGCGGATTTTTATCTGTTTGATTTGCTGATTACATTGAGAAACAGAGATATAACTCTTGGATGTATTTTCTTTGATTAAGTCTGACTGTCTAGTTGATTCTCTTGGAAATATATTCGAATTAGTCCATACAGATTGCCTAAAAGAAATATTGGGTGTGGTTGTTAGACCCCCGTTTTTTCAAAAGGCTTACCAACTTGAAAGTTAAGGAACCATTTATCAACTTTACCTTCTAAGTAAATGGACGCAACACTGACCTTCTGATTCTCATTAGTATTGTTGATTTGAAAATATCTTTCGCTTTTCTGTACCCATCCACGCGGATTCTAACCATCAAAAAATCAAGCTTCAGCGCGTGTTGTTGTTAGTATAGGATGTTCCTTCTGGAGTATGTCCCAGTGTAGTCAAAATCCCTGGGTCTCCATTGTTGTGATGTGTGGTTCTGAATACTTGAAATAATTCCGCCCGTAGCTTCTTGTAGTTCTCACCCATATGCTCGTGATTGAGTTGAGTAGTATCCTTGAGTTGTTGCATACTGATCAAGTTCTCCTCTAATTGTTGACTCATTTTTATTACTTGAGTATCTAGATCATTAAATTTTTGTTGATTTAACTGTGAAAGTCAAATAACTCTTTGATTGTAAAAATACCCGTACCCCATGATTGAAACGAAAAAACGGCTCTGAACGCCAAATGTACTGTTCTCAGTACAAGTTGTTATCAGGTTCCGTGAATTGATAAGAAGAATAGAAGAATCAGAGAAGAGAAAATAAGAATTGAGACGAAAAAAGAAGAAAATAGATGAAATCAGATAAGAGGAAACGAAAAAGAAATCTGGTTCAGATGAACACAACCGGAAAAAATAATTCATTAATCATGAGCATAACCCTATCCTCTGTTAACACTTATACCTACTAATCATTACCCTAGAAACGACCATCCTCAAGTCCTCAAGTCTGACACTTGACAACGTCTGCCGGGTTAGAAGAACATAAACAAAATGAATACTAAAACTAACTTATTGGATAAGGGCACCACTGAAACAGTTGCTAAAGGCAACCGGGTTACTAAAGAAACAAAATAAAAACCGCCCGCAGGACCCAAAAACCAACTCACTGCAAATCGTGAGTCCTAGCACTAGTCTCCACTTAACACTTAGTTGCAATTTTTATTTTGCATTGGCTGTGAAGGGGTGGTTAAAGTCTCCACAGTCCTGATAAGAGTTAAAACCACATGTTTATAATCCAGACATATATGAACAAATTTAGGCTTTAAATTGACTCCCTGATCACACTGTCCATTGAGTGACAGAGAGGGTAAAGGTCTATAACAACCCAAAACTGCTCTCGTTGTCTAACAAAGTGTGAGCCAGAGGCACATAAATGTACACCACACTTTATATTTCTAAACTTTATCTCTTCTCTTGAATTTTAGACTTCTTGTTCTTGTGTTGTGGTCCTAATTAGTTCAGGATATGCATATCCCTTCGTTTTAAACTTCTACATTTTGGTTGATTTATAATGAAACAAACAAAACTACAGAAAATGGATACATTATACATGCAAAGAGTACCACAGAAATATTCTTTCTAGTTCAGAGTTTCCAGAGCTGCAGAACTTTGGAACTCACTCCATATCTCACTTGTCTTCCTCATCTCTGCAACTCAGTTATCTTTGAGCGCCTCTAACCTCATCGAAGTTTTAAGGTGAGCATTTTACAGTATTGTTTTAGTCTTTTGTTTCACTTGAAAAAGTTGAAACTTTTAGTCATTAATCGATTTGGTTTTTTTATTTTTTGCTTAATTATCTTGTGGATTTGTTGTACTTTTGGGGGCGAATATGAAATGATTGGTGGGTTTGAATTGTGTTTTATCTTCTCTGGATAATTCTTGTTAATAGGATTTCAATTGGGTTTCAGTTGAAATGTTGAATTATAGGGTTTGGGTATCTGCTTAATGAAATCTTAAATTGGGTTTTGATGGGATTTGGCTATTCAATAATTTTTTACAGATTGATTCATGGGTTTTTGCTTATGTATACTTTTTATGACTTTTAAATTGAATTCTAGTGTGTTATTGTGTCTGGGTTTGTCGTATTTCAGTACTAAAAAGGAACTCTTGTGTATTCTACTGTCATTGGTGTTATTGCATGTATGAAGAGTGTTTTGTTTGGCACAACTAGACTTCTCTTTGTCTTTTCTTTTTACCTTTTGATTGTTCATGGTTTAATTGGCTTCTGTAGTATGGTACTTTTGATTTTTGTTCTGGGTGTCGGAGCATTTCTCATCCGTTTGTGTTTGGGGTTTTAATGATAAAATAGACTGAATATAATTAAAGCAAATTTGAATTGAGAAAGTAAATTTTGCGGCCATGACCATTTCAATCTCATCGATTGTTCTCTGATCTCATTAGCTGCCTATAAATTGTGGTATATGCAACAATTTAGATGTCCAGTCAATTTGTTATGCTCATGGTACCATACTGATCATATTCGTCTTCATATAGTTTTATGCTCTCATGATGACTTCCAAACTTGTATTTTACTCGCTGTTTTCTCAAACTTACTGCACTGTTTTTCAGGTTAGGATCTTATTTACGTGTTGCTAATATTGTATGCTTTTCTGCTTGCAGTGACAAGGAGAATAACTACTTAATCATGTCAAAGGGATTAGACCATGAAACTCTGAATGAAAACGTCAAGAACGTTCAATATGCTGTAAGAGGTGAACTATATCTTCGAGCTTCAGAGCTTCAGAAGGAAGGGAAGAAGGTAAATGTTTTCTTATCAATGTTTACCCTGATAAAATTGCGTGTCACATCTTATGAGTCAGCATTTCTGTCCTACAAAGTTCTGTTGGTACTTATCGTTTTTCGTAAGTTTTGGATTGGATAGTTTTATATCATGGGAATGTGACTTGCAATCATCTGTTATTGACTTGTTCAAAGTTTTTCTTCAAATCTCTTATATTTTCACTTGTTCATCCACAGATTATCTTTACAAATGTTGGCAACCCTCACGCTTTAGGACAAAAGCCACTGTCGTTCCCTCGCCAGGTAATTTCCAATCTTTATTTGTTAGTCTTTTTCTATGAATTTACTGTGTCCGTCCTCTCGTTTAAGAATTGACCACATTTGTGAAACTGTTTTGGAATTATCGGAGTTGTTACAGGTAAAAAGTTTCACTTCATTACCTCCTCCCGTATGTTTTCATCTTTATAGTTGTTCTTACACAAGGAAATGCCTCGTAACAGGTGGTCGCTCTGTGCCAAGCTCCATTTCTACTAGATGATCCTAATGTGGGGCTTGTCTTCCCAGCAGATGCTATCGCAAGAGCTAAACATTATCTTTCATTGACATCTGGTGGTCTTGGTGAGCTCCAATGAAGTGCTTAATATCTGGTTCATTCATATGAAATAGCTTTGTTGTTTTGAAAATCAAGTTTGGATTGCTATTGGGGTTAAATCATCTAAAGATAGTGAATTCTGCTGAAACTTACAACAAAGTGGACAATCATAACAATTTGCTTGTATAATCAGGTGCTTACAGTGATTCTCGAGGTCTTCCAGGAATTAGGAAGGAAGTTGCTGAGTTCATTGAGAGGCGAGATGGATATCCAAGGTAATATCAAACTAGTGACATACCTTATGTTTGTCCAGGCACTGTGGGTTTGTGTTCTCTGAAATAGAAGTTGACTGTGTTTGTTCCAATCACAGTGACCCAGAACTCATATTTCTCACGGATGGTGCCAGCAAAGGAGTAATGCAGATGTTGAATACCATGATCCGTGGTGAAAAAGATGGGGTATTAAGCATCAATAACATTAATGAATAGTGAACATCTATTCTCTTGGGTGACAATTGATGTTTACAATCTCTAAATTTTGGATTTTCTACTGTTTACTGTCAGATTTTGGTTCCTGTTCCTCAATACCCACTTTACTCTGCCGCAATAGCTTTGTGTGGTGGTTCTCTTGTTCCATATTACTTAGAGGAGTCGGCTAACTGGGGTCTGGATGTTAATAACCTTCGCCAATCAGTTGCACAGGCCCGTTCAAATGGAATAACTGTAAGTATATCATGTGCTTAAAGCGCATCTATTTCCCTTGGTCTGGTTTCTTCACTTGGTAATAGAAAATGGAATCTCGAGCTTTGTATTTTTCCAAATTTACTCATTGAATCCCGGAATTCAGTCCTTTATGTCTTGAAATGTGATCAGGTCAAAGCTATGGTGATTATAAACCCAGGAAACCCTACGGGTCAGTGTCTGAGTATAGAGGATCTACAAGAGCTGTTACGGTTTTGTTCCCGAGAAAAATTAGTCCTCCTCGCAGATGAAGTTTATCAGCAGAACGTATACCAGGATGAACGCCCGTTTATAAGTTCAAGAAAGGTATAATATTATCCTAATTTCAATTAAACTACTATGGAGTTTATAGAGTGAAAACTAATTTCTCAAAATGATGTCAGGTTTTGATGGACATGGGCACACCCATTAGCAAGGATGTTCAGCTCGTGTCTTTCCACACTGTCTCCAAAGGTTATTGGGGAGAATGTGGTCAGCGTGGAGGATACTTTGAGATGACCAATATTCCTGCTGAGGTTTCTTTCTTCCCATGAGTTTTTACTCCTGAAATTGTGTTTATTTTCCAAGTATCTTTCACCCTCGAGATTATCTAATTATTGATGTTCATTTCCTTTTTCTTGTCGATGCGGTGTTGCAGTCTGTGGATGAGATTTATAAGGTTGCATCTATATCTCTCAGTCCAAATGTCCCCGGACAGATCTTTGTAAGTGAAAAAATCACTTAGAATCACACTCATAAAACAGCTGTTATACTTTTAGCACTCAAGTGTTTCATGCTATTTGTATTCTGAGACCTCCAAAACATCTTTTGTTTTATCAGTTAGGTCTGATGGTCAACCCTCCAAAGCCTGGAGATATCTCGTATCAGAAGTTTGTGCAGGAGAGGTGTGGATGGCTTACATTCTGTAATTTAGAACTTACAATACAACGACCAATGATACAGTTTTGCTTTTCAAATATCTTATAAAATACTAACAATAATTTTCCGATTTATAAATCAATGCAGCAAAACGATCCTTGAATCATTGCGGAAAAGGGCACACATTATGACCAATGGCTTTAACAGCTGCAGAAACGTTGTCTGCAACTTCACCGAAGGTAAATGGGAGTTATAAACAACAGCAAGCTTATATTTCATTTCTTGTTTTTACTTTTTATGAAGTCTCTAAAAAGTTAAAGCAATAGGTTATAATGAGATTAATGGTTACAGGAGCTATGTATTCGTTTCCACAAATACGTCTTCCTCCAAAAGCTATTGAAGTTGCAAAAATGGCTGGTAAAGTTCCCGATGTTTACTACTGTCTGAAGCTCTTGGAGGCAACAGGCATTTCAACTGTCCCTGGTTCAGGTTTTGGCCAAAAAGAAGGGTAATTAACTCCTCTAATATTTCTGTTAAATGTTGTTAAACTAGAATTTCAATTTTAGGGTCTTGATTTGTAATTGTTCATCAACTTCAACAGTAAATTCATAATTAATTTGTTTCTTATGTGACAGGGTCTTCCACTTGAGGACTACTATCTTACCAGCTGAAGAAGACATGCCAGCAATCATGGATAGTTTCAAGAAGTTCAATGATGCATTCATGGAACAATACGAAGACCAAAGAGGTTATTCGAGAATGTAAATGAAGCAACAAGCCAACGCTTACAAAAAGGACCTAATCTATGATTCTGTATAATATTCTACATAGATCTCTGTCATTCTGTTGATATATTCTTACTAATTACTACAGTTATTATCTATCTATATTATCTACAGAACATGACAGTTAAACTTGTAAGTTAAACATGCATTTCTTCAACTTGAAATTCCTGCTTTAGCTCTACTTAAGTCTCATTCTAATTTACATTACTTTGTCTTTCATCCTTTTGTCATGTTAAACTTTCTGAATGGCTCTTGAAAATGGAATGACCTTTTGTTTCCTCATGGTTTTCTGGGAGTTATCTTGAATCCTTGTTCTCCTAATCTGTCTTCTTCTGATGGCTGTTCTGGCGACTTTATAGTGAAGTTCGTATTACTCGTTGATAAAAGCACAGAACACGTAGTCCTCTTTAGTTATTGTGTTATATACAAGCTTAAGTTTACTTTCAAGTTACAGATTATGTTACAAGAAGCAGAATTCCCTCCTAAAGTGGCTAAGAAGATTAGTATTCACACATTTCATTGTTCCTCATCTCCAAATTTTCAGTCTTGGGATGTTGTGCTCAAGCTTTCCAAAGCAAACGCACTGCGCTCAACATGCTTCAAAAGAACATTGTAAATTTTGTTTCTGATCCTTCTGCATGATTCTATTTCATCATCTTCTGCCTGGGAGCCATCTTTCTGAGAATTATCACCTTTATTACTGAATAAATCTAACCACTCGTTAACTTTCTTCATTTGGCACATTAGTCCTGCAATTTGACAGTCAGATACCGTGGCAGTAGATTGGCCCATAACTTCATCTAAAAATTTCTCAATGTAAGCTAAGAACCATTTATTGCATTCTCCTTGCAAGGAATTTGCAAGGTCTGCAGAAGCGCACAAACAAATTCCCTTGACCCAATCCATCGAGTTATCCTTGGCAGGCGCTAACCCGACTTGGATCTCACCGCTTTTAGTAACTGAACAAGCATCCTTTTGTTTAGAATGACTTGTGGGACTTGATCTTTTAGCTAGTTTTGTCACCTCAAGGGAATGAGTGATAGGTTTGATAGGAGAAGGGGAGGCGTAAAGATCTGATCCCACCGCTGCTTTAATCCATGAAGTTGCACGTTTTTTTCTTTCATACACAAGTTTTACTGCTTCCTTGGAGCCTGGACTGAACGGTTCAGTATCAGAAGATGTAAAATGAGGGCCAAGTTTTGCAGTTGATTGTGCTATTAGTCTGACATTCGCCAACTCGTTATGGAAATCCAAAAACTTATCAACCACTGGCAATGGATCTTCATCCTTGCTAAGCTGCAGTTCCGAGTATGTGCTGCAAAGCAAAGAAGACAGTACATAGGCCTCAAGCTAATCCTACTAATTCCGAATTCCTAATACATACCACAAACCAAATTTGGTTTCTCACCTCAAGCATTGTATCAATCTCTCAGCAGCAGCGGCCTCTTGCAAAGCCTCAACAGCAGCCAGCAATGCCAAATCTCGGTGCTGCAAGACCTCCTGCAATACGTGCAACAAAGTACATTCATGAGCGATCTTCACTTCTTCTAATGCAAATATATACGACGGTACAATTTTATAAAACTGAGAGTACATATAGTACCTTGCCGAGCTTCTCTAAGTTTGAAGGGAGCGCATCCCATGAAATCCTAGACTGTTTAAATTTTCTGTCATTCACTGGACTCAAAGGATTAATTTGGTTAAAGCTCTTCTCGCGTTTTTCAGTCGATGCAGTGATTCTTTGTCTGGTGGAGCTTCTACCAACTTTTGAAGCTTGATTCACAATTCTTCTTCTGGATGAGCAAGTTGATGCATTATCGTCAGAGCTATCATTTTGTCCAGAAGAATACGGTGAGAGCTGTAGCACAAAATAAATCAAAGTTCAGCAAAAGCAATCTTTTGGGAGAATTATAGCGTAAAAATGAAAAACTGGATGCGAAACTCACACAAGCTCTGCGAGGAGTGGGAGGCTTTCTTATTTCATGCTTCACTACACGCGATCGCAGTTTTTCTCCAAATCCTTCAGGTTTACCATCCCAACTCCTTCTGGTTTTCAGCCTAGAAGAGGCAGATGACTTGGAACTATCCGAATCGCTATCTTTATCACTACAAGTAATGCTAATTTGCGAAAGAGCCTTCACAACATCGACGTGCTTATTCTCCACAACACATTTACTTGGAGGCACCATGGGAATTGAACGACACCGTAGACCCTTTCTGACATTTTGGTCATTAGGAAGGCTTTTAGACGCACTCAACGAACGCCATTTAGGGGGTGGCTTCGTAGCCACATCGTCGATATTATTCTCAGACTTTGAGTCTGAATCTGAAAATGATGGACCGAGAATTCCGAGTGAAGCTGGAACACGATCTTCTGGAGTGCCAACACAAGGGTGGCGACCAGGAACAAGTTTCAAACCTACAAGAATTGGAACTGGCGTTGCAGATTCCAATCTTTGTACGTGAATGAAGTGCCCGAGCTGCAATTTGTTGTTCAGAATCATTTCATCGTGTTCGCAAGGAAGCGAAACATACATAGCATGTGAAGCATCATTCACTTTCAAGTAAAATCCTTGTTTTGGCCATAAATCACCTTCTGCCATCACAGGAATTATGCTTCTAACTTGCAAAAGTGCCGGTTTGCGTGGTTCATTACCGATTGTTTGTTCGTCAGATTCCATTTCTTCTAATAGCTTTAGCAAAACACCACCGTGCAACGACGCCATTAAACACCTAAATCTTTCACTGAATCTAGTCTCCCGCAGCTAAAAAAAAACCTTTAATAACAAGACCAATTTTGTGATTCTGACTAAAATGTTTAAATTTGCTAATTCTCTAAATTCTATGGGATCAACGTTATCTCTAGTAAAATCAGTTAGGAACAGGATTAAGTCAACTGAATATGTTATGTCGAAACCCCAAGAACGGCCAATTTTTTTTTCTTCCTAAGATTGGGAAACAGCTCAAAACCTCTCATTTCGTCTAAATTTAGGCTTCTAGTCAAATCCTATAGACGGTTTCCCCATAAATTCTACGCTGACTGTTTCATTGATTATCGGATGCACTAGGAAATAGTGATAGGGAGTTTTAGAAGCAAAACGGCAGTAAGTTGGGATACGAAAACGGCCAAGTGACGGCAAACCGGTTTTTATTTACACTAGTAATTTGAATACTTAATAAAAATTACTATTTATTTAGCAAACAACTAACAACATTATCAGAGTGGCGCAGCGGAAGCGTGGTGGGCCCATAACCCACAGGTCCGAGGATCGAAACCTCGCTCTGATATTCCTCTTTTACAATTTTTTTTTTTTTGTTATATGCCTATGATATTCCTTTTTTACATGTTCTTCTTCTTTTATTCTCTTCTTAAACCCTAAGAAAAACCAGAAGAACCAAAATTCCTAGTATGCTTCCACCATAGAAACTAGAGTGCTTGTGTTGGTGCTGTTCTCCAATCTACAGACTCTATGGAAGAAGGTTCTCTCTGTTCTCTCTTTAGTAGGTAATTTCTCTGTATCTTGCTAAATCTATATTCTCCATCGAAGTGCAATTTTTGATTGAAAAATATAAATCTGATTGTTAACTTTTTTACATAGTTTGATTAGTAGTAGCCTTAGAGGGATATCGATATGTGGGTAAACTGATCGCTGACATTGTGGGTGTTCTACACTGTAGTTTTTGGTATTCAACGCACTGACAACCTTGAACTGGGCAAGCTTAAATTCTTGCACATAAACTACTTGACAGATTGTCTCTTAGTAGATTTTATAAATTCCTATCAAAATTTCTTAAGAGCAAAATCAGTAGAAACAGTCCTTAATTATAAGTAATGGGTTTAGTTATAAATTGTCTACTGCATGTGTTTGATAACTATCTGTAATTTTTGTTTTAGGTTGGTCTTACCTTTGGAAGCTGTAATGGAACCAAGATGGAAGGGGAAGAATGCAGAAACTAAAGCTCTTGCTGATCCTATGTCAAAAATAGTTGAACGGCTTCAATCTTCTCTACGTAAATCAGATGCACAAGGGTTGCTCTTAGATTCTGTTGTGCTTCTCCCAGTTGACCATGAACAAATTGAAGTTATTGAACTGATGAATCGTTCTTTTTTCGGAAGACCTAGACCTAATTCATACGAACTTAAACAATGGTATGAGCTAGACTTTGAGGAAGCTTTTTATTTGTGCTATTCTCTTGAATGCCTTAAGATTATGGATGAAAATAAGTGTCTGGTAACTGATAATGATCTATGGAAATACATGAAGTCGAAGAGTAAAGCGTTTCCTGAGTCTTACATTGCATATTCTCATCTTCGAAAGAAAGACTGGGTAGTAAAAGATGGGTCAAAGTATGGTGCAGATTTTGTGGCTTACCGCCATCACCCATCTCTGGTTCATGCTGAGTTTGCTGTCATTCTTGAATTCGACAAGAGTCATAGGTTAAGGGTATTGTCAGATATTAAATGTGCGGTTCGTATTTGTGCCAGTGTAGGTAAAACCTTGTTGGTTTTGAGGATTAATACCAAGGATTGTGATTTCGTATCTCCTCCAGAAATGGATCTTTACAAAGTTGAAGAGATGATTCCAGAGCAGCACCATGAGGATCTACACGTTAGAAAAAGGTTTAGTTCAACACAAGATATCCCAACACTTCCTACCAAAGACATTAGTACTGTTTCAGTGTCTGCCTCTCCAATCTCCAGAATCCAGCCTATAAAAGCTCCTCTCTCCAGTAAGTATTCTCTCTCTGTTTGGCGCTAAATCTTTTATCCTCCGTGAAGTGCAACTTTTGGTAGAAAACTAATGTGATTAATATTATTAGTAGCGATATAAACAAGCAAACCATTGAAAATTTATTGTTAAAAATCCCCATTGCTTTTGATCTCGTGGATAGTTAAATACTTGATACTCCCTCCGTCCCTAATATATAGGCGGAGAAGGTGAAATCTCTTCATTTAAGAAATTCTTTGGTTTTCATAAATTTTCATGTTTTTTCTTGTTTTTACCCTTTGTCTTATTCTCACTACAATTTCCCATACAACATAAATAAGGGCATATATGTCAAAAGTCTTATTGGAATTAGAATTCCGCCTATTTAGTGGGACTAGAAAAATCCAATATTCCGCCTATATAATAGGGACGGAGGGAGTATTTTGATTATACATAGCATATAAACAGGCAGGCTTACATAAACTGCTAAACAGATTATCTCTTTAAGGAAAATTATGATGCCAATTTTTGTGTTTTTAGAGGTTTCTAGATTCCCTACGATTTTTCTTAGGTGCAGAAACAGTCGTCAATAATCTTGAAAATTTTGAAAATTAGTAGCGATATAAATTTTGAAGTAGGTTTCACCTATTGTTCATTGACGTATAATTTCGTTTTATTTTCAAAATTTGCAGTAGTTGTTGTTTGTTCAACTATGAATAACTTTAGTTTTTATTCTTGCTGATTGAAGGGAGAACGGGACCAAGATGGAAGGGGAAGAAGAGTGCAGAAGCTAAAGCTCTGGCTGATCCTATGTCAAAAATAGTTGAACAGCTTCAATCTTCTCTGCGTAAATCAGAAACACAAGGGTTTCTGTCAAATTCTGCTGTGCATCTCTCAGTTGACCGTGAACAAATTGAACTACTGGGTCGTTCTTGTTTCGGACAACCTATAAGCTCTGAGGAAGCTTTGAGGAAGATTTTGATTTCCACAGATGAAGATAAACAATGGTATGAGCTAAGCTTTGAGGAAGCTTTTTATTTGTGCTATTCTCTCGAATGCCTTAAGATTATGGATGAAAATAAGTGTCTGGTAGCTGATGATGATGTATGGCAATACATGAAGTCAAAGAGAAGAGCATTTCCTGAGTTCTACCTTGCATATTCTCATCTCCAAAAGAAGAACTGGGTAGTGAGATCTGGGTTACAGTATGGTGCAGATTTTGTGGCTTACCGCCATCACCCATCTCTGGTTCATTCTGATTTTGTTGTCATTGTTGATTTCAATAAGAGTTCCAGGTTAAGAGTTTGGTCAGATATTGAAGGTATGGTTCGTCTTTGTGCACTTGTAGCTAAAACCTTGATGGTTTTGAGTGTTAACACCAACGATTGTGATGTCGTATCTCCTTCAGAATTGGATCTTTACAAAGTTGAAGGGAGAACAATTACAAGATGGTTTGCACAGAAGCACCGCGAGGTCAACTTTTAGTTTTTGGTTATGGTATGTAGCTTATCGAAAGAGAACCAGACTCGAAATTTCTGAAAATTAAATGACAAATATAATTACTTTGATGCTGCTATGCGCCTGTGCTTATATCGAACGCTCAGCTAGTGGTTATGCTGATATCGAACGCTCAGCTAGTGGAGGCCTTTCGAAAACAAATTCACCATGGAGTATCATGAATCATCACATTCCTCAGCTAGTGGTTATGCTGATATCGAATGCTAAAATATGAATCATCACATGCCTGAAAGCCGTGTCAGAAACATGCAATATCATGATTTTACGATTTTGTTCTTTGTTGAAAATCCACCATCTGCACTTGTACTAGTAAACGTTGTGATAATGACACTCTTCATCACAAGTCAAAGAAGAAAAACAAGAGATGGAACAAGAGAAAACAAACCAAGCAAGAGGTTAAGAATGATGATTCTGCCTTAGCCACTCATGACGAACAAGACAAGGCTCAACTCAACATAACCTAGTTGTATTAGAATGTGCATGCTTACCTTGGTGCTCAATCTTTTGAAAGGTGAGGAAGCACATGAAACTGAGCACATGATTTCTCGGTTATTAGCTCTTGCTGACCCTATGTCAAGAATAGTTGAACAGCTTCAATCTTCTCTGCGTAAATCAGAAACACAAGGGTTTCTGTCAAATTCTGCTGTGCATCTCTCAGTTGACCGTGAACAAATTGAACTACTGGATCGTTCTTGTTTCGGACAACCTATAAGCTCTGAGGAAGCTTTGAGGAAGATTTTGATTTCCACAGATGAAGATAAACAATGGTATGAGCTAAGCTTTGAGGAAGCTTTTTATTTGTGCTATTCTCTCGAATGCCTTAAGATTATGGATGAAAATAAGTGTCTGGTAGCTGATGATGATGTATGGCAATACATGAAGTCAAAGAGAAGAGCATTTCCTGAGTTCTACATTGCATATTCTCATCTCCAAAAGAAGAACTGGGTAGTGAGATCTGGGTTACAGTATGGTGCAGATTTTGTGGCTTACCACCATCACCCATCTCTGGTTCATTCTGATTTTGTTGTCATTGTTGATTTCAATAAGAGTTCCAGGTTAAGAGTTTGGTCAGATATTGAAGGTATGGTTCGTCTTTGTGCACTTGTAGCTAAAACCTTGATGGTTTTGAGTGTTAACACCAACGATTGTGATGTCATATCTCCTTCAAAATTGGATCTTTACAAAGTTGAAGGGAGCACAATTACGAGATGGTTTGTACAGAAGCACCGCGAGGATCCACGCACCTTTGAAAGGTTAAGATCAGCATGAGGTCAACTTTTAGTTTTTGGTTATGACATGTAGCTTATTGAAAGACAAGCCAGACAAATATAAATACTTTGATGCTGCTATGCGCCTGTGCTTATTCTTTCTTTGCCATTTTTGCTACCCCTCCCACATACTAGTTCTGACGCATTCTGAGAAGCCCACACTGCATGCGCAAGACTTCTTTCTAAATTAGCTCCTGACAGTTTCTCAGAAGTTCTTGCGATGAACAGATTAGAAAAGATGTCCAAAAATCTGAAAATCTAAACTGGTTTAAGTGATCATAGTATCAGACAATGTTATTTGAATCATCTATTTATTATTAAAGTCATGAAAGTAAAAACAACACAAATACTACTACATCTCTGTGGTAGTAAAAAATATTACTTCATACAAATTTCATTATCCTAATTATCAGTACTTGATTGGAAACTTCAGTTCGAAACTCTCTGCAATTGTCTGGGACAACCCCGAAACCTCTGCAACTCCGAAAGCACCCTTCCAGTCAAAGGTAACATTCGATGCTGGAGCATCGTTAACAAAGAGGTTCAACCAATGCCTTCTGAAAGTAGTAGCCTTCTTTTTCAATTGTTAGGATGAAAAACATTGGATCTAACTACATGGCAAAACACTGTGGCAAAAACTAAAAGAAAAATTCAGTGACCAAATTGAACACATAAAATAAAAATTCAGTGACCAAATTGAACACATAGGGGTTTATGAAATTTGGAACTTCTTCATCACCCAGCCCAATTGCCCAAGTGTTGTTGTGCTTGACAGTATTTGGGAGTTTGTACGCCATTTCCTCTAGAGTATATATACCATAAAAGAAATACATGGTTGATGAGATGATTGAGAATTGAAAAGTGACTACCATTGAAATCTGCATATATCACTTGATACTGGTGCGATAACTCTAATTATCACTAGCTATATAAGAAATTGTGTGCATTATTGGTGATCAATGTAATTATCACTAGTTACATCTCTTTATAAAAAAAAAAATTAAAAAACAAGTCCATGAGCAAACAATAATAAAGATTGTCAAAGATGACAACAAAGATGCAACCAAGAAGGCAGTGAAGCTGGTAACAGATATTGAGAATACTGAGATGAAAAGAGATTTTAAGAGAACCATCCTCAAAATAGTGCCCACAAAAAAACGCTGATGAGTGATTAATGACCGATTATTAATGGATTCACATTTAAAATCTTTTTGTTGGTATTAAGTAAAGGTTCTGTTACTTCTGTAGTTCATACAAAAAATCAAACAAACAGGGAAATACAAAAAGTTGAAATCCCCAGTCCTTGGTCAATTGGTCTTATCTATGACTTCATTTCTTTTCTTCTACTTCTAATCCATGTTCAATCTTCTATCTCCTCCTAATATAAACATACCTGCATACGATGAAATAAGTTAGTTTGTAGTAAACAAAAGACATGCACCCTTAACAAGGGATGCAGTAAAATTTGCAAAGGCAATTTTAAACTTCAAAAAGATATAGTCTGTATTCTTAACATAGGTGAAGAATGCTTTACATCTCCCAACTCCAGGAGTATGTAGCACTAGGGCTCAAAAGTCCAAAACAATGAAAGCATTTATTTAAAAGTGATGTCTCTGTCTCTGATGAGAAGTGAGAATGAATTCATACAGGCTTGCACATTCAGAGTAGACCATGCTATATACTTCATACACGATCTGATGATTCAGGATTTTGGAGACTAGTGCGTGATTGATACAAGATGCACAACCAAATACAGTACCATATACACAGCATGCATGAGTAAAATGGGTTCACAAGTGATCCTTCTTTCACAAGGGGTCAGGAATTATTTGGTTCTCTGCTGCTATCACTTCCATAAGTCACTACTTTTCCAAGTCTAGTAAACACAATGCCGTAAGCGCAAGAGATTTCAATGGGAGTGGAGAACATTCAAAGAAGATAAAGTATAATGTTTCAGTTTTTTTTTTGTTTTTTTTTTTGTCTTCTTAAGACCAGAACATGCTCAATTGAACAATAGAAAATGCAATGGATTAAACATCTTAAGCTTAATGCTGACCACATCATACCTTTCATCACGTAATGCTAGTTCCCACAGCTGACTGAGTTTGCTTCAGCTAAGCTTGTTCATTCACTGTAATTTATAACAGTAATTTGTTATCATCATCATTCACTGTGTGCTGTTCATAATTATTTGCTCAAGCAAAAGCAAATTGTCTTCCTCAATCATTCATAATAACAAGTATATGCAACCATGAGCTTTATTTTGAAAGAAAGAAAAAAGCAAGATAACACAAGCAAAAACACTACTACCAACTAGACAGTTTACCCATGAATTGATGCTTTAAAATACATAACATTTTTTGCAGTGGTGTTCAGATTCTCTCCTATATTCTTTCTGGTTGCCAAATATCAGTTTGATCAAAAAGAACAATAAACTACTGATACCAATAGCAATAAATAGTTGTGGCTTTTAAGAGCCAACAAAAGCTTGAGTACTTTGTGCAGTCCGACTCGTAGAACATGTTCAGGACTGGACGCCCACTACATTTCCTATTTATTTCACTCTCTTTCTCTCATATACACTTAAGGTTTATTATCCACCAAGTCAGTTACTAAGTTACTAAATTGATTATGAACTTCCCCCTAACCCAGTGAAATCACAACAACTAACAGAAAATTACCATGGTCCAAGCTTTGTTATTATGCATATGACACTTGAAGCCAACCATGGTCCAAGCTTTCTTATTATGCATATGACAACAGACAATATTCAATAGGAGCGGCGCACAAATAATTTGATAGAAATAAAAGTGATATACAAATTCGTCAAAACGAGTGAACACATATAATAAGATCATCCAGAACAAAGGCTTGACATTTATGGAAGTTCAAAAGACTTGGGACACACAGGATGGAGCTAATCCAACCTATGCCCAGACATTTCACATGTTTTTGCAACTAACACACAGGAAAGAACTATCACTAAGAAAGACGAAACGATTATATTGCAAGTAAGAATTACCATCTTTTTCCTGACAGGCTTGAGTATTTTAATTACGCAGAGCTATGGTTCTCCATGGGGGAGATAAAGTTTACCAGCAGCGTCAGATTTAATAAATCCTTTGATTTTAAGCTCCACCTCATCTAGCTTGTTGTCAGCTTGATCGAAATAGCCTTGGCCGTATACTGTTAGACTTGTTGGATTGGTATGGATATGCGCCAATAAATTGGCAACCTCATTCGCACCTCTGTATAAATGAATCAACTCCCAATGCGCAAAATATGGCTGACATTCGATAATTCTGTTGATCAATTTCTTCAGTTTGTTTGACACTCTGAGGTACCGACCTATTAGTTTATGCACCACTAGTCCGTTGTCCACATGATGAAGCGCTGGCAGACAATCTGTGCCCAATACAACGTTCTGAAGACCGAGGTCTTTCGCTTTCCTGAATCCCCAATATATACCTTCGAGTTCAGAAGCAAGTGACAAATATGGTGTGGCACCACCAGCAACTGCCACTTCCACTTGAATCTTCGGAACTGTTTCAACATTCTTCTTCTGAACTGTTTCAAGTTGTCGGATAATACAGCCAAATCCAGCTGTACATTCTTCATTTGCCTGATTTTCACATTCAAAAGTACAAAATATTTATTATACGACATGATACACAACAACATTCATCTTAACAAGTTCAATGAGACTTTGCGTTTGTTTATTACCTTAACAACGAACGATCCATCATTATCGATACGGCTGATTCCTTTAGCAGGTGGTGAATCCACAGCACCCTACCATTAGTCTTCTTTTGGGGCTGAATACCCTTCATCTTCTGTTGGGGCTGAATAGGGGTGACGGTAGGGTTTTGCACCATTGGGCTCTGACTTGACGTGCTCTGACTTGACATGCTCTGACTTGACGTGCCCTGACTTGACATGCTCTGACTTGACATGCCCTGACTTGAAATGCCCCGACTTGATATGCTATCTGTTGGGCTCTGAGTTAATTTGTTAGCCTGCACAACACCAGCACTCCCCTTGTGTTTTTTAGCTTTATCCTTAAGTCTATTTCTTTTTTCCTTCTTTGATGCCTCATCATTGCATCCAAAGCTACACTTGCCGAACTGAGCAACAAATTGGATATGAATGCTTAATCTTCGGAAAAGCAAATCTAAGAATGGAAATGGAAATGGAAAAGCAAATGTTTACCTGACAAAATGTGACAAACAGACCAACTGGATGGCGCACCATCCAGTAGCCAGAAGACGATCATTGAATTCTTGCCCCTTCTCAGAAACAGGTGTCATGTCAAGCCATTCCTTGTATCTTCTTATTTTCTGGTCCATAGGTCTTCCAAAACGTGACAAATACGAATTCAAAAATACCCTAATACGAATTCAAAACCCTAAATACGAATTCAAAAATACCCTAATTTAAAACCTAGCACCAAAACGTGACAAATAGAACCTTATGTGTATCATCTTTAACAGATGAACTATTTCGGAACTTGCTTAAAAAAAATGTCAAAACCCTAAATACGAATCCCGAAATTTAAAACCCTAGTAACAAAATTAAACACTGGATTACATAATTACATAATCGAAGAACAACAAGAAGAAGAGAGATCGTACCTTAACTTCCAAGAAAGAAAAAGTGAAGAAGAAGAAAGGTGACGGCGGTGGCGGAGAGTTGTACTGGTTGGAGAGGGATGCACTATATTTTCTCCGCACCTTCTTTGCTAGGCTTGCCCTATATTTATAACCAAGGCTAGTTAGCCATTTGGTATTCGGAAAATGTACGGAAAACGTACAGTTGGAGTATTATTCGGATTCATAAAAGTCAAATTCGGCAAATAATTCAGAGTGATTCGGTGGTACATGCCCCCATTCCACTATATTGCCAGACTGACAGGGAGACTTAGCTAGACAGTCTGCTACTTTGGTTACATACTCTACGGTATATGGAGGGTAGGGCTGCACATGGTTCGGTTCGGTACGGTTGTTGGCAAAAAAACAACCGAAACCGAAGTACTCGGTTTTGCAATATTGAAAACCGATGAAACCATTTAGCCTACTCGGTTTCATTCGGTTTTGAATCTCTCGGTTTCGGTTTAAAACCCCCCGGTTTCGGTTAACTGAAAATTCTGTCAGTTTCACAAAACTGACAGACAATTTTACTAAAGATAAATTATAAATTAACCTAGACAAAATGATTGTTTTAAAATGCCATATACACAAATGCACATAGCTAAAACAAAAGCAAAGCGAAAAATTCCAACAACATATTCGTAAAGATCATCTCAAGTCGCACTTGCATCTCCGGTTGCACTCCAACCGAACTTGCATTAGGTGGAGGTCGAGGTGGACTCTTATTAGAAGAAACAAGGGCAGTAGGTGTTCAATTAGATCCTCACATTATCAATGCAAGTCTGCAAACATGATAAATACATGTATCGGTTGGTATACGAAACCATACACTTAAGTTAAACAAGCCACCCCAAAAGTACATGAAATAGAATTGCAACAAGCGGTGATGTTTGTTGCCAACAAAAAAATTAGAAAAGGAAGAGTGACTCACTTATCATCAAATTATAATTGAACTACCACTTAAAATTGTGCTACTCATGTCATTGCCTAACTGACTAATCAAGCTCTTACCAAACAACACTTTTAATTACTAAAACCAAGCGATTTTATGAAACCAATTTGGATAACTACTTCATACATATGTATAAAGGAAATGTTCTTTGAAAAGCTTAACAACATTTAGATTTTCAAACCACACCAAGGCCACTCTCGTTGATCAAGCAACATACGGCATGCAAACTCAACAACAAAGAAACAAAAATATAGAACATAAAACAAATGAAAACAACCAAATGTAACACATCACAAAGCAATCTCACCTTGATGCTATCAAATCGGCTCCATCCATCCTCGGATGATGATAGTGTTCCTAACAAGCGGTACTTGTCCTAGTTGAAGTCTCAAAACCTTAAATTAGAAACACGAAAATTATTGAGATTAAGACCCAAAACACGACAGTCAATTCACCACTTAACTTTTAAATAACTTTCATTTCTTCCTATTAATTTATACCAACAAATCGAATCAAACAATTTTACTACTAAAAATTCATAGAGAATTTAAGAAATTTACTTAACAATCGGAAAAATAAACAAAACCCATACTTTGTAAAATAGAATTTTAAACCCAAACTGTTCTCTTGTTTTTTAACACTTATGAGTGATTTCAACCATTAGCATCTCGATTTCACCATCGCATCTGGTTCTGTTTGCTACAATTGATGAATCCTTCATACTCCTTCTAAACAAAAACTAAAAAAGAATACCAAATCAAAAACGGATAATGTTTAATCTAATTCAAAATCTCGTTAACAAACCCATGAAAATATCAAGACTTGCTACAATTACGGTATTCAAAAAATCAATCTAAAAAAAAAAAACCTTAAAGAGTGTTTGTTTGGTAGGTCGAAGGAGAAGATGATTTGTTTATAGATCCCTTTGAGATCGACTTTGGTGCTCGCTTTTATTCTTTCCTCCATCGTTTATACTTTTAGAGTTCGGATGAGTTCGGACTTAGAGAGAAATGTTAATGGAGGTGCAAATGAGAAGAGAGAACGATGCGAGGCTGTAAGTAAGAATAGTTTTAGGGTTAACTTATATTAAGGATCTACGGCTATTATATGTTTTAATCCTACGGCCAATACTAGTCGGTTAACCGATAGGATATCGGTTCGGTTTTGGGAGAAACCATAACCGAAACCGATACATCGGTTATCTGAATCGACAACCGAAACCTAAACCATTGGATTCGGTTTCATTTCGGTTCGGTTAATAATACATCGGTTTCGGTTCGGTTCATGGTTGTGGTTCGGTTTTGTGCAGCCCTAATGGAGGGTGGTACATGCCCCCATTCCACTATATTGCCAGACTGACAGGGAGACTTAGCTAGACAGTCTGCTACTTTGTTACATACTCTAAGTGCATAAGCACAACTCTAATTAGGATGATTTTTACATAGTTCATTACAAAGACTCAAAAGAGAAAAAGACTGCCAGGGGGAGGAGGTAAACCTTTGGTTATGAACCTTGTCGATGTGCCTAATGCATAGTTTCATACAATCCCCATGTCTATGCCTGATTAGCATGTTTTGTTCTCCTTAATAATCCATTTCCTGCCACATATCGTCCTACAGAGTCCCTTGTTATCGTACCAATACCAGCAAAACAAAACTTTTTATGGAATGAAGCATCGATATTCATTTTTAAAGTGTCAAGTGATGGAGGTATCCAATGCTGGTTAGAAGGTACAGGGTTTCTATTATGCCTAGTTGTATGAGCATGATTAATGATGGAAGAATTTCTAGTAAGATAGTGACAAACTCTATGTATAACAATATTATGATTCGGAGTGACATGCTGGATTATTACTTGACATTTGAAAGACCATATCTACCAAAGAGTAGTTGCAACTGCATGAATGGACGGAGAGCAGAAAAAAAAATTAATAGGAGAATCAGGTGAAATCCAACTTTTGATCATGGAACTTTCTAGAAGATCATTCCTTTTCACACTCAATGCATTATTAAATTTCTTTGGTGCTCTAAGCACAGATGTAACAATGGTGAACATCGTGCGCACAATCAATGTTCGTATTAATTAAAGATACGATGGCAAATGTAATAACAATGAATAAATATGTGCCATGGGGAACTCTGAGTCTTCGGGCTCATCAATGACACTATGATTTACGTGGTTCGACGCTAAGGCCTACGTCCACGGGGGTGTTGGTTTTCACTATGGATCATATAAGGTTACAATAGTTAGTCGAATGACTCTGTGTAGGGAACGAAGGTACGATGAGAAGATAAACTCAATACTTACAATTATAATCTCTCTTCCTATCTATAGTTCTATATCTCTAATTATGGTTCTCTCTCCTCTAGAACTTTGGTCGACCCCCTCTCATTTAGTCGAGGTGGGTATTTATAGAGTTTTTGTCTAGGGCCCATCTCTCAGACTCATCTGAATCTTAGCTTCTTGGCAGCTGTGTTAGTACCGATAATGAGCTTCGCTATTGCCCGATCCTTCTAACGGTCATGTGTTGCTAGGATGACCAGCCTCCTCTTGCTTCACAGAATTCTTGACACGTGCCCTAGGCTCGTAGCATTAAATGTGGGTGGTTGGGTCAGACCGCACGCGTCAGAAAGCTGTACCTGCCGCAGTCATTTCTTTGTCAGTAGCATGCATCTGCTCCGTTCATCTTGTACCCTCCTAGGGATGGGGACAAGTGGATTTTCGATCCTCTATGGTACTTTGATACACACATTTTTGTGTCTAAGTTGTCCTCAATTTTCTGTATTGTTGGTACTCGATTTTGTACTTATTATGATGTTTTGTGTGTTTGTAGGTATTTTTGGGAAATAAACATTTTTGGAAAAATCGGCTCGAAAAACTACTCGGAGAACCCCCCGGAGAACATTTGCTATTCGGACTCCCACTTTGGATAAGGGGCAACCTAATTGCACCCTTCTTCTTACTCGTGAAGAACAGTTTTGGCGGGAAAATAATTTTTGAAAAACCCGGTTTTGCTATTTTGGATTTGGAGAATTTATAAGGAGATTAAATCGCTGCAATCAATTGGAATTATCCTTTTACACTTCAACGAGGGTGGTACGTCCATTAAAACCGGTAAAGAAGAAAACAGAGCACGAGATATACTCGAGATTCTGTTGGATGAGTTTTACGTGTTTGGAGCGTGTAGAAATCTTCCTAGCACGAGTTAGAATCGATCTGTTACGATAAATATGCATGTTGGAGTGTGTATTATTCATAAAAGAGTCTATTCATAAAAGATATCATCTAGAAGAGTCTACTCATAAAAGCATCTAGAAGATGGAAACATCTAGAAGAGTCTATTCATAAAAGCACAGAGCTCAGGTGTTAGAAAAGAAAACATGGTAGTTTCGTCATATCCTCGTGATGGAAACATCGAAAGAATCCTGATCACTTCTTTTTCTTTTTTTTTTCTTTTTACCATTGCTAGGGTGAAATAGAGTGACCGAGATACAAAAAAAAAAAAAAAAAAAAAAAAAAAAGACCAGACCACTAGACCAACCGAATAAATACAATAAAGTCGATCACTAGTACCCTTGTATATGCCAATGAGTTGACCTAGAGTTAGGATTATCGACCATTGGTTCCCTTGTATTTGCCGGTGTGTTGATATTAGTCCGGATCAAAGATCTCAGTCTATTAGGATAGGTTCACCTTAGTCAACATCATCCACGTTTTTCTCTACATCCATCTTCTTAAGCTATCCATGTGATTGGTTGACTCCGGTTTATGATGTCCGAAACTATCCGAGTAGAGCTCTGTCACTTTATATGAATTTTAGTATGCTTGAGTGCAAACTCGTGTACAACAATTGGAATTTCGCATCGTGTACTTCCTCCACGTAGTCAATAAGTATGCCAACCAAGGAGATTCTTTAGTGCCTTCCAAGGTTACTGCGTAGATACCTAGGATCCTGAGTAAAGGTTTTGTGGGTACACCTCTGGTAAACCCTCCGGAGACAACACTCCGCCACTAGGGCCACCTAGCGGTTTAACGACTTGCTGCACGTGCTAAGTGTAGTCATTTTATTTTCTAGAATAAATTTGCTCGGGGACTAGCAAATAATAAGTTTGGGGGTATTTGATACACATATTTTTGTGTCTAAGTTGTCCTCAATTTTCTGTATTGTTGGTACTCGATTTTTGTACTTATTATGATGTTTTGTGTGTTTGTAGGTATTTTTGGGAAATAAACATTTTTGGAAAAATCGGCTCGAAAAACTACTCGGAGAACCCCCGGAGGACATTTTCTATTCAGAATCCCACTTTGGATAAGGGACAACCCAGTGCTATTCGCACCCCATAGCTGGATAGGGGGACACCCTTCTTCTTACTCGTGAAGAATAGTTTTGGCGGGAAAATAATTTTTGAAAAACCAGTTTTTCTATTTTGGATTTGGAGAATTTATAAGGAGATTAAATCGCTGCAATCAATTGGAATTATCCTTTACACTTCAACGAGGGGTGGTACGTCCATTAAAACCTAAAACTCCGGCTACATCGTCGGAAGAAGAAGAAAACGAGCACGAGATATACTCGAGATTACGTTGGATGAGTTTTACGTGTTTGGAACGTGTAGAAATCTTCCCGCACGAGTTAGAATCGATCTCATTACGATAAATATGCATGTTGGAGTGTGTCGGCACTGCATGTGACGCGATGTGGGGTTAAAGAAGGAAGATTATTTCCGTGACAGTCCGTGGAAGATAAATATAATTAATGGAGAAGATACGAGAATGATACGGGAGTTATATCGATCCTGTGGAGTATTTAAAGAGTTCTCGGGGGTCCTATAAGGGGATGGAGAGTTAGGGGTGAAGTTTGGATTCGTAGAAGAAGTTGCAGACGAGTTCTGCACTTTCAGGCGAAGAAGAAGAGGAAGAACACAAAACAACATATTTAGACAAATCACGAAACCGTTGCCTAAATATTCAAATCCATTTACTTTGTAACAATTATTCCGAGATCGCAACGGATCGTTAGTGTTTTTACAGCAACAATGGGTTTTGTAATGATTATATCTCACTACAAACACACTTTGTTTAGATTCTTTCCTCTTGCAAACACCTTTTTGAGCAATGGAATCAACTTTTGAGTGTCTTTCCAACATGAGGATTTAGACCCCATCACTGGGACAACGGAGGAAGCAACTTTTCATGATTGTGGTAAATGAATTAATTCTTTTATTGACTTTTTTCATAGATTTAATTGCTTTATAATTTCTATTAATTACTTGTTATTTTGTCTGATGTCGCATGCTTAGTTTAAGTCACTTTTGATGCGTCATGCTTACAACTTACAAATAATGTTTTAAGAAATTTATTTTTGGCAAAGAATTAGAGTCGCAACTTCTTTTGTTTGAGTTATATTGTCTAGCGTTAATGACTGAACCACAACAATATGAAAAGTAGTGAAATCCTGCGTCTCAGTGTCTCTTCATCTTATCACCATATTTGTATATATTTTCCTTATTTTTCTTATTTTCTTTATTAAGTCTTAAAACAAATTCCTAACAAGTCCGAGTGAACGACAACCCTTCTTACTACAACATCATTGAAAATACCCATCATACTTCTGGTTCCTTGTTTATCGGTGGCCTAAGTCTTGATGTAGTTGGATTTATTTGTTGATATAGATGTGGCGAGGGATGAAAGCAGGGCTCTTAGATGTAGCAACGTGTCATCAAAGGTTGATGTTTCCTCTCCACATGTGTCACACGTGTAGCTTTTCCTCCACGTGGCTAGCGTGGTTTATGTGTATACAATTTCCCCCTTTTTCTTTCTAAGTTTGAATTTGGTCAAAATTGGAAGAAAAATTCTCCTTCAATTTCGCGCATTAATTCTTCTCTTATTTGTGCACGTTTCCCACTCCTCTGCAATAGCCCCCCCTTGAATTTCGGGGTTTCCCTTTTTTACACTGGTTATAAATAAGGGAGAGAGAAGGTGAAAGCCTTAAATTCTTATTCTCATTCTCTGTCTTCTTGTTCTGTTTTCATTCTATGTTCTCAACTGCTTTTGCAGAGAAAAATCTTGAAATTCAACTTGTCTTCTTGCTCATTAATTCTGATGGTGGTAATTCTTTATCGTACTGATTGTCTTCTGCACATCATGTTTGTTGGGGGTAACTTCCATCGGCGATTATTGACTTCTTCAAGCTACTCGCCTGAGTTCCGCCATTGTTACAGGTAATGTGTTCTTCACGGTTCTTTTCTTTTATGTTTTGCGATGGGGAATACATCATACGACAGTATATATACTTGCCCCTATTCTCCATCTCAAAAATTCAAAAACTCTGTTTGTTGATGATCATGATTTATGATTATTTTGCTTTATAAAACTCTGTTTGCTGATGATCATGATTTCTGATTATTGATGCTTTGTGCCCCTGTTGTTTTAGTCATGGCGGGTAATGATCGTCGCACTAGTATATATAGATCCCTCCGTTGAGTTCTTATCGGTATCCTCAGGCTAGAACCGCTGACACTTCTCCGACGAAGGGTGGATCTACACGATCCTCTAAATCAGATTCTCATCCTCGTAAAGTCTCCTCTTCGTATACTCCGAGGGATGCTCCCCCAAGAAAATAAAAGCAGGCATGGGGCCCTCGCTACGTTGTTAACCGTCCTACTGGTAATTCTTCTTCCTATAGTTTAGAGGCGTTAGACGCTGAGCCCATCAATACTATCATTCCTCAGTCTACTTTTCAAAAAACCCAGTCTTCGCTCAAGGTATCTTTGTTGAAGAGTCCTTATTCAAAGAATAATGTACCCAAGGAAACTAGCTCATCAAGGAATCCATCGTCGAAAAGGAAGGCTTCGGATCGAATCCTTCGTTAGATAAGGCAAACGTCTTCAAGTTTCTACTTCATGCGGACAGCTCGCTCCAAAGAAAAAAGAAACGTGTTGTTTCGTTCAAGCATATTGATCTTGAGGAGTTTAAGGCTCGACATGGTCTCGAGCGTTTTGAGGTGCGTTTCTACAATCAGGGTGATGACCTCACTTACGAGATGATAAGTAATTACAAGTACGATTCTCAGCATATGTTAACGACAGTAGGAGCTTTTGAGGCGGGTTTGATACTGGCTTTATATAAATCTGGAGATTCTTTTTATTATGATGTGTTGGCTCGTCGTGAAGGTTCCACTTCTCATACTCATTATCGCTTTGTGGTTCAGCTAAGTGGAAATTACTTGAGAACTCTTCATGAGTGTTATTTTCAAGCAAATGTCGGACCACGATGGAATGTTATCATACTAATCCCGATTAACGAAAGGCCGGGTACATCGTCAGAATTTTTATGTTTCATTTGGAGATTATGTGAATAGTCGGAATCAAAACTCGAGAGTGCCGGTCTTCGACAATGATCGTTTCTCATGGTGTAACCCTCGTCTTCTTAACAAACCGATTAACACCCGAGATTCGTCCCCGATTAGAATACCGACAATCCTCGGTAATTCTCTTTGAAGGAACGCCTCCGCCGTGACCATGATTATGAGTGGCATGCCACTCATATTGAAGTCATTGGTCCTTGGGCTCATGGATGGGTGAGAATGGGTGGAAGCCTACTGATCAGAGCAAAATTCGTGACGGTACCCCTATTTGTTATGGTGACTTCTTTCCTTGGGCTATGAACTTTATTGGCATGAATTTTGATTATGAGGACGATGTTGAGGATACCGGATGATTTAGGAAGGTTCGGCAGTTACTCTTCCTTCAAAGGGTACCGCTCTTGTCAAGGTATGATTTAATTTAGCATGGCGTATATATGTATTTGAGTATATATACTTGCCCTTATTCTCCATCGCAAAAGTTAAAAAAACTTTGTTTGTTGATGATCATGATTTCGATTATTGATGCTTTATAAAACTCGTTTGTGGCGATGATCATGATTTCGATTAAGAATGCTTTATGCCCCTATTGTTTTAGTCATGGAGGGTAATAATCGTCGCACTAGTCCATATAAATCTCCTCCGTTGAGTCCTTATCGGTCTCCTCATAGAACCGCCGACACTTCTCTCGCCGAAAGGTGGACCTACACGATTTGTGTTCGAAGAAATGAGATATTATCCCGCATACGTGTTTTCTTTGTTTCAAGAATAAATATTTGTATTAATTAATTTTGTGTTTAGGTAATAAATAAGTTCGGAGATTCCTAGGAGCTAAAAGTGCAGAGGATTGGAGACGAGCATCTATGGAGTAAAGCCAAAGCCGCGCGCACCGGGAGCAAACCATTTACAAGACATGGACCCAGCTATCCAAGACCGCGACCGGATCAGAGCTTCCGTTCCTCCCGAGTCGTTGAGATTTATATCTCCCACATCCACCTGTCCATTTCCACGCATCGAAGATTCTTTGTCGTCCCGCTCAACACCAAATCCCCGATTCTCCTCACTAGTTTGGGTCATCTACTCCTCATCCAGACGGTGTCTGACAAAGCGCATCATCTCTCGCCACTCCCCGCTCCACACCAGGATCAACCCATACCCCTACACCATCGACCATCACCCCATTTCTCTTCTTCTCCTTTTCTCTTTTCCCCCACGGTTGCGGAGCAACCCGGCATCTCTCCCCATACCTTCTTCACCAGGACAGCCGGCAATCACCACCACCTCCATAACGACAACTCCCAACATCCCGCACCACCTCCCTGCTGCTATACCTCTCTAGAGCTAGTTTTCTCTCTCTTAGCTTCTCTCGACCACAGAAGCTAAATTTAGAGAAAACTAGAGCTAGGTTAACTAACAACCCATGCATGGCATTCTCGAGCTGAATCGATGGTGGAGAGCATGATTCAATGATGTGGGTGAGAGATTAGTTCCCTATTTTTGCTTTTGAAATAAATTAGGGTTTGAGTTTCATGTATAAATAAATTGGTATTGTGTGTTAGAAAGGTATGCACAGGCTGCGCTGCATACCATCTACAGCTTAATTTATGTTTTAAGTACCTTAATTATGTTTTAAATCAACTTACTAGGGTGTTGTTGAAACCCTATAATATGTTTATAATTTATATTTATGTTGTGTTATTGATGTGCTTGATTGAGATAGATGTATAATTAGCTAATTGATCTAATTATCTTGTGATTGTCATGACTTGTAAGAAGACGGCCAATACTAGGGAGAGAATTAGACAAATGGTTTAATAAAATCTTTATTTGAGACTACCATGGAAGAAGACATGTGCTTAAGAAGATAGGGATGATGCTTAGCTAGTTAATCCAAGGATCCTGATCAATTGTCTTATAAAGACAAACAGATACTAGGGGAGTTAGTATGATTAGTTGACATTAGTCTTTAGAATCTTCTTTGGAAAGTTACAAGAATACAACCTTAGTTGAATTGCCTTAACATAGAGTCGTGTGGTGGAATCAACTACCCCAGTGTTCACAATCTACTTGTTACCTTAGTTTCGATTCATCGACATCAACTCGGTCGATTTATTAAACCTTAAACTCGTCTACTCTAGAATTCGGTTAAGTAAAGACAGATCATCGCTAAGCACCAAAGTCCTGTGGGATCGACCCGTATTTGCTTTGTCCACATTGTAGACACTAGTGCACTTGCGGTTATAACAAATAGGCTAAAAATCGGACCATCTTCCCGACTGCCAAAGTTTTGAAGCGCCATTGCGGGACTTCCATGACATCTTGGATTGGATTATTGCTTGTCTTCACTGAGTTTCAATTACCTGTATACATAATTTAGTCATCTCATCTTGCTTATCCGCACTTGCATTATAGCATAACTTAGCGTAACTTAGCCATAATTTTTCCTTTTTTATTTCTAATTCTTTATTACACTCTGTCATTGCATCCTTACATCTTGTAGTTTCTATTGTTCTTGTCTAACTTAGTATAACTTGTAGTCATCATAACCACAGTACTTGTAGCTTAGCTGCTTGCATCTTTCCCCATTACATCTATTCATTGTTCGGATCATTGCATTTTTAGTAACTTTCCACTCTTTCATTTGTTCATTGCATCTTCGGTTAGCCCGTTGTAATTGCATTTTCTTTATGCTTAATCTAGTTTGCATAACATCTTTGCATAGTGCATTATTCTCTACTACGTGACTTTAGCTATACAACATCTCAAATAGGGTTATAGTTGATGACATTAAAATAAGCGTCAAAAATAATTTACACTTTCTTACTACTCAAAATATAAATATAGCAAGGGCAAGAAAGGATCGATCCCACAGAGAGGTCTAGGTTGTCAAATTGTTATGGTTTCCTATATAAAACACCTGTGGAATTTTGTGATTGTGTAAATAAAAATAAACAAAAAGCAAACAAAGTACGCAAATCAAGGATGTGAAAATATTGGATAAAGGTTTCATCTTCAATTGTAAACAAGTTTATGAATATATGAATAGAATTCGTATTTAATCTCGCTATCATCAAAAGCCATAGAATACCTTATTGCAAGAATACTCCGTAATTTCCAAAGTTATCAACACACACATTAGGGCTGCGTATGTGAAATCTACCTAAAAAAGAATAACCTAACGCCGCTAATCAAGTTCAATTCCTAGGAGCATTAAGTTTCGAAATAGGCTAATCAATGCAATTGTAATACATCAAGCAAACAATTCGAACAAGGTCAATTTCTACATATGACTACGAGGATGTATCACTACAAACCCTAATCATATCATGCTACTCGTATTCAAGTTATCGCTCGATGAAAACCCTAAAATAGCTATAGATATGGATGTGAGTTCAATCAATTCTAGACTCGACTAAACAAACATTCAATCATATTGCAATCCATCAATCATGCAATTATTGTAACCCGTAGAAAGTGAACGATAATATTGAGAGAAAACTAATTCATAAAAATCATAACTTGGTTGCAAAATCCAACTACATCTTCAACCAATAATAAAAACTTAGTTACTTGTGTTTTTGAAATCATCATAGAAAGCTTAGAAGAACCTATCATGTGAAACCTAGACAAAGTAGAGGTCTCCCTAATGGAGATATCTCTAGGTTTTGAAAAGAATTTTCTATTTATATGCTTTTCTCCCCATAAGGATACTTTCCCAAAATTAGGTTAATTCTTCTCCAAACCCGTCTCCAAGTTGGTCCACCAAGCCCAGGAGTGAAAAATATGTCTCTGGAATTTTGGGTCCGAAAAGTGTCGAGGAATTCGACGTCATCGCCGGAATCCGCCACCGTCGTGGAATCGTCAATCGGAAAATTTGTCTCCGACCACACAACTTGCCTCCGCCTCCAAGTCACAAGACATTTTGCACTTCGATTATCTCAACTCGCTTCAATTCAAACATTCACAAAATACCACCAAACCCAACTTCTCATTCCCTTGCGAAAACGCACCCAAAGCGTGGTCCGTAGCTCATATGTCCGGCCATCAATTCTTGCATCCACTCCTATACCCCTTCGTGATTCATTGAATCATTGTGATTCCCACTTACGGTTCCAAAATCCGGCTACTGGAGCTAGGCTCACCGGTGCGCCATTTTCACCCCGTTTTCGCGCAGTTTCTGCAGCTTTGTTCCGGCACTGTCACTTCCCTGCACAGTTATGGTTCATACAAACACATTCATTCATAGCACATTCAGCCATACTAACTCTTCCCTTGTATGCAAACAACCACAACATTTCACTCTCGGCCGCTAGTTCCGGTTCAAGCCCGGCGCCTCCGGTTCTTGTCCCACATATTCTGGTGGAATAACAACATCAACTCCCATTCTCACGGAGGCGCAACTCATTCAAATTCACGACACCGGTTGCATTTGCAATTGTCGATTCTCTCATCATCATCATGCGGCTCAAGTTCACTCTCGGCTCGGCAATTTAGCATCCATTACTCACTCAAGCAACGCCACCACTAGCCCGTAAACCACTCGATTCTCGCCCACTGCCACCTGTAAACCACCGGGTTCGGTTTTATCGCCACGACTTAACGCATCCCGCGACACTTCATTCCATCAAAACAACATCACCGCCGAGCTCATCTAGCAACAGACCACTACGAGTCAATAACTCCATCTCGGACTCGAGTTCTCCGGTCATTTAACTCCACCGCAAAAATAACTTCACACTGCACTTCACTCCCGGCTACATCGCCATCAAATGGCATCACCATTGCTCTCGCTCCCGTTCATTGTTTCCCTTCTCAACCCGGCGGCGCCACCAGCTCAACTACTACCAGGTTCGGGTTCAAGCCTTCTCAGGCCATTTCACCTGCAACATCACCAGCCTGTCAGCTCGGCATCAGCACCCTGCTCAGACCCTGATTTCAGCTCGCGACCAACTTTGGAGCTGCAACAACAGCTCCATTATCACCATTCCCGCACCAAATGGAATCAAAATTCTCTTCTTCCCTTCTATGGGCTTGACAACATACTCACTTCAACCTTCTTCCCTGGCTTCAATCAATTTCACCCTGAGAACTCATTAACACATCACTACTAATGTCACAGCCGCCATTGTAACACCTCGGTTTCAGTTGTGAGCAACGACTTAGCACCATAGAATCAATCTGGTTCCACCCGATTTCATCTCCTGCAAACAACACCACCTTTTCAGTTCTCAGTTCAGACCAGCTAACCCATCTAAACATGAGCATAACGACTCCACCAGCATCTGCCATTGAACTCCACTCATTCAACCCATCACAACAGCACAGCTCAATTTGAGCTTTACTCACTGAGCTGCAACTCAATCCTAGGCCAGCACCCATTTGGTGCTCGCTTTTACTGAGTTGCCACAATTGAACGGCATTAACACCATCACCTGCGTCGAGCTCGCATGACACTATCTCGGACCCATCTGTGACACCATAACCATCCTAGCTCAAGCCAACGGCTCCATGCTCGGTGCATCGGTTGCATCTCATACTTCTCCTCAAACCAACAACATCTCTCGGCACTTCCTCACCGCCAGGACTCGGAGACAACACCAACTCAATCTCAGCCACCGCAATCTCATACCCGGGTACCATCACAATGACCATACCCTGCACCCACCACCTTGAGCTCATTCCCCGACTTCCCGAATTCTCGGCCATATTATCGAACATTTGATGTGTACTAAATCAGTTAATGGAAAGAGAGCTTTACCAGTGATTTCAAGCCTCTCTATGGCACCTTCCCTGTGAGCAATCAGATTCCATATAAACCCATTCTCATACATCCATTTACGGACTCGAAAACACTTCGCCTTCATATCTGCTCATCATCATTTATCAATGGCGAACTTGTATTGTTTCGGCAACAAAACTCTGTCCAAATTCACATAAATCAGTGAATAACTCAGACCCAGACTTCAACAATGAATTCCCTTTTTAACTTCAGTACTCAAATCTCCCTTTTAATCTCTTCTTTAATCCTCCCATTCCACGTCAAAGAGCTTCTCACCTAACCCTGTTATAACCTCCACCTTCTCGATCTGTTTCACCTCTGATTTAATCCAATAACGGCATCATTTTCTTCATTGATTTCTCCCTCCACCAAAATGACCACTCTCCTCATTCTCTCGATTCAATCTCCTGAGATGTAATGAAAGACAAACTCGTTGTCTGAGAAACATTTGACTTAACTGAGTCTGTACGGACTGGATATTGGCATCCAGTGACTTCGATAAGGGCCACCTTAATAATCCCTTGTTGAATTGAACTGTCAGTTCTGGGAGACTGACATCTTAATTTCCGGCGTAACTCCTCTTGCGCAACCTAGCATGCGCCAAATATCGTCTGCGAGTTGACCTTTTTTGCCTTTTTCGCTCCAAATAGCTATTTTCTCCTTCTTTTGCTCCATATGACTCCGAAACACCTATGAAACTCAAAAGCGAATATAAGATACATAATTCACAAGAAAAATAGCAAAGAAAGCGTAACTACTAGATAGTAAATTAGGTGTTTTCTACACCTATCAAATTCCCCCACACTTAGACTTTGCTAGTCCTCGAGCAAATCAAACCAAAACAATAAAATACAACAACTCCGTGTCGTCGAGGCTACGGTCACTTTTAGCATAAATAACAAGCCTTTAAACCCCTAGGTGTCCCTAGTGGACGAGTTATAGTCTCGTGAAGGTTTACTAGAGATATACCTACAAAACCTATATTTCAAACTCCGTCTATTCGTGACAAATCAATGAATGAATCCAAATTGACTACAGGAGGAGGTACCTTGCAAATTCAATTCATATATAAATAAACTCTAATTAGATAGTCGAACAAACCACAATACTCGGAAACTAACAAACCACAATCACAATGAAAAGATTAAGAAGATGGATAAAGATGTAGATGTTGGCGAATATTCACAAGTGTTCGATGTTTCCCATATCTGTCCTCAAGGTCACTGCTAAGATGAACCTAATCCTATTGGATTGAGCCCTTGTCTTGAATGCTACATCAAATCAATTGGCATATAAAAAGGGAACCAAGAGTGACTTTATTCAACACAATAATAATTTTTTTCTCTTTTTTTTTTTAAGATTGGATCAAATCGGATCCAATTTCTCTTTTTTTAGACGGCATGATTAGATCTTTTGGATCCAAGCGCATGCTTCTTGTCGGCAAGTACATGATAGTTGCCTTGGATCCCGTGCATTCCACGCTTGTTTGGCGACGGAGACGGGGACTACGTTTCACACATACTTGCTATTCCCAAGTGTCTTTTTATTAGTTTGGTCTAATTGGTCGGTCTTTTTTTCTTTTCTTTTTCAATTTTTTTTTTTTTTCTTTTCTTATATTTTTTCATTTTTTTTTTTTTTTTTTTTTTTTTTCAAAAAAAATTTTTTTTTCATTTTTTTTTTTTTTAGTAACTCAACCACTCTATTTCATCCTAGCAGTAATAACACGTCGATTTTTAGTGACCCACCAAAGCACTCGAGAGAACAATAGATAAATATGGACAAATAAAAATAGAATGCGATATGGTGATATTCCGAGATATGGTAACAACTATCATGTTAATTTGTGATTTCTGAGCTATATTCTTCCCTTTTAGTTAATTAGTTCCTCAACTCCTGCATTCAAAATGGTTCCATCCACTAATGGTGTCATCCTAAAGGCACAAGTTTCTAGATTTCGGAGTTCAAAAAGCACAATTTTTTTTCTTGGTTTTTCTATTTTTCTGATTTTTTTTTTTTTTATACATAAAACAAGCTAAAACATATAAATGCTCCCCCACACTTAAACTTTACATTGTCCTCAATGTAAAATTGAATCGTCCAAAGAAGGTTCAAGGTGGGAAATTCCGCAAATGATATGCAAAAACAAGAAAATAAAGATAAAAGCAAATGCATAAAAATAAAAAGATAAGGATAAAGATACAAAACCGGTGGGTTGCCTCCCACTAAGCGCTTGTTTTAAAGTCGACGGCCCGACTTGACTTCTTGTAAGATTCATTCCCCATACACCAATAATCGGAAAAGTTGGGGATCCACCCATAGCACCTGTTTTTCAAACACTAACTTCACACAAATATTAGTATAATAAAGCAAAAGTGAAGCTATGAATCGATAAAAGCTTCCCCCACACTTATTCTTGTCCACACTTGGAAGTGTATAAAGAATATAGAAGTCGGGTACTTCCACGGTTTCTTGTTCCATAACCTGCATAGTATGAGAATCAAGTATCTCTAATGGCGGAAAACGAGAAACAAAGTCATTCAACAATATTCTCGAAGCACATACATTCAAACCAATAAGAGGTAAAGGAGAAGAAACAATAGGCAAAGGGTTAGATAAACCTTGCACAATCTCTTGTATTACGGAATCCTCTTCATCTTTGAAAAACTCAAGTGAATTATTCACCTCTTTTATATCATGGTCCTCTATTAAACCTTGCAACCATTCTTCGTCCGTTTACGCCTTAACCAAAGTATCGACATAAACATCATCATTATAATCATGCACAAGCTCAATTGGGTCTTCCACAATATTGGTCATAACGGTCACATTCTCAACATATTCCTCCTTTTTGTTGTAAGGCACACACTCTTTTATGGATGCAATATTGTCCATAAGGAATTTCTTTAGAACACTCATTGCATCATCCTCAAGCTCCACCTTTTTGAATAGGTTGTTGATCATTATAAAGATCAATGCTTGAGTAATCTACACTAGTGTCATCATATTCCTTTTCAACTTCATCTTGATCCAAAAAGACTCCATTGTAGACACTCCTCGTCACCATAAATTGTTTCAAACGATGTATTTGCATAATAATCATCATCACTATCATAGTCATCATAACATTGGTCCTCGCTGAATTTAGTGTTGCTAATCTCGAACTCATCCTTTTGAATAGGTGAATGATCATTATTACGATCAAGAGTTGAGTTAACTACACAAATATCAACAAAATTCCCCAAGGTTCGCCTTTTTCAACATAACTATTCATTTCCTCCTTGTATTCTTCAATGCCTTGTCTTAAACATGAAACACTTTGTTGAAGCTCTTGGATTGATCCATCCAAGTTCTGAAAATAGTGTTCCATTTGTTGGTAAAACTCATTCGACATAGACAAATTAGAATCACTTACCTCGGTATGGTTGACCAATTATCTTCCCTTTGAATGGGTGAATGATCATAACTACGATCAGAAATTGGGCCAAACATACTATGAGCACATTCGGTCGATGAAATCGGTTCCACGCTTGGTTGTCCACAAATTGACTCCATGCTGTCCATAAATTGCTGCATCTCATCTACCAAACTAGAGGAAAAATTATAAGGAAAACAACTATTCTCCCTCCTTGTGGTTGCTCACTTACATAACCACCATAAGAAGGTTGATATGTATGAGAATAACTCATAGGGTACGTGGAGTATTGATCATAACCAAAGGATTGGTTTTGATTGTATTCCCCATAAGGGTGATAGTTTCCATGTTGTTGAGGTTGAAAGCCGTATTGATTGCTCCAATATGCTCTGTCCATAGAAATAAGCACTTTCAAACAAGATTCTCAAATCAAAGGTTAGAACCCAGAAAAATAAGAAAAAATAAAAGAAAAAATAAAACAAAAACTAAATACAAAAATAAGAAACCAAAAACAATTGACAACCGTTGCCTCACAGAATCTTGCGCCAAAATTTGATCGCGGTCGTAAGCGACACAAATATAATTTACACTTTCTTACTACTCAAAATATAAATATAGCAAGGGCAAGAAAGGATCGATCCACGAGAGAGGTCTAGGTTGTCAAATTGTTATGGTTTCCTATATAAAACACCGGAAGAATTTTGTGATTGTGTAAATAAAAATAAACAAAAAGCAAACAAATGCAAATCAAGGATGTGAAAATATTGGATAAAGGTTTCATCTTCAATTGTAAACAAGTTTATGAATATATGAATAGAATTCGTATTTAATCTCGCCATCATCAAAAGCCATAGAATACCTTATTGCAAGAATACTCCGTAATTTCCAAAGTTATCAACACACACATTAGAGTTTGCGTATGTGAAATCTACCTAAAGAATAACCTAACGCCTTGCGCTAATCAAGTTCAATTCCTAGGAGCATTAAGTTTTCGAAATAGGCTAATCAATGCAATTGTAATACATTATAAAAAACAATTCGAACAAAGGTCAATTTCTACATATGACTACAAGGATGTATCACTACAAACCCTAATCATATCATGCTACTTTCGTATTCAAGGTTATCGCTCGATGAAAACCCTAAAATAGCTATAGATATGGATGTGAGTTCAATCAATTCTAGACTCGACTAAACAAACATTCAATCATATTGCAATCCATCAATCATGCAATTATTATAACCCTGTAGAAATGAAACGATAATATTGAGAGAAAACTAATTCATAAAAATCATAACTTGGTTGCAAAATCCAACTACATCTTCAACCAATAATAAAAACTTAGTTACTTGTGTTTTTGGAAATCATCATAGAAAGTTTAGAAGAACCTATCATGTGAAACCCTAGAACAAAAGTAGAAGTCTCCCTAATGGAGATATCCCTAGGTTTTGAAAAGAGTTTTCTATTTATATGCTTTTCTCCCCATAAGGATACTTTCCCAAAATTAGGTTAATTCTTCTCAAAACCCGTCTCCAAGTTGGTCCACCAAGCCCAGGAGTGAAAAATATGTCTCTGGAATTTTGGGTCCGAAAAGTGTCGCCGGAATTGCTTCACGTCATCGCCCGGAATCCGCCACCGTCAGCGGAATCGTCGTCGGAAAATTTGTCTCCGACCACCCGAACTTGCCTCCCGCTCTTGGGTCGCCTGAAGACATTTTGCACTTCCCGGTATCTCAACTCTCGCTTCTCTCGCAATTCAAACATTCACAAAATACCACCAAACCCAACTTCTCATTCCTTGCGAAACGCACCCAAAAGCGTGGTCCGTAGCTCATATGTCCGGCCATCAATTCTTGCATCCGACTCATACCCCCTTCGTGATTCACTGAATCATTGTGATTCCCACTTACGGTTCCAAAATCCGGCTACTGGAGCTAGGCTCACCGGTGCGCCATTTTCACCCCGTTTCGCGATTTAGCCTTTGTTCCCTGTCACTTCCACTCGCACATTATGGTTCATACAAACACATTCATTCATAGCACATTCAGCCATACTAACTCTTCCCCTGTATGCAAACAACCACAACATTTCACTCTCGGTTAGTTCAGATTCAAACGGCGGCCTCCGATTCACATCCCCTGCATTCTGGTGAATAACAACATCAACTCCCATTCTCACCGTAACCGCAACTCATTCGACTCAATTCCCGACATCTGAATTGCAGTGCAATTGTCGATTCTCTCATCATCATCATGCAGCTCAAGTTCACTCTCGGCTCGGCAATTGCATCCATTCTGCGGCTCAAGCAACGCCGGCCACTAGCCCGAAACGCACTCGATTCGCCGCTTTGCCACCACCTTAAACCACCGGGTTCGGTTTATCGCCACGACTTAACGCATCCACGACACTTCATTCCATCAAAACAACATCACTGAAGAGCTCATCTAGCAACGAGACCACTACGAGTCAATAACTCCATCTCGGACTCGAGTTCTCCAAATCCAGCAGAACTCACTTTGCAAAACAACTTCACTCGTCGCACTTCACTCCCAGCTACATCGCCATCAGCAGCATCACCATTGCTCAGCTCCCGTTCATTGTTTCCCTTCTCAACTTCGCTGGCCAGCACCAGCTCAACTACACAGTTCAGGTTCAAGCCTTCTCAGGCCATTTCACCTGCAACATCACCAGGCACGTCGGCTCGGCATCGCACCTGCTCGGACCACGATTTCACTCGCGACCAACACGGGCCGCAACAACGACTCCATTATCACCATTCCCGCACCAAATGGAATCAAAATTCTCTTCTTCCCTTCTATGGGCTTGACAACATACTCAAATTGCAACCCTTCTTCCACTTGCTACCGCAATCAATTTCACACGAACTCATTAACACATCACTACTAATGTCACAATGCCATTATAACACCTCGGTTTCGGTTGTGAGCAACACTTAGCACCATAGAACAATCTGGTTCCACCGGATTTCATCTCCTAACGACAACACCACCTTTTCAGTTCTCAGTTCAGACCAGCTAACCCATCTAAACATGAGCATAACGACTCCACCAGCATCTGCCATTGAACTCCACTCATTCAACCCATCACAACAGCACAGCTCAATTTGAGCTTTACTCACTGAGCTGCAACTCAATCCTGAGCCAAAGCACCCATTTGTTTGCTCAGCACTCGCACTGAGTTGCCACAATTGAAGACATTAACACCATCCAGGCGTCGAGCTCGCAACCTGTATCTCAGACCCATCTGCGTACCATAACCATCCTAGCTCAAGCCAACAGCTCCATGCTCAGTGCATCAGTTGCATCTCATACTTCTCCTCAAACCAACAACATCTCTGGCACTTCCTCCTTTGCCAGACTCAGAGACAACACCAACTCAATCTCAGCCCTGCAATCTCATACCCAGTACCATCACAACAGCCATACCACGCACTACTTCACCTTGAGCTCATTCCCGGCTTCCCCTGAATTCTCGGCCATATTATCAACATTTGATGTGTACTAAATCGGTTAATGGAAAGAGCTTTACCGGTGATTTCAAGCCTCTCTGGCACCTTCCACAGAGCAATCGATTCCATATAAACCCATTCTCATACATCCATTTACGACTCGTAAAACACTTGATCTTTCATATCTCTGTTCATCATCATTTATCAATGGCGTAACTTGTATTGTTTCGGCAACAAAACTCTGTCCAAATTCACATAAATCGGTGAATAACTCGGACCAGAGACTTCAACAATGAATTCCTTTTAACTTCGGTACTCAAATCTCCCTTTTAATCTCTTCTTTAATCCTCCCATTCCACGTCAAAGAGCTTCTCACCTAACCCCCGTTATAACCTCCACCTTCTCGTCTGTTTCACCTCCGATTTAATCCAATAACGGCATCATTTTCTTCATTGATTTCTCCCTCCAGTGCAAATGACCACTCTCCTCATTCTCTCGATTCAATCTCTCACGAGATGTAATGAAAGACAAACTCGTTGTCCGAGAAACATTTGACTTAACTTGAGTGCATACGGACTGGATATTGGCATCCGGTGACTTCGATAAGGGCCACCTTAATAATCCCTTGTTGAATTGAACTGTCAGTTCTGGGAGACTGACATCTTAATTTCCGGCGTAACTCCTCTTGCGCAACCTAGCATGCGCCAAATATCGTCTACGAGTTGACCTTTTTTTGCCTTTTTCGCTCCAAATAGCTATTTTCTCCTTCTTTTGCTCCATATGACTCCGAAACACCTATGAAACTCAAAAGCGAATATAAGATACATAATTCACAAGAAAAATAGCAAAGAAAGCGTAACTACTAGATAGTAAATTAGGTGTTTTCTACACCTATCAACCTCCTTCACAGCCCAGTACATGTAGGCCCAAATCCATCCAAGCGAGTTTGTCCTAACTCACCGAAGTCAACTCGGCCATAAGCGATTCCTACAGGTTTAGGCAAATATGTGACCGTTCAAGCCAAATCCGAAGCTTATTCATACTCCATCCTGCACGTTTGACTCCTAACATACATCTATTCATTCACACTGCATACATTCTCAACAATTCAGCCATACTCCACTATGCCTAGCCATTGCATAAATTCCACTCAACTCCATTTCACCGCACTTGCATCTTATAATTGTACCGAGTTGCTCACTCGGCTTGGTGCGTGCAATTACGGCTTTGCCTTCGATTCTGCCATAGCCCAAAGATCAACCATTTCCCTAAGCTTTATCACTTCCACTCGACTCCATTTCATTTCATCCAGCAAGCACCACCTCTGCCTTCCTACCAAAGATCACCACAATCTCTTCAAATCTGTCTCACAACCCCGCATCTTGATGGCAGTGCGCGCATCAATTCCTACGCAACTCCACAAAACTCAGAATCGAATCCCAACAATTCAAGTCTTATTCATTGCCGCATCGCCTCTTATGCGATATGTCACAACCATTAGCAGCTCCACCAATTCAACCTGGTGTGCTCCACTACCCCTGCGGTCACACTCCTAGTGCCACCATTCAGGCCACAACTCCAGCTCTTCCTTGTTGTTCAATAACACCTCAACTTGAATTCAACCACTCTGAACTTGCAGCTTCAGCTCCTGCTATATCATTCTTCTCTGCCTGCCGACTCTCGCATCCCTGTTATCACAGCCATCTCAAGCCACTGCTCCTCCAACTTCAGTTGGCTTCACCAATTCAGTCAACACAATGCACCATTCATCTGTAAGACAGCCACTGCACCTGTAGCTCCACTTGAACATTTTCAGACCCGCCAACAATCGCAACTCCTAGTCTGCGGCCACCAATTCATCCAAATATGACTCCACCTCGCAATTCCATCTCGGGGCACTCGCCACCTTCAATTCCATCTAGCACTGCAGCCACAACTCTATCGGAACCAGCACTACCAGACTCTCCTCTTCTCAGTCTTTACATAACCACCCTCGACATCAAATCTGCTGTCTAACTCGCTGCGGCACAACATCTCAGTTTCACATTAACAGCTCAGTAGTTGAGCCCATTTCATCTCAGAACCATTACCACCACCTGACAACTGCACAACAATCATTCACACCTGGAGTCTCACATACACAACCAAAACCCATTTCAGCTCCATAACCACCATGACACAGCCTTTGCTGTGCTATCACTCCCACAATACAACGTGGCACCAGCTCCAATTCTTGGCTTAAACTCAACAAATCTCAAGACTACAACCCTGCAATTTCTTTCTACATGAACTAGCAGCAATCTCCATTTCTTTTACGCCTTTTCTCAACATACCACCGACATCACCTGTGTCGTGCGCTTTAGGCCGCTATCTCAACCACTCACCCGTAGTGCATCATCAAACCACCTTCTCCTTAAGCCATACTACGCCGAGGTCATGTTCAACACTTTGAAGCACCCGCTAATGTACCCCAACTTCACCGTAACTATCACTTACTCCGCATTGCACAAGCTCAAAATATCCATCCACCTGCAATGCTTGTTAAACCTCTGGCCAATCACCATCCCATGACCTGCAATGAATAACAGCATTAGAATCCTCATAACACCAGCAATTTCATTCAAAAACACCATCTCGGCCTTCAAACTCGACCACTAACTCAAAGAACTACACCACCATCCTAGCATCCAACTTTCCCTTGTTCTTCCATTTTCTCGGATCATTGAGCCACAAAGCTAGCCATTTCCATTTGAGCTCTTCATATCTTATCTGCTCCATCACTGCCTAGCTTTTCTTCATTTCAATTCCCAAAAAAAAGACTTAATCTGAGCATAACCACCAATCACTATAACCCCTTGTGTGAACACCCATAGGCCGGTGACCGAAATTGGTGAATGTACTTCGATCTTTCACAGCGTTTTCTCAAGCACTAAATGTGCATATTAATAGTAAGGGATATGAGAATGCTGCCGACTTCCAATCCCATTATATCTCCTTCCCTGTGTTCTTGCGGCTAGAAGCTCAACTCAAAACCCTCTCTTCACCTGAATCCGGTTCACAGAACAATAGCCATCCCCATTTTATCTTCAATTTGTCCTCTCTCATGAATTCGAGCCATGTTGTAGTTATACCAATCCAGTGCAAGAGCTTCTCTCGACTAGGAAATCATGACCAATTCATACACAAAACCACCATGAATTCAACCCATTTCTGCTTCTCTGATTCACCCAGCTAAACCAAACTCGAAAACCCATCTTGAAATTAAACCAACTTCCTCTCAAATTCCAAATTTAGAAAAACTCCGATTGTAGTGAAAACCCATCTCCCACCGATTCACCACTATAAACCCTAAACCTCCATTTCTATCTTCTCACTCACTTCCAACCAATTGTAGCAGCTTCACCAGCTTCAATTCACCTGAACTCGAACCCATGAATCTCTCGAACCATCTCTCAGATTCAATTGAACCCAAGATTTTACAGCAGCAGATACAATAGAGGAAGGGAAAAATGATCCCAATTTCGATCTAGATAAGGCCCTGTGAAGTGGGATTGCTATTAGCACCCCATAGTGGATACGGGCCACCCCCGCTTGCCCCTTATGTTTGGCTCGGTTTTACAATATCACTGCGCCTGCGAAATGCCGCTTTTGCCTTTTTGTGCCTATTTCTTCCTCTTTTGCGTCAATGACTCCGAAACACCTGTAAAACTCAAAAGCACACATAAAATACCTAATTCACATGAAAACTTGCGAAGAAAGCATAAACAATAGATAAATATCAAGGTGTTTCAGACACCCATCACTTACACCATTTTTGTGGGGCTTACTCAGTGATGATCCAGATGCCCGGTTATTGAATATTTATTGTTAATCCGAAATACACTGTAAGAATAATTCATGAAATTGAACAATAAGAATGAGTAGTTATTTATTATCAATTCATAGGATCACCATGGATTCGACCATGAATTCAGAATAATAAAACATGCATTACCATTCCATGGGATCGTGGATTCGACCATAAAATCGGAGTTATAAAGTTATCTATTACCATTCCATTGGATTTATGAAATCGGAGTAATGAGATAATACGGTTGTTTATTGTCATTCTATGAGATCAAGCCGTGGATTCGACCATAGAATCGGAACAATTGTTATTGCCATTCCATGGGATCAGGCCGTGGATTCGACCATGGAATAGGAGCAATTATTATTGCCATTCCATGGGATCGGAGTAGTGGATTCGACCATGGAATAGGAGCAATTGTTATTTCCATTTCATGGGATCGAGTAGTGGATTCGACCATGGAATAGGAGAAATTTTTATTGCCATTCCATGGGATCGGTCGTGGATTCGACCATGGAATATGAGCAATAATAGATCATTAAAGGAATTCGGTGGTGAATGTCACGGCGTAATTAATCTATGTGCATAGTCGAGACGGCTAATATCCGAAGGCGTTCTCAAATCTTACAAGAACGCATGAGTCTATACACGTCGCCCTACATAGACAGGATCAGTGAGTGTCACTGTCCTGAAGGCGCTGTTGCTCTCAATCTTACGGAGAGCCACCCAATCGTTCTTCTATGTGGAGGGGGGTCACTCTCATGTAATCAGGGAACAATGAGTATCACCGACGTCCTGAAGGAGTTAAGCCCTCTCAACAAACAATTATATAGGAGGACCGCCTAATTTTATTATTCTACATAGAGGGCACGGTGAAATGCCGAGGATCGAACGCTCGCCTAGTGGAGGCTTTTCGAAAGACATGTTCATCATGGCTTCGTAAAATATGAATCGTCACATACACGTCGTATCGAAACATGCGTATCATGATTTTACGGTTTGACCTTTGTTGAAAATCCACCATCAACATTAAGTCCCCTGCTTAGTGAGGAACAATCATGTTTCACAGTAAGCATTAGATGGTGATTTTCAGTCGACGAGATCATGGTTGAACTCAGTCTACAAAGGTAGTTTCAGAATCCTCGATTTGCTCCAATAGTGTCATGTACGAGAAAATGTTCAGGTGAGGACCCTGATAGCATGATAGAGTGCGATTCCGTGAGCATAGAGGAATGAAGCAACGCTGATTTTTTCAGTCAAAAGTCCAGTTCTGGTTGATTTAGGATTTGCGGGCCCGAGCCCAAAAAGGAAACCCATGTTTTATTAGGTTTTGGAAATCAAATTAATATAAAAGGGTGAAGCCCTAATATTTTTGTTTTGATTGACCAAGCATCTTCATCCCTTCACAACCTTCACGTGAGCAGCAGCAGGAGATGAAGGAAATTCGCCGGATATCGCCCATCGCCGATCACCGGCCGACAGAATTCCGGCCGGCGCCGACCAGGTAAGTCTGTGCGACCCAATATTTTTTTTTAAAATTTTTTGTTGTGTGTTTTATGATTTTATGAATTGTTCATAAAACAAAAATCCCATAGTTGTGTGTGTGTATACGTAGGATTTATGAAGAATTTGTTTTTAGAGAACGTATGAATGCCCGTTTTTTCGTTAGTTTAGGAAACGAACAAAAATTCCTAATATGGAAGAGATACATAAAATTTTGCATAGACATGTTATAGTTGCGGTAGTAAGAGTTTTGTTTATTAGGTTTCATGAAAACCCAAATTTATTTTCAAAGCATAGATTTTGCAAATACTTTTAGGAACGTAAGTTCGTTCATAGTAAAAGTAAATAAATAATAATCCTTAGGGTTAGAGGAAGTTTTGGAAGGACCTAGAGTTCATGATAAAATTTATTTGAGAACTTTCAAAACATTGATTGGAACATGTGGACTTTTACAAAAATAGAAAAGACCCGATTTCGTAAACTTATGCTCGTTCGAGCAAATTTTTTTTTTTAAATTACGTGACTTATTCACGTTTTTATTTTAAAATCAAATATTGATTTATGAGAAATTGTTGAAAGCAAACAATATTTCTATGAGTTGACGAATTTGTAGTATGTGTGAGTTTGGTGATTTTGTAGTGTATATACACGTAAAAAATCGTGAATGTTCATATGGAAGGTTATATGAACTATTCATAGTTTCATGAAAAGCCAACGTTGACTTTAAATAATAATAAGTTTTTGCTCGACTTTGCAGGTTTGAAAGAACTAACAAGTTTTTCGAGGTTTTACGCTGTTATCACTAAGTTCGTGAAATCGTAAATAGGTAAGAGTTTAGAATTACCATTTTTGCAGACGCTGATTGTAAGCATCATAATTGTTTGATTGCCTTAATTCCATTGTATTGACGAAACTCTTGTGGAATGTTGCAGTTATTTGCGTAGATGACTCGATTCCGTAATGATAGTGAAAGTGACGTTTCCAGAGACACTTCTGGAGATGATGTTTCCACAGATGCATCTTCTAGAGATGATGATTGCTCCAGGGATGGAAATTCTGGAACTTCTCAGGGGAAGGAGGAGATTCCCAAACCCAAGAACATTCCAAGCACTGAAGACGGGTTCTTTGAATATTTGTATAGACCAGAAAAACGCCCTTTAGGTTCTTCGTTTCGGTTTCTCATAAATCCCAGGACTACCGCGCAGAATAAGTTGGTGTCTCCTTCGATAATAATTCGGTTCTGTTTAGAAAGAAAACATTATTCGGCTTCTCATGTGGAACTCAAACTTTCTCGGAAGACGCTGACGTATTTTTCTCGATGGGCAAGGCATATGCTAGGCTACAGCCGTGTGAGGGCCTTACTGGATAGTGCACAGGTGATGAGAGCCATTCAAGCTGCTGGAGATTTGATCATTAATCATGATATACCAGGTATCATGGCTTTGCTTGATCGTTGGTTTATTCCTACTCATACCTTCATATGCAGATGGGGAGAGTTCACAATTACTTTAGAAGACGTAGTCGCTTTGTTGCATCTTCCAGTCACCGGAAATTTCCCTGGAGAACTCTCGACATAGGAGAAGCTGATATCTCGTACTTTGGAAACTAAGATGCACGAGTTCAATGAGTCTCCCAAATTTTTCTATGCTCATTGGTTGAGATACTGGTGGCCGAGAGATAGAATTCCTGAAGAACTTGTTGATGGTACCCTATCCATTGCCGCTTTCCTATTCTTATGGCTTTCCAGAGATGTTTTTGAGGACAACGGATATTTGTTGAAGCCGTTAGTGATACCCTTTGCTATTAGGATGGCTAAAGGTGAGAAACTTCCAATTGGTAGCCTGTTTTTAGGTTCACTGTTCGCCAACTTAGACTCTTTGGTTATTGACTCCAGTGTTTCTAACGGTTTCATGAAAATTGAGACATATTCTAATACCATGTTCCTCCAAGATTTGATGTGGGAGTATCTTGAAAATTATGCTCCGATTCCTCGTAGCGTTTTGCAAGGGCCTTATGTCGACACTTTCCATGCTTTCCTTGAGAAAGACAACGCCAGGATCATGAGGTGGTATACAAAGCAGCCGTAATACAAGATATGCATTACTGATATTCTGGATATTGAATCCGAGTTCAATTTTAGCCCTTGGGTGTCGGTCCCTGATCTCTTCTCACAATTGATCACCTTCAAAACTGTTGAAGAAAATATCACATTGAAGACTGGTGCTGATTTGAATGATGGAGAGAGATCCTTTATATTAAGTTGCACTCCTGGCCACCTAGTATCAGTAATGCATGGAGAATTCAGAGTAGAGGAATACAATATTGACAGGGCAGCTCGGCAAATAGGCGTCGACCAATGTATCCCAGGTCACCGAATGAACAAACCATCAGTTGAGTATTTTAAGGCTAATCTGGATTGCACTCACGTGGAGGGGAATGAGTATTTATCTCGTGCTAGTTTTGTGACTCCGAGTTACATAGACTTCTGGCGTCAGCAACTTGAGCGTCTGTATTCTTTCGTGATGGATGTTAAGTCCCCATTGCAAGATTTTCCTTCCCTTGACTCCATTAATGCTCGACCAAGACTAAAGTACCTTTATCGGGGTGACAAGAGGAATACATCTCCGGAATGTGCACAGGTAGGCCTCTTTTCTTCACGATTGGTGAGAGTAAGATAGACATATTTTTAATCATTCGTTGATTTTGCATAGGATGGTTGTGCTGTGAGGCCTTGAATCTGTGTAAACTTCTTAGACCTTCAAGAAAGTCCCCAGGGTGGAGAAGGAAGGAGTAAAACAACTCATAGAATGATACCGAATAAAGTGCAGTCCCCTGCCGCTTCTTTGGTGAGTTGTTAGCATTTCTCTTATCGTTGCGGCTTTCTTGTCCATATAATCAGGATCTTAGAAAAGTATTACTAATTTATTTCAGAATTTTGCTCCATCGGTTATTTACGGTCTTCATCTTTCCTCTATACGAACAACTCGGGAAGCCGACGTTGATGGAGAGGTTGATGTGAGTATCCTTTCGTGTAAGTGATTTCGGCATTTCCTTGAATGAAATAATGAAGATTATTATTGATAATTCCGGGAGGAAATTGTTGTGGAAAGCCAGAATGGTCATGCTATTCATTCGTCTTCGAATAGTAGTGAGAAGAGAGTCCTCAAGAATCGTGGATCGAATGAAGATAATGGTACTTCCAATGTTCATGCCGACCCTATTAACCCCTCGAATGAGTTGGAGACTCCTCAAGTAAGTATCTACTTTGCATTATATTCATAGAAGTATAATGTTGTTGACTTGTCGATGAATGCATGAGGATCCCAACAAATATATGGGAAATTTTTCCGAAATGCGTCATCAGAAAAAATCCATACCTCAGTTTTTTAGTAAAAATGCTGTAAAATCTTCATTCGACATCAGATTTTCGCGATATACCCATGTATCTTTAAGCCCAGGAAATTTCCAAGCTTTAACATAGAAGCTTTTTAAGTTTTGAGCACTTTTATGGGCCTAAATCAACGAAACAGTGAACTTCCAGGAGACCTCCAGAAAATTTTCAGTCGGTATGAGGTCCAATGTTTTGGCCACAACTCCCTGCTCGTTCATCCGATTGCTACGAAATTTTGATATATTGTAGATGACATACATACAAAGAGAATGGTATATGACTAAACCTTAGATTCCTTACCAATTGCTCCCAGTTCGTCATTGAACACAGGGCAGTGTAAACTTTCTTCGGCTGAGCTTGTTTGAAAACGTGCTTCATAACTTTCACACTACTTGTGCATGTCTTAGATGCATAATAAGGAACTTGGATGATGTTAGTTCACTTAATTTCTTAATTTTATGGTTATGTTGGGTTTCCACGCTTGAATCATTCTAGTCCCATGTAATCTTCACATTAGGTGCCGAATGTCGAAGTTGGGAATAACGAATCCAATAATGACGGTTTGGGAAATCCTGGAGCTGTCGGTGATGAGACTCCCATCCTTGAACCTCAGGGTCATGAAGTGCTGGTTTTTTATGCCGTGGAGGTGGTGGAAACTCCCATTGTGCCTGAGATGGTGGAACCCGAATCAAGAATGGTAGAAGCTGCTTCGACTGAAGTTGTCTCTATGATTGTTGACGCTGCTCCAGTAATTGAGAAGCGTATGACAGTGCATGAATATCCCAATGAAGGGATTTATTTTACTCCCCCGTTCGGTGAGACACTCCCAAATCACACGTTAGTTGGTGGATTTAGTGTTCCCACTGAGTATGCTGCTATGTACGAGAAATTGTGGAAGATGTATGGCCACTTTGTTGTTATGAAAGGTCCAGAGCATAGCTATTTATTGACAAGGCAAGTAGAGAGCATGTTACGTGTTACAGATGATATTCATACCAGGGCCAGAAGTACCGTGACTCGAGATGTACTCTTTGATTGGGAGTAAAACTTGAAAAATTCTGAGAGACTTGGCTTTAATTTGAAGTGGCTCCATCAGAAGATCAACACCATCAAGGATGCAGTAGTGATGAACATTCCTTTTACTAGTGATGCTGTGATGAAGAAAATGACTGAGATTGCTGAGCTGACCGAAAAGCTGGAGTTGGAGAAAGCGGCTTTGCAAGTCTTGGAGAATGCTGAGAAGCAAAAATCATTCTTTGACGACTTCCTTTAATTTCTTTTCCATAATCTCATGAACATTGAACTTCTGAGAAATGTGAGATTTTATTTGGGTTTTGATTTTTGATAGGTTTTGAAATGAGTGACTGAGGATTTTCTTTTGGATTTTGGATTTGATAGAGATTTTTCTTAAATAAAGAACTTTGATAAATTGTTGAATTCAAATACTGGATGCAAGTATTGCAAACGTTTTGGAGGAATTGAAATTACAGGTAAAAGAAAATCCTAAGATGCAAACGTCAGAAGTTTTGAGCGTTTGTCTTGGACATAAAACACCCAATGTTGAATGCTTCATGCGTCGAAGATATTGAGCCAATTCTCATGAATTACTGGCATACTCGTCTTGCCTTTGATGTCAGCCAATTTATAGTATCCTCCAGCAACTGACTTAGCAATCTTAAAAGGTCCTTCCCAGTTAGAACTCTTTGTGGAATGCAAATTGCGTCTGGTTGCCTTAAGAACCAAATCTCCTTCATGAAATTTGTTAGGCTTGGTTGCTCGTTCCTTGAATATCTTCTGCTGGTTCGGAATTCCTCGCATAGTGGGATTCCATGTTGGTGGAGCTTTCCAATTCTTCGGTACATGTGGACACTCGTGCAAGGGAGAATATTTAGGATACTGATTGTGAAACTCGGTCATTATTCCATCAATGACCGTGTTAGTGAGATACTGAATTTCGAGAGGTTCGGCATCTAGCCACTTAGTGAAGTATTGCTGAGGTGAGACTAACCACTCATAATGTTTAGTGACAGCCGAGTCATGAGCATGATCAAGTCCCTTGACCGAGTTGCATATTTGAAAGTTGGTAATATAGATGCATGAGTGGGAATGAGACTTGCCTGCGTGAGGAACCTTTTGAAAAATTCATGTGCGCTTTCTTCGGGTTTATGTGTGAGTTCCATCAAGGCTTCGACTCTTCCCAAATGCTTAAATGGTGGAGTGTCTTCCACTTCTTCCGAACCGGAGCTTTCCTCGATTCGGAGCTTTCTTTGATAGAGAAATGTGTAATTGAAGATGTTGCAGTGACCTTTCCATCATGAATCCATGCTCGCCCAAGAACCATGTCGTATCCTGGATCTTTTCTAATTATGAAAAACTTGGTTTCAGTCCAAGTCGAGTCAGTTTTCACTTTGAGAATGATGTAACCGTAAGCATCTATGGGATTCCTTCATGGTCTCGATCGAGACAGGAGCGTGCGTTGCTTCTTGTCGAGTGATGCCAGGCAGCCCTAAGAGTCTTTAGAGGGATGATGTTAACAAAGCCCCGTGCCAACATCGACCGGTGCTCGCTTGAACCGATTTCCTTTGAGATGGACCGTAGTGAGAAGTCCCCGTCATACATCTCCTTGTCAGTGACCGGGAGGTTCAGGGCGTATCTCCGAATGTCTAATCGTTTCCCGAGATACAATGTGGTTTAATGAAGCAAACATGTCGTTTCTTTGAGCTTTTGATAAGTATAATAACTCACAGACATGCTCAATTAGGGATTGAACCGCTTCCTTGACCGGCTGCTCAGAGAGTGTGAATGTCCTGATTGGGAGAGGGTTTTTGTGCACTCCTTTAGTTCTCAGTTACCCTGAGTCAGCCTTTTATTTGAATATCCGCTTCAGGATTCTACAATCACTTGTCGGATGACTGACATACCTATGGAAATGGCAGTAGCGTGCATATTCCATCTGTTCCTCAGTCGGTTCCCTTTTGATAGGAGGCAATTTGATCGCACCGTCTTGGATCCAAACCTCCAATAGTTCGATCACTTCTTCAATAGAAAATGGGAAGTCAGGTGCATCCTGATCATTCTGTTGAAGTTGAGTAGGCGATTGTGCATTCCTGGCTTGACCATCTTTCCTCGGCGCTTTTGAGGGATTGGATGCTGGAGGAGCATTCTTATGTGGCTGTGCTTCAGCTTTTCTTTTGATTCCTTCAGCAACATTCACGGAAGTTTCGACACTGTACTGCTTGTTGATTAGACATCTAGCAGTGCTGCTTCGAGTGTCTTTCGATTCCTCTACTTTGACAGTTTTCGTTCTTTCTAGTAAGGCAGGAGCGGTAGTTGCTGATCGCTTGGCCGCTTCATGAAGTTCTCGAGAAGGTGCAAAACGAAGATTTTCCGACAAAGCTCTCTGTAGACCGGGATCATCCCATTGATGTACAAATCTACCAGTTGTTTTTCAGTGACATTTGGATCGTGACAATCCAGAGCCTGGAGTTTGAACCTCTTTACGTAGTCGTTCGGATGTTCATTATTCTTCTGAGACATCCTTCCCAAGTCGGAGAGAGTAACTTGATCATAGACAAAGAAGTATTTCCTGTAGAAAGCATTAATCATTTCTCCCCAATTGGCTATGCTCCCTGGTGCGATGTTGTTGTACCAAGTGTAGGCTCGGCCGGTCAGAGACTTCGAGAACTCCTTCAAACACACAACATGGTTATGTTCATGCTGTCCCAATGCTTCCAGGAATCGAGAGATGTGTTCTCGAGCATTTCCCGTTCCGTTGTAGAGTGTGAACGTTGGAGAGGTGTAGCTCTTTGGAAGAGGGATTCTTTGCGTAGCAGCAGGATATGAAGGCTGATGAAGATGGACTGATGGTGCATGGCCCTTTCCCCGGCTCTCCATAAAACGTTCCAAGTCTTCACGAGTGATAAAACCAGCAGGTTCTGCAGTTTTGTGGACTTCATCATCGTCGTGAACTGGAATAACTTCTGGATCCAGAGCTGAAGATGTTTCCTTGTCTTTTCCTTTCTCCCGAGTTTTGTCTGACATCTTGTTAGTGAGAGTTTTGAGATGGTTACATAATTCCTTCTGAGTAGCAGCCATATCAGTTTGATTTTTAGCGAGCACTTCTGAATCTTCATGAGACCAGCGCTGGTGGGTGGATTTTCTCTGAGTAAAATAACCACTCTCTGAAATATATATATATATATATACAAGAATTCCTTTCGAGATGATACATATACAATATTCATTTGGTTTACAAATAAAATATACAACATAATAAATATAGCAGAAGTTAACCAAAATAACGGACTCAATTCCTCGAAGCATCCGCTGCGCAACTCTGATCTGTCTCTGAAACTGAAAGTGGTAATGGGTGAGCACATCATCCCTAAAAGGGGTGCCCGGTAGGAATAACATTTAACTTTTAAGTAATCATATGCAAGATTTGGAAAACAATACATATTTTCCGAAACGTTAAACAAATGACCAAGTCACCGAAATAAACAAACATGTATATGGACAAACTAAGGTGCTTAGTTGATTTTTGGTTTGCTAAACTAAAATGGAAAAATTGTTTCGGAAAATTGTTTCCTTGGTAACATATCAAAATAAAACTACTTGTAGTTTCGGTTTTGATATTGGTTATCAGAACATGGTATGTGGAACCCTCGTGCCTAACTCTACACGTTACAAGTCTATTTTGAGATTTGTAAGATTCTTTTAGTGTTGTCCTTTATTTTTTCGTTTCTTTGTCATTTTGTGAAAAAAAAAGGGGGAGAAATATATGGAGTAAACAAGTGAAACTGGCATTGATTTTATATTGATTGGTATCGCTAAGGAAAAGAACATTGGTGCTTAAACGTTTTATCTAAACGAAAGAGTGAAAGCACGTAGACTAGGGGGTAACATATCATATGAAGTGGTATAAAAAGACGTGCGGATTGAATATCTACATATCTTCCTTAGGGAGAGTATTTTCTTTGTTATTATAATGTCAACAACGACATTTTCAAGGATTGAATGTAAGCAGTTTACTGTGTTGTTGAATTCGGGAATCAAGCGTATGTGTAATGAATTATTGTAATTTGTTTATCCATATGATGTAAGAGTTTTGTCACTAAAATTGACAAAGGGGGAGATTGTTAGAGCATAGCTCGGTTGAACCCACCAAGCGTCAGGATGTCGACCAAAGAGAGGATGATTTTCGACATTAGTGTAAAGAAGAGTAGCGTCACCACCATTGTTGGAAGCATGAACGGTTTCTGGAGTACCACCGTTGTTGCTAGTGCTAGCATTGTTTGGGTTAGGATTGGTAACTGAACCTGACCTAAGATCAACCATTTTGTGAAAATGAGAGATTGCAACCGAGAGATTAATCTCCCACCGTGGTCTCCAATCTGTGGATGGGGAAAAACGGTTCACTGGTTTTTTAAGAAAGTGAAGAGTCGAGCGTGTTGTCGAGACTCCTCAACCGAGAAAACTGCTGAACCTCACACAGATGCACCGCTGCAAAGGCGGTGCTTAGATTCGAGAGTTCAATCTGTATGACTCCGGCCTAAACCAAGACAATGGCCGTTCCAGAGTCAATTCGGTCGCAAAGAGGGTGATGGGTTGATCTGTAAGAGGGAAGCTGAAATTTGTGTGGGATCAGTGATGATCAAGGATTGTGGGTGTGTTGAAGGTTTACGTAATATTCTTTGAATCTAAAGTTGAGTTCTATGAATAAGTTTGTATCGAGTTGTTGACGGATAATGATGATGCTGATGATAATATTGTCCTCAATTTATACTTATTTATATTGCAAGAATGATGAACCACTGATCCCTGTAAGTGTGAGGGTTTCTTGAGTGAAAGAGTGGGAAAGTAGGAGATCGTGGTAAAGTCAGTTCCATATCGTGTGGAGACTTGACTAATCGTGCACCCCACTACTTTGCTAACTCCTTCAACTGTTGACACAACTTACGCACATTTCTCGTTGTGGATGAATCCACGTGCTGTAGGCCGCCAGACCAAAACCCTAGTTGTTATCCCCCAAATTGACGTGATTGATGTCTCACGAATCGTGGAGTCTGCATGACAGACGTGTATTTAGTTTGTCAGTTGTTGACTGATTAGTCATGAGCCTAGGTTTTGTTGAATCAAGCATGTTTCGCAAATGCTCAGCGATTCATGAATGTTAATGTTGTTTGTCTGAGAAAATATTGTAAATTCAACGAGTTGTTGAATATTGATGAGTTACTGAATATATGTGGATTATTCGAGCAACTGAGCAAGTATTGCTCGATTCGACGAAATACTGATAAATTACTGAATATTGATAGTTTGGATCAATATTCGAGCAACTGAGCAAGTATTGCTCAATTCGACGAATTACTGAATATCGAGAATTTGATATGCAATTAAGCAAGTATTGCCCAATTCGAAAAATTAACGAATGTTGAAAATTTGATGTGCAATTGAGCAAGTGTTTCTCAATCGACAAATTACTAACAATTTATTAAATATTGATAGCTGAATCAATATTTGAGCGACTGAGCAAAGTTGCTCAATTCGACGAAATATTTATTGGTGACGCAACCCAATAAAATATAAAAATATTGGTGGATTACCAGATATTATAATTAATCCCTGTGGATCAACATAAACTCATTTGGTGTTTAAACTTGCTCAGAATAATGATTTGTTGAGCGTTTGTTCGAAAACCCTAATTTTTGATGAATTGCTCATTAGTCGACGAATTGCTGAAAATAGGTCATGAGCAAAGGAGGGACCGATCACATGAGCCCATGGACGTCCATGTGATGCCCAATTGCTCGAGTGAGCGTGCACCAGGGTTCTCAGTTGGAGAGTTGGTGAAAGAATGATGATTATGTGTCGGTTTCATCATTTATTGAAATATTGCTGGGTTCAGCATTAGACAAAACCTAAGTATGAAAGATGGGGGACCGACCAAGAGAGCATGGGACCGGCTCTTGGTAGTCACGGGACCGGATGTTGGTCGTTTGAGCAATCCCCAAGTTGATTGAAGAGAGTTTGGGCCCAATACGAGCAATTTAGCAAATTAGGTCAGAATTATGAAAACGTGCGGGACCGGCTTTGTGTAAGCCCTAGGGATGACCCTGGTCGGTCATGAAGGCTTGCACGTGTTTCCGTGGTGTCCGTGTCTCCGTACTGAGAGTTTCGGTATTTTCTGACGTGCGTTCGAGCAACATTGTGAATTTTCAGAAGAGTTTCATCTTGGTAAATTCTTGATTTTTGTTGGAATGAGCATGTATGCTCAATTGATCGATATTTTGTAAATATTAAAATAAGAATATTTTAACATTCAAAATTGCCGTGAGAGGCTAGCCGGTCATGCGACCATGTTGGCTTTTGAATTTTCATGATTTGAGCAAAATTTGAGAAATTATGAAGAAATTATGATGTTTGCTCAAACCAAGGAGTTTCATGAATTTGAGGAAAATAATAATTATAAAAGACTAGGGATTATGAGGTGTGGGATCGGCCACGTCTAGGGCATGTCCGGCCGGCTATGTTGCCCGGTCCCGCACTCCTTTCCCTATTTTATAATATTATTTTTCATGAATCCGTGATGTTATGGAGAATCCATGAGTTTTTGTTGAAACGGAGGAGTTTCATGAATTTAGGAGAATCCATGGCCGGCTGGCCGGTGGGCCCGGTCCCCAGGCGCTCCTTATTATTTTATTAATATTTGTTGTTTTCTCCTGTTTTGCGTAGGATTCCTCATTTGTCCATATTTTTTGGATGCTCGTTCGTGCATCCGGGTGCTCAGTCGTGCATCATTGTCGAGTACACTTACACCATTTTTGTGGGGATTACTCAGTGATGATCCAGATGCCCGGTTATTGAGTATTTATTGCTAATCCGTGAAATTCAGTGTAGAATAATTCATGAAATTGAACAATAAGAATGAGTAGTTATTTATTATCAGTTCATAGGATCAGCTGTGGATTCGACCATGAATTCGGAATAATAATACATGCATTACCATTCCATGGGATCGTGGATTTGACCATAAAATCGGAGTAATAAAGTTATCTATATATTACCATTCCATAGGATTTATGAAATCGGAGTAATGAGATAATACGGTTGCTTATTGCCATTCTATGAGATCAAGTCGTGGATTCGATCATAGAATCGGAAAAATTGTTATTGCCATTCCATGGGATCAGGCCGTGGATTCGACCATGGAATAGGAGCAATTGTTATTGCCATTCCATGGGATCAGGTCGTGGATTCGACCATGGAATAGGAGCAATTGTTATTGCCATTCCATGGGATCAGGCCGTGGATTCGACCATGGAATAGGAGCAATTGTTATTGTCATTCCATGGGATCGAGCCAGTGGATTCGACCATGGAATAGGAGCAATAATAGATCATTCTCGGGAATTCGGTGGTGAATTTCACGACAGAATTAATCTATGTGCATAGTCAGGAGATGGCTAATATCCCGAAGGCGTTCTCAAATCTTACAAGAACGCCGAGTCTATACACGATCGCCCTACATAGTCAGGATCAGTGAGTGTCACTGTCCTGAAGGTGTTGTTGCTCTCAATCTTACGGAGAGCCGCCCAATCGTTTCTTCTATGTAGAGGAGGTCGCTCTCATGTAGTCGGGGAACAAGTAAGTATCACCGACGTCCACGAAGGCGTTAAGCCATCTCAACAAACAATTATGTAGGAGGACCTCCCAATTCTATTATTCTACATAGAGGGCACAATGAAATTCCGAGGATCGAACGCTCGGCTAGTGGAGGCTTTTCGAAAGACATGTTCATAATGGCTTCGTAAAATATGAATCGTCACATGCCCTCGGGCCGTATCAGAAACATGCAGTATCATGATTTTACGGTTTTGACCTTTGTTGAAAATCCACCATCAACAGTAGGACTTTTCAGAAACTCTTTCTTATTTTCTTCCTCCTCCTCATCTTCTTCCTCTTCTTCTTCTTCTTCTTCTTCTTCTTCTTCTTCTTCTTCTTCTTCTTCTTCTTCTTCTTCTTCTTCTTCTTCTTCCGAATCGTCTTCTTTCGAATCTTGTTTTTCCGAAGCTTCAGGTGAAGATGTAATCTTTTTCTTCGTCTTCGGCTTGGTTGTATGAAAACGAATACATTCACTCAGCTCCTGAAGGGTAACTTGAATTGACTTCATGTCTGTTTGCAATGTAGCCACCTTTTCTTCCATAGTTTTTGGTTCGCCTTCCATAGGATCACCATCTGACTTTGTCATCCTTGATCCCATTGTTTTCTTAACGTCTTCCAAATTCTCGAGTACCTCACCAAGCTTTATGTAGAGAGATCTAGTGAAAACCATAAACCACAGGGATTTACCCTAAAAATTAACCTTGCTCGTGATGCCAACTTGATACGTATTGATCTATATACCTTGGTAACTATTACTATAAAGGCGGAATTCAGAATAATAATAGACGAGAAACTTAGAAAACAGAACACAAGTAGTAATTCGAAGAAAATATCTTCTCTTAGATTATGAACAAGAAAACGATTACAATTCTTTCTTTTTTACGCTCACAATCTTCTCTAAACAGTGGATTAACCTTAAACTGTTTGCTAAGCTTGCACAAGTATTGTCATAAGCTTTCTCTAGGTTTTCTGTGCCTAGTATATATCCTTAGCTATTAGCCAAAGCCCTTTATTTATAGCCTTCATCGTACTCAGCCGACCAAGGGCTTCTATTAGGAATCTATTTCCTAAACTAAGACTCTAAGAGTATTGCCTAAAACAAAACTCTTCCCTAACTAGGAATTCTCACTAACAAGGATTATTGCCCTCAACTTAGCTTGAGGTTAACTAAGTTCCCTAAAGGAGTACGGATACACCTGTATCATACTCGACATGAATTATCGAAACTTAAAGGTGAATCAGTTTCAATACCTTTATCATACTCGACATGAATTATCGAAACTTAAAGGTGAATCAGTTTCAATACCAGTACAGTATGTAATGTCACAATTCTTAAGTAAAGAATTCTTCTACTTTTGCACTAAAACACCAAATGTTACTTTTAGTTTTTATCAGGAACCAACGACACTTGGACCAATGATTTCCACTCAAGTACCGGTGCAACATTCTTTAACCTTGTTAAACTCACACCAAAATGGACTTGAAGCATGCATTTCCTTGCTTTGGTTAAACTAGAACAATACGGTTTTTTAATTAACTTATTGCCTATACACCATCAAAGCCAAAGTATATTAGTACAACATAGTCAAACTATATATATTTTCATCATAATATGCATGAAAGAAATTATCAAAATGGTTTCACTCAAACCATGCAATTGATCCCCTATTATTTTGTTTACTGACTAGTCTTTGGACATATTCAGGAACCACATACCACAATGTCCAACCGAGTACAAAGTGGAAGTTCATATGTACTAGTCTTAAACTCAAACCAATATAGAAAATGCATCCTTCCGAATTTGTTCAAAGGCAACACATTTTCATACCTTTTGGTTCATATAGGGTCAAGACCAAATGAACTTAGTCTTTGCTTAACGTACTGCACCATGTATCAGTACAATGGTTTCACACTAACCATCCAAAATGGTTTCACAATAACCATACATTGTCAAGATACTATTAAAAAATAGTCATCTGATTTGGTTACTACGTAACCATAAAACAGACATGAGCAATGATCTTAGAATTACGTTATCAATTACGTTATCTCTCGCATAACGTTATCAATTACGTTATCTGATTTGCTCATCTCTCGCATAAGACATGAGCAAGATACTATTATATTAATTCCAAAAGGTGAATTTCAAAATAGACATTCAATATAAGACCCTGCTCTTCAGAATTTTCGCAGCAACGAAACTCAACTTTCTCAAATTTCTAAAAACTAGGTGCTGCGCTCATGCGTTGCACGGACTCAAATTGTTCCATCTGCCGACTAAATTGATGCATGCGACTTGTCCTATTTTGTAGTGGAAAAAATTTTGCACTCGCAATGCGAGTTCAAAAACGAATTCGCAGCATCACAGTCGTTGGATGTTGCAGATATGACATCATAGTCATTGGATGTTGCAGATATGACATAAGTTCATAACTGTGGTTAAGTCATGACGTCATATTTGCAACATCCAATGGCTGTGATGCTGCGAATTCGCTATTTGAACTCGCACTGCGAGTTCAAAACTTTTTCCGTTTGTAGTATCAAAAAAAAAAATTTAATTGCGCACTGCAATTATCAGGACAAACTTTGGTAAAAATAAACTAAATATATGTTTACTTAGTTGTAGGATTTACTGTTTGTCACATGATAAAGAATTTTGACATATCTTAGTAGATCAGTCTCTATTTGATTCCCTCTCATGGTGTAGGCTAACTTTGTCCTCGGGCTTTGCAGCTGCCTCACTTGCACGGATGTTATGATTCCATCATTGCTGAATTCCATCTCCTTGTGATGCTGGCTACACATTAGACCACTACTAAGTGATATTGCTTTTCAAGGTGCATGAGTACTGTTGCACAGATGCTACAATTCCGACATTAGTGGATGCCATCTCCTTATGAACAATGGGGCTTCACATTCTTGGGGCTTCGCATTCTTCTTATTTCTAAGTAATATTCTAACAAAACCATTTACGTTCAGCAAAGTGAAGAGCAACCTTTCGCCTTGCTGACAGATACTGATTCGAGTCTAAAATAGAATGTGTTCTTATCATCTATTCTCGGGATGAGAGTGAAACCCCACCAGACAAAACATCCACCACCCACTTGCTACCAGAGTCAAATACTGGAAAAAGACAGGGCCTGTGGCCAATAAAAAGAAAGAATTTTTTTTTATCAAATATCCCCATATACATACTAAAGTAACCAAGATAGTAATTATTTAAAATAAGAGCGCACCAACCAAGGTATCCCAATAAAAGATAGTCCTGGAGCCAACATGGCAGGCAAATATGCTTGTATGAAAATAAAGAGATATATTGTAGTTGCACCTGCAAATTGGTAGAGAATGCAATAACATAATACAAAATATTTTAGCAAACTAATTGATCTAAGCATGAAGTGTCCAAGTCCTCTAGAGAATCAGTCACTGAATTCGAATACCTCTAGCCTTCAAGTGCTGGTACAAATGCAGATGTTTAATCTTTCTACTCTACAAAGCAAACCACCTACAGACTATTGGTAGTTCCTTTTGTTACTATTTAAATCCTCAGTGCTCAAATCTTTTTTGTGTATTTTCAAATCAGTCAGAGCTACCGGTTACATTATTGAGTTGCATATTCAAATCCTGAGTTCAATTAAGCAATGAATTTCTTTAAGTTGCATATGGATGTGTTTAGTCTGAAACCCATACAGTATTTTCATTTCCTTTAGGCTTTAGCTACACTTTAACTCAAATGTGGACCTTCAAACACCAATCTATTTTGAGTTCTCAGAATGTTAACTTTATGAAATTAACCTTGACTAATAACCAAACCAGAAGGTCGAGCTTCAATGACCCTGCTTGGACAAAATTCAATTTATTAATTACTTGAGGTTGTTGAACCTACAACATTCAATATAAAATGTTATAAATAACCGCTCATCTATCACCAATCAAATCGGCATCTATGGCTAAATTTCAGAGCATTTTAGTGTGCCCGAAAACACACATGTTTCTTCCATGCGTATTCACTGTACCTTTCGGCAGTAGGTTATTCATCATCTATTGAAACACATGGGATAAATCTGATGCCAACCTCCATACACATCACCAAGCAAAGGCACAACAATCGGTTGATGAATGAAGGCCCTCATAGTCATAGACACATATAAAATCTTCACAACATTTACCTCTATGTGGAGAGTCTCATCAAGTTCCTGGCTATCATCGGGAGTAATTTCTTTTCCCTATAAATTTGCCAAACGAACGAATCCTACAAAGAAAATAAATGAGAATGAAACATAGAATTGGCCAAACTAAACGAAGCTCAAAGCTTATTGCCAGGATCCAAGAGTTTTATTTAATTAAAATATACCTATAATGCAATAGGGATCATAGCCTCCTATACTGCCGTTAGGGTTGGTCTAACAACAGAACCCATGCTTCCTATACTGTACCCGTAGACCACATGAATCACAAATATGGTTTAGGATCAACCAAGATCACTTTTTTTTTTTTTAGTGCATTTTAACATTTGATCAGAATCAAACAAAAAAATAAATAATACCGCGTTTCGCACCATTAGTTTACATCCATCGCTTCCTTCTCTTTTGGATCGAAGTCATCCAACCATCAATTGCAATTCAGCAATTTAACACATCTAATTTCCATAACTGTTTTGGCTTCTATTGGATTCTACTATCACAATAATAATATCATAAGAAACATTAATACCTTTTGACTGCACCAACTGTCTTGATTCCTGGTTACTGATGGGTAGCACCACCTATTTTATTTGTTTTATTGCATTGAAAATAGTAATTCTTTGCGTTGGGAACAAAAATTGTTGTTTTTAGTGTAAGAAAAACCAATTTCTAGTAGAATAAGACAAAAACACACAATTTTTAAAGAAATAAAATAATTATTTATTAAACCTTAACATGTATACGGGTATACAAGTTAACTAAAGCCTTTTATTTATAGGAAAACATTAGTTAAATTAGACAATATAAAGTATAAATTGTATTAAATATATGATAGCCATTACTTTATATGCTTTTGTCCTTCAAAATCATCCGGTCCGAGAGCCCAAAGCAACATACAATTAGAAATCCTAATTTGAATGCAAAAACATGGAGTGAATAATCAATCATTAAAACCATGATAATATCAGTAACTAATTATACATTCTGATTCTCACAACCCCTACTGAAATCAAAAATCAAAAACTAAAAATCAGTCCGAGAACCCAAAACACTGTAAAATTAAAAACTCTAATTCGAATGCAAAAACATAGAATGAATAATCATTAACATCATTAAAATACCGGGAATTGTTAAAAAACATTTCCTGGTTCGAACTGCATTGTTAAAAACATTACCTGGTTCGAACTGGTAGACCCTCATCCGTAAATCAAAACACGGCTAGTTAATTCAAATCCGCGACTTAAAAAACCCCAAATTTATAAGAAGAAACGGTGAGCAGAAGAAACAATTTCATGAGAGGAAGAGGAGAGGATGCCGGATGCTGTGGAGAATCATAAGAGGAAAAGGAGGGGATGCCAGATGCGGTGGAGAAGAAAGGAAGAATAAGGGTTTCGTTATACAAAAAGGGAGAATCGGCAATGAAGTGGTGTTGAAAACTTGAAAATACGAATACTGGTGGTGTGAAAAAACGGAAGATTCCTATTGGTCTAAATATGTTTTGGTGGGGCCAGAAGCTCTAGGAAGAGAGGTTGATTCAGCTTTTAACCACACCAGAGGAAAATCACCTGAAATCATATTATTATTAATTAATACTTCCACTAATCCTAAAATTCCGAAATTTGGTGTGGAGTATCATTAGGATGTCTAATATACACGGCCAAAAGGATTAACCCAAAATCCTTTTCAGTTAAAAGATATACTCGGATCTCTAACCGATGTTCAAAACTGAACGTTTTGCTAAATTCACCACAATGATTCCAAGTTTGTAAAATTTAGAAGAACAATTCTAAAGGTTTTCAACATACCTTTTCGCAACAATTGTTGTGCTCATCCTTGTCAAAACTTTTGCTTTAGAGGGATTTCCTTGTGCGCCTTAAGTTCATGGCGGTCACTACACAACGCCATTGTTCTCTTCTTTTTCTATGATTACAAAACCTAGTAGAAGATAACTTAGTACATTTCATAAATACTAATCTTTTTAAGATTGTAGGAAAATATACTAAGTGACAATAAAGAAGATAAGTTAGTCTACACAATACAAGGTATGTTAAGTAAGAAACAACCAATATTACAAGTACATGAAATTTAGACTTGTAAATATTTCACAGTGGCATTTTAACAAACACCTTGTATGCAACAAAGTTCAATTCATTCCCTATGCTTGCCACAAATGCAATGTTGGTGCAGTGTAGTCAAAATCGTTCTCCAAGGCCGATTACTCACCGAGTAATCTCTACAAGCTCTATGACCGAGGCGATTTCCGATTCCAAGGCCTCTACGATTTTTAGCAATTAAGGCGGCCGATTTGGACTGATTTTTTAGCAAAACGAGTTAACGATTTTTCTGAGTTGGCTTTGCATGCACTTAAATCAGAAAATAAAATATTCATAACCCTTAGACGAGAGTTATAAAATAGAAAAACCTCTAAATACATGATAAATACGTTCAATATAACAATATTACACACTTAATTACATCATAATGTTAAAATTTTAATTTTAATTAGGTACAAATCATGACTTATGAGCATCAATATATAAATTATTAATAAATAGATTCCGAGTATTAGACCGAGTTTTGGCGATTTCCAAGTCCGAACTTATTGCTCTTCGCTCCAAGCTTCCCAACCGAGTAGCACCGAGGAACGATTTCGATTACTTTGTGTTGGTGTATTTCATTCAATACCCAACTTCATAAACATTCCAGGGAATATGGTGAACACAGTTTCAACATAATTCAAGCATTCAAATCAAAAACACAATTGAAAAGAAAAGGACATAAAGAATTAGGGAATAGAAATAGCAAACATTGGATTGAGGCTAGAGAAATTTGTTATGTCCTTAAAACGATTACGCCCCCACAATGATGTCGTATGGTTGATTGGCGTTCGTCTCCCGGGATACAACAATCTCCTTCTTGTTGATGCAAAGCACTTCAAACAACAAGAAAATTCAAACTAAATTGTGCTCTATGTAATCTCTTTTTGACACTTGAAAACTCAATAAAACCGGAGTTAAAACTGATATTGAACTGGGAAATCAGAGGAGAATTTATAGGAGAATTGGTGACTGAAAACAGAGGAAAAAGTCTGTTCCCAAGAGGCACTACATTTGGTCCTTTAACAGACTTACATCCCTTCCGAAAAGACACAACTAGTAGTGTTTAGGAACTGTTTGGGTGGTTAGTAATTGAAACCAAATACTAAAAAGTTTCCAACCCTTGGCTTAGTCTCTCCACTTAATTTCTATTCACAGTGATTAAGGAATTAACCCTTATAATTCCAACAATCCCCCACATGAATAGAAATCGTCTATTAGAAAACAAAACGACTCGAAAACAGACATTTGGCTTTGAACCTTCCCTAGTGAATTTTGTCGAATTTACTAGCCGCCTAGTGACCATTGGTCTTGAACTATTCAACTGTATAATGTAAATTGAGACAACAAAATTCACACTGTTTCTTTCGGGCACCTTTAGTTCTTACGGTTATGTTCATTTTGGCCCCGAACAACTCCCGGATTCATGAGTGCTATTAGAGAATATAGCCTAAGTATTCTCATAGAAATGGCCATGTTTCTCACTCATATAGGTGTTCTCCCATTAAGAGTAACCTGTCTTACTCCACTTATTTCTAAGTATAGGAATCATTAAAAGCATTGTTTACCCTCTATCACTTGTACATGCAACACTGTTTGGGTTTATCATAGGAATGAGTAGAAGAAGTTTTATATCTTCTACATTGTTTTACTTCGAACTTTACATACGTTTGTTGTCTCTTTGAACCAAAATCATGGGATCTCCAATCAATAAGGTAGAGTTTCTTTTATGAAAGTTCATGTTGCAATAGGCTAAAACCCATTCCCCTCGATAACATTTCTCTAGACATCAATTTATTCTTACGTACGCGCGGTCATTAGAGACTATTCTCTAAAGAAGCTTAAATTTTGTAGCCAATATAAAATGATTTTACAAGATCTTGAATTCCTTTTCCAAGTTCAATCATCTGGCTACAAACCCATTTTAATAAAATCATGCTCTTAATTAACACATAACACCGGCAATTTGTGACACCATGATGCCCCCACTTCTGATACTCAGTCGGCCGCCATGTATCATGTTACTGCATCATTTTCACTTATGCCTTAGTTACTCGACATGAATTATTGAAACTTAAAGGTGAATCTCTTCACAGTAGGAAGATTTAATACTACCCAACGGGGTTCTATAAAGTGCTTAGTTACTCGGAAAAAGAAGATTTGAATATTCATGAGATTAGAATTAAAATAATTGATTAGATGAGTATTTGTCGCCAAATCTCTGAACAGACTTGGGTGTTTATCAAATCGTAGTATTTGTTTATCTTGGGTTTGATTTTCTTAAATTGAATCAAAAAATTGGGAATCAAAACAAAACCTAAAAACCACTGTTCGTGTAAATGAATTCATATGCGGGTCAAGATGAGATGAAAATAGAACCATGCATTGTGAATATAAAATAGTTTAAATAGAGTTAATAAATGTTAGTGGAAATTATTCATATACAGAAAGATTATGGTTTCACTATGTGATTAAAATGGGGAAGAAGAAGATAAATGGAGAGATGAAATAAAAAGGAAAGTTGCAGGAAGAAAGAGAAAGTCAATGATATTTTATTCCATAATTACTCTTGTTAATCTCGTTTAAAGAGTCAATTATGAAATTAATATTCTACAAAGTGATTTATGTTTCCAAGGCACATAAGTGACTATAATACCCCTGTTAACCTGTATACGGGTATACAAGTTAACATGACCCTACAATTAATAATGGCTTTATTTACTCTCATTGGTGATACTGAAATATATATTTTTTTTATTAAAGGAACTTGAATAATCATCAACGGCTTTAATTTCTCATCTGATATAAAAATTTGAAATCTTGAATGATACTCTTTTTTTGAAGGAATGAGGAGCATGAAAACTCCAAACTTCATTGATTAATAAAATATAATTACAAAACATTCAATTAATCCATGAATCGAAATACATGATTAGTACAATAATTTTGAAACGAAGAAAATCGAAAACAAAAATCTGCACCAAATATATGTAAACCGACAGGGGAATTGAAATCTTTTAATGATTTATCACCATTTTGTTGGATACACTCCGAGAAGATATGATGCTTCCATAAAAGCAGTAATATGCACAAATTCAACATCGAATTCTGTAATTTATGTTCATCACGTCCGTAGATGGTCGCAGGAAAGATTGAATGAAATCGAAGCCCCTCCAGGAGGTATGAGAAATCGTAATGGCACAAACTTGCCATACGTATCAGAAATAAAAACATACTACAATATCAATTGCTATAATGCATTTTGTTTTATTTAAGTATATATTATATAAGTAATTCTACCCGGATCTTAAACTAAATTAAAATCCGGGCAGAAAATAAGAAGATATTTGAGAAAATTCAATGGAGAAGATGAAGATAACCGCTAATGGATGAAGATAACTACTATTGGGAAGGAGATAAGCGTTTTATGTTATAAGATAAAGTTCTGAGCAAAAATAGGAGAGAGAAAAAGTGTTTGGCCAAATTATCAATCTTGAATGATCTTTGAAATTGTTGTTGTTGTCCTAGATTTGAGGAGAAAACAACTCATAAACCTCGTAATCATCAATTTTCCAGAAAGATCGTCGTCATCTTGAATCAAACATTACAAAGCCCATTAACCCGTATTCAACAATTTGCATCAAAAATGAGATATCGTGTTGGATATGGACTAGAGAAAGACAATCAGCAAAAATGAAAATAAAATACTTAAAGGCAGCATCAAACCAAGATGTTCAATACTTCTGATTTGTTATTTGTTTAACAAAAAGGGAGTTAAAATTTGTTAGTCAAAAGGGTTATAGTTGAAAAGAGAGTTTAGGGTTTTGTTTTTGGATTTGGATTCAGATCCATCTCCAAAACATGAATCATTCTGTGAATGGACCGTATCAGAAAGCTAAGCAACAAACTTCATATCAGTCGCCATCTCTGATTTCACAACGGTTGTTGCAGATGGAGTAGGAAATGGAGGAAGATTTTTCCTTCAGGGTTAAAATCATAAAATCAAATAATAATTTAATACAAATATGGAAAACTAAAATATATTCTGGTCAAACGTTGACTTTGACGGTCAACGACGGGTCAAGGTACCAACCCTTAATATTCTAAATGTTGAGTACCAAAGCTAGGTGTTGGACATTTACTAGATACCAAACGTTAACTCTCTTCCTTTTCCTTCTTTGATTAGACTTTCAATCCTAGTTCTTCCATGGATGTTCCTTTGAGCATTATTACCGAATACACCCATGCCTCTTGCTCGGGGATTACTCGGGGTGCCCCAAATTCCCGAGAAAAGTAAGTATTCATTACTATTCCATGGAATTCAACTAAGAAAATCAAGGATCTGAATAATTGAATATTAGGGTATAATTAACATATTTTCTCTAGGAATTCATCTGATGAATACAACACTAGATATAATTAACAGCTTGCTCAGCACTAGCATGTCGCATCTCAAGGGACCTTTAAATATGATGTGATCAACATCATATGTGATTCTGGGTTAATTCAGACACCGAGAGATGAATTTCGAATTCAATAAAATGTGTCGAGCCTTTCAGCTTTAATCATGGAATATATGGAATATTACAAGTTTTGCCTCAGAAACCCTAATATTGCCGTCATATATTATTACTGTCATGATATTTACAGAACTGTGATTCACCTTTTTTGAAGATACAAATTTCTTATGATTCCGATACTGATCAGAGATACATAATTTTATACGTGATTTTACGAATATGACCTTTGTCAAAAATCCACCATTAACACCTGGTTGTATCCATAGTCGTCCTCTTCCTAACCCTTTTAGGGTTTAGTGACTACAAAGTCTTCATAGGGATTCGTAAAGCCAGGTCCAATTATCTTTCCTTTATAACTCGTGTATCCACGATCTTGATCGATTGTTGAGCTACTCACTTGATCAAGATAAATAGAAATCATCAAAGTTCTCTTCGTCCCAAATTTTGTTGATTCCACATGTTTTATACTTGTGAGGTGAATAATACTTTATACTTCACTTCGGGTTGCATAAGTCTGGATTTTGAGGTTAGCTAGACTTTGTCTATTGCTATCGATTTCCATACTGTTAGAGCATATCTCGGTTGAACCCACCAAGTGTTGGTATGTCAATTGTAAATGTGAAGAAGGTGTTGAGATTGTAAATGTGTTGGCTATGTAAATGTGTTGGCTATGTATGACGTGTATCAGAAAGCTGAACTGGCTTGTAGGATGTAAGCTATTAGTTCCGGTGTTTGAATACGATTGTATCAACACTTGCCTCTGTTGTCTTTCCTTGCCTTGTTCCTGTTTGGAAAATAGGGAGGAGAACCTATTTATACAAGTCTTTAAGCCTAACCCTCGTATCTCGTGGGAAGTGGAGAAAGTGGAGTGATGGATTAGTGGAGTCGTGTGTTAGTGTCACACGACCAATCTTGCCCACTTCTCCAATCATCACTAACTGTCCATGACTTCCTGACACGTTCTTGTGATGGCGTGTTGTGTGCTGCACGCTGTAAACTGCTAGACCAATACCCCAGTATGTATCCCTCAGTTTGTGACATGATTGATGTCTCGAGTGTGTGGATCGTGGGACCCACAGAAAGTAGCATGTAATGCTAGATTAAATAACTAAGTTATTTAGGAAGTCGATACTTGTGAAGTATCGTGTGTATTCTATGCGGTGCTTGCATCGAGTATATTCGGCATGTATGAAGCATCGCTATTTGAGCGTCTCAAAATAGCCTCATGTCCAGCCTACTTCATGTGATGGTTTGGAGGTTACGCAAGCAAGTCCTCCCTTGGCCGACCACATGGTGTGGTAGAGTGACGGGTGGTGATCACCATGAAGCCTCACTGACCAATTAACTCCTGACCAGGGCTGTATAACCAAGCCGGTGAAGTTGGACGGACGATATGATCTTTTAGACACTCATCTGTGACCGTTAGTGGAATTAGGGTTTTAGAAGAGGTGCGCAAGCACCACTTTTCAGCTTGGTCAAATCCAAGCTTGGGACACGATTTTGGCATGGCCAATCGGGCATGCGTGTAGACGGCATGCCGTATACATGCCGTACCTCACTTGTCCCGTGAAAGTGTAATCTGGACCGCTTAATTTGTCCGGCAAAGAGCAGCGGTCAGGATTGATTTACGACAGAAGTTTGGTGCCGCAAATGCCGCGTGTCATGCCTTCTTCAGGCGCGCGTTTAGGGACGACCAAGCTTGGTCGGTCCGGCCGATTAGTTCGGCGTGTAGGTGGCGGTGGTGTACATGCCTATACCTTACTTTCCCATAGGAACGTGATCTAAGCCACTCAATTCGTCCCAGGAGAAGTTGAGTGGTCGAGATCGGTTGCGATTGGGAAGTGTGACCACGCTAGTTTGGGCGTGCGAATTGGAACGACCAGGTATGGTATGCCTTGGCCGATTGGGTGTGGAGATAGATGGGTCCACGGTGATCATGTTGATGCTCACTGTACCTGCTCAGTCGACTCATAAACCCTCCATTCGATCAGGAGAAAACGGACGTTTGCGATCAATGCAAACCCTAATTAGGGTTTTGTCGGCCGTGCGGCATGCCCATTTTCGGCGCACGATCTGGAACGACCAGCCATGGTTGGTCCCGATGATCGGTCATGTATGTAGGCGGGCTTACGGTGAGCGTGTTGACATGCTCACAGGCCCTTTGAATCTACATATACACCCTCCATCTATGCTGCGAAGATGGATGGTTGAGACTTGCATTTTGCGACACATGTGATGTGCGCAAACCCTAATTTAGGGTTTTTCGTCCATCTTGCTTTGGCTTGGACGGTTTGGCAAGCTATGCCGGTATTTTTGGGAGGCCGACCATGCGGGGCCCATGTTGGGTCGGTGGTGAATATTCCAATACCGCTTGGGGTTATGGATCCAATCCAAGTCTTCCAATCATCTTTGGTGAAGTTGGATGGTTGTGACCGTTTCGAGGCCGATATGGACAATCCGATTCAAATATGCTCAATCGGGCTAGTATAACACACCGAGAGATGTATGCTCAATCGGGCTAGTATAACACACCGAGACTCGCTTGCATGTACGGGTATTTCGTACATGCTTCATTATTAATGCTTGGAGGTTCGTGTTGCTCTTGAGAACAACACTCGGTCTTCATGCCGCACCAATAATGAGTACAGGAAATACAAGGCTGGTCATGCATTAATTAATAATGTTGTAAATTCACAGAGTATATGGGAGTGTTGCTACATGCTCCAACCTCGATAAATTTCGTGTATTTAATTCACAGAATACTGGGATTGTTGCCACATGCTCCATTCTAGGTGAATTAGTAAAGTGAAGAAGTATTCATCACTTATCAGCGGCTTTATCCTTTGCAGGATGTCAGCGCATAAATTTGGTTTTACAATTTTAGCCCTAAACTAAAATCCACCATCAGATGGCAAGTTTAGAGCGACTTGATTGGCCAAGAAAAGGGGGCGACCAAATGATCGCAGTCGTATGCGTCAAAAATAATTTCACTTTCTCACTCTACTAATATAAATGAAGTACGTGGTAAGAAAGAGTTCGTTCCCACAGAGAGGCTTTTGTTGTTATAAAATTTCAGTTTCTTAGTAACTAATGGGGGGATTTTTGTTTATCAATGCAATAAAAATAAATTGAAAGCAATAAAATATGAAAATAATCAATAAGAAGAAGGTATTGGTCACGGGATAGTATCATTCACAAACATGTATTTTAATCAATGACTAGAATTGATAATTTAATCTCTCATTTACTAAAAGTCCTAGGATACCTTGATTGCAAGTATATCCCGCTAATTCCCCGATTTCATCACAACCACATTAAAAGATGCATATGTGAATTCTTCCTAGAAAGCAACCTAAAGTGTAAAAACACAATTAAGTTTAACTCCCTAAAAGCACTATGTTCTATGGAATAAGACTAATCAAGGCAATCAAATGTGTAAACGCACTAACTCAATTTAACCAAGGTTATGATTCATTTGTGACTAGTAGGATATATCACTACAAGCACTACCCACAATTATGTTACTTAGAATCAGGGATAAACAACTTTTTCGTATTGAAAACCCTAATATAGCTTTAGAAATGAATGCAAATCGGATTGATTCCGGACTCAACCAAACAAACAATCAAATCATATGACAATATAAACCATGAATCATAAACAATAACTTATTGAGACAAAACTAATTCATAGATTCAAATACCATGTTGAGAAATCAAATTTATCCCATAACCAATAATAGTTGTTTAGCTACTCATAGCTTTTGAGTTCATCATATTCAGTAATAAAATGAAGAAGATAAAAAACAAAAATGAAAGCAAACCCTAGTCGCCGCTCTCTCCAAAAGATCCAAGTAGTAGTGATACGTTCTCCTCCAAAAGAAGAAGCTTTTCCTTTTTGTATCCTTTCCTCTTTCCAAAACTAGGTCTTCAAATACCAAAGTCCAAGTGGTCCACCAAGCCCATATGTGAGAAAAAATAGAAATGAAAATATGTCCCAAAAGTAGTTGTCGGAAAACTGGTATTATGACCGGAAATTGTCCTAGAAGCCACCGGGAAGTAGCTCAGGTGACCGGCAAAGTCCACCCGGTCACCGGTCAAACAGGCTAACTCGGGAAGTCAACTGAGTCAACTATGAGTCAGTCAATTCAGCTGAGTCAGGGTCTAACTGGTTTGCCAGGCCAAAGCTTTGCTTAGGCTATAGCCACTGTTGCACAGGCTACAACCAATAGTGCGCAATTGTGGTGCTTCACTCTTCACATCCATGCATTGTAACCTCAGTTCAACCACCATCAACTGCAGCATAACCTTGTTACTTCTTGAACCTCTTTGACAATTCAATCCACCTGCAACTTCTTCTTGCAATCATCTCAGACCCATTCATCCACCATAACTCAGCTGCAACTCAACCCATATGCACCAGCATCATCATACATGATTTCAATTCCTTGCCATCTGCATCGTTATCTTCCTTTCCAGTAGTCACACTCAACAGCTCAGGCCCTGCAATATTGAATTTATACGCAATCCAGACCCTTGTAGCAGCATCATCATACATTCTACAGCTTCAACTTAATCGCAACACTATTCTTTGCATTGTATAAACATCGGTAGCTTCCCATCTTGATTTAACTTTTTGCAAAATCAAGGCCATTCCAAAGCACCTCGGTTGTTCGAGACCTCAATACACAAGCACCAAAGAACAACATAAACAAAGCTAACTACACAGCAATAACTTCTTGCTTGGAGTCGTCAATACTTGCTCTTCCAGCATCATAATCCTAACAGCACCGTCGGGTCCATTCTTAGCTCCAATGCATTATAACTTGCAAACCTAATGCATTCATCTAAACCCATCTCCTCACTGCCATGAACCAACAATTCAAGCCAGGTAATCGCTTCTTGCACCATCATCTCTTCCCATTGCAGCATCACCAATTCTGTCTCAACGCCTTAGAAAGTATCGCAGCACCATCAAGTTTTAGTCATTGCACATTACAGTTCATCTGCACATACACAAACTCTCCATTACCAGAGACTCTCAAATCTGCTGCAAACTTCACAGTTCACTCCCCTTGGATATCTCCATCTGAGCTGCAACTGCAACTCATACTTGCCAGCTGCACAACCACAAATCAGCTGCAACAATTCTTCTTAGGCGGTTCCTTGGCCGAACATCGACCTTCATCTCTGTCATGAACCATTGCAATATTTCTTTATAACAACATCACTATCTTTGACGAGACATCATCACTAGTGCAAACATCCACCATTCTTCATACTTCTTGTTGTTACGCCAACATCATTCATTCCTTAAACACCCATTCTAGTCCTTCTTTGTAACTCCTTCTCTTTGCATCATTTCACCTCCGATTCAAGTCCATCTGCAGATTCACAATGAGACCCTTAGCACCACAACATCTATATCCTGCAATCTTTCCCTGTAATTTGAACTCACAGCACAGCCGCAACAGCAATAACATCTCATCTGTAATAAAAACTTCATCTCCAACACAGCACAGACTCAATTCCATGGAAAACCAACACATCCGAGAACACCATGACCACCATGAGCTCAACCCCTTGAATCACCATCTGAAACCCGGTTTCTATTTCATGATTTCTTAGTTAAACTCATGTCTAACTCAAAACCCCGATCCATTCCATCATCACAAATAATCGATCAAACACCGTTTTACTCAATACCCATCTGAATCTTCATCATTCTCCAACAAATCTTCTTCCAGCCATCACCCTGTAACAGAATCGACCAAACCCAATTACAGCAAAAACCCATTTTCTTCCCTGCTCAAATCATACAAATATAGCTCTTAACTCCACCGAACCCTTCTTAAATTTTGAAACCTAGCCATTAACAAATCCGTAAGCAACCTCCATCGAATTCACAGTATCATCATTTCTCAACAAACCCTAACTTCCCATGAATATCAACAGCAGCAGATACTCAAATTCATCTTGATTTCTTCCTTCCTCTGAACTCAGAGTCTCTCTTCCTCTAATGGAGCCGCCATCAGGCAGATGATATAAAAGCTAATGATTTTCTTCTGAGTTTTAGGTATTGTGTAGGAATAAGAATTGCTACAGGCACCCCACTTAAGATAAGGACCACCAAAGTGATATTTGGCTTGTCAGTCTCATAGAACTGACAGCCTATTCTGCGACTCAATCACACAGTGCGGAAATCGGTTCATTCTTCACCTCCTTTGTTGCATAACCTTCGCTGGTTCCAGTATCACTCGCCAGTGAATTGACCTTTTCCCCTTTACGCTCCAAATGATCTTTTTCTCATTCTTTTAATCATAATGACTCTATTGCACCTGATAAACTCAAAACTAAACATAAGAGATGCAATACACAAGAATAATAGCAAAGAAAGCATAAATACTAGGTATAAAACTAGGTGTTTTAGACACCTATCAGATTCTCCCACACTTAGACTTTTCTAGTCCTCGAGTAAATCAAACAAAACTCATTTTAAATGATACAAACAACTCCCGTGAGGGTTTACTAGAGATATACCCACAAAACCTACATTTCCAACTTACTAGTTCTCTGTAATGATAGCATCCAACGCGCTAAGAAGACATAGAGATTCTGCACACTAGTCATAAGAAGTTAGACACATATATGAACACAATCTCATCCTTAAAAGTTGAGAGAGAAATAACCATCCCTTATCGAAAGAAATTCGGGTTCGGAGTGATCGAAAGTCTCGACTTTGCCTCACAAGAAGTTGCTCTCAATAATAAATAGCTTTTTATGGGTCACACATGTGTCCATGTAGGAATGAAGAGAGAATCCTGCGACACGTTGAATAGTAGGAAGGTAAAACCCTCCGAATCGTTTTGAAAACCCACATCTTTTATTCATTTTGAAAACCCTTTTTTACTGACGATCTCTAAGAAAGGAAATCAACCACTTAACGAATGTGGGAATATGCTTACTTACCTCGTTATCCGTTCGGCGTGCAGTTAGCACCACTCTCACAGCATCCATAGAAACGTTTTTGTTCTTCAATCCTTGTCTTCGTCTTCGGTCTTCAACTCTTGATGATGAAATTTCGAACTCTGTAGAATCTTGACAATGTGATTCTTTCCTCTAATTCCTTGTTGCTTGAAACTTCATTATGGATATTTCTTCCATTGGCTTTATTGAATGAATACAAAACCAAAAACGAACTAAACAAACCAAAATATGATGCAATGAATATTTTTTTTTTTTGAGACAAGAAAATAAAACAAATACAAAATGAAAACAAAACAAACCAAAATAAACTAATAATGAACCTAACAAAATTTTCTCTTATCTTGTCTTTTTTTTTTTTTGACAAGGGACCTAGCATAATGATGACCATGTCCCAAGTTTTTTTTTTTAAGACAAGAGAAAATAATACAAATACAAATAAAAATAAAGATAAAATAAAAATGCAAATACAAAGGCCATGGTGTAAGTACTTTACCGCTCGATTCTTCACAACTTGTATGTCTCGATATCATAAACTTCTTGAACTCATCTAGATAATCTTCACTCTTGTACAATAGTCTTCAACTTGTAAAAATTCTGCTCCTTGTCTTGTTGATATACTTGAATATGAAATCTGCTCATTTTTGTACCGTTGCTTGTAAACCTTGAACGTCTTCAACTTTCCTTCGAATTTGTGATGCTCCTCTTGTTGATGATGATGGTGTTTCTATGGACCTGTTGGTGGTGAGAGATAAAGTGGATGGTGCTAACTGAGAACAAGATTACAAGTGGTATGTAAGTTAGCAATTCGATGTCACCATCATGATTGATAAAATAGCACTCAAGAGATCAAAGTAGTGCTTCTATTGGTGGGAGGTTGGGTAGCTTACCATTCTACCCAGAGTTTACGTACGGCGACACACACTCTAAAAGCACAAATTTAGATATGTACAAAGAAGTAAAGGTCGGTGCCTATCATGATGTAACATGGGTAGTCTCCACTATAAGGGACCACAACTCTAATACCGAATTCAATCTGCACCTTACTTGCCACTGGCATGGTTAAATCCAACTTTAACTTTCATACAAGTAAGAAACCCTATCATGTTCTCCGTCATCTCTAAGTTCAGTCACTCTTATGAGAATCTCGATGTAATCTTAGCGACATGTATACTATGTGACTCTAAACTAACCACAAGTTGCAGTTTTTTTTTTTACTCACTATTTTACACAAAAGTTGAAAAGTTTAAAAATTTACAATGCAAATGCTTAACCACTCCCCCACACTTAAACTTTACATTGTCCTCAGTGTAGATTGAGTCATCCAAAGTAAGTCAAGGTGGGAAATCCTACATGATAATGTGACAAGAAATCAGAAAAAGTTTGCAAGACAAGAAAAAGATACAAACAAGACAAGAAATACTCATCCTGTGGGTTGCCTCCCATTTAGCGCTTGGTTTAAAGTCGTCAGCCCGACTATCTCCTTGCTTGCTAAGCCTCCTCCAGAAGGAGTACTTCCACAAAGTTAACTCCTTCCACCACTTCGGAAGTGAAATTCTCATAATATGGTTTCAACCGGTGCCCATTAACTTTAAGTTCCTTGCCTGTAGTTATGCTACGAATTTCAACTGCACCATGAGAAAACACATTAGTAACAATAAAAGGTCTATCCATCATGACCTTAATTTACCTTAAATAAATGCAAGCGAGAATTAAACAAACGCACTTTACGCCCAATGCGCAATTTTCCTAGAAATCATAGTATCATGAAAGGCCGTTGTTTTTTCCTTATAAATGCGTGAGCTTTCAAATGCATCATTGCGAAGCTCCTCTAGCTCTTAGAGTTGTAACTTCCTTTGTTTTCCAGCCCTATCCATCTCCATATTGCATTGCTTAATATCCCAAGACACCTTATGCTCAATTTCAACGGGTAAATGACAAGGTTTACCATACACAAGCCTAAAGGAGACATCCCGATAGGAGTCTTGTATGCGGTTCTATAAGCCCACAAAGCATCATTAAGTCGCATGCTCCAATCTTTCCTTGTTGGATTCACTTAGTCTTCTTTAGAATGGATTTCACCTCCCGGTTGAAACCTCGCTTGTCCATTTGTTTCGGGATGACAAGGTGTTGCAATCATGTGCGACACATTGTACTTCTTCAACAAGCTTTGTAAGATCCTCGTTTTTGAAGTGAGAACCCACATCGCTAATTATGGCTCTTGGAATTCCAAACCTTGCAAAAATATTAGATTGCACAAAATCAAACAACTTTAGAATCATTAGTTGGGGTGGCCTTAGCTTCCACCCATTTCGAGACATAATCAACAACAAGTAAGATATAAAAATTTCCATGAGAGTTGACAAAGGACCCATAAAATCAATACCCCATACATCAAAAACTTCAATAAATTGAATAAAAGTTTGTGGCATTTGATTTCGGACACCTAGATTGCATGTTCTTTGGCACCTATCACAAGTCAGACAAAATATATACGCATCCTTGAACAAGGTGAGCTAATAGAAACCACTTTCAAGTACCTTTTGAGGGTTCTCTTACTCCCAAAATGTCCTCCACAATCATAGGAGTGACAAAAAGACAAGATAGAATGTAATTCATATTAAGGAACGCACCTTCGTATTACTTGGTCACTATAATGTTTCCATAAGTATGGATCATCCCAAATGTATTGGTTCCCCAACTTCTTAAGTTTGTCCCTCTCAGCACGAGACAAGTTCTTTGGGATTTGTTTAGACACCAAGTAATTCACAATGTCAGCATACCATGGTTCTCCAAAGGAAATTGAGAATAGTTGCTCATCCGAAACTTTCACGCAATGGTATAGCTTCCTTGTCCACAATAAGATAAGGCTCAAGTGATCCGCATAGCAGTATTCTCAATTTCTTTCTTGTCCTTGATTTCAATATCGAACTCTTGCAAGAGTAGAATCCATCGTATGAGCCTCGGTTTCGCTTCTTTCTTCATTAGCAAGTACCTAAGTCTTTGCATGATCGGGGAAAAGACAACAACTTTTGTACCAATTAGATAAGAACGAAATTTCTCCAATGCAAATACAATAGCTAACAACTCTTTTTCAGTGGTTGTGTAGTTTTGTTGGGCCTCATTTAACGTTCTAGAAGCATAATAAATAGCATGAGGAATCTTCCCACACATTGCCCAAGCACCGCACCAACCGCATAGTCACTTGCATCATCACACATGAGATCAAAAGGCTTGCTCCAATCCGGTGGTTTAATGATAGGGTTGAAATCAAAAGTTCTTTCAAATAATTGAATACTTTGCCATACACTTTTCATCAAAGTTAAAAACTACATCTTTTTGCAATAAGTTACAAAGTGGTGATGCTATCTTGGAAAAATCGTTGATAAATCTGCGATAAAAACCTACATGACCAAGAAAAGAGCGTATCTCCCCTCACCGTAGTGGGAGGGGTTAAAAAGCACCTGAATAAGGTCTATTTTAGATTTATCGACTTCCAAGCCTTTAGAAGATATTATATGGCCTAAAACTATGCCATGAGTTACCATGAAATGTCACTTCTCCCAATTCAAAGACAAGGTTTGTTTCAACACATCGTTCAAAGATTAGTGACAAATTGTTCAAGCAAAGGTCAAATGAATCACCAAAGACACTAAAGTTATCCATAAACACTTCGATTATGTTTTCAACATAAATTTGAAAAATACTTACCATACACCTTTGGAAGGTAGTCGGAGCATTGCATAAGCCAAAAGGCATCCTTCATAAGCAAAAATCGAAAGGACAAGATGTGAAGAGATTGCTGAAAATTCAACTAATCTTTAGCGGAAGGCATGAGGAATCTCAAGTGATCCTTGTATCTGCGTGATCCTTGCTTGGACATGAGGTATTGGCATCAGTGCTGCAGCTTTGGCTATTGATTGGCGAGATGGCGCTACAATTTGGTCCGTGAATCGGTGAATGGCGCTAGGCAAAGCTAGGTCACGGAACATATGGAGATGGCGTTGCTTTGAACGTCCGGGATGGCGCCTTCTTGGCTGGTGGAGATGGCGCCGATTCGAACAGACTAAGACGGCGCGCCTTTGGCTAGTGGAGATGGCGCCGCATTGAACGTCTAAGATGGCGCCACTTTGGTGATGTCCAGTGGAATGGTGGAAACAACACTTTGAACTTTGGATACCAAATGTGAAGATGGAGCCGGTATTTTTTCTGAATGGGCGGAGATAGTGCGGCTTTAATCACGGGGTCTTTGGAGTCATGGCGTTACTTGCTAGGGTGTGGAGCGGGCAACGATTGCGGCGCTTTGAAAAGTGAAGAAGGCGCTTCTTTGGCTGCAGCAGCGGCAAGCCTCTTTCCATCGGCAGTCCAAGTGAGCCAATTATTCTTTCTTTCGTATAGATCATCATAGAAATTGCACCCATCTTCTTCATGGGTATCGTCTCATGTCTTTTCTCGTAGTTCTTCATTTTGTGTTCTTTATCATGTAGATTGCCGATGCGGACATAATGTAATTTTTTTTTTGTAGTGCACAATAGGATCTTCCTATGATGATCATACCTCGACTCTTTGGAGAATTTTTGAAGTCGGCAACCCGGGTTTTCTTCACATGAGGGGATATTAAACCAAATCAACCATTTGTTCCATGCGGTAACCGGATTATACAAGGCATGTCCTCACCCATCTATGTATCGTGCGGGTGCGCGCCTTCGTGCTTTCATGGCTTTGATTGACATGGAGGAGAAGTGGTGACGTGACGAAGTATCCCGGCAAGTCGGGAAATATCAACGTGATGAAGCTTCTCCACAACCCAGTCAGGGCTGAACGATTCGCCTCTCGATTGAAACGGCGAAGGACCGAGTCCAAGAAACTTCTATACGAGCCAGTTTAATTACCCTGTCCATAATGGTATCGTAATCCCGATTACGAGGTGGACGAACAAGAGCATTCCCAAAAGGCCGTGGTTTGAGAGACTCGGCAACTTCAAGTGGATGTTTAAATCGTTGTTGAGGAAATCGGCACGACCACGAGGATGTTGTCGAGGCGGATGGTGAAGCGGTGGAAGCATATGTTGGAGTCGTTGGAGAAGGCAATGGTGTGGGGATGTATCTTTGGAAGCTGCCCGGAGAAATCGGCGACCACCGAGGATGTTGTCGAGGCAAATGGTGAGGCGGTGGAAGCATATGTTGAGTCGTTGGAGAAGTCAGGGGATGTATCTTTGGAACCGCCGCTGAGGAAATCGGCGACCACCGAGGATACTTGTTGAGGCAAATTGTGAGGCGGTAGAAGCATATGTTGGAGTCGTTGGAGAAGTCAGGGGATGTATCTTTGGAATTGTTGTTGAAGCGGATTCCCGGATGGGATGTGGAAGGCACTGCTGTGGCGGCCGGATGGAATGTTGAAGCTTTGCTGAAACGACTTACGAATGGAATGTTGAAGTCAAACGGTTTTGGATGGGATTACGAAGTGCTTTGTTGAGATAATTCCGGATGGAATGTTTACTTGTTGGAAAAGGTGTTGGGGCAAGTGCTTGAAAAATCTATGATGGAGGCGTCATTGACCATGGTGTTTGTCATTGATGTCCCATTTTTTGATTTCCTTTCGTAGAGAAAACAATCTTTTCGTGGCTTGTAGATGTTTTTGATACTTCAGTTGTTTTGTTTTGTACCGAAGCCATGTCTCACAGTATCATTCCTTCATTTATGTTGCTTTCATATCTTTGATTTAATGAATAAACCCATCCGGGAAGAGACCTAGCAAAACTCCTTTTGCGAAGAACCATTCTTTTATTGGGTTTCCCTTGCAAATTATCCGGGGCTTACTTGGCATGCCGCTGAGTGCGTAGAAGTGCGAGCTGCCACAAGCACGGATAACACGTCATGAGAGAAATAGAGAAATCCATCGAGTGAAAGTCGTGGCTAGAGATTCTTGAGGAAAGTGTCTGCGCCGCTGCTGATGATCTTCTTTCTTGCATTATTCTTTTCTTGTATTTTATGAATAAGACATTTTGTGGGGGTTTGATTTCTCTGGTTTTTCAATCGACGGGTAATGACTCTGTGAGAGTTTGGGTTTACTTGGTATTTTTTCCTTTTAAGATGGTCCAGAAAACTTTTTAAGGAAGATGTTCTTTAATTGAAATTGAAAACTCTACTCATGAATGCAAGCGGTCAATCACTTTAGAGAAGTTACAAACATCACATGAAAGGGAAATTCTTGAAGGAAATATTGAAAGGAGAAATGGAGGGTAAAGTAGCGGCGCATTTTAGGTATTGAAGGGCCTGAGCCATCGCGATGAATCGTCACACCTTCCAACTTGTCGGCATTGATGAGTTTGCGGTAACCACCCAAGATAACATCTCGCCACGGATACTGGCTCGTCTTCTTTTTATTTAGGCGAATCAGGTTGAGCAGCTATCCTTACTTGTAGGATCGGAATATCGCAACACCAAGACCCTTGCGAAATCCATAAACGACACACTGCGAAGATATCGCAGATTGGTAATAAAAATGACGCAACGGATGATGACAACCTGAGCACGAGAAAGATGTGAAGACCTAGCGAGATTTAGGAGTGTTGCGAGATTTAACATTTGAATACTTGCGAGAATGTCGCAAGCCAGATCCGAAAATAAAGGACAGCTTAACTGTCATCCACTATGTAATGTCCTATATAAAGAGACAAATAGGCTTAAGGAAGGGAGAGATCTTTTTTAGAGTGGGGAGAAAGTTTTGAGGAGAGAGAAAGTCTAGAGTAGCAATTATATTCTTGATTTCATTTTCTTCTTGTAAAATTTCTAACTCAATTAATAAAGAGATTGATTGTTGATCTTTAAGATGTGTTAAATATTATGAATTCTTGACGTATGATGCACTCTTACCCAATAAAACTCCACTTAGGGTGCGATCTCAGAACCATAAGCCCTATAGGCAAAAGGGATAAGAGGCTGCTTGAAAACAATCTGGTTGTTGTTAAGGCCCAGGATGGGAGGATCAACCTTGTATGGTAGAGGTACGCCTTCTTGGGAAGGGGCAACCGGGGGGAAGATAAGGGCGTCACCCTCCATTAGGGAGCCGATAAGTGTCTTAAGACGCAAATGTCATGAGGCTTTATTTTCGCAAGAATTTTTAGGCTTGTCATATTTTTGCGACAATCAAGAGGCAATAATACAAAAGAAAAAGATAAGACGAGATCAATGGGTCGGTACATGAAAGTGTAAGGGCGTCCTGCGATTTTAAATTAGCAAGACGGCAATGTCATGGGGCTTTACGTTCGCAAGAATTTTTAGGCTGTCATATTGTCGAATAAAAATATCCTGCAGGCAACAATACTAGAGAAATGATAAAGACAAGATCAATGGGTGGGTACAAAAGTGTAAAAGGCGTCCTGCGATTTTGTTGCAATGACAAGATGTGGCATAATAAGACCTTTAACTAGGAAGGCAAAATAAGACCACATAAGAGAAAAGAAAAATGAAATTTGGGAATAAACCAAGAAATACTTACTTGCGAAAATTCAGCAAAGAATAGCTGCTGAGATTGGGGCATGAATACATATCACTATTCGAAAGTAACTTGCTCAATCTTTCATTTGAATGCAAATAACGAGAGTCAAGTATGGGAATGTATAGAATAAAAAGCATATTATTTGTCTTCATATGATAGATTTACGCACTCATAAAATGAAAGGTTGATAATATACCGATTAATTATATTGCAAGAAAGAATTGCTCTTTTAACATGTGCGTAAAGGAGCAACAAAGGTAGAGCTTGTATTTGAAGATCCAAGAAATTCATGGAAAAAGATTACAAAAATAGAAGATTAAAAGAATGAATGTAAAAATATTACAAAAAGAGAAGGAAGAAAATAGAACTATTTCTCTTTTGATTCTTCTTCTTCATCATCTTCATCGATCCTTCTACTTCATCATCTCCATCGATTCTCTTCTTCACCGCATCACACGGAGATATCCAGAGAAGGCGTTCGTGGGGATTTCTTCAAGAGGGCAAGGATATGCGGAATGAGGGATACTATTGTCGCCATGGAACCATGTTAATAGTTTGATTGCGAAAAGAGTAGCATCATTCTTAAAATTCGCATATGATAATGTCTGTAGTTGCCTCTTCAATCTAGAATATTTATCATCCCGAGAAGAAAGGTTCTTTCGAGTGCTCCTTCTCGAGACTCAAGTTCTTCAATTCTTTTGTGAAATCTCTCTTAAACTCGCGAACATGTGACAATGAATCGGCAACTCAACGACAATTTCATGAAAGGCAAAATGATTAAGTAAAGAAGAACAATTAACAACCTTCTCTTGCCGAAATCATATCCCTAACCAAGGCCGTATGCTCGGCTTGAAGACTAACGTTAACACTTAAATTATTTCTAGCATCATCTAGAACTTTCGCAGCCCATGCGAATTCATCGTCATTATTTATGAGAAGAAGGAGCGAATTTGATTCTCTCTTTCGCTAAGGATAGCATTTTTGTGGATAGATTCATCTCGTTCAATTTGAACCTCAAGAAGAATCTTTTGGATTTTCGCTAATGCTTGAGCACCTTGTCTAGCGATGCGATCTTTATCATATATGAGATCACTGATTTTGGTTCTTAAAGTATTAATTTTCTCTTTAGAATTAAGATAGAGACGCTTAAATTGGTTGGCTAAGCCTAAACTAGATCTATGATCAATTTCTAAGAGGCAAAATTTGGATTGAAGTTCATTTAGAGGAAGAGATTTAATCTTGTCATTTGAAAAACTATTCAAAGAATTGTTGAGGTGATCAAGAAGGGCATTGTTATCCATAGGGTCAGGGGGAATGAGTGAAGAAGAATGGCTTCATCGAGAAAAGTTATAGACGTCTGCGAAAATGGTAAATCGGATGAGGGAAGATAATGAGAGAACAAAACAAAGGAAAAGAGAAAGTCTCATACCATAAAGTTGTTGGTTGGCACTTTGAAGACTAGATATCTTATTCTTCTGAGTGGAAGAATCAGCTTCTAATTGCTTAGTCTTCTCGAAGAAGAGTAGTATCGGCTTCACTTCCAATTCTTCATTTCTCTTGCGAAGTTGAAGATTCTTCTTTTCAAGAATCTTGCGCCTTTTCTCAAGATCTCGAGGCAACAACGAAGGAAGCTCTCCCGGTATGTAAAGGAAAGTAAAGAAATTATCAAGATATAACTAAAAATCAAAATTATGAAAAAATAAGGGAACAAAGACATACCAAGACACCAGCGAATTTAGAAAGCTGGGAGTCAGCGATCCGGAGACCCCATGAAGAGAATCATCACCCTCTAGTAAAGGAGCATCGCAGATACTCGCGAGCTTTGCACGTACTAGAGAGGCGATCATCTCAATCCCTTGCATGGAGTCGGAGAAGATGCTTTGGACGGTTGTTCCATAGAAGATTCAGTTGGAAAATCCTTCTTTGAGAGAGAAGTATCAACATCATCATTATCTCATTAGAGCTTTCGCTGGACTGAAGATTTGAAGGAGAGGGAGAGTGAATCTTTCGTTTCTTTGAAGGTGGGGCAGTGGACTTCTCCTGCAAGAGGACCTTTACCCTTGCCTTTAGTCTTCGCAACCTTTGAACTTTCTTCTTCAACAACTTCAACACCCACCTTCGCACACGTATGAAGATAAGAAAACGAGGCAACAATATTGTTAAATATAATATATTTCTTACTTCATCCGTGATCGAACGGATGCCCATAGGCACTTGCCTTAGCAAGTCCTTTTGTAGCTTTTTCTTAACTTGGTAACCTGAAAATTTCGCAAGATTAATAGATATAAAAAGGGGTGAAGATTATAAATTGAGCGAAATTTAAGAAAAATACCTCTTTCTGCTTTCTCGGGCCAATTAAATACCCAAGGTTGATAATTGGCGAGATTATGGAAGAACATTTGAACTGAAATGTAAGGTCCTTTCAAAACCAACGGAAAGACGCACCATCTGCCGTCTTTAGAGTGACGAGGGAATATTGTTCTTGCTTGCGAATGCCAATCGATATCTGCATAAGTATTTTATCGCTGGCAACATTTTCTCTTCTCTTCAAGCGAGCACCCCGAAGTTCTATCATTCTTCATGTTTATTACTTCATAGTTTTTCGAAGAAGCTTTCCTTGTATATTTTTCATTAATATTTCTAAATCCTCAAATTTAGGATCTACGACTTCTTTTGGGTACAAAGACCCTTTACTAGCACCACGATTGGCGAACTCAAGCATTAAGCGGATACAATCTCCACTCAATTGATAGATGGCTCGCGAGAATTTCGCATGAGCAAGAATTTCATAAAATAAAGGAAGATCAGGATCAAAGAGAGGAATGGGAAGGCCAGCGAGAATATGACCTAGCGAAATTATGATTTTCTTATCATCACAATGATGATCAGAAAACAGTTTTGCAGAAAGAAAATTGAAGATCAAAAGAAGTGAAAAGAAAAAGATTTACAGTAGCATAAGCGGAAGTTACAGAGAGATGTTGAAGAAAAGTTGCAGAGAAAGCAAGAAGGAAAGTAAAAAAGAAGAAGAAAGTAGTAAGAAAAATATATATAGAGAGAAGGTTTCTCGAAAAAGCAAACACATTTAATGCGAAGAGTAGACATGAACGGTTGAGAAATAGCAGTTGAAAATGACGTGTCAAGAAATGGATGGAAGAAAAGATACGTGTAATAATTTGCGTAAAGTACAGAATCATGTCAATACGAGAAAAATATGAAAAAATGAGCAGTGCGGCATTTGAAAGTACTAGTTCTCATGACATTCTCTCCTTCGCAGAGAATACATGAGAAGAGGCAAGATGTAGGATCGAGAATATCGCAACACCAAGACCCTTGCGAAATCCATAAACGACACCTTTGCGAGATATCGCAGATTGGTAATAAAAATGACACAACGGATGACGACAGACTGAGCACGGGAAAGATGTGAAGACCTAGCGAGATTTAGGAGTGTTGCGAGATTTAATAATTGAATACTTGCGAGAATGTCGCAAGCCAGATGCGAAAATAAAGGACAGCTTAACTGTCATCCACTATGTAATGTCCTATATAAAGAGCCGAATAGGCTTAAGGAATGGAGAGATCTTTTTAGAGTGGAGAGAAAGTTTTGAGGAGAGAGAAAGTCTAGAGTAGCAATTATATTCTTGATTTCATTTCCTTCTTGTAAAATTTCTAACTCAATTAATAAAGAGATTGATTGTTGATCTTTAAGATGTGTTGAATATTATGAATTCTTGTGAGGATGTATTGTAGGATTTCCGCAACTTCATTATCAAGTTACATCCCCAACTTGAAACGAGGTCGTCTTGACTACCATATCTCCAATTTGAAACGGGTTTGGGCTTTGTGCAACCACTTGATTTTGAGCTCGTCATTTTTGATCTCATGGCAGACTTCCAAATTTTTGACAAAGCACTTGAAAGGCCCGAGCGTTCCATTCACATCTCTTAATGACGCCTTGGGTTGGTGATTGACCGAGTCCCCATGCTTGGCCGAGAGGAGCTGATGATTTGGGTGCATAAAGGGTTGTTTAACTAGACTTACTTGTGTTTGGAATGTCTTAGGATGAACGCCAATGGGCTTTCTCGATAATTGAGTTACATCGGTATGTTGTTGATACGGCAACATGTAATCTTCAAAGTTGACGGTTTGTTGAAATTCTTTCGGGTATCGATTAACATAATGAGAGGATACTCTAATTTTGCTTTGTTGACGTGTACCCATGGGGCGCCCCGGAATCATGTCGTAATTTGAGAGTTCTTTGACAATGTGGAATTTTCCATGTGTTAGAGCGTCTCCTACCTTAATTTCAAGGTTGATGTAGCCATATGCGTCTATCGCTTCTCCTTCCAAATTTTCGACCATGATTGGGAACGTGTATACGCTTTGAAATTCCCGCAACTCTCGAGTTTTGATGGTAACGATGTTGAAGTCGGGCGCGTCAATCAATGTGTTGTCGAGCTCGGCGTCCTTGAATGCGCCAAGTGGTCGCCGGTCCCCACCCGTCTCCCGTTTGGGGTTACGGCGTAGTTTCTTCATTAGGAAAAATTCACTTGCCCGACACAACTCGATTGAGGGTCAGAATATATCTTGACGCCGCGCCTTAGAGAAATAGAGAATCTCGCATACATGCTCCATGATGGATTGCGGTTTTGTGAATGAGTCCCCGAGTGAGATCATGCAACTCCCCGGGATGGAAGAGGATCTTTGTGAACTCCCTCCTTTGCCCGGTGAAGTTCCCCGCCTCCACCTTTTCTTTGAAAATACGCTTTAACTTATTGCGATCCATTTGGTCGGGTGATGGACAAATCGTGGTAGCGGCAATACTTAGGATTTGCCATTTCCTCTTGATTGGTGGGCGCGTGTGAAATAATGATGGCGTCATCTTGGATCCATGCCTCTAAGAGTTCAATTACTTCCTCGATTGGGAACGAAAATCTAAGGCCCTTTCTCAGGCTCATGATATTGCGCAGAGCTTTAGGCGCATTCTTCCGCGGTGGAGAGCGCATCGATGTGATGGCGTTTGCACGCTTGGATTGTTGTTCTGTCATTTGGATCCTTCCTTTTTCCTCTTTCACTTACCACGCTCCGCAGAGGGCCGGTGTTATATTGCTTGTTGATGAGGCATGTTTCCTCGAGTTTCGCGTGCGTCTTCAACCTTAGGCTGGCCTCGGGTTCTTTCCAACAATCTTGGTGATGTTGTGGCGACCGTTTAGCAGCCTCATGAAGTTCGAAGAACGTCGGAATCGAAGATTCTCTAGTAAGGAAACCGCAGTAGATGGGAACCATACCATTGATGCAAGAATCACATTAATTCTTGTTCGGTCACATTTGGGTCTTGATGGAGTCCGAGCGCTTGAATCTGAATCTTTTGACACAATCATTTGGATGTTCATTGTTTTGTTGAAACATCCTTCCAAATCTAAGAAGGTAATTTGCTCGATACACAAAGTACTTCTTGTACAAAGTCGTAACCATGTCACCCTGGTTGGGTATCTTTGTTTGGTGCAATCTTTGTTGTACGGGTGTATGCTCTTCCTAAGTGACTTTGAAAACTCCTCAAACGGAGAACATGGTTGTATTCGTGCTCGCCAAGGATTCCAAAAATCGAGAGACATGTTCACGCGCATTACCCATGCCGTTATATAAGGAGAATTAAGGAGAAGAGTATCCTCTCGGGAGAGAATTCTTTGTACTTCGGGAGATACTGGGGTTGATGTTGATGCATGTCACGAGAATCACTTTTGTCTCGGTTTTGAAGAAGTCGTTCCAAATCCTCTCTTGTGAGAAAATTGGTCGGCGATTCCTCTCCGTTGGAACCCCTAGAACGAGTCTCTTCATCTACAAAGGTGCGCCTTCTTTGAGGCATCAACGCCGGGAGTATTGAAGGTGTTCCTCGTTGGCTCTGCTTTGCGCGGTTCTGTGTGTCGCTCAGATTAGTGTCTTGAGGAAAAGAAGCACATCTTTAAAGTCGAAGACATGTCCGTCTCGAGCCCTAGCAAGAACTTCATGTCTTTCCATCAAATCATGAATGGTAACATGGGATCGGCTCACTGGCTCCCCAGTCTTCGTGCGATGGAGTAGCAACGCTGCAGTGAAGGTTGGAGATATCACGTTTGAAGAAACGTTTGGGGGCAACGCATTTGGCTCTGGTGACTGGAGGTGTGACACTGAAGGAACATTTTCCCGTGGCGCGACTCGCTCGGTAACAGAAGGTGTAATGCCCGAAGGAACATTCTCCGTGTGCCGGGCGTTGATGAGTGGCGTATTAACGCTCTTTGGAAGGAACGCTGGTACCGAGAATAATTTCGGCGCTAGTGTTTTTCGGGGTTTGTTGCTGACCCGGACCTCAGCTCTACCATCTTAAAATGGGATTGAAAAATGAAATTAGAATTTGAAATTGGTATTGCAACCCGAGAGATTAATCTCCCACTTGGTCGCCAATTGTTTGTGGGTGAAACCTGTTTATGCTGATTTTTGTAATTTGGTGTGTGGTGAGAAACGACCTAAACCCTAAACAATGTACTTGCACGGAGTAATTTTGATTCGAGAGATCACCGTATTAATCTTGTCCTAAACCAAGAAATGGACGTTCCATGCTTGCTTCGATCACAAAGTGAAGGAGAAGGGTTTGTCTTAGGGAGGGAAGCGAAGAGAGTGTTGAGACCAGAATCGTCAATTCTTAAGGTGTGGTTGTTTATGACTTGTATCGAAAGTAGAGCGCTAGCTGCAATGGAAAGCACCGGGTGATTTCTATATATTGTATTGTTGCCGACCAAAAACTTGTTGTTTGGTGAAAATAAGTGAAGCCTATTTATACAAGTCATATTTAAAAACGTACCTTGGTCTCGTAGGAAGTGGAAACGTGGTGGTGGAGAATAGAGTAACATGTAACCCGTCGAGACGTTATGCTTCCATGATGAGAAATGAATTCGTGTAGTGGAGTCGTGCACGCTTGTGATGAAGGAAATGAATTGTTTACACGGGTGCTTTTCACTACCACTAATTGTCCTACTTCATGACACTTTCTTGTAACGAGGCGTATTGCAGGCGCCATGCGCTATAACCGCCATACTGTCGTATCCCCGGTTTGTGACATGTTTGATGTCTCTCGAGTGTTTTAAGTGGAAAACGTGTGAGGTTGCTATGTGTGGCAAGTCAAAGTCAGAGACTTTTCCATAGGAAAATATCATGTGATCTTTATTAGGCTTGCCTTGGTCGACCGCCTAAAACTTTCCACAAATCCGTCGATTTGGTGGCGAACTTGAATGGTTGAGATTACATCTCATGAGGAAGAATTGTCCGTTGATTAGCCACATCTTTTGTTGTGTAACAAAGTGGCGCCATTAGCATAGTGGCGCTGGCGTAGCCGTGGCATAGCGAGTTGCTAGCAGGACTTGCCGCAAAGTCAAGTCGATTCGATGGCGAACTTGGATGTAGAATTATCTCATGAGAAGATTGGCCATTGATTATGGGCCAGCGTCTTGTTGTATAGCGAAGTGGCGCCATGGGAATAGGAGCGCCTAGTGGAGCCATGGCATAACGACATTCCTAATGGTGTAGACGCGGCATGGCGGCATGCTAGTAGCCGTGGCATAGCGGCATACCGTGAAGCGTGGCATAGCGGCATGCCGGTGGTAAATGGCATGGCGGCGTGCCATTGGCGTTGTGGTATGGCGCGCACATGGCGTTGTGCGCATGGCCAGCTAAGTTTGACTCGCGTGGCCAAAATTAGGGCTTGGCAGCGTGGCCAAGGCTAGGATTTTAGCGCCGTGGTAAAAATTGGGCTTGGCGGCGTGGCCAAAAGGCTAGGATTTAACGCAGTGGTAAGAATAGGGCTTGGAGGCGTGGCCAAGGATAGGATTTGGCTGTTGTGGTAGAATGGGAGCTTGGCGAACGTGGCCAAGGCTAGGATTTGCGTCGTGGTAAGAATTAGGGTTTGGCGGCGTGACAAGGCTAGGATTTTGGCGTGATGTTAAGAATGGGTCTTGGCGGGCGTGGCCAAGGCTAAAGTGGCATGCTACCCCGCGTGTGGCTGTTGGCATGCCGGAATCAGATATGTTGTAGTGGTAAGACGCGTTTGGCTTGCCCGATTAGTATGGTGGCGGGCGGTGCATTTGGACTTTAATGTATGGTGGCAAGTTTAGAGCGACTTGATTGGCCAAGAAAAGGGGCGGCCAAACATAGGCGCGACTACACTTCCGGTGAGTGTGGCGGCTTTAGGCGACCTAATTGGTCGATTAAAAGGGCCGACCAAGCATGGGCATGGCTGCACAGGCGGGGAAGGGTGGCGGCTTTAAGCGACCTTATTGGTCGATGGCAAGTGGGGGCCGGCAAGTATGGGCCCAGCCACAACTTATGTGCGCGTGGCTAATTTGAGCGTTTCGATTGGTTAGAAATAGGGCTGGTTTAGGAAGGGGCGTGAGGATTTTGAAGATGTTTGATTTTTCGCCTACATGTAATCTTTGCAAGTGCACAGCGCTGTTGGAGCGTGGCAAGTCTGGGAGTCGATCCACGGGAAATGGAGTGGCTTAAGTTGATCTAAGGCTTACTAAGCGGTTTTCCACCGAGATGGTAGCACAACTGTGGTTTGGTGTCGATACGACTAGTTGAAGTTTGTGAGAGGAGTAAAGATGAAATACAAGCAATGAGAATAAAGGAACTAGGATTGTCAAATCCACCACTAATTCATGTTATGTGTTCAACTAATTTGAGCATTCTTGTTCTGTGTGAGATAAAGGACAATGTGTCAAGTCTATCACTTATCTAAGGAGTTTCACCAAGTGATAATTCAATTGCTCACTAGAAATTACCCGATCCGCAGAACTAATTGTCTAATTAAGCACAACTAGGCAAGGGTTAGCAACTATCTTTAAGGCTCTGAGTTGACACAATCAACAGTTTTTATCCTAACTGATGGATATGGCATTCATTGTGAAAGTAAAAAGCATTGAAGTGCAAAACTGAAATTATCTTATGACTTAAGCATTCCAAGAACAACTCAAACAAAGTTGAATAACATAACGAGAGTTAGGGTTTCATTTAAATCCTAGCAAATTAAAATTAAACATGCTAAATTACAATTAAAACTAAGCTTGGTGCTATAGCAGCTGTGACATAAGTTAACATACAGCGATAAGCCTTTCCCATTTATACATGAAATTCTCCCTGCTCTCTAACACTCCAATTCGAAATAAAGTACACCCACTCACCCAAAACCTCTGATTTGTTCTCTCTTACGCTAATTCGACTCTTCGAAAACTCCTCAATTTGATGTTCCCCTCTGTACATTTAAACCTAACCCCAATTGCTTTCATCTCTCACTTAGCCTCTAGGGAAGAAGCTATGGAAGAGATAGAGAGAAACTAGAATCACGTTGGTGGCTACCAGGTGGTTGTGGTTGTCGGGGGAAGATGGTGAAGGTGATGGTGTTGTCGGGGGAAGAAGAGGGATGGAAGCTCTGCAAGTTCTGTCGGGGGAGAAGAAAGAGAAAGAAAATGTGAAATGGGGTTTGGTCGAATGGGTGTAGGTATAGGCGGATGTGGTGTTGGCGGGCACAAGCAAGGATTGATGCGAGGGGATGGAAGCGGCCGTGGGATACGGGGTTAACCGATGGGTGGGTTGATGCGGTCGTAGGATGAAAATGGCTCGAATCTAACGACTCGGAAGGGACGGGCTTGGATCCGGGTTAGTGGGTGGGATCTTGGACAGCTCAAGCCCATGTCTGTAAATGGGTTGCTCCTTGTTGGTTGCAAGCGTGCGTGCGCGGGCTTTGGCTTTCGCTCCATAGACTCTTGCCTCCAATTTTGCTCTTTTGGCTCCTCAATTTCTCCGAGCTTTATTACTACTAAAAACAAAAATTTGAGTACAAATATTTATTCTTGAAAACAAAAGAAAATACGAAATCTGGGATAATATCATTTACGAGTACAAAAGATGAGTTAAATGCCAATAATAAGGTGTAGAAATATGCAATATTTGGCACTCATCACGTGACCAATGACAAGTATCGCCCGGTTGGCCTAAGGCATGTGCCACGCCTCCCTTTCTTTAAGCTCCTGTTTTCGATTGAGCAAGGTTTTGCACACTGTAATCCATGGCGGATTAATTACCTAGGTTGCCTAGGTTTTATTCGACAAGCAGGTCTGATATCTTTGTGGCGCAAGCCTAACCGTAAGTTAGTCATGTCCAATTGATTGAATTACATGTGTTGACATAGATTTCTTTAAATTCGTTGCGAGAGGAAGCGGCATGCTTTTTCGATTGAATACCTTATGCAAAGACCTTATCATTGATACTTGGAAATCGTGCTACTGCTGTGTAGTGAACACAAATGCGTCATGCCATATGAACATTAAGGGTTCAATGGAGAACATAGCATAAGAAGGCATTCAAAGGAACTTATATTAAGTGAATATAGAGGCGGCGCCCGAAATTTCACGGAACAGTGGGATAGTTTGCTACATTAGTCGATCTGGATAAATTTCATGTAAGTATATTGAACGGAATAAATATGTCGGGGAGAGGTTGGCACTCGCCTTTGTTTCCTTACGGTGACGTCACATCGGATGCAAGGTTTTACGATTTCAACCACGAGCTAAAAACCACCATCGGGAAAAACGTACCCCCTTTGTTTCGATCATGGAATATATAGAAATAAATAAAAAAATGGATTTTGGTTCAAGAATGAAATTTTATCGGAAGCTGTCCATATCCGGTTCATCCTTGAAACCATATCACATCCGGATCGATGAAATAGGATGAATTGAGATGGTATTTTGTAAATACGTAATTATCTTGAATATATCAACTATTTCTTTATTTTTCGATCATCCTAAAAAGGATAAAAGAAAACATATTGTTCTTTTCTTCAGCAATTTATGATCTCTAGTGGACCTCTCGGTAGATTGAACAATATGAAGTTCGACCATCTGCTGGAAAAAAAAGAACAATTGATTTTGTAGAATTCCCAAGAATTGCTTCGATTTCTTCCAGCAGATGATTTTCATATGCTTCTCACGTATGGTGAATAGTCGAGACATTGAGAATATACTTAAAGGAATTCGGGAATCGGTCGATTTTCTCTCTTGTTCGTTAGTTTGAAGAAGGAAGGATCTGAAAGAATCGATCTTTCTTTTTGTTGTTGAATCTCTCTTTGATTGATCAACGTGTGATATTCAGATCCTCATTACTAATCGAATGAAAGGGTCTTTGGATTGATCGGAAGATCCCTTTCAATGGATAGAATTCGTTACTTGAACGAAAATAGATCTTGTGGAATCATATTGAATATTTGACGATACATTCTGTACCTGTAGTAGCGGGAAATCCCACACTACACCCCTTACTCAATTTTGCTTAATTAATCCATTGAAAGATGTAAGATCAAGAATATTTATTGATTGATTTCATGAAGTGTTTACAGGAAAATAGAATTACATAGAGTTAAAACACTCTTAAACTTTCTCTCTCCTAATGACTTGCTCAACAATTCCCCCAAAAAGGATCCTCCTTCAATCAGACTTATTGAGCCCTTTATATAGGGTAATATATAGTGGATGACAGCTAAGCTATCCTTTATTTTCGGGAATGTCTCGTGAAGTGTATAAGCATACGAATATTCATTCTCGCGACACTTCTTAACCCTCGCCCGAGCTTCGTATCTTCCAATTGTTTTGGGTATACATTATTCAACCGCGTCGTTTATTGTAGCTCCCTCGACTCCCTCGCTGACGCCGTCGTTCGGTAATCCATGACAGCATATGCGTTGTGATATTATGATCCTACATCTTGCCTCTTTTTCCTTGAATATTGCTTGAAGCGATTTCAAGGAAAAATTAAGATTGTTTGTAATATTCCTTGGTTTCAATTGGTGAAGGAGCAGGCAAAAGAATATTTTTCTTGAAAAATGCGTACTTGCCTCTATTCTTTTAGCGAAGTTAGAAGCTTCTTTGTGGTATATGAAGTTCCATCTCCTATCTCTCCCTATATCTCCTCTGCCGAGGAGAATGTCATGAGAATCAATATTTTGATTTGCGCAACTACTTATCTTTATCTTTGTTTCGACGATTTTATTACTACAATTTTGACTATTAAAAAGTCTTTTCTTGACACGTCTCTTCCAACCATTTATTCTCGACCGTTCATGTCTCTTCTCCGCATTAAATGCCTCGTTTTCTCAAATCTTTTTAATTTTTTTCTATATATAGTTTTCTTTTTCCTCCTCTTTTCTTCCTTTAGTTTCTCTCTTGCTTGACTCTTCTTGACTCTCCCCCGCAATTTGCGCTCACACTCTTGTAAATCTTTTCTTCATCCTTCTAACGTTGATCCTAATCTCCAACCTCCCATCCATTTCCCATCTTGATAATGGCTTTCATCGATCGTGCATATAAAGGAAGATATCTTGGCGGAATTGCCACATATGAAATTGAGCACAATTTTGCAAAGAAATACCCCACTTGTTTGATCGAATCATCCGTATAGGATACAAAAAGAAACTCCAGATATTTGATATCTTTCTCTTTAAATGAGATCTCAATTCCAGCTACGGTTTCCTTAGATATCTTTACAACTAGAATTCCACCTTTTTCCGATCCGGTTCCTCCACCACCGCGAACCCCAGTTAGAGTCAGGCATTATACACTTTTTCGTTATTGGGAGAACCCAAGTACTCTCTTTCGGATCCATGAAACAACTCTCAGAGATCTTTTTCCCCTTTTGGAAGATAGAGGAGCGAAACAATCAACCTATTAATATTGGAAGACCAAAAAGATTCTTCCGATGTATCATTTCTGGGTCCAATGGAATTCATAGGTATAGGAAGAAGCCCCATCAAATAGAGATTTTTTCTTTCGACCATATTTCGATTGTTAATACGATATATACTAAGATGATTTCCTTTAGTTTTAATGCCTAAGAGCATCTGCAGTGGGGAGACTATTACTAAAGACTAAAAACCAAAAAAATTTGAAAAAATGGGTTTACTCCGTGGTACGACGCTACTGTGGGAAAACCAAATTTGGTGGGGCCACTTTTTTTTTTTTTCAGCGCAACTTTAAGTTGCGCTTTCATTTTTTTTTTTTTTAAATTCGGGCGTAACTTTAATCTGCAGTCCCACTGGGCGTAACCTTTAAACTCGCTCGACTAAAGACCAAAACCAAAGACCAAATATAATTTGGTTTTTGGTTTTAATCTAGTATATGATCTTTACTCCTCTCCGTAGCGCTTGATTTTTCGACCAAATTTTTAGTTATACTCCTCGACGGTGGATGCTCTAAGACCTCTGCCTATAGTCGAGATGGACAAAGAATACATGTGTGCCTCTGCTTTCCTCCTTTAGCCAACACCTTACAAATAACGAGGGGAATCAACTTTTTGAAGGGAACCACTGAAACATTTGCTTCCCTCAAGAAATCTTACCCCTTCAGTTGAGCAACTTCGTCCCCATCTTTTTCCGTATTTTTTTGAACTTAACTCATGTTCGGAGATCCAATAATGAGACTTGCACCCTTCTTAGCATGTTCTTCATTCAAAGTCACTTTCAGTAAGAGATTAAGCAAACAAACGATTCCTTTTTCGACGGTCGAGTACCTGTATGCCCTATTCTTTTAGTTGATGTGACTCGACCAGCAAGGGAGGCTCTTTAGATACTCTAACCCAGTGACTTTCGAATGAAAGGTAGAGGTGAGAAACGGATGGGTAGATGCGGATTTGGTATTACCCGCGTCTAATCTGTCTAAATGGCGGATTTGAGATTTTCGCCTACGTCTAAACCATTACCCGTCAGATTTGGCACCAGCGGTGAGCGGATTAGATGCAGATTCAAAACAAGTAAATGTCAAAGATGAGTAATATAACTTAGTTTTAAAACTTACTAGTTTTTCT